>CM052808.1:42899959-43100478 GCA_028533885.1 Nasua narica
CCATAGCACATACCCTCCCCTATGTCCATATCCCTATCCACCCCCCCACCTCCCAGCAACCCTTAGTTTGTTTCGTGAGTTTAGGAGTCTCTTATGGTTTGTCTCCTTCCCCATCCCATCTTGTTTCATTTCTCTTCCCCACCCCCCCATCACCCCCTGCCCTGCCTCTCAAATTCTTCATATCAGAGCGATCATGTGATAATTGTCTTTCTCTGACTGACTTATTTCGCTTTTCTCATGTTTTGAAATAAGATTTTCTCTTTCAAAGATTTTCTTTGCCTTATAATTTCTTTCCTCTTCTATTGGAACTCTGTTTTAATCTTGTATTTGTGAATTTCTGCTACCAGAAATGATGACAGATGGGTTACATCTGCTGTATGTACTTCTTGCTTCTGCTGCATCTCACTAATATTTTTGGCTGTATTGGTATGGTCACTGCCCTCAAAGGTTATTTGTAAAAATTCCTTGGACCTAAGATAAAGAACCTTCATCCAGAGAGGATTTGTGTTTGATTCTTCCATGCAACTGTGCACGAAATTAACTGAGTGTCGCCTCAACCCAAGTGTGGCTTTAAGACTCCTGGATTCTCCAAGCTATGGGTTTCGACTGGAGGGTTGGTGGTCCAGATGTAGCCACAATTTCTCAGGGAAATTTTTTTTGTATCTTTACTGTAATATTTCTGGTTCATTTGATGCTAAAGAAAACAAATGCACAAAGCAAAACAAGCAAGCAAAACAGAACTGACAAGCAAGTCTTCCTTGCAGGCTATCATAATCAAGATACCTGGTGGCAGGTGTATATCAGGTTCATATCTACCCTGAGTGAGCATAACTTCTTGTGGCATCCCAACTTCAGTATTCTCACATTATGTGTCCAAGAGTTCTGTGAAATTTCTCTTCTGTGCTAACACTGGGCCTTGATTTTTTATCTTTTCACTTTGTGATTCAGACACGTACACACTTCCCCTTACCAGTGAACACTGTCAAGGCAAAAGTGATGTCAGTGCTTGATATTTTGCTTACTTTGATGGATTTGGGTCTGCCCCAACACCGAGTCTGCAAGTTCCCTACAGTCTTGTCAGCTCTTCAACGTGATTAATTCGATATTTAAAGAAAATTCTTCTTCTCAGCATTTTTAATTGTTTTCTGGGGAAGAGTTAGATTAATTAACTTAGCCTACTATTTATTGAAAATATAATTCTATCATTTGTTTCTATTTAATTTGGCTACACAAAGAAAATGTAATAGATCTTCATACAAGAAAATTATAATTCAATTGAATAGAATCCATCTATTTACACATCTTTTTTACTTAAATTTTTCCCAGCTCTTGCCATTTCAATTATATTTATAAAGTGGTTTTTTGTTGTTGTTGATTATATTCCTTATACTGTGCTTTTTATTCTTATGACTTACTCTTTCCATAGCTGGAGGCCTGTATCCTCCAGTATTTTTTCTTGATGTCAGCAAATACTACTTACACAAGGAAATACTAGAGCTATGCCTCATCTGTCTGCTTTTGTTGAAACTCTAACTTGAGTAGAGCCCTTTTGCTGAATTCTCAGTTTTCTCTCGGTCTGCCCCTCCACCCCCACCCCATTACCCACCTCCTTCACAAGCCAGTGCTAATGATGGCTAGTGAAAAGATTCTTCCTCCTCCGAAATTGGGTTCTCTGGAAATGATCTGTTACCTAGGAACAAAGCAGCCGTTGGCCGTTAGAGATAGTGAGGGATTGGCTGACTTGGCTTTTGGTGAGAAATGAAGCATATTTTCCAGTTTGAACACCAAATGCTATTTTTTTCAACCCTATTACCCAGAAAGCATTTATTTTGTTTTCGGTACTTGTGTAATACCCTTACCTGTTTCCTATCCCTTAACACAAGCTCTCCTTCGCTCTCACTGTTTTATCAGCTGGACTCCATATGTCAATACTGTCATTGTAATAGCATTCTTATTATACCTTTATTATTATACTTACTAGAGAATAAAGAATAATTCAGTGGTTATTTTCATGGTTATTTGGGTTTTTCATCTGAAAATTTTAAGACTGTTAAAAAAAAGCTTGTTCTTACTGAGGCTGTGACATGTCTTCAAATATAACTAATCTATATATTCATTCAGAGTAAAAAGCTGACATTCTCAATTCATGTACATGTTGATAACTTCCACAGATACCTTTTGAGTATCGACATACTCCTGGTATATTTATGTTTATTGAATGAAATAGATGGTCTGCAGAGTTTTTTCACCAGTTACTTTGATCAACTGGTATATCACCTATTATAAGAAATAATCTCCTTATTGATCTCTTTGGTGTTGCTGTTTTATTGTTTGAGAAAAGAATCACTCTGCAATTGAAACAGGGCTATTGTAAATTGTCTCTCTTTATTGTATTCCACTTCGATAGACTAATACTTTCTTCATTAGTCTTCCCTTTAACGATAATCAAACACATACACACGCATCCTCTGTTCAACCTTTGATGTCTTTGACAGTGAAATGACTCAGAGAGCCACGTCACTTAGCGATATTCCACAGTGACACAGGGCTCTCTAGAAAACTCTGCTTGATGAAAGCATGACAGTTTTTCTGTCCTATACTGTCTGGTGGCTGTAAAAGAAACACAGTATATCTGGAGAAGGGCAATATAAAATAATTGGCTCTGGCCCAACCTAAGCTGCTTCATGCCATCAACCTCTTCACATTTGGATCCAAATTAAAATCTAATTTAGAGGGAGCTTAAATTAAAAAAGCACACTTAATTCCTTCAATTTGCAGAACTATTCCATTCCATTAGGCAACTAATTTCTACCTGTCAAATTTGGAATGAAAGTGGTCTCTCTCAGGAGGAAACTTTTCACTTGTAGTAATTAGGTATGGGGAGTCTGTGATGATGCCCGTGCTTTGATAGCTGCGTGTGGTTAACTCCCCAAGCTTAGGGACTCTTGGGTAAACTCAATTGAAGTGTCAGCTTCAATACTTGCCTGATAGGAAAGCTGAAATGAGGTTACATATTTCATAATTAAATAACACAACTGCTTTAATTTTTATTAGAGAATCATAAAAGGTTACCTTATATAAAAATCCAAGAGCATAAATTCCTTTGTTGATCTCTGATTTTAATAAGCTCCTAAAGAAAATCTGAAAAGGTCTTGATTACATTTAGAGAAAAGCCAGGAGAATGCATGTGTTCAACAATATCAAAGTAATGAATGAAATTAGCAAGCGAGATGAACTGTAGTGCTATGTCAAGCTCCTCTCTTTGATACTATTCTTCACTTGTGCATGGTGGCATGTTTTGGTGTGGAAACCTGAGGCTTGTAGGCAGAAGACTGGAGTTCCAAAGCTTGCCACTCACTGGCTGGGAAACACTGGCCAAAACATTTGACCTCACTTAGTTTCATTATTCTGTCATCTACAAAGTGATTTTTTTTTCTCATAGTCATCAGAGACTTAACGTTTTATAAATGTATGTGGTTGAACGCTTCTTCCCAGAAGCATTTACTGTATTCACTGTTGAGTATAAAAGTTCTTGCTACTTTAAAACTACATTTTACCATAAGCTATTTTCATCCAAACTGAATCAGTAAAAAAAAAAAAAAAAAAAAAAATTGTTCTCACCAGTACTCTATCTTCATTATAAAGCATTTTCTTTTTTTTTTTCTTTTTTTCTCTTTTTCTTCTCTCTTTCTCTCTTTTATTATTCTGATATAGGTGTGTGTGAGATATGGGAATTTTCAGAAAGAAATTTAAAAAAAGGACCCTCTGTGGAATATTTCAGGGAGTTTGGGTATTCACATATTCAGTTACAGAAAATATTATTGCAAAAAGAAAGTATGTTCAGTGATATTTAAATTCATGCTGTTGTTGCTTTACATTAAAAGTGTCTTAAAATACAAGTGGGTGTCGGTTTACTTTAACTTAAAGAATTTATCAGTAGTAAGACAGATATGCATGAAATATTTGGGGGGAGAAGGTAAAATTGAAAGTTTAATGGACAGGGACATTTTTAATTGTTTTTATTTTTACTCTTTAAAGATTTTATGTATTTGAGAAAGAGAGTGAGCACGAGATAGCAAGCATGAGCAGAGGAAGCGGCAGAGGGAGAAGCAGACTCTCTGCAGAGCAGGGAGTTGGGCTCAATCCCAGGACCTGAGGATCCTGACCTGAGCTGAAGGCAGACACTTAGCTGACTGAGCCACCCAGGTGCCCATTGAGAAGGACATTTTTATATGCAATTTAATGTGTTCAAAATTTTAAAATATAAGTTAAAAATATTTGAAAATCTACATCAGAGTAGAATGGACTTTGTAATCTTTAAAGTATGAAAGATTCGTCACATGTCAACTGTGGTAGATTTTGTTTTCAGCAACTTTATATCCTCACTGATTGTCTGAAGGAAGATGAAAAATGATTCATAGCGTTCACACAAAGCTTTTTCATTTCCAAATTATTTTCAGATAGTTAATTCAGAAATAATGGCTATATTAAAAATACAAACAATCCAAAAAATCAATGATAACCTTCTAATACAGGAAGTAAGACTTGTCTTTTTTTTTATAGCATTAAGTGTATATATATCTCCAAAGAAGATATAAAAATGGCTAATAAGAAAATGAAAAGATGCTCAACATCACTAATCAGCAGGGAAATGCAAGTCAAAACTACAATGAGATACCACCTCCACATATAGGATGGCTACCATCAAAAATCACAAAACAGTAAGTTTTGGTAGGCTGTGGAGTAATTAGACACTGTTTAGGGGGAACACAAAATGGTCTAGTCACTTTGGAAAACAGTATGATGGTTCCTAAAAACATTAAAAATAAAATTATATGATCCAGCATTTTCACTTTTGAATATATACCCAAAAAGGAATTGGAAAGCAGGATCTGGAAGAGATAATTGTATACTCATGTTCATAACAGCATTATTCACACTAGTTAAATGTGGAAGCAACCTAAATGTCCATCAATGGATGATTGGGTAGGCAAAATGTAGTGGTACATACAATTGAATATTAGTCCATTTTAAAAAGAAAGAAATCCCTACATATATTATGACATACATGGACCTTGAGGACATCATGCTAAGTGAAATAAGATAGTCACACATACACACACACACACACACACACATACACACACACACACACACAAAAACAAATACTGTATGATACCATTTATATAAAGTACATAGAGTAGTCAAAATTATTGATTTAGGTAGTAGATTAGTGGTTGCCAGTGTCTGGGGAGGGAATAACAAGAAGTTATTTTTTAATGGATAGAGAATTTTCAGTTTTACAAGATAAAAAGAGTTCTGGAGCCGGAGGGGACAATGGTTGCACATCATTAATATTTAATACCATTGAACCTACACTTAAAAATGGCTAAGATGGTAAAAAAAAAAATTTGGCACAGAAATGATACAGTATTATGCAGAGATATTTCAAACTAATTGATAACAAAAAGAAATAAAAAGACATGTGTGGATATCCATCTGACCCCAGGAAAACTATGCTCTCCTTTAAAAAGAAAAAAAAATCCCATATTAAATGTTTATTACCTAGAAAAGGAATTCCAGTTTACATAACAGATATTTTTCTAGTAATCAGAATGAACACAGGTGAAAGAGAGGGAAGTAGGGAAAGAAGAGTTGGATGGAGGTAAGATTTTCATAGTAGAACAAATACCAAAAGCAACAGATTCATTAACTTAGGTGTGGATTATTGCATCTTTTGAGAAAGCAGCCTGTGAACTTAAAAGTCATAAAATAGTCACAATAATTGATATTGTATTTTCATGTCTCAAAATTTATTTTGAAGAATACCATCCTAATCATGTACAAAATGTTTAGCACAGCAAATATCCAGTAAAGTGACATTTATTGCACTAAAAAACTATATATTATCTACATAATAGTGTGATTTTTAAAATTGTAAGATATTGTTAGTTGAATTTTTAATAACACTAGAAGCTGATTATTAAATAAAATACTTTTGAGGTGCCTGGGTGGCTCAGTAGATTAAACGTCCAGATCCTGTTCTCAACTCAGGTCTTGATCTCAGGGTCATGAGTTTGAGCCTCATATTGGGTTCCATGCTGGATGTGGAGCCTGCTTAAAGAAACATAAATAAATAAATAAATAAATAAATAAATAAATAAATAAATAAAATACTTTTTAAGCAGGAAAGTAGAATATGATCTAATATGAGCTAGCATACTCAAGTAGAATTCTAGAGGCATATATCAAATATTTGATATATCAAATGCTAACAGTGATTTTCCCAGGTTGTGGAATCATGGATTTTTGTTCTTTATTCCTTGGTATGTTTTCCAAAGTATTAATGAAAGAATTCCAAATTTTTTTAAGCCCAAGTGACAAATGCCCCAAATTTAGATCATTTGCAATATTATTTTGTTATTTATAAAATATGTTTTATAATGTTAATGTTATTTATAACATTATTTATAAATGTATTTATAAAAAATCTGAATTAGGACACAATTTTGTTACTGTTAAGAGAGTAATGCAAGCAACTGTGGATATTTGAGATGATCTCAGATTCTATTAGCCTTGGGGTTTTTTCACATTCTGGCTTTAGTGATCACTAAGTGGAAAATTGATATGTTGGATAGGTTGGAATAAGATCAAATAGGAAAAGTAACGAAATACTCCAAATCATCAAAAGAAAAACTGAAAATGTCTTTCAAAATGATATATATAAATATACCAGTGTCCATGTGCTAATTGTGTCTTAAACCACCTCTGTATAACATTTTTTTGATGTCATTAAAAATAGTAAAGTAGAAAAAGAAAAACTGCGGCACAACAAAAAGTATTTGCTAACTAAAAATCATAAGGAAATATAAAATTATTTTCTATAAAATAATTAGCTGTTACCTTGAAAATCACTATTACTTAAAGCAGATTCTCTTTCACAGCTGACTGCATCAGTTTGAGAGACAATTATATTAAACTACTATCTCTGCTACTGAAAAACAAGTTTTCATAGAATGTCATAGTAGCTTTTTAATTGGCCCTTAATAATAATGAAATACCAAAGATCATATCAACTCTTTAAAAATAAGCATCAACAGCCAAATTCACCTTAGCTTAGTTTAATATGTGAATAATCAATAACCTTAGTGAAGAGAACGTGTAAATATATTCTAAGATCCCAGTTACTCATTCTTTTGTGTTTGCGAAATTTTTACCAATATAAAACATTGACAAACATAGCAGCAATGTGGATAAAAGTGAAAATTTGTCATCGAGATACATTTTTATTATTCAATAAGATTGTACACAGACAAGAAAATAATCTGTACTTCTATTTTGTTTTTTCAACCTTATGAATTTCTCAGATAAATTTGCCAATTATTCTTTTTTTTTAAAGATTTTATTTATTTATTTATTTGACAGAGAGAGAGAAATCACAAGTAGGCAGAGAGGCAGGCAGAGAGAGAGGGGAAAGCAGGCTCCCTGCTGAGCAGAGAGCTGGATGTGGGGCTCGAGCCCAGGACCCTGAGACCATGATCTGAGCTGAAGGCAGAGGCCTTAACCCACTGAGCCACTCAGGCACCCCGTCAATTATTCTTAATATAAATTCATTTCTGGTATTACTTGATCTTGAAGTCAGGTAATCTATTTCTTTCTCCTAAGTTTGGTCAAATAGCACAACTATGACTAAACCTCAATTTTACCTTTTAAATTTATCCAAATATTTTAATTCCTATTTGTCAAACTGGAGGACAATGATTGACATCAAAATATATTTTAAAGCAATTTAAATTAGTATTCAGATTTATTGCTAATACCTCCATAAGGCCTATGTAAAAAACACAAAACAAAACAAAACATTTAAAATACTAAAAAAAAAACATTTTAAAATACTAAAAAGTATTTTAGTGAAGGGTGCCTGGGTGGCTCAGTTTGTTAAGCATCTGTCTTCCACTCAGGTCATGACCTCAAGGTCCCGGAATCTAGCCCCATATCAAGCTCCCTGCTCAGTAGGAAGCCTGCTTCTCCCTCTCCCTCTGCCTTCAGCTCCGCCTGCTTGTGTGCGCTCTCTGTCTGTCTGTCTCCCTCTCTGTCAAATAAATAAATAAAATTGGGGCACCTGGGTGGCTCAGTGGGTTAAAGCTTCTGCCTTCCGCTCAGGTCATGATCTCAGGGTCCTCGGATTGAGCCCCGCATGATCTATCTTTCTCTGCCAAATAAATAAATAAAATCTTTTATAAATAAATACATAAATAAAATCTTTAAAAAATATTTTAGTGAGTATTATTTTCCTACATCATGTTTGCCTTTCTACTGAATAGTTTTAAAATTCTGATCGATATTCTGTGGGAGGAAAAATTGAAGAATGACTTTATTAAAAACATATTTACATAGCAGGATGTGACATAATTCTGGGAAATCTTAAAAAGAGGAAAGGCTAAAATTTTAAATTCTCTTATGTGTGCATTAAATGGTGAAGTTTTTTTGCAAATGTGTAGTGATTGATCTGTTCACTCTGCAGTGTGTCCCCTGACTGCTGAAGTTTCAGAGTTATCATTTACCTTCTCAGCGTTTCAGCTGATTCTTCCAGAAGTAGCAAAAGTCCATGGGGGAAAACATATCTCAAAGGCAAGGCTTACTTCTCTGATTTCTTCCTTTTTCAGGATCTTGCATTTGTAACATACTGTTGAGATTTTCTATGGGATCTCGGGAGGAGGGTTTTGTCTACCTTTCTTTTCCTTCACTGCCAAAAATGGAAGACACTATAATGTTTGCTAAAACTTTATTTTCTTGTATTCTATGTTTAATCAGAAACTAAGATAAGTTGCCTCCCCTGTAAAGTGGGTATTGTTCAAACTGACTAGCTTTTAGAGTTTACAGCTCTCTAAAAATATCTACGTGTCTTTAAGGGTCAGCCTGTGTACCCAGCAGAACCTGGTAAGTAGATTAAATTTTGCACTATAGTATAGCTCTGTAATATTGAAAATAGTGAACACACAGAGATTCTGTGCTAATAGGAACTCTATCTAGTTACAACTATGTTTTAGAGGCTGAGTCTTGATTTCATTCTCAGATAAAGTCCACTGGAGAATGTTATTTGACATTCAAAGATTGAAAACCAACTTAATTCTTAAATGGCCATTTTTACCTCCCAAATAACTTTTATATATAGAATACCTCTCTTTGTCTTGATTCTTAAGTCAAATCCTTATTGGACGTCATGGGGTCATCAGAGGAAACTGAGGAGTTGTTTGAAAAAACAGACTCACAATTCCTAGTGACTAAGTTTTTGTTATGCGTTTCATACTTAAAAATAGAACTATCATCATCATTCTTATACAAAACTCTTTCATATATGAATAAGTTATAAGCAAGTTTAATGCTGGCTTTTTAAATGGTAAATTTGGTTCAGCAGATGAAGAAATTTGCTAGAAGAAATGAACAGTTGGTTGGAGAGCACTGCCTTACATGTTCAACCTAATTAATGTATTAAAAGAAAAACAAATCTCATATTTCCTGACTGTGACTTCTTCATATTTATTAAATTATGCCATCTGTTACTTGACTTGCAGCTACAGCATGTGATAAATTAGAGTCTCTATCTATGACCAGGCCAATGATACCACTTAGGAAGCTGAGAGTAACAGCAATGAGAAAAGTAGTACAAACAGGTTGATTTCCATCCTCACTTTCCCTCCAATTGTCTGTCTCTATTTAATATTTCCCAGGAGAGCATGTGAATGTGTGCATGACATGACCGCATGTGTTTGACAGAAAAGACTCCATGGAAAAGTTAAGGAGGTACTTCTAAATCCAGAATGGTTGGCCTAATAGAACAATGAGCTGAGCTGATAGGACTGAGTCATCTTTGTTGCCTTTTTATAGATTTCACAGACAGTTTCTTGGATCATCAGGAGCTATCTATTCAATACATATATAGATGGACTACATAGTCCTCTTCACTCTTGTTCTTCTACCTGGCTTCCTGAAAACTCCATAGCATGGTCAGGCCATGATCTTGACCTGCCTTGAGGACTTGACTGCTCATGATACAGAATGTAAATGCTTAATCCTCCAGCTAGTTCCAATAAAGATTCCTCTGGCAAATACTCAAATATATTTACAAACAAAGAAAAGATAGTGAGCAATAATGGAATAGCACAGTTTTGCAATAAAATAGTTTATTTTTGCATTAAGTTTATGTCAATATCAAGAGTCACATGGGGGACCTGGATGGCTCAGTCTGTTAAGCGTCTGCCTTCGACTCAGGTCACCATATCAGGGTCCTGGGATCGAGTCATGTGTCGTAGGCTGGCTGCTCGTCAGGGAGTCTGCTTCTCCCTCTTCCTCTCCCTCTTTGCTCTGCTCTCTCTCAAATAAATAAATAAAAATCTTAAAAAGAAATGTCACAAACTAATAGACAAATGAGGCGAGAGACATGAGATGATAAGGCCAAGAAAAATCTGCTCCCTTTTATTTTATTTTTTTAAGATATTATCCATCATTTACTTTAGAAAGATAAGAAGAGCGTACTGAGCATGTGAGCAGGAGGCGAGGCAGAGGAAGAGGGAGAGAATCTTATGTGGGCTCAGCACTGAGCGTGGAGCCCAACAAAGGGCTCCATTTCACAATCCTGAGATCATGACCTGAGCCAAAACCAGGAGTCAGACACTTACCTGACTGAGGTACCCAGGCGTCACTGCTTCTGTTTATGGAAAGCAAAACCTACAGGTTAGGTCGAAATAGTCACTCAGTTCATTTGTTGAACACCTGCAGAAACTTATACCAAAAACATAATGTGATTTGAATGCTAAAAAACCCATTCTCAATCACATAATTCACCCCATGTTTGCTTCAGGTTAGAGCCATAGGTACAAGAAAATGGGGGGGAAGAGTCAATTTTTCACTTTTCATACTGTTGAATTGTAACAGTTTTGTTGAACATTTGGGGCTATGTAGATTTTTCACAGCAAATTGGCAAATCTGTGTTGCTACAGCTAACATAAATCTTTAATTTAATATTCTGTATTGAACAAAGAAATATTTCCATGACTATTTCATTAAGGAGATTATCAGTTTGATTATTGTGATATTTCTGTGACGCTTTCCTAGGTACAAGATCAATTTGATTGTCATAAGTCAAACTGATTTAGAATTTAGTTTATTTTACTTCATAGATTATTTTAATTAAAAAAAGCTGAGTCAAAAAACCATAAAAATAAGTTTTCAGGATTTTTAATTAATCTGACACCTCAGTCATATTATTAAAATTGAATGATTTTTCACAAAAAGTTAATCCTTCCTTTTCAATCCATCCAAAGTGGAAGGAATTGACCTGCCAAAGGAAATGGCCCTAGAATTACTCCTGATCCATGGATATATTATAATGAACCACTGACATGAAATTTAAAAGATGTTTTAAAGTGAAACCAATTGGTAAGCATTTTGCACTGCTTCCAATTATCTGTCCCTTCACAATTTCATCTCCTCCCTCATTCTTCCACCCAACCCTCTTGATTTAGAAGTGCTTGGAGTCCTGCAGAAATCTATTGAGCTCTGCTCAGAATCTCTTATGTAGTGATTTTGAATCCATGGGGAACTTTAAAAATTCTCAATGCCCATGTTGTGCCCTACACTAGTTAAAAACTTCCTGCGTGGACACAGACATCAGTAAATTTTTTTAAAACATTTCAGGTAATTCCAAAATCTGTCCAAAGTTAAACTCCACTGTCATAAAGCAATAATTTGTAAAAATGATCTGGGCTTTCTTTTTTTTTAATAATAAGCTTCTGTGGAATGTTCAGGCATAGTGCTCTGGATGAAAGATGTCGTTTTGGCAATTTAGGATATACACTTGTGGGTGTGGGTGAAATCAGTGAGCAGGTGAAGAGTGAAAATATACTAAAAGGGAGAACCAAGGATGGAATGCTCAGGGGAAAGATTATGTAGAAGGCACTGGAGGAAGAAAAGCCTGAGGTAAATGAGACGCAGAAAAATGAAAAGAAAGCAGAGTAAAAATAAGGAAGTATTTCAAAGACAAAATGATCAGGGTGCCTGTTGAGCCTCTGGCTATTGACTATCTTCAATCTAACTTCCAGAGATTCTATATCTGAAGGGTAAGGGGAGGCATAGGGATCTGAATTAAAAAAAAAAAAATCCCCAAGTGCTTTTAATACAAGTGGTATGTGGTACACATGATGAGAAACAGTGTCATGTGGGGCTTGTACTTAATCAGCCTGAATTTATTGGTTAACCCTCTCTTGGACTCCCTGTCCACTGACATTTTTATGTATATTTGTTGATTTCTATCACATAAACAAAATTCCTTCTTCCATTGACCTATATCTTTTACCTATTCTCTATCTCTCTCTTTAGAAAAGTTTTAAGACAGAAGTCTTAATCATGTTATCTGTTCTTGCCACCTCTCTTCATCCTTCCACCCTGGACCAGCTTGATGGCACACAACCTGGACGGGTACAATTGGTTGCAAGGTTGGAAGGGCCTTGCACTTGGTTTAGTGCCCTGCTCTTTGGAAATTCTTAATTCCTCATAAGTGAGGGACCCTGCACTTTTATTTTGTATTGGGCCCTGAAAATTATGTAGTCAGTTCTTCTTTCTCCACTACCTTACCCTGGTAATAAATCTCTGATTTTCAAATTTAATGAACATTTTAAAGTCCTGGTTTCTTATTTTGATTTCTTTGTAGCATTTAATACTATTGATCATTTTTTTAAAGATTTATTTATTTATCTTAGAGAGAGAGAGAGAGAGAGAATGAGCACAGGTAGGGAAGGGCAGAGGGAGAGGGAGAAAGAATCTCAAGCAGACTCTGGGTTGAGCAGGGAGACTGATGAGGGGATTAATGCCAGGACCTTAAGATCACAACTTGAGCTGAAATCAATAGTCAGATGTTCAACAAGCACCCTGATTATTTTGTCTTTGAAATACTTTCATATCTTCCTTTACTCTGCTTTCTTATCATTTTTCTACATCTCATTTACCTCAGGCTTTTCTTCCTCCAGTGTCTTCTACATAATCTTTCCCCTGAGCATTCCATCCTTGGTTCTCCCTTTTAGTACATTTTCACTCTTCACCTGCTCACTGATTTTACCCACACCCACAAGTGTATATCCTAAATTGCCAAAACGACATCTTTCATCCAGAGCGCTGTGCCTGAACATTCCACAGAAGCTTATTATTAAAAAAAAAACCCAGATCATTTTATTTTTTCTAAATCTAGTCCAATTCTCTAATATTTATCTGAATTATGGACTCATTGTCCTCTTTGTTATCCAAGTAAAAACTTGGAATCACCCTCAGCTCTCTAAGCCAAGTCCATGTTATATTCTTAATATCTCTGGAAAGTATCTATCTTGCCCATTCCCACCATCATTATTTCATTCCAAACCTTTATAATTTCTGACCCACAACTGAAATATTGTTGTAAGTATTTTCTTTGTTTTGGGCCCTTGAATTCCTTATTTTCAATGTGGCTGGAGAGATCTTTCAAGTATACAAATCGAACCATGGAATTCTTATAATCCCAGGGAATTTTTTAATCCTAAAATCCAAATCCTAAAACAGCTTCTGCTAATTATTCTCAACTCTAACAAATCAAATACTTTCTTTTCATAGCAAACGTCTTATAAAAATCCATTTATTAACATTAAGGAAAATTCATTAAAAAATTATATACCTATTCCAACCATTGTAAAAAGTAATATAATGTCCTTTTGTGTGCATGTGTGTGTTTAAATAAAATAATCATTTTATTAAAAGTATGTTTATTTCAGCATTTAAGTATTTGAGAACGACTGCTTTGGAAGACATCCCAAAATAATCAAAGACTTATGGTTACCTATAGAACTATAATGGATATTGCTGGTATTTATTATTCTTTTTTACTGCGCTATAGTTGACATACAATCTCTAGATTTGCTAATTAATGTTCATGAGCAATGTGACTGCTATGAACCCTGATGGAATTTTGCAAAATAGTAGGCAATTCTTTATAAAATTCTAAGCAAAAGAAAATTACAGCCTTCCCTTACTTTCCGTGGGAGTTGCAATCCTGGAAAATTCAGTCGATGGTAAAAAAAACTGTTCAAAATATTTTTTGTTTTATGATAAATGGAGTTGGTTCTAGGCACATGTAATTATAAATACATTTGTATCTATATGAATAGAGGGGACATTGGAAATCATGCAACATGTGGGACTAGAATTTATAGGCAAGATTGTGCTGCACACTGTAAAGTGACAAGCATTGCTGGCACCTATTCACCAAATGTCATTCCATAAACTTCCATTGAGAATATAAGAAGTCAGACTCTTTGTGTGCCTAATGCCCATCCCCCCACCCTACTCCCTTTCCCTCATACAAATGCTCCATTTACTGCAGTGTGAAGAACCACCTTGTGTCAAATGGGTTTCATCGGTGACCCCATAATACCCATAGGAAAATCTATTTTTCTGAATTCCAGACCACAAACTTTGAAAGAATTTCAAAGATCTACACCCATTCAAACTGTGCACTACCATTTAAGTTTTTGGTGGAATCTGCATGCTTTCCAAGATCACTTTCTTGGGTAAGGTCCAGACACTCATACCTCAAGGAATATATATTTATGCAAAAAAATCAATGCCAGGATGAGAGACTTTCTGACATGTATAAATTTTAATTCTGTATCTATTCTATGGGCTTGACTGTCCCTTGAAAAACTCTTCTCTTCCTTGCTAAAATCATTAAAGAAATTGGACTAAACATCCTCGTAACCCTGCAGCAGCCATTTTTGTTTCAGTAACACTCAGTATCTATGATTTGAAGCAGTCAAAAGTGGGTACAGATTCGATTGCAAAATCAAGAATCATTCTGACACTAAAGAAATTGTCAAACCATGCTGATAATTTCTTTTCCTTTCTAAATTTCTTACTTTAATACAGAAACATTGCAACTATCTATAAAAATTATTTTGAGTATTTTAAGTTACCACACTCAAATCCTTGCCTTTGAAAATAGCTACTTTAAGAGAAGCTGGCAAATATTCTAATGTATAACACGGACTTCTACTCCCACATTCTTCTATGTTCCCATCTTACTTCAGTGTTGAGAAGCTTAGGAACTGTATACATTTTCCAGACCTCCTTGTAGCTGTAATTCTGAATACACAGTTGTTTCTTCTAGTGAATCTCACTGTAATGAGATTTCAAAGGAGAAAGGAAGGAGGAGGTAATCTTCCTTTGCCCATGTTACTAACTAAAAGCAAGTTATGACAGAGGCAAGTGTTTCGGTGGGCATTTCCCTCATTCCAGTATTAAGTTGTCTATTCTTCTAGGTATGAGGAAGTATGCTGGTGTTACTCATAAAAACCACAGAAATAGACACTTTCTGAACTCAGGATCATAGTTATTAATTTAAGGTTTAATCTTACTCAGTAGACGTTTGGACTCTTGCTTTTCACTCTTCTGGTCCTTTCAACTCTTGCAATATGATTTCTTTTTTCCTATATTGAAGTCCATTATGATTGAAATAAACCATAGACCAGGGCATTTGCTTTATGTCAGAACTTAACATCAAAAAGATTGGCAGGTGAATGCATCACCTATTCTGGGAACCTGCAGGGAGGTACACTCGCAGCAAGGTACAGATGAACACATCTATGGAATAGAATTCATGAGAGTAATTCTTCTCTCTGTTGTAATTTATTCTCATAGCACAAAAAAGCAGCCTCTTAAGTAGACACTTTAAACTTAGGTATAATTTATTCAGACTTTAGGTACCTCCTTTATAGGAACCTTTTGGTAGATATAATTCCCTAGAAATGGAGATTTTCATCATCCTCAGATCTGTGAGGCATGCCCTACAGAGGTAAGACGACCCCACAGGATCGAAAGAAGTTACAGTCCCTTTACTTGGAAGTGAGGGTCTCATGCTCAGCTGTCTTGATGCCAGGCAACCCAAAGAAATCCCTGGAATCAATCACTGGACAATCATGATTGTCTTCATAAATACCTAGAATGCTGTCTCTCCCTCATAGTGATTGATTTAGCTGCAACTTCCAGTAAGTATATTAATAAATAGATTATGTTATAGGAAAATAGTTTAGAAGCAACTTCAAGCTTAATTATTAGGAAACTTACATGATATGAAAGTTGTAGTATCTAAGCATCATAATTAAAATTCTTCAGAGTAGGATATGAGAGGCTTAAATTAGAACAAAAGTGGCATGTCTACTGCTGATTTTCATTCCTCAAATAAAGCTTTTTATCACTTAGATATTATTAGTCACTGCTAAATTAGAAATCCATGTATAAACCTGTAATAATCATTTCCATCAGAAAAGTTATTTGGATTTTTCAGTGATGTATTTTTACGGTCATTTGTATCTGATAAGTTAGTGTTTCACAGAGAGACTGTATGAAAAAAGAATCTTAAAAATGGGGTTTTCAACCAAAATCTCTTCCCACACACATAAATATGAATGATGTAAACTTCTATTATACAGGGAAATTAAAGTTTCTATGGTGATAAGCTTGAGACCTCGATTTGCAGAAATGGCCAAAAAAAGGAGGTAGGAAGATTGACAAATCTAATAAGCAATGGTAAAGTAAAAACTAAAACAAAACAAAAACACTAGCAGCATGACCAGCATATGTATATGCTGCTTAGGTGAAAAATCCCCAGTTTGGAAGCAATTAAATGTTCTATACCTCTGCTGTCTTCCCATTATTATTCTTCCATTATTTTCACAAGCTGCATTAGGCTGCTTCAAGATGATTGACATTTCCAGCAGCTCCATGCTATTCATTGTGTTCTTGGCATGGAATGAGTAGACCACCCAGAAAATATAGTTATTTTCTCATCTAATTTTGTCATGAGAATCTATAGTCTTCACTGTAGGAAAAATAAAACCAGATGATAAGAAATTTTATAAGTTCCAAACACTGCAATTCAAGATACTTACTGACTTAGGTCTATGTAAATATATGTCACTTATATCTTATGTCTCCTTAAAATTTTGTCTATTTTATACTTGCTATTTTCAGATAAGAAAAGAATATATTGAATTGTGAAAAAATCTTCTCATATCAATAAACCTAGCCTATATTCTCCTTTTGCAAAGGTAGTGATATATAGCACTTATTACAGAGAAAACATTTTTGGACATTTTATTTATTTATTAGATGTCTTGCCTTTTTAAACAATATTGCCTTTTTAAACAATATATGTAAAAAATAGTTTTATACATATATTTTTACCTACATTTCTGATTACTTTTCTTAGAATGACTTTCTAGAAGTTAAAACACTATATCAATTTAAATCAACATTTCAATATGTTTCTCTAATGTGCCATCTGGAGACACTAATGGAACTATGGACGTGACACGAAAACATGTACATTTGCAGATAAATTTCTGCGATGTGAAAGCCCATTTATAGACATTCATCCAGGAAATTATTTAGCCCATATTAAGGTCATTTATGTTATATTATAATCCCATGTTTATAAAAATATATTTATACAATTATCAGGAAAAAGTCTATCCTAAAAGGTTACTCATGATTTTGTTGGTGAGGTAGTGAGAAAGGAAAATGTAATGTTGTGTTGTTCAGGCACTGTATCAAAAACATGTTCTACTTTTATAATCAGCATGGGAAAAAAATTATTTTTGAGGATTTTTATTGTACAAAGAGAACATCCCTTGTCCTTCAAATTCTATTCAACTTATAATTGTGTCCCTATCAATTCATAGCCAAAATTCTTTTTTTTTTTTTAAAGATTTTATTTATTCATTTAACAGAGAGAGACCACAAACAGGCAGAGGCAGAGAGAGGAGCAGGCTCCCTGAGGAGCAAGGAGCCCGATGCGGGACTCGATCCCAAGATGCTGGAATCATGACCTGAGCCAAAGGCAGTTGCCCAACCAACTGAGCCACCCAGGCGTCCCTCATAGCCAAAATTCTTGAAAAGTTTCTTTCATACTAAGTGTTTCTACTTAAAGCCTAGCCACTCTTCAGTTGACTGCTATCAGACTTTTCCTCCTGCTATTCTCTTGAAAATGTTCTTAGCAAGTAAACCAACACTCTTAATTTCTTAACTATCATCCATAGGTTTTCTGGCTGCCAATAATGGTGAAGTAGCTAATCATTGATCAACTCACCAGCTAATTATAGTTATAAGCAAAAAATGAGACTTATCTCCTGAAGGAATTTGTAAATCCAAATCAAGGACCAAGTCTTAGCAGTAAAGATTGAGTCCCAGGAATAAGGTTTAAAAAAATAAACAAAAACCTATAAGTAAGCATCTACAAGATCAAGGTGATACTAAGATAATTTCTATTGCTAGGACAAAACACAAAGTTCTACAGAAAAAGATAACAAAATCCAGGAGTCTACAATATATCACTCACAATGTCCATTATACAATTAAAAGCACACTAGACATGCAAAGCAACAGAAAACATATGACCTAGGGCCAAGAGAAAAATCAATCAATAGATATTGATACTCAGACCAAATGAATGGTGGAATTAGCAGAATAACATCAGAAAAGAAGTATAGTAAATATGTTTAAAAGTCTGCAGGAAATAATAAGCATATTGAGTGAAGAAGAATTTCAAGAGAGATATGGAAACTTTAAGAAAGAAACAATGTATATCCTAAGATAAAATGTTAATCAATATTTGAAAAAATATGCATTGCTTAGGATAAGAAGAAAAGATGAGTTAACTCAAGGAAAAGTCAGTAAAAATCATTAAAACTCAATATAAGTCAAGTAGCCCACATGTCCAAACAGTTCAACAAACCCTGATAGAACAACTACAAAAGGGGCGCCTGGGGGACTCAGTGGGTTAAAGCCTCTGCCTTCAGCTCAGGTCATGATCTCGGGGTCCTGGGATTGAGCCCCGCATTGGGCTCTCTGCTCAGCAGGGAGCCTGCTTCCCCCTCTCTCTGACTGCCTCTCTGCCTACTAGTGATCTCTCTTTCTCTGCAAACAAATAAATAAAACCTTTTTTTAAAAAAAAAAAAAAGAACAACTATATTGGGCGCCTGGGTGGCTCAGTTGGTTAAGCAACTGCCTTCGGCTCAGGTACTGATCCCAGAGTCCTGGGATCGAGTCCCACATCAGGCTCCCAGCTCCATGGGGAGTCTGCTTCTCCCTCTGACCTTCTTCCCTCTCATGCTCTCTCTCTCTGTCTCTATCTCAAATAAATAAATAAAATCTTAAAAAAAAAAAGAACAACTATAAAAGAAAACACTTTAGGCATATTATATGTTCATCAAAAATACATATCTCAAGTGAAATAGACATATCAGAAAAAAACAAAACCTAGTAGAAATTTTAAGAACAAATCTTCACTATGAAACATAAATACATAGAAATAGAAAGTGGTAGAGATATAGATTATTCACTCTGAAGAAAATAATACAGATACAAATTTTTGGTCCATGAGAAGGAATGGAGAATGCTGGAAGAAATAAATGTGAATAATTACAAAATACTCATTTATTTTTAAACGCTTTGAAAATCAACTGACTACTTAACAGAAAAGGGATAATAATGCATCATCAGGTTAATATCATAAGTAGAAGTAAAATATATGGCAATGATAGCGCAAAGAATAGAAATTGATGTAAATAAAATTAACTTGACAGAAGATTTGTTTAAAGTGATATATTAATGATATATTACTAATTCAAAGTAAACTATAATAAATTCAAGGTGAAATAATAATCCCTAGAACAATCAATAAAATATAATTTAAAATTATAAAATGCCAATAGATAAGATAAAATGAAATGTTTTAAAATATTCGGTTAATCCAAACAAAAACACAAAATGTAAAACAGAATACTGGGATCAAAAAAAAAAACAAATAGCAAGATGGTTGGCTTAAACTCAAGCATCTCAATTATTACAGTAAATATAAATAGATTAAAAGTTTGAATTAAAAAACAGAAATTAGGGGAGCCTGGGTGACTCGGTGGTTAAGCGTCTGCCTTAGGCTCAGGTCATGATCCCAGGGTCCTGGGATGGAGCACTGCATCAGGTTCCTGCTCAGTGGGAAGCCTGCTTCTCTCTCTCCCACTCCCCTGCTTGTATTCCCTCTCTCGCTGTGTCTCTCTGTCAAATAAATAAAATCTTAAAAAATAAATAAAATTAAATTAAAAATAAAAAACAGAAATTGTGAGACTGGAGAAAAATAAGCAAGAACCAACAAAATGCTGTTTATCAGAGAAATACTCGAACTATAAATCCAGTAAATATTTTGTAATTCTCATCCTATTTAACATAACTGAATTTTATTTTTAAGATCTAGTTTTCTCGTATGGGTCATTTCTAGCCATGTAAATGATTTTTGTGATGGTCATTGTTAGTAGTAATAGCAACAGCTAAGCTAAAATTTATGGAATGTTTGCTGTGTATTTCTGGTGTTAAGATTTGTTTATAAGCATGGCCTTTTACAGTAATTATATCAAATTACTACATAGTAGTTAATTATACAATTGTCATTTCATAGACAACATAACAGATAGAGAGGAAACCAATAACTAATTTTAGGCCACATATCTAGCAACTGAATTCAAACAATGTAACTCGAAGCTCTCTCAATTTTGTCCTGTCGCCTGACTAACATCTGCCTTCAGCTCAGGTCGTTATTCCAGGGTCCTGGGATAGATAGAGTCCTGCATGGGCCTCCCTGCTCAGTGGGGAGTCTGCTTCTCCCTCTCCCACTCCTCCTGCTTGTGCTCTCTCTTTCTCAAATAGATAAAATCTTAAATAAAAAGTTAATTTAAGAAAAAGCTCTCTCAATTTTGTAACTTCTGTCCACTACTCCATGCATCTGTCTGAACTCAAATTTGGTAACACCGTTCTGCTGCCTATATCCTCTTAGTGGCTTGCCACTGCTCTACGGCACAAAATAATAAGTTTGAATTTGGCCAGAGAACTAAGAACAGTGTGTTGCGGATGTACTGAGAGGGCAGAACATGAGGATGCGTATGTAAATTATGACCCAGAGAGGCTTTGTTTGAGAGTAGAGGGATTTGGAGAAGACTCCATCTGTAACAAAGGACAGGGGAGTAGGTATGAAGAAAGGGACTGAGACATTCTGAAGTGCATTCAAATGGCTCTCCTGTCCTTTCTTTCACTGGTATTGATGTAGGAAAAATGTTATTAGGGTTTGAAGTCGATGGCCAAGAAAGAATTCTTGAGATGTTTTTAGCGCAAAAAGGTGATTTTTATTAAAGCATGGGGACAGGACCCATGGGCAGAAAGATCAGCAATGGAGTCATGAGGAGTGGACCATTATTTACTTTCAAGTTGGGTGGGGGTTAGAGGTAGCATAAGTCTCTAAGGAATTTTGGAAGCAAGGTTTCCAGGACCTTGAGGGGGCTAGCTATTATTGGATAAAGGTAATTTATTACTGTCTAATTAAGCCTTAGTCATGAGATCCTTCTGATGTGTATGGATGGGGTCCTATGCTTGGGGGATGATTACCAACATGTATCTTGGGGGTTTTAGCGATAAAGGAGGTTTACAAAGGAATTTTTATACATTAAAGTAAACTTACAGGATCCTGGTTGGGAGTGGGGGGTGGTCAGGCTAGGATTGTCTTTTGCCCTTCCTAAAGTATTAACCTTGAGGCAGTTGAGTCCCTAGAGGAAGGTCACTCTGCCTGTTTCAAGACCTTGTCAGTGGGCTGTAGGTAGTAAGGAAATTTGATAAATTTTTTTAAAGATTTTTATTTATTTATTTGACAGAGAAAGAGATCACAAGTAGGCAGAGAGGCACGTAAAGAGAGAGGGGGAAGCAGGCTCCCCACTGAGCAGAGGGCCCGATGTGGGGTTCAATCCCAGGACCCTGAGATCATGACCCGAGCTGAAGGCAGAGGCCCAACCCACTGAGCCACCCAGGCACCCGAAGAAATTTGATAATTTTTCTTCTTTGTTTCCCACATCAGTATGATGGAGATAACTCCAATATGATGGAGACATACTGAGGTATGCTTTTTGTTCAAATCACCATCAGTTCCCATTGCGTCAAATCAGTTCTAATTTCAGTTATTTTTGTATTTGGGAAAAAAAACCCCCAATTTTCATAGAATATTTTCCAAGAAATGAATAACTTGGTGAATGTAAATTTTTAAACTTTGGTCGGGACCTCTTTTGAAATGCCCTTATATATTTTACCTAAAAACAGAAATAGACACTCAGCATAAAACTTCTTGCAAGTGTAGAAATTCTTTCTGTCGTGTGACCAACTCTCTGCTCTCAAGGAGTTCTTAATACTTGGGTCTGTCTTCTGTGGGTAGTTAAACTTTAATTGATGAGTATACACATTTCACCTACATTTTCATTTTCTGGCTATGGCCCACACAAAAAGACATTAGAGTTAATCATCACAAAGTCCCTGGTCTCAATTGTTTTATCATACCTTTTAATTTTTCAGAAGATTAAAATAGCAAGAGCTCCTTAGAGATTCCTGTATCTAGTTTGGCAGGTGGGTAAATGGTGCTCTAGAGTGACATTCTTTCTCACTGATGAAATTGCTTCTATCATCTAAGCACCTGTTAGATCTCTGGAAGCATGGTTTCAAATGATGGTTTCTGTGATATCTATAAAAAGCTCGGAAGGTATTCCCCTGGTGGTTCCCCTACCCTATGAGGAAGAAAACTGGGGTGGAGAACCGTACAGTTATTTCTCTTTTAAATTGTCATTTATGTCCCAGTATAATCATATCTTATGATCTTAACAAGTGCAGAATACCTTTCCTAATGCGTTTTCCTTGGTCCCCTTCCAAACCAGAAAGGCAATCTTAAAGCTACTCAAGTTATAATTAGATCCAAATAAAAAAATCACCTTATTACACATTTACTGTTTATGTTTTCTGTAATTTATTTTTAGTTAGAATTGGTAATATGCTTAAAATAATCAAATATGCCATAAAAATAGTACTGTGCTTTGAACAAAGCAACAACTTTCAAATTTCTTAGTATGAAGAACTGTTATTTAAACTCCAAATTTCATTTTCTCAAATTTTATAAATGTAAGTAAGCCACAGTTCTTGAATCAAATCAATTAGTATAGAGTAAAATATTTGGTATTTTAGCCTTTAGACAAATGGTCTAATAACAAAAATTTGTTAATTTATTTCCCTTTCTTTCCAGTGCTAACCTTCAGTGGGAGCTTTGCATGCATTTTAATTTATCTTAAATTATGCAGAAATAGATTAGCATTTCCTAGCAATCATTTGTTTTGCATTTTTGCTTTCAGTCATTTTTTTAAGCCACCTGCTGTATTTGCCTTATGCTCAAAATATGCTGTTGACAGTTACTAATAATGCTGATTAAGTTTGTGTATGATGACAGGCAAAACACTAAGTAAAAACAAAACAATACAATCCTGCATTTGTTTCTCTGTTTAAGTGGTGGCCTAAAAGAAACATCTGATTTGTAAGAACATTGATTTATTACCATTTGGCAAGTCTTATTGAACTGAGGTACAGACAGTGTGTGAAAATGAATGTAATTACACAATTTTCCAGTATTGGTCTATTTTATGAAGTTAAAAATATGCATGCAGCCTAAAATAAATATCTTTAGGTTCTTTTCACATTTCCAGAAGTCATTAGAACTTCCCACTGAGGTATAACATCATTAGTAAATGAAAACATCTAGGCTGAAAGCAAGCATCTTTTCTGAAGGCAAAAACTGTAAAGGCAACCATAGATTTTCCATTTTTCATGTGTTTCTACTTTATTCTTCCTGATGTACATATAATAAAAGCAGCACAAGCAAATACTTTTCAAACTTAAAAGTCAGTGATTAAGACCTGACACAAGGAATATTTGTTATACTTTACAGGGCTGTATTGGAGAGTAGTAAAGATGATGGATGTGGTAGATAATGGTCCCTGAAACCCATGTATTTTGACCTGAAGAATTAGCGTTAGTTTCACAAACCTTCATGGTGAATTGTGGCTATCTCTGATGTTTCCATTTATTTAAAAGAAAAATATATGGATACTCATGATTCCGTAGCCCTTGCTACATGATTGCTTCTTGGATGCTTTTAACTCTGGGATTAATTCTTTGAATTTATGGAGGCAAAAGCAATATAAGCAAATTAGACTCAATTTATCTCTGTAAACAATGTAGAAATTATAAATTATTATGCAACATGTTCACCTATAAATGTCAAAAATATGTTTTTCATTTATATTTAACATTGAACTAATTTTTGCCCATCTATCCACCCTGATATATATCTTATAGGTTTTGTTTTTAAGGCCAGGTATAAACATATGGAAGATTTCGTATGGTCAATTCAGTATTCACTCTTCCCAGGAATAGGAAAATTAAGTTATATTCAATATGTTGATATCTAACATTTGAGTATAAGGTGCCAGACTTTGTGCTAATAATTTCTATCATAATTTATTTAATTATGATATGTGTATAAGGTAGAGGATATTATTTATTCCTATTTATCAGATAAAGAAACCAAGGCACAAAGATAATTTTCTTTTTTGCAAGGGATAGAATGTGTTGCACTTGAATGCAAAGACAACCATAGTCAAATGATTTTACAGCCTACGCTACAACCCCTCCACTGTGCCACCTTTTTTACTGCTAAAGAGAAGAGAAAGAATTGGAAATACATTACAACCTTGACAGGGCCGCTGTAGCAGTTCATTGGCTTAAATATTTTCCTTCTTTTACCTGTGACATAAGGACAGGAGGCAAAATCTGCAAGAGAAGCTATATACGTACCCTGGAGCTAAAGATTCTGCCTTAAAGCATTTGGTTGATAGCTCTGTGAATTTAACTTTTCTGAACTTTAGTTGTTTCATCTGTTTATGGGGAAAATCATACCCATCCACAGATTTTTCAGCAATGACAGTAAGGGTCAAAAGGCCGTGAAATAATGGTTTTAAGGTGCCAAGAGAAAATAGTGATAAATAAAAAATATAAAAGTGTGGTATGACAATATTTATGTCATAATAGAAAATAAACATGAAATATGACAACCAAACTTCTAACACAGAATGAAGCTAAAATAAAGTTATTGTTGTGGACCCACAATAATGATAGAACTTACCACTCATGACTCCTAGTTGGAGAAAGTCTGAACAATGCATCTCAGGGGGAAGGAAATAGAGGGCATACTGAAGGAATGACATGCAAATAGGAATGGTGCACAAGATTTTTAAACCTAGGTCTGGCCTCTTCTTCACTAAGCTTAAGACCTAGTGGGAGATAAACCTTAAATGATTCCTTATAATTCTCCAGGGTAGAAAAATTGGTGTAGAGTATAGAGAAAGAGATACAAGTAGTATTCTTCTTTCTAAATGTTTATAAGATAATATAATCTACTACATGCCCTATGTGTGTAATTTAAAGGCCATTAAAATATTTGAACATTGAAGTGAGTTCTCTTTCATCACCAACCTCAACTCCTATCACTAGTTTTCAGCTTCTCTCTTTCCAATTCCATTCTTTCCATTTTCTTCTCTCTTTCCCACTTCTTCTCTTGTAGTTTTCCAAGCATACCACACTGTTGCTTTCAGTTTTACTCATATATCTGAGGGAAACCCACACTTTCACCTACTTAACTCATTTACTTCCTTCAGATTCAATTCTGGGATCATCTCCTCCTGAAAATCTTTCCTGCTTGTCCCTTACTTGTCCTGACATGCCCCTTTCTAACTTTATGGAATTAAATTAGATACTTCTCTGCTGTCTTTGGAGTATACTCTATGTAACAGCTTCTTAAGTTTTCACAAATCGTATTATGTATATCTGTTTATATGTTAGTATTCCCAACTAGATCTTAAAGCACCCTAGGGAAGATAATAGCATTAATATTTTTTTGCAATGATCATCTTTGGCTTTGGCCCCTTTGAACATTGTCATAGATAATTACCCAGAATTTAGGACAAAATATCATTGGTATTGCAGATAACAACAAAAATGCTGAAGTTACCCACATGGTATGTTGTGTTATTTATCAATAACAACTACATGAAAACATTTGACCAATACTTTAGTCATTGAAGTAGAAACTGTAAAAGCAGTAATGTGTAAACGTTGCTGAAGGGTCTGGCATAATTCCAACAAGTTCCTAAATATCTGTCTGCTGACAAAGTCCTTGGGATTTAGAATAGAGATTGTTTAATTTTAATTTTTGAATTTGAAGTAATTTCCTATTTACAGAGAAGTTCTAAGCATAGTATGAAGTATCACCTTTTACCCTTTATCTAGATTCGCCAATTGTTAGTGTTTGGCCGCTTTTTGTTTTTCTCTATCTGTAAATTATTATTATTAGTTCTATTATTTTTACTGACCTATTTGAGAGCAACTGGAATATGTATTTCCTAACAATAAGGACGTTCACTTATATATCATCAGTATGATGGTCAAATTCATGAAATTTAAATATGTATATTATCTAGTAGACAGTTCATACTAAATTTTGCTGATTGTTTAATAATTTCCTCTATGTTTTGTCTTTTTGCAAGCTAGAATCCAAACCAAGATCATCCATTGCACTTAGTTGTCACTTCTTTAGTCTTCTTTGAGCTGGAAACAGTCTTTGTCTTTCATGATGTTTCTATTTTTGATGATACTCATTTGTTCTTTTACAGACTTTGGTTGTGTGTTTATTCATGATTACATTCAGGTTATGCCTTTTTGGTAAGAGTATGGCATGAGAGGTGTTATATTTTCAGTGTATTACATCAGGAGGCACATCACATCAATTTTCTCAATATTGGGGGCATTAATTCTTTCCATTGTGAAATTGGTGTCAGCTAAGCTTTTAAATCATAAAGTTACCACCTTCTATTTGCAATATAGGAGAGAATGGCTTAGTAAATGTTACATTCTTCATCAAATTTTCACCCTAGATATTTAGCATCTTATTGATGATTCTTGGCTAAATTAATTGTAACTATAATATTTTCAAGAGATATTTTGTCACTATTTCATTCTTCTTACATTTTGTAATTGTCATTCCACTGTAAAAAAGAGCTTTTCCATCTTTCCTATTAATTAGGTAATTTCTTTATTTATGTACTTACTTATTTTATAAGCTTGAGCTCAATGATTCTTATTTTTTTCCTTGGGTTTTTATTGTATCCTTAAGGCAGGCATCTGTTCTTAGCTCCCTGGTTTATATATTAATCTGTTTCTTTCTATATCCATACCACCCATACTGGCTTTGCCATGTGTTGTTATTTGTATTATAAATTTTTTGATTGAGATGTTAATTAGTAATTTTTTTTTAGAGTTTAAGTTTGTCTTTGTGATTTGGGGAATTCTATTCCAATTTTTTGAAAACTATCAACCTCAAAAAATCCTATTGAAATTGGGTAAGAATTATATTGAATTTACAGATTGAAGTAATGATATTTTAAGGATATTAATTCTCTGCCATCATGAGTAAGTACTAATAGCTCTCAGTATTCATGAATTGAATGATTTAACATTAAAAAATGTTAACTATAATGAAATTAACCTAAAAATTGAAAACAGTATTTATTAAAAAAATGGATTTTTTTAATCAAAAAAACAGATTTTGGGGGAAAATTTTATAAAGTGATTCTAAAATTTATAGATAATATAGATAAAAAACAAAAGAAGCAAAGGCAAATTTTTTCAAAGAAGAATGTAGTTAGATGGTAGACTTTATCAGAAACAGGATGTATTATAAGAGTGAGTTAATTAAGACGATAAAGTTTTAGTGTAAGGGGAGTTTTAAATAAATCACTGAAACAGAACAAAGACTAAAATATGTAGTATGGTCCCCCAATTTATGACAAAGAATACATTGAAGTGAAGTAAAAAAGATAATATTTTTTTAAAGATTTTATTTATTTATTTATTTATTTATTTGACAGAGAGAAAGAGACCACAAGTAGGCAGAGACTAAGGCAGAGGGAGAGAAGGAAGCAGGCTCCACGCTGAGCAGAGAGCCCGATGTGGGGCTCCATCTGAGGACCCTGAGATCATGACCTGAGCCGAAGGCAGGGGCTTTAACCCACTGAGCCACCCAGGCACCCCAAAACTTTCTTTTCGTTTTAATTTAAATTCAATTAGCAAAAATACAGTACATCATTAATTTCAGATGTACTGTTCAATAATTTATCATTGTGTATAACACCCAGTGCTCATCCCGTGCCCTACTTAATGCCCATGACCCAGTTACTCGATCCTCCCACCCACCACCCCTCCAGCAACCCTCAGTTTGTTTCTTATAGTTAAGAGTCTCTTATGGTTTTTCTCTCTCTCTGATGACTCCCCTTTCAGTTTTCCCTCCATTACCTTACGATCCTCTGCATTGTTTCTTATATTTCACATATGAGTGAAACCATATGATAATTGTCTTTCTCTGACTTATTTCACCGGCAAAATACCCTCCAGTTCCACCCATGTTGAAGTAAATGAAGTAAATGGTAAGCATCCTTTCTGAAGGTGGAGTAATATTCCAGTGTGTGTGTGTGTGTGTGTGTGTGTGTGTGTGTATCACAACTTCTTTATCCTTTCATCTGTTAATGGACATCTCAGCTCTTTCTACCAGTTTGGGTATTGGGAACATTGCTGTTGTAAACACTGGGGTGTAGGTGCCCCTTCATATCACTACATTTCTATCTTTGGGGTAAATGCCTAGTAGTGTAATTGCTGCGTGGTAGGATAGCTCCATTTTTAACTTCTTGAGGAACCTCCATACTGTTTTTGAGAGTGGCTATACAAGCTTGCATTCCCACCAACGGTGTAAGAGGGTTTCCCTTTCTCCACATATTCACCAACATTTGTTGTTTTCTGTCTTGTTAATTTTGGCCATTCTGACTGGTGCAAGGTGTTATCTCATTGTGGTTTTGATCCGTATTTTCCTAATAACAAGTTATATGGAGCATTTTTTCATGTTTCTTTTGGCTATTTGTATCTTCTTTGGAGAAATGTCCGTTCATGTCTTCTGCCCATTTCTTGATTGGATTATTTGATTTTTGGGTGTTGAATCTGATGCTTTTCATAGATCTTGGTTACTAGCCCTTTATCTGATATGTCATCTACAGATATCTTCTGCCATCCTATAGGTTGCCTTTTCCTTTCTTGATTGTTTCCTTTGCTGTGCAAAAGCTTTTTATCTTGATGAAGTCCTCAGAGTTCATTTTTACTTTTGTTTCCCTTGCCTTTGGAGATGTGTCTAGTAAGAAGTTGCTGTGGCTGAGGTTGAAGACGTTGCTGCTTATGTTCTCCTCTAGGATTTTGATGGATTCTTATCTCACATTGAGATCTTTCATCCATTTTGAGTCTATTTTTTTGTGTATTTTCATTCTTCTGCATGCTGCTGCTCAGTTTTCCCAATGCCATTTATTGAAGAGACTGTCCTTTTTCCATTAGATATTCTTTCCTGCTTTATCAAAGATTAATTGATCATAAAGTTGAGGGTTCATTCCTGGGTTCTCTCTTCTTTTCCATTGATCGATCTGTCTGTTTTGTGCCAGTACCATACTGTCTTGTAATAGAGTTTTGTAATAGAGCTTGAAGTCTGGAATTGTGATGCCACCAGTTTTGGTTTTATTTTTCAACATTTGTTTGGCTATTCAGGGTCTTTTCTGGTTTCATAAAAATATTAGGATTATTTGTTCCATCTCTGTGAAAAAATGTCGATGGTATTTTGATAGAGATTGCATTTAATGTGTAGAGTGTTCTCGGTAGCATAGACATTGTAACATTTATTCTTTCAATCCATGAGCATGGAATGTTTTTCCATTTCTTTCTGTCTTCCTCAATTTCTTTTGTAAGTGTTCTGTAGTTTTTAGAATACATATTCTTTACCTTTTAGTTTATTTCCAGGTATCTTATGGGTTTTGGTGCAATTGTAAATGGGATAGATTCCTTAATTTATCTCTCTTCTGGCTCATTGTTTGTGTATAGAAATGCAACTGATTTCTGTGCATTGAATTTATATACTGCCACATTGCTGAATTGCTGTATGAGTTCTAGCAATGTTGGGGTGGAGTCTTTTGAGTTTTCCCCATAAAGTCACCTGTAGAAGAATGAGAGTTTGACTTCTTCTTTGTCAAGCTGAATGCGTTTTATTTCTTTTCGTTGTCTGATTTCTAAGGCTAGGACTTCTAGTACTATGAACAACAGTGGTGAGAGTGGGCATCCCTGTCACATTCCCGACCTTCGGGGGAAAGCCCTCAGTTTTTCCCTGTTGAGAATAATATTCTCTGTGGACTTTCCATAGATGGCTTCTGTGATATTGAAGTATGAATATGAAGTATGTGAACTTGTGGTTCACAAAAAATAAAATACATATTTCTCTTAAATATATGCATGATCCCAAATTCATTTAAAATGAAAGTTAAATCAAATTTAAAACCATATTAAAATTTTTGGGGGGTACTTGGGCGGCTTGGTGGTTAAGCCTTTGCCTTCAGCTCAGGTCATGATCTCAGGGTCCTGGGATCAAGCCCCGCATAGGGCTCTCTGCTCAGCAGGGAGCCTGTTTCCCCCTCTCCCTCTGCCTGCCTCTGTGCCTACTTGTGATCTTTCTCTCTGTCAAATAAATAAATAAAATCTTTAAAAAAAATATTAAAATTTTTTCAGATTGTTAAAAGTTTGACCAAATACTATATTGATAAAGATATGGAGAAACAGCAAATTGTTATTTTTAAAATAATAAATACTAAAGTCATTTGACCATTTCCTCTTTTAGAAGCTGATCTATAGAAAAAATCAAATCTATGCAACATGTCATATTTAAAAGTAATTCAACTTCTCTAAAAAAAATGTTTTAATGACTGTTAAGGAAAAAATCATTATTGTTATAAAAATGTTATGCAAAGAACATTATGTTTATTATTACATCATTTTTTGTTTTTAAAAAGGAAATATATTAATAATTTGTTTTTGTAAAACAAGAATATCCCTTTAATTATATACAAAGAAACCTGCTACTAATAGTTACCTGTGTGGAGAGTAAGAGGTTGGATTGGAGGCAAGATAAGAGATATTTTATTGCCTACCTTTCACACTATGTTCATAAAACAAATAAATACAACTATTTTGCATTGACAATACCTATAGATTAACATTACTTTCAGTCTTCTCACAGGGTCACTTAATTGATTAGTTTCTCCCATCCATGCTTAATCCAGTCAGGAGAGTAAGGAAGATATGGGAAATAGAATGACATTATTCTTCAGAAACAAATATTAATGGCAAGCTATTTTACTATAAAACAGTGACTAACACAATTGCGCTGATTTGAAATAGCATAATACTTCTCTATAGATAAATATTACACATTTATGTTAATTGTAAATATTTATTAGATATCCAAAATCTGACTGTTTTATTACTGTTTTGATGCTTTACATGCTATTGACCTTGGTTCCACATTTTTATTTTTACTTGAAAATTTGATTTTCACGTATTAACATGCTTATGTATGTGAATAATAATAATGATGATGATAAATATGAAAGTAGTAATTTGAGGCCCTGAGAGATTTGTTGAGCTCTGACAGGAATATCACATTTTTCAAGCCAGTTAGGTTTAGCACAGTTAATATTCAAATCTATAAACCACCCTTTTATTCTCCTAATGACAAATAGAATTGTTATAATTAAGTTAATGATCAGATTTGTAGCTACTTCAACCATCTGTGAATGAGCCACGAACCCAGAAATGAGCCCCTAGTAGAGATTTATCACATTTTGCTTCACAGAGGAGCCTCACATCAACCGACTGCCATCAAATACTTAGGCATAACAATAGTTAAAATAGCTATTATTTCTTAAGTATCACATTACAAGCAGTGCACTGTGCACGTTATACACAAGCACTATAGTCCATGAGGTGACCTAGAAATCACTTTCTGGATGGCCTATAGATGAGTTGATTGGAAAAATGGGCCACCCCTTCCCAGAGGAGAGAATATTCCTGACCCCAGCTTTGAGGGAGAATGAGCCCAGTTTTCAGTCCCCAGGGACTACAGCCAGCTCTCCTAACCTTCTCTGAAGAGTTCCTTTCCAAGATTTTTTGGTGCCATAACAGTCTGTTTGTCACTAAGTCCTACAAGTCCAATCTCATGCTCTTTTCATTAAAAATGAAACAAAACAACAACAGCAGAGAGGCTTTTCTCTGCGGGAGTCATTCTACCAAATCCCAGACTTACTATGTGGCCAGCTATGCCTTGGATCTAGCACATCTCTCCAAAGGATGCCAAAGTCAAGAGAACTTATTTTGTTCCATAAGTTCCTGCTCCAAATGCTCTTATTTGCTCAGAACCTCTTTTATGATACATTAACTTGTATAATTCTCATAGCTATGATATATACAATGATATAGTAGCTACTATAATTCTCATTTTACAATAAAAAAAGTGAGTCTTACGAAAAACAATGCATTATCCAAGATCACATAACTGGCTAATTATAGAGCCCATATTTGAACTGAGTCCGTAATTATAGGGTCCATCCATCAGAGCCTGAATACTTAAGCAACTTGCACAACTGTGTGTTTTCATTGTTGCTATTTGTCTGTTATAAATTGTCAATAGATCGGTATAAAATCAGGTGATAAGGAAATCCTCAGAGAGCTACCAAAAACAAATCTTTTTGAAAGGGAAATAATATACCATACAGCTTTATTACATGCTAGCACTTTTTTAAATACACTTGTTTCATCATCGTAAACTTTTCATGGAATATATAGAAAAGCCGTCAAGGCTTTTCCACAGCTCTGGAATGTAGCCATAGTCCCTTACCAAGCTAATTTTGCTTCACTCTATGGAATGTCAAGGCATGTTTACCTTCCATATCTTGGGTGATTATTACATTGTTCTCCTGGAATCACAGATTTTTGCCTTCTTAGATACTCTCCAGATCATGACATCCGGTATTATACTCCTAAAATTGAGACATTTCCTGGCATCTACAAAATGGTTCTCCAGTACACAATCCTCACCTACCCAGCATTCACTCCTTCATCCCTTGAAACTCTACCTATCCTTGGCAGAGGAGATCGTAGGAGTCTGTGTTTCTAGAAGTGAACACTTTTTTTTTTTCTCTTAAAAAGCAAAGGTAAACTGAATCTATGAGCTAGTAAATCTTGATTGTTTTGCATATAATTTTCCTGAATAACAAAAAAATTTTATAGTATCACTGCACTGGTTCAGGGTAATTCTTGATCTTAGAGATAATGACGTGGTATTGCTTAATCATGTAAAAGCAAACACAATCATAAAATAATCCAAATTTTGTATTAGAAGTTTTGTACGTGTAGAATGTATTCTCCTATCTCAACTTATCACAACATCCTATCTTACATTGTGATATTGAACAAATTAAAAAACACTGTTTTACTCATTGGAAATCACATACATATAGTTAGGTAGATAGAGAGATAGCAAATAAACACGTGAAAAGACACTTTATATCCTATCTTATCAGGGAAATAAAAATTAAAACAACAATGGAATACCACTATGCATCTGTTAGAATGGCAAGATCCAAAACACAGATTCCAACATGCACTGACTGGTTGCAAAGCACCAGAGCTCTCATACACCACTGGTGGGAATGCAAAATGGTATAGCTACTTTGGAAGACAGTTTGGAGGTTTCTCACAAAACTAAATGTATTTTTCCAGCAATCTCACTCTTGGATTGAGTGAGAGTACTCACCAAAGGAACCGAAAACAATGTCCACACAAAAACCTGCACACATGTTTATAGCAGCATTTTTTATTCATAATTACCCAAACCTAGAAGCAACTGTGTCCTTCAGTAGGTGATCTGATACACTGTGGTTGATCCAGACATTAGAATAATATTATTCAATGCTAAAAAGTGAGTTCTCAAGTCATGAAAAGAATGAAGGAAATTAAATACATGTTACTAAGTAAAGGATGCAACTCCAAAAAGACTACATATTGTGTAATTCTGACTATATGACATTCTGGAAAAGGCAAAACTGTGGAAACAGTAAAAGCATCAGAGGTTGCCAAGGGGTGGGGTAGGGAGAAGGAATGAATAAGCAACACACGGGATTTTGAGAGTAAACATGCTGTAAGATACCACAATGATGGATACATGTCATAACACATTTGTTCAAACCTATAGTATGTACAATCACAACAGGGAAATTTAAAGTCAACTATGGACTTTGAGTGATTATGATATGTGAGTGTGGTTTCATTGATTGTAATAAATATCCCACTCTGGTTGGGGTTAGTAATGGAGGAGACCACGCTTGTGTGGGGTAGGAGGTTTATGGGAAATCTCTGTACTTTCCTCTCAATTTTGCTGTGAAGCTAAAACTGCTTTAAAAAAAATATAAAGTCTTAATAAAGAAAAATGTATTTAAGTGTGAACATTTCCAAGAATGTATCATAAGGAAATAAATTTGCATAGCTGGCATAGGAAAGGCATAATTTAAAATCACAAAATTAGAAAAAAACCCTAGTTAATGTTATCAACCTAAGGTTTGTTAAGCAAATTATAATACCGTATTTCCATAGAATACTATCCAGCCATTAAAGATAATGATATAGATGTGTACATTTGTAACACATGGAGTGATGTTAGTGTTATTTTTTCAAACAATAGCTGATACAGGTTTATATATGTTACATATCATCTTAAAAATGTATAAACATACATATAGATATGTATGGGACGTTTATATAGCAAGACATGGAATTATAGATTTATTTTGCATTTTAATGTGTGTGCATAACAGTTTTTTCTATTTATTCTTCAAAGGATAAATACATTTTGTATAATTAAGTGAAGGTTTTTTAGAGAAAACATAAGGAATTAAATGTGGCAAAAATAACCTTTAAAAATTATTTTTGGTGAATGTTAATAATGTATTATCATCTCATATCTTAGCCTCCCAAAGCTATTTATTATATTAACTTCAACCGATTTGGATGTCATAATTGAAATCAGAAGCATTGGCCTTGATATTTTATCTCTAACATTTTACTGATAAAGTGATATGGAAATACATTGCGTTTTATTAAGTGTTTATACAATAAAAAACACAAACCACATACACCCCTGTTTGATCAATGTCATGTTATTTCTTTGAGTATGGAGGTGCCTAATTTCCCTCATGCATAACTACTAATGCTAAAAATTTTCCCATACTTAAATTTTATTTCAAAGAGCACTTATAATTATTTAAATGTATATATGAAATGGCATGGTGGAGGTTGTAACAATATATTCCATAGTACCTTGAAACAACCAATTTTTTTCTTTAATTATCACTAGGAAAAAAATTATGGTTTTGGAATGGAAACATTTTATTATTAAGAGTGCTATAAGCATCTCTTGCTTCCTCATGAGCTCAGAAGCAAACCCAAAGAAATGTGGAACAATAAATAGCTGCCACTCCTGCCCATCAAGACAATATACAAACCTTTTCTGTATAAATTCAAATTGTTGCAAGAAAATAGAACAATGCTTTTCATAATGATTATGGTTGAAGTGTATCACTATCATTGAGAGCTGGATTGAGATAAGCTGTAATTTTTTTTCTTTTACATAACAAACAAAATGAATTTAAAAATAAGAGTATCCTTACCATATAATATGTATCAGTGGATAATGGCTGATTTTATTTTATAAAGTACTGAATAAAGTCAGAGTGCTGGTATAGACACACAGTGGATCCAAAGACAAATGATGAATGATAACCTTTGTTATTTTTCCATTAATACCGGAGGAGCGGAAAGGAAAATATGACAATAGCTACTGTATAACTCGGAATTTTTATTCAATTGTCAATGTTTACTTTTTTTTGGAGTTCATCCAAAATGTTTAGTTTGATTGATATCTGTTATTGATGGATGTATTTTAGCCTGTCATAGAGATTCACAGAAGTGAATAAGATACAGCTATGGATATAAACATAATCAATTAGGGAAGATGGACCTGTTATCAAATAAATTACAACAGTGCGAAGTACAGTGATAGAAACAGAATTGAATGACTTACACCCATTGTTTTGGCTTTCTTTTACTGAATTGTGTAGTGTGACGGTTTTCAAAACTTAACATGCAGTTGAACAACCTGGAGTGTTTGTTATAGCAGAAGTTTCTGGGAATCATCTACAGAATTTTTGATCCTTGGGGCACCTGGATGACTCAGTCAGTTAAGCATACTACTTGGTGTCAGCTCATGTAATGATCTCAGGGTGGTGGGATCAAGCCCCGAGTTGGGCTCCATTCACACGCAGGGGGGAGTCTGCTTGAGATTCTCTCCCTCTACCTTTCCTTCTGCCCTTTCTCTCTCTCTCTCTCAAATAAACAAATCTTAAAAAAATAAAAGAATTTTTGACCCAGTAAGTCTAGGATGAGATCTGAGAATCTGCATTTGTTACAAGTTTCCAGGCGATGCGTTTGATATTAGTCTGGGATCATACTTTGTGGACCAGTTTTTGAGTCTTTAATACAAGCTTTTCTAATATATAATACAATGTTTACTATAGAATGCAACCACACTCAACTTGTATATAAAATAGCCATAAAACTTCTTTCCTTTTTTTTCTCTTTCACTTCTCTTTCTATTCTTTCATTTATAAAGAACATTGATACACTGTTCGGGAAGACTACATTTTAACATGATAGAATAGTTAATGGGAAGTTATTTCAATTTCTCTGCCTTCCTTCTTGTTATCTATACAAAAGTTTACAGAACTCCATTCAAATTAATAAATAAAAACTTGAATCTGCATTTGAATCTAACAAGTTTCAATCAGATTCTAGGATGGTATCATCAACATTAGTAAGATAGATAATTTTCTTAGCAGAAGTTGATTTAAATGAAAGTGGAAACAAAAGTAAATTAAATAAAATCGTGCTTGTATACATATTTTTAAACTGTCCCCTGAATCACATTGTCAATTTTTCAGATAATTTTGAAAAGTTTAGTGCTCTTGGAGAGCTGTAACACAGTTAATAGAATCTAGGACAAGGTTTTTACAAGTAAAATTTCTAATCTTCCTTAAATTTTTAATTATGTATTAAAAACTTTTCTCCTGTGGATGTACTGGGGCTGGCTTCTGATTACCAGTAACAGAAAACTCCTGTGTCTAACTTAAGCAAAAGGAAACATGTAGGAAGGTTATCTGAGAGCTTCTAGTGTCTACAAGGTGTAGGTAAGATGGAAAGCACCTGATGAGGGGGCTTTGGACAGAGCTGTTGCCACTGCCCCCCACACTAGCTTTGGGCTGCCAGCTTAGACCACTCACTCAATAGCTGTGTTGGGTACTTTCTGACTACCCACAATGGTTTTGCTTCACTCTAGAAGAATCCAAGTCCTTGTGAAAGGATTCAGTGGCCATGCCCTTGTCATACCTGAACATGCTAGAGGCCAGTGAGTGAGAGAAAGAGCATCTGACCATTTTCTGCTGCAAAGAGAGGCTGGGCCCTACCTTTTATGTATGTGATTCCTCTCAAAACGAAAAGTGTTGGATGTCTTATAGTCAAAATGATAAATTTCTACTATAACAGGGGTAATAGAAAAAAAATTCCTGCCATTATTTTTTCTCCTCCTGTATTCATGCTTAATCACTTTTTTCCCTTACTCTCATAGCATTTCAGAGCTTATTAAATTTATAAAAACTTTATGTATAATGTTATCATTTGGTTTTATGCCAGCAGGGACAGGAATTCAGAAGTATTTTTTATTATTTATTATATTATTTATCTACTTCTTGAAGAATTAGAAAATCAAACTTCATAGAAAATATGCAATTTCTTCTAAAAACACATATATAGTTTCAGACAGAACTAGGCAACACCTTTTAGTTTCCTTTCTACCATGTAAACTAGTAAATGTGTGGCTTAAAAAAAAAGTAATCACATGCTTATTTCTTTCAGTAATGGCACTAAATCTGTCAGGATGCTGTGAGTTGCAAGCCACATAAAATGAAACGACAACTAATGTAAATATTTATTTACATTATTTATTATATTTAATTTAATAAATATTTAAATATTTATTATATCACAGTACAACAAGTCTGAAATTGAGATTATACCAGGTTGGATAATATACCAAGTCAATGGTATCAGAGTCTTTTCTCTTCCAACACTCTTAGGTTCTCCTCATGGCTTTGCCTTCACGCATGGTACTCACAGACAACCCCACCTACAGACAGGAAGTCACAGAACTTAGCTTATCGACCCTTTAATTGACAGACCTTCCCCACAGCTCCACAGCAGTCTTCCCTTTAAAAGCCTAATACCAAAGACTAGAGAACATCTAAGCCAATTATTTTTGCTTGAACATACAGAAATATATTTCCTCCTTTCAAAAATTTCTTGTAAATATCTTGTTGATTAGGAAGTTAGCTACATTTTTTTTCGTTGTGGACTTTGTAGGACATTTATTGTAAAATTGTTCAAGCCAGTAGATGACTATAGCATTCAAGGCCACATTCTATAAAGTGTCATCAGAGTTAGGTGCACAGGATCTGTATATGAACTTGAGATGGCATGTAAGTTGTCTAATAATGACTGAGTGTATAACGCATCGTGTCATGTTAGACATGCTGTCAATCCTTTTGAAATATTTTATTTCATTTTTAGTAGTATGAAAGTTACCCCGTATGACATTTACATTTATGATTAAGAATGCTGACAGTTGTTTGATATTGATAGTAACTCGCTATTGGAAAAAAAACAAAACAAACTTTCCTAATACTTTCTTTCAAATTCTTGAATTGATTTAATTGATCAGAACATTGAAACAATAAGACAAATTGCTTTTAAAAACTGTCCATTTGTAACTTCTTATGTGGAAAATCAATTTGGGAGGTAGGAGGTGTTGAGGGGAAACAGGGAAAAAAAGTATTTATATGTTTGCTTTGAAAGTAAGAGAAAACATGTTTATTTTTTCAATAATAGACAGAAACAGAATTGCAAGCTCTATCTATAAATAAGCCTTGTGAAATCCAGCATGGATGGATTTCAGATGGGAAGGGAATCCCTATCTGAAGGCTCAGATGGGAAGGGAAGTATTGGAGAAATTGTCTATTTCAGTTACGTGAAGAAAAACTCTGGAGTGAACTTCTTCTACAATTAAACTACATTTTTTTCTCTCATGGATACAAAACTTTCTCCCAATTTTTTTTCATTAATGGGAAGACTTCAGACTGGCAAATGTAATAGTTATGATTTAAATATTTAAGCCATGTTGTTTTAGGACATTTATTCATCTATTTGTTATAGTTTTTTATTCGTAGTATACTAAACATGTTTTTTTTTTCCTAACATATTTTTTAAGCTGAAAAGTGATCACACAGGTCTTGTTTTTGTTTGCTGTATATACATGTTGTATGAATATTTTTTTACCCATTACTTAGAAAATTCTCCAACCTTTGAGCTAATGTTCCATTTTGTGAATTTGCAAAATGCAACTCAACAAAAAAGTGCCCTTAATGGATTCATGTTCAAGCACAACTTGAAGCCTTGTTATTCCACACTTTTTCTTGTGTTAGTGGTGGTAAAGAGCTAACCAAAGGAAAAGAGGCAGATGCTTCATTTTGATAGATAAAAAAAAATCCATTTATTCATCCAATAAGCACTTATTGAGTGTGCTCTATATGTAGGGAAACAAAAGTCTGTAGTTCTGGTTGTTGTCAGACAGCTTTCAGACCTCTGACAGCAACTGAAGAGGTAGGCATCAAAGTTTGAACAGAGACTAGCATTATTGTGTCCATTCTTGACCATCTCAGCTCTACCTTGACTTGTCCACATTCATTGGCTTTCCATAGGCCACATGCTCTTCCATTCAGATAGGTAATTAATGGGCCGTGGGTCCCAGTAGAATTAATTGGTTATGTTAGCTTAGTCTTGGCATTTAAAATGTGTATCTGGGACCTACCGTGAGGCCTCACCAAGCAGCTTTACTTTCTGAGATCAGAACTGGTTGGCTCAGCCATACCTATTTAGAAAAAGGCTAAAGAGAAAACAGTTATGAATGAGGGTGGGAGGAGTAGGTAGAATGGTCAAACTACAGTATCTGTAACAATAGTCATAATAGTTTTTATTCTCCCTAACCTATCAATTACTGTGAGAAGCTGTTCTAATCTGACATTATGATTGTGAATATATCAGTTTCTTCAAAGTAATGTCACTTTTTTGCAGTATGCAAATTTCAAAATATTTACATTCATGTTATATCATTACTCTCAATGAAGTTTTGCAGGTTTTCGTTTTGTTTTGTTTTGTTTTGTTTTTTGCTTTAAAGCTTATTTTTGTTATTCATACTCAATAGCTTCCACTTCGTCTTTTTTTTTTACATATCTGTTTTCTATTCTTTTAATGTCAATTTTTCTTTGCTGTTAAATTGTAATCATGAGTTCTGTATACAAAATGAAAAAGCAAATTTTGGTTTTGATCAATCTGAAATGCATTAGTTTTCACATTTCTGATGTATTTGGATACCGTTTTATTTTGTGCTTCTTTGCTTGTCTTGGCTTCTTTTTTCTTCTTAACAGACTTCGCTCAAATTGGCTAAGCAGTCGGTATTCTTTATTTTTCTTCTACCATTTACACACAGTTTTCCAAGATTTTAATGAGTACATGGGTATTTGACTTAGTAAGTTTACAGTTAATCAGAATCTTTCTCTTTATCCTCACAAAACTAAGGAGTTTGTTGCATTCTAATACCAAATAATCTCAACCTCTTTCGACATATAACTGCTATTTAGTATTTTAGTTTTACCTTGAACTTCTTCATTCTAAATTAATTTCACCACATAGTCATTACCATTACATGTTTAAGAATTCCATATTAAGAATTCATCATCATAGGAATAATTCAGTATTCAGTTTTAAGTAGTGAAATCTTGTTTACTTATGCCCATTTGTTTGCCAATATCTCTACTCCCATGGCTTCCAGTATTTCATTCCTTGTGGGATAAATCCACTTCTCTCTCAAATACATTCTTTGGTGGTTCTTTCAATAACAGTTGCATTCATTTCCCTGAAAATGTGGGTTTTTTTCACCTTAGTTACGAATGATCATTTAAATAAATTCTCTACATTGAGAATGATTTTTTCTCAGTATTTTGAAATATTATTGCAGTATCTTCTATTGTTTCTTCTTGTTAAAGAGTATGCAGTCAGTTTAATTTTCCTGTATTTCAGAGCAATCTTCAAGGAACATTGTCTCTGCAGTTCTAGAGTTGCAATACCCAGCCTGGGTATGGCTTTATTATGATTAGGGAAATTTATGAATCTGAAAAATCCTTATTTGTAAATTCTCAATATTCCTCTCCTTCTTTTTCTCTATTCTATACTTCTGGAATTTCTTATTATTACATGTTGAACTTTTTCATCCTATTCTTTATGTTCTTAGCCTATTTTTTTATGTCTTTCCATACTGTGATCTTCCCACATGGACTTTTGGTAAACATCCTTTTATTTTTCCCAGTTTATCAGTTCTCTTTGCACTTGTTTCAGATCTGCTGTTTAACCCTTTTACACACTGAGTTTGCATTTCAATAATGCTGTTTTTTATTCCTAGAACATCTAATTATTATTTGCAAAACTGCACATAATAATGTCTTATTATTGTTTCATGTTCTTAATTGTTTTTAATTTTACACTCAATATCAGAAAGAGTTTTATTTTTTAATTTTTTAAAGTTTTTATTTATTTATTTGGTAGAGCCGGGGCAGGTAGTGGGAGGGGAAGGGAGGAGCTGAGGGAGAAACAGACTCCCCACTGAACTGGGAGTCGCATGTTGAACTTAATCCCAGGACACGCAGATACTGAGCTGAAGTCATATGCTAAATCAACTGTCTCTCTCAGGAGAACCAGAGAGACAATTTTGTAATCTGAAGTATCTTGGTATATAGTCCTACATTTGTAATGTCTGTTAGTTCTTAGTTGTTGAGGGGGGTTGCTCACTCATATCTTAAGTAATTTTAACTTGATAGGAACCTACAGCAGGGCATTAATTCATTGGAATCCAACAGGGCTTGAATTCAGGGTGTACTGCCCCATAGCAATCTTGCTTTTTTTCTGTGGGGCACCCCAGAGTAATAACAACTGTGAACTAAAAATACTGTGAATACGTTTCAGCATGTGGGTTACTAGATGACATGGATAATCTAAATTTGAACTACAAATTAACGTGAGGGAAAAGCTGCTCGCAATGAACCATCAAGGAGTCTTTATTCTCCATTTGGAACTCACATTAAACATCCTGATTATCATTTTCAGACACTGGGCCAAAGGAGGAATGTTTTAATCCTCTATTTTTATTGGTGGCTTATCACCTAGGTGATCAAAACTTTGTGTGTTTTCTCCTGTCCAAATCCCACATTTTGAAGCACAGGGTCTAATACCTTATCTTTACCATGAATGGGTTTTAAAACATCAGCCAGTGGGCAAAACTCACAACCCCCTCTGTGTGGGCACAGAGCCATTTTAACTGTTTACCATCTGATGCCATCAGTCTTTCGGATGCTTATTGCTATTTCAAGCATTGGTATGAACTGTACCATGTCAGTGTGGGAAGTTAAAGCAAATATTTATTTAGTGTTTCTCAACTGATGGAAAGTTATCTTTTGGACTTGAATAAGCCTAAACATAACCAACTCTGCTGGATTCACTTTTTATTCCAGTCTTTCATATAGTCGTGACAAATAGTTTTTGCTAAATATCTTCCTATTTATCTGAAAAGAATGACACTCTTTAAAAAATGTTACTGTCTATGATTTTAGTGACAGCAAGCAGTAATGAGATCAGATATCATGTAGAGTTTATATTTTTCAAAACATAAATGCAACAGCTCATTTAGCAATGTGCTTTAAAATGTGATCATAAATCATTAAAATTGAACAATAGTTGTCAGGAAAAATGAAAAATGTGCATTTTGTAATGTATTATTTTTTTTCGCCTCAAATGTTTACAAAATATTCAGAGTTTGGGAAATTTTTAAACAACTACAAATGGTAGGACATTTCTAGAAAGAATACTTTGATTTCAAGAGAAAACTGTGATAACAAGTGCATTGCCATTAACTACAGTGATTGGAAGAATTGAAATGATTTTTGAAGACAGGTCTTAAGAAAAAAAAACTCAAATTCTGAAAGGTCCAGACCAAGGAGAATTTCTAATCCAGATGAGAAGGAATGTATTTGTCACAAAAGCATTTTCTCAAAAAACCCTTTTTTTCTACTATTTGTTTAAGAAAAAAAAAATGAGGGGGCGCCTGGGTGGCACAGTGGGTTAAAGCCTCTGCCTTCGGCTCAGGTCATGATCTCAGGATCCTGGGATCCCGGGCTTGATCCCAGCCCCGCATCGGGCTCTCTGCTCAGCAGGAAGCCTGCTTCCCTCCCCCCCACTCTCTGCCTGCCTCTCTGCCTACTTGTGATCTCTCTCTCTCTCTGTCAAATAAAATAAATATAATCTTTAAAAAAAAAAAAGAAAAAGAAAAAGAAAAAGATGACGCCAGCACCTTTTAAAAGTATTACTTCCCCGGGCGCCTGGGTTGCTCAGTCATTTGGGCATCTGACTCTTGATTTCCGTTTAGGTCATGATCTCAAGGTTGTGAGAACAAGCCCTGCATTGTGCTCTGTGCTCAGCTTGGAGTTTGCCTGAGACTCTCTCTTTCCCCTCTGCCCCTCCTCTCACTGACCCTCTCTTTGTCTCTCAAAATACATAAATAAATAAAATTTTTTTTAAAAAGTTACTTCCCTAATTGTACTAAGTACCCTTATTTTAATTAAAATATCATAGATCTTGGGGCACCTGAGTGGCGCAGTCAGTTAAGCATCTGACTTCTACTCTGAGCCCCACATCTGGTTCCCTGCTCAGCAGGGAGTCTGCATCTCCCTCTCCCACTGCCCCTCTTCCCTGCTCATTCTTTCTCTCTCAAATAAATTTTTAAAACTTAAAAAAATTAAAATATTATAGATCTTTTTACAGTGAAAAAAGAGGCTCATTCAGAGCTAAGTCTTTCAAAGATTTGCAACATTATTATATAATTAATTCCCCTGCCCTACTCTACTTCCCCTCACTTCTATTTCCTCTGTGTTCTTGTTTCAATCCGTTTAAATTGTTTTTTTAAATTTCTCTGTTTTCCTCAAATGTCCTTGAGGGTCCATTAATATTCAAGAGGGAGCCCTTAAAATACTAGTTTTGTCTCTGTATGTTTGGTTAGGTTTTGTTGACTAGGGAGTGGACATTTTTTCTGGGCCTTAGACTAGATACATCTTTTGTCTCTGGCTACCATTTTTCCAGAGAAGAAGTTTCTAATCTACTGCATGGGCATTTTAGATTGGTTTTCAGCATTCTAGAAACTAGGAGAGGGAGGAAAGCTTGGAGGTATCTATATTTACTATGTATACTTTCATTTAAGTTTATCTATTTTTAGTCCATGGCCTCAGTCCTGCCCTCAACCTTGCCAACACATGGAGCATTTTTCAAAGAATGAAACTTTTAACTTGAGGTGGTAGAGGAATTGTAATTGAATTGTTTTTCTCAGCAAGAGTGGGGCCTAGAGCCATTAACTAATCCTAAAACAAGATCTCAACAGCCATCTTTTCTACATCCTGCCTCATTCTCATCTTCTATTGTATCACATCCCTCAAATTCCTAATAGATTGAAGGATTCTTGGGATGAGTTGTTTGATTTCTTGTTGCATAGACCTATGTAGACACACAGTTTATGTTTCATCCACTAGACCATAGTAACCTTCACTCATTTAACAGATATGTATTCAACAACTATTATTAGCCAGGCACATTTGAACTTTTTTTTTTTTAAAGATTTATTTAGTTATTTTAGAGAGAGAAAGAGAACATGAGTACTGCATGCGTTGGGGAGGGGGAGAGGGAGGGGGAGAGAGAGAATCTCAAGCAAGCTCCCTGCTGAGCTGCTGAGCACAGATCCCAATGTGGGACTGGATCCCAGGACCCTGAAATCATGACCTGAGCTAAAAACAAGAGTCAGACACTTAGTTGACTGAGCCACCCAGACACCCCTGAACCATGCAGTACATTTTGGGATGCAAACAAAAATTACTATCACCATTAAGTCTGTATTTTAAGAGGAATATAAAAATGCCCAAATAAATAAATTACAGTGCAGTGTTCCAGAGCATGCAGTTGAAGCAGGGACTGGGGATGGAGAGGGCTGAAACAACTCAACACAATTTTCAACAGAATACAGAGAAAATCTACAGTGATGAAAATAGACTGTAGGTGGAAAAGGAAGAAACAAAGAGATCTGTTAGGAGCCTAGCATAGTAATCTAAGAAAGAGATGATAGAGTCTTAGACAAGATGATAGGCAGCACCTGGGTGGCTCAGTCAGTTAAGCATCTGACTCTTGATTTTGTCTCAGGCTTGTGAAATGGAGCCTTGATTCAGGCTCTATGCTCAGCATGGAGTCTGCTTGAGATTCTTTCTCTCCTTCTGCCTCCCACCCCAAATGAATAAAATCTTTAAAAAAGAAAAGAAAAGATGTTAAGGAGTTGGCAGCGGTGACTGGGAAAAATGATGGTGGTTTGGTATTAGAGGAGATAAAGATAAATAATTTTATTTTGTATGAACATGAGGCTAGAAAAATTCATTAACCAATCTAATATGCAAGGAAGTGGAAATAGAAATGTGAAGGGTTAACCCTAAGGAGATTTATATATCACTGAACTAAATTTTTAAGTCTAAAAATGGAGATACTCCTGCCCAGGGCACCATGTCAACAAAATCTTAGATAATCTTTGGTATCCTGGTAAACATTCCAGAAATGCAGTATATGCAGTTAGCCAATGGCAAGCCACCTCTGAGCTTTTTACTTATTTTCTTATTTCTTGATCTTTCTAAATAAGGTCAGATTTGCAACCATAGTCAATCAACTTAAGCTGAGTACTTCCTCCTTGTCTCCCACTTACTTCTTTCTGTAAAAGCCTGCAGTCCTTTCCCCTACTTTGTTGCTCTCCAACTTCTTGAGAGTAGAGAACACCTGCTTCATGAAGTGTTCAGTAAAGTTTTTTGTATCCCTTAAATTGTCTTCTTTAACCATTTTATATATGTGTGTGTTTATGTATGAGGTTCACGGATGGATCTAAGAGTCTGAAGTTGAGGAAAGAGGTCTGCACTAAGGATATGAACTTGGGAGTAGTCAAGATAGAAGCGAGATTTTGTGAGGCTCTGTGATCTCATTGGATAACGTTTTAGATAAAAATTAAAAGAAAATCAAATACTTAGTCTTGGGTCACACCTACTTTAAATGGTCAGAGAGAAAAAAGAAACCATCCAATGAAATAGAGCAAAAACAGCCAATGGGAGGTAGCAAGAAATCTAAGAAAGGATGGTGTCCTTGAAGCCATGTGAAGAAAGTGTGCCAAAGAAGAGTGATGATCAACCATGTTGAATGTTATTGATAAGAAAGTTGAATTAAAAAACATAGAGATAATTGATTATCTTGACCAGAGCACTTTTAGAGAGTGGTGGAGTGAAATTCTGATTGGACTAAATTTAAGAGAGAAGAAAACTGGGTACAGTGTCTGTACCCAGTATTTGGGTGCAGGAAACCAAAATGGATGGCTTTCTTGCAGAGTTTAAAGTTTAAAAAGAAAGCAAATAAATAGAACAATGTTCAGTGCAGGCAGTGGCATCTAGAGATTGTTGCTGTTTATCAGTGTTACCAAACCCAAGTCCAGCCACCCATCACCTGAAAGATCATTATTCAAGACATGAGTTTGGATTAGAAAGGAACATGAGCTTTATTCAGGAGGCCGACAACCTGGGGAGAAGATGGACTCTTGTCCGAGAGCCAACTCTGAGGTTTCTGCCTGGCCCAGGGATTTTTAAAGGGGTTTAAGGTAGTTAATCAGGAAAGGAAGCACAGTGATTTGCAGCATATCTTGGTCATGTGCAGACTTCATAATGCCAACTACAAACATGATCTCAGTGCTCGGTGGCTGTACGAGGGCGTCAGGTTCTTGTTCCGTGATGTGCAGAGGCACTCTGTTCTTTCCGCCAGGGAAGGCAAGGTCTACAGATCCACAGAGTGGGGTCAGTCAAATTATTCTTATGACCTAAAAGAAAGAAAAACATTTTGCTACAACAATTTCTAGGCAAATCAGAAAGCCCAGGCAGTTCTGGTTCTTCAGTCCTCAAGACCCGTGGTCTGCAAATCTCAAAGTAAATTAGTTCTGTTTCAGATCAGGGGCCTTAGGTCAGCAAGTTAGAAGTATGTTAACTTGAATCAAGTTAACCCTCAAGACCATCTGGGGTGCTGTTACATTGATAAGAAGTAATAATGGCTTCTTTGGGTGCTAACGGGGATGGGAATTGGGTGCTAATAAGGAGTTATAAATAAGGAGGAGGCACAGCTTCAAGTGAGGAGGTGGTGTCTGAGTCAAGTTTCTTGGATAGGATAGAAGAAATGGAAAACAGTGCAGAAATGAATCATTTTATTTTTATTTATTTTTTTGAATCATTTTAGATAGGAGCATGAAAAGTCAATGTTATTTAGATAGAAAGGGGCTATAATTGTCCCAAGGAAAGACTCCTATTAGCCCATAAATAGAATAGATTTTCTTTTTTTTTTAATATTTTATTTATTGGAGAGAGAGAAAGAAACTGGGGAGAGAGAATGGGCAGGGGAGGGTCAGAGGGACAAGTGGACTCCCCACGGAGCAGGGAACCCAACAAGGGACTCAATCCCAGGACACTGGGATCATGACCTGACATGAACGCAGCTGCTTAACTGACTGAGCCACCCAGGTGCCTCCAGATTTTATCTTTGATTATGGTGTGACTTCAATTTTTACATTAAACACTCCATTTGTGCTTTTGTTATCCCAACCATGAATTACTATAACAATACACTAGACTTTTTAAATGTGCCCACTTTGAAATTAAGAATCTGTCATTTCTCACCCTTAGATTTAGAATTTTTTGAAAGCAAAGTGTTTTGCTAGCAGACTGTCTGGCAGTTAGAAATTGCTCAACAGATGTCTCACGAAAGACAAAAAGAATACTAACTTATGATAACATGGTACATTTTTTTTAACAATATAGTGAAGCCTGTGCATTCATGTAGTAGGAGATTTTTCTTTAAGGCATATGGTTGGATTTCCTACTGTATACTTGTGTTGAGTATACTAGGAGTGAAATGGATCATAATTGTTTTTTCAGGAGTTCCTACAATGGTCTAACATGAGATCTGATTAGAATGAATAGACCTCCTCTTCCACAGTTTCCTGATAAGGGTTCCTAGGTGGCTCAGTCAGCATCTGACTCTTGATTTCAGCTCAAGTCATGAGTTCTGGGTCCTGAGATTGAATCCCACATGGGGATCTCCACTCAGTGGGGAGTCTGCTTGAGACCCCCTCTGCCCCTGCCCCCACTCCCTTCTCTGGCTAGTACTGGTGTGCAGGCTCGTACTTTCTCTCTCTCAAAAAAAAAAAAAGTTTCCTGCTACATATGTAGATTATTGGTCCAGCATCTTTTAACTGACTTTATTCTTCTGTGTTGTATGTAATTAAAGCATTATTTTTAGTAAAATTAATTTCTTTTACACTAACATAAAATGCATTATATATGTATGTGCCATATATATATGTAATGTATAAACATAAAATACAAGGTTTTAAATAGAAGTCCATATTTTAATAAAGAAACACATAAATGTAATTTTATCATGCTAAAATAAAACAGTGCCTATATTTAGCAATATAATAAGGATGCCCTTTAAGGTATGTGGCAATCATATTTTGTAGTTAAAATGCATACTAATGCATACAGAGATTGCTTACTAAAAGAGGGAAAACAATCTTGCATTTTTTAATGCTTTCAATAAGTATTTCTCATTTTTAAGAATAATGTACTTGTGATAAAAGTCTTCACATGTTCTACAATATGTTTACATTTTAGTGAAGAAGAAGAAAAAACATAAATAAAGCACAAAGACAACCACAAAGAAATGATTTGTGTAGTATGTCAGTATAATAGCAAAAGCTAGACAAATGAAAAACATACCTTAAAAACACATATACTCAAAGAAAAAATACTGAACTAAGAAGAAACATGAAAAGCTAGTAAATGATAAAACTGGCATTTTCCACTTCACAAAGAGAAACGGTGACTTTTCATTCATCTTGGTCAATTACTCCCATTGTAGTTTCCTGATTAGTCTGCCTTTTTTCATTTTAAGCCATCGAGAAGAATCTATGACCTACTAGCAGTCTTTATGAGAATTGAAGTTTGTTTACATTAAAGAAAGTTTTCTGAAAGTATTTTTGTTACTGTTAAAGCTTGTCTACCCTGCTTCACTTTTATAAAGGAAAACTATCATATATTTTATAGCATTTCAAACAATTTTATTTACCATTACATTATATGGCAGCAGCATTATCTAACAAGTCAATGCACATTTATCAAGCCTCTACTCAATACATTATTCCAAGCATGCTTTTGAAATGTGTACTGACATTGACACTGACACTTTCTACTATCAGCAAGTGATTTATTTTAATTCAAAATGGCATAATCAATTGGGAGAGAAACTCTTTCACAGAGAAAATAAGTTATTCCTTTTCTAGTAGAGTGTGTTTTTGCATATCTTATAAGTTTAAGTGTATTCTGATAGTTTATATTCAGGTTTCATTAACCTTAATTTTTAAAATTCTACTGAAGGTTAAAGTTCTAGAAACAGACTCAGTGGTAGATTTTAGCATGCAAGACATTTATTAGGGAGTGACCTTGGTTGAAATCAACCCTGGGGGAAGAGAAAGGAAGGGAACAGAGTGAGCAAAAGAACAATTTCAGCTGTGATGTGAGTCTGGCAACAGCCTTGACTGAACAGTGAAAGCTGGTGCTAAATGACCCAACAATGTTGTCCCAAATGCTGTCCCAAATCCTGTCCCAGGATTGTAGACCTCACTGCCATCAGACACTGGCTATAGACACCCTGGAAGGAGCATGACTTCTCAGAATAGATCAACCACTGAAGGTTATCATCCCCAGTAGCTGGTCATTGAGTCCTTCTGTGAAACAGGATTTGGGCAGCTCGTTGCCATGTCTACAAATATGAATTCCACATATTTGTAGGTGACACTTAAATCGGTGGAATCCATTGTCTAGAAAATTATGTATTTGTCCTTCTATCAATCTTGGGGATATATTTTAGAGAATTAAGTATTAGGGACTTCACTGAAGAAGCAGAGATAAATATAGTATAATTAATCCAGTCCAGTCGGCTGTCAGTATTTGCATTCCAAATTGGATGTGAAACATTTGAAAAGGTCTTTTGTAGTCATTGTAACCTCATTTAACAAACTGGGAGGAGTCAGGGTATTTCTTATAATTAACCTGGATAATAAAAAAGAACTTTACCAAAATCCCAGCATTAGCTCCTATCTTCTCCAATCATAAGGATGCAAGCTTAACTTTATGTGCTACACATAGCTTCTTAGTCCAGGATAGTCTTGCACATGCATTTGGAATGTAATCTCATTCCCCTTCACCAAATACAGCATAAGATGGGTTCTAACATATACCGTCACAAGATTTAAGTATAAAGGATGCTTAGTTCTGGATCCTTCAGTATCCAGCATTCAGTGTTTTCACTTCTCTAGGTACCCAGTACCGTTTTACTTCTGGCCACATACATCTTCTCCTTTGATGATTATAAAAGTGCTTCTCTCTCTTTCACTCATGATTCCTTCCATAGCATCAGCTTATTTTTCTTTACGGTGTACCTTCCCACTCAAAATAATTACTATTATATTACTTCCACTTCACTACCCTTTTGGTCCTTCTCCATTCATTATTTCTAATGAATGCATAGAGCCAAACATGTGACATAGGTCATGTGTTACAGTAAAAACAAGCAATATGATATGAGATATAGCTTATCATCCTAGTCCTTGAAAACACATTAATTTTCAAAGGAGGGGCAATAGAAAATAAAAACCCCTATATCTTTGGAGATCTTAATTGTCTCTATTGCCATTACAAATTATGAATTGGCTTATTTGAAACATTTCATTGTCTATAAAACTCTTGACGAGACTATTAAATTTTAAAAGGCTAGAATTGAGAGACAAATTACCAGCCAAAAAACTCTCTGAAAGAGAAGATGCTGGCAAGACACCAAGAAGCTTCTTTCACAATTCCAGAGTGTTCTACCTATAAGACCTAGAAATGAGAACGAACTTCTTCCCATGTTGTGCTGCTCACTTCAGTTAAGTTAGACATGAGATCAGGTCATGATCTCAACACTTTTCAGTAAGCCTAAATGTGTGTATATGTTTAATTTCAGTTAAATAAAAATATACACATATTTATTGGGAATCAATAAAAAGACAATGGGAGTAAATAAAATCATAATTTCTTAAATACCAGAAGGTGCTGTTTTGGAAACATTTTTTGACAGTCAGTTTTGGACAATCATCTCAATGCAGAGAGAGCCTCCTTCCCCTTTATCTAAGTTGGTTTGTAGTTGTTTTGACTAACATAATATGGCAGAAGTGACTGTGAGATTTCAAGGTTAACTTCATGTATCCTTTGCTTTGTTCTATGGAACACTTGTTCTTGGACTCTGGGGACATGACATAAGAAATTTGATTATCCTCAGGCCATCATACTTTGAGGAAGCCTGAGCCATGTGGAAAAGACTCGGATAGGAGCTCAGGTCAGCAGACCCATCTGAGCCCAATTTTGAGGCACTCAATTCATGTGCCAAACATGCAGGTAATATAGCCTCCATATCATTCCAGTTCCTGGCTCTTTGAGTAACCCCTCAGTAGCTGAGATTTCCAAGCTGAGGTCCCAGACCTGGAGATAACCCATAGTACATAGTCAAACTCCTGACCCACAGGTTTCTGAGTATAGTAAAAGGTTTGTGGTTTTATGCCACTAAGTTCTGAAGTGATTGTTACACAGTAGTAGTTACCTGGAATGCTCAGGTACTGTAATGATATGAGCAATCTTTCCCCAATAAGAAAGTAAAGAAAACCCTTGAAATATTTCCAGCAAATTCTCCAATTATTAGATGTTCACAGAGTCAGACCTACAGTAAATTTCAGAAATTTTTGTATGCAAAACAATGCTTAAGCTTATAAGATTTTTTTTGAAGATTTTATTTATTTTAAAGAGAGAGAGACAGCAAGTGCATGCAAGTGAGGGGAAGGGAGAAGGCAGAGAAGAGGGGGAGGAAGAGAATCTCAGGCAGACTCCCTGCTGAGAGTGGGGTCCTACTCTGCCTTGATCCCATGACTATGAGATCATGACCACAGCTGAAAGCAAGAGTCGGGCACCCAACCGACTAAGCCACCCAGGACCCACAATTATAAGCTATCTTTACTTTTAGAATTTATGTACCAAGTTTAACTTAAAGCAAAAAACCTTCTATTCTTTTAAACTATTTTTGTCTACTAAATATGCACAAAATGATTTTCATATATGTATAATAAAAATCAGATAGAAAAATATAAACCTTTTACTAGCAGTGATTCATCCAAGATTGTTTGATAACTTTATTCAAAAGTACCGAGAATTATATTACTCAGAAGGATAATATAGCTATTTGATGAATTGATTTTGGGTATGTGTATAGGTGTTTCAATAGGTTTTATATTGAATGAAAATCAACACTTAGTAAAAAAAACATTTTCAGGGTAAAAATATTCAATAGTTTTTCCTATTCTTCTAAGTAAGAACATTCAACTCATGTTAAAAAAAAATCCTTCCCGATTTAGCAGTTTGTGTAGGCTTTTCCTCAGACTTAGAGTTTACTGGCTAATCAGCAAAACTCCCATAAGTACTTACTTAAGAAAAGAGAGAGAATAAAAAGACTATAAAATGACTACATACATTCAAGCCCTTGGTGATTTGGAACTTTTATTAAAAGTTTATTGAGAGTTCTAAGTATTTACAATCCTGAAGTAACACCAAGCTACTGATATGTTCCCTGTTCAATTCTCAAGACATTGGCCTTGGCATCTATTAGTAGTGTTTCATGAGATGTCCTGGATTGTGTGTAATATTACGGCCAGACCTGTGTGTTATTAGAGCGAGAATTAAACTTGGTGGTCTAGTTCAAACCACCAATAATACCAGAATTGAATTGCTTCCATGACTGGTACTGCCTTAACTATCTTGAAAAGGAGTTGCTTATAAAAAAAGAAGGAGGAGGAGGAGGAGGAGGATGAGGTTGTTCCAGGAAATTCACTATGAAATTCATCAGTCAAGTACAACTTGGATTCCTACTATAGGGAGTCTGACAGATTCTAGAATAACTGCAGCAAAGCCAGAATACTGATACTTCATTTCCCCATAGTTTTTGAATTAAGTATCAGAAGAACCTACAAGGTATTAAATATAAAGAAACATTTACATCTATGCTGAAAGGGCACATTTAATAGTTATCATACAGAGATTTATTATCTTCTATGGTTATTCATATTTGTGATTAGTTGACAATCCCTGCTCTATTCTGACATCATAGAAATTCCTTTGTCTAAATCTTATCACTAAGAAATGGATATCGACCACAAAACCAGTCTTTATTAGTCCATTTTATTTCCCTTCTTAAATCTCTAGGTTAGTAAAATTTTTAAGGAGAGGTTTGGCATGAAAATGGCAGGCAGCCCTGAAGGTAAAATGTTATATAGTACCATGAAGAGAAAATAAAAAATGGATCCGATGGGACATCTCAGAAATCTGAGACATAAAGCAAACATACATTCCCCTTTTCAATTTTATTGACATTCTGGTCCTGAGTGCCCCATAACGCTATATGGGAGTCCTATATGGATTATGGAGTATTAGGGTCCAATCCTTCAGAGACAGAGCCATGAGTAGACTTAATTACAGCGTCCGAGGATATCATATTTTATCAGCCACAACTAAAGTGCTTAGCCAAAAAAAAAAAAAAAAATCATAGTATTCCCTGGAACTTGTCATTAATAGGGTAAATGAGTAAACAAATATCATTACACCAAGCAGGAGAAATGGAAATAACACAATATGCAGATATGCTGGATGCCAGAAAACCAGGAGGTTCTAATCTGCATTATACTGTTAGGCAGTTATGCTTCCCTACTAAAAGCATGTGGTTTGAAAGAAGATACATGGGATTTGCTTCTTTTTCATTTAAATGAACATCAATTTCAATGACTAAATTTCCACTCTTCAAGTCCTGAGTGTAAAAAGCGTAGGATGTCTTTATTCTATATCTGATGGAGTAATGGGTTTGACTGAGAGCTCAAACTCTGGCAATAATACCAAGTAAACATCAGAAAGCATCTAATGCTTCCCTACTAGCCACCCTAAAGACATGTCAGTGTTTTTAAAAAGGCTGTTCTAAAATATTTTTTCCCAAATAAAGAGCATATTAATATAAATGACCCTTGTATTAGTAACCTGTCAATATACAGCCTTTCCTACATGTAAAGGGAAGTAGTATTCAATCAGTACAAAATATATGTCATATATTATGAACTATGGATATGTAGTAAGTACAGGCTATGAATGAATTTTACGATTTTGATCTCAAGTCATATGTAAGATAGAAAAACCTATATATGATGCTTATTTTTTAAATACTTTATTTATTTATCTGACAGAGAGAGAGAAAGCACAAGTAGGCAGAGGCGTAGACAGAGAGAGGGAGAAGCAGGCTCCTTGCTAAGTAGAGAGCCTGATAAGGGGTTGGATCTCATGACCCTGAGATCATGACCTAAACTGAAGGCAGACACTTAACTGACTGAGCCACCCAGGAGGCCCCATATATATGATGTTTAAAGAGAACACAAAGACTCTTTAAACTGTGGAAATTCAGCACAGTGTTCTTCCTTATGGGGAGTTCATAATTTAGTAAGGGATAGAAAACTTTAAGTAAGTAAAAGTTTAAATATTTAAAATAAATAGGTAAACAGATAATCAACACTTTCAAATATATAATTTATTTATTTATTTTAAATGGCACTCTAATCTTTTATTTATTTATTTATTTTTAAAAGATTTTATTTATTTATTTGGTAGAGAGAGATAGGTCACAAGTAGGCAGAGAGACAGGCAGAGGGAGAGGGGGAAGCAGGCTCCCTGCTGAGCAGAGAGCCTGATGCGGGGCTTTGATCCCAGGACCCTGAGATCATGACCTGAGCCAAAGGCAGAGGCTTTAACCCACTGAGCCACACAAGCACCCCTGATGGTACTCTAATCTTTTCTAAAGTAACAGGATGGCTGAAGGATGGGTGGTGAGTTTTCTCTGAAAGGCAATATTTGAGCTATAACCTGAATAAAGAGTACAGTCACTTATTCAAAGAGCCTGAGTAAAACAACTCCAGAGGAAGGTATGAGCAAATGCAAAGGTACTGAGGTAGCTGAAGTGGGCATGTGGTAACAAGAAAAGAAGGAAAACAGGACCCATTATGGTTGAAAGATGAGTTAGACATCTTTTTTAATGCTCTTTGAGAAGTAATTTCTAGCAAAGGGGCTTAAAGATTCTTGATCTTTCATAGCTTAGTGATTAAAAAGGGATACTGCCTTATTTTATAATTACAGATTAGTGAGGTCTTTGAAATCTGGACTATACAGAGCATGTGGGTGAGCACATTTATCTTGGCTTGGGACAGTGTCATGGCAGCACAGCACTGAGATATGTGTGATCATTTCCTTCAAAAGGTGCTGTCTTTGAAACAGCTTTAAGAAACAGAGATTTAAATCAACAAGTGAGTGAATTTGACTTATTCACCATCCATTCATTCATTTATTCAATCAATCATTCCAGAAACAGTTATTGTACCTATTTGCCAGATCCCCTTCTGCTTTCCAACAGAGACAGACAAAGAGACCACTATCGGGAGAATTTAGGAGGCATCATATTTAGAAGGAAATCCCGAATTGGTCAATAAAAACCAGAATTGCATCATGGAGCCTTGTTTATGATATGTTCACATTCCATAACTGATAAAAGGCAGGACTGAAATCTGAATCTTTGTCTAGATAGTCTCTCCTTCCTTTCCTCTTTCATTCTTTCTTATTGAATTCTTGCTTGCTTGTTTGCTGCTTTTTCTATTTCCCTTTTGTTTTTTATTTGATATTTCTCAGGTCATTTCACCATTTTTCCTGTAACTGTCTTCCCTTATGTAAGTTGTCCTTTCATCAAAATCTCTCCCTTATGAACCATAAAGGGTGGTAATGTTTCCTACACAGACTCCAATTGGTAGACTGATCAAAACACTGAGATGTCAAGATGTCAAAAGGAACACCTACATGGGGCAGAGTCACAGACAAAAACAGTGGGGCAGGAGCTAAGATCTTCAATGAATAAAGTTGTGGGACCAGGATGTAAGTTGATGATGGGGATTTTGTCAGATGTCAAAGGATCTAAGAGTTTTGGAAAGAGAAATGAAGAGAAATGACTTGAAAGTGACAACGGGGAGCATGGAGAGCATCTATTCCATTTCCTGACCCTGTGTTACTTGAGAGGCATGCAGACAAGGAAGTTTGCTCAAGAAGCAGCCAGATCTATGTCAGGACTGAAAGTGACCAGAAAAGCAATAGAAGAAAACAAGACCCCAGAAACATCTCCCAGTTTATATATAAAGTTTCTAAGACTCGGGAAAAGAAGTGGTAGGAAGGAATATTTGGCTGTTATTGAAATAGACCAAGTTATTCGAAGCCTGTGAAATTTAAAAACTGAGGAAAGGTACGTTTGTGGAAAGGATTATATATATAAAGGCTGGGGCAGGCATTTTGGAAACACTAAGAGCAACACCATTGCAGATTTCAATGAATAATTCAAAGGAAGGGATAAGACAAGGGAAAAGTTTTAGCACTTGGCATTATTTAAGGGTTTAAGTAGCAGTTGCCTTTCAAGTATAGAACTAAAAAAAAAAAAAAAAAAAAAAAGTCCCGAGTTTAGAGATTCTGGGAGAAATCAGAATATTTCTACTCTGTGGTCAACGTGGATATACAGTACTTTCTTAAAGACCGTAGAGGACAGCTTCGGCTGTCCCTGAAAGCTCATTCTCCTCTTCCATCTTTTTTTTTTTTTTTTTAAGATTTTATTTATTTGACACAGAGAGAAAGAGATCACAAGTAGGCAGAGAGGCAGGGGGAAGCAGGCTCCCTGCTGAGTGGAGAGCCCAATGTGGGGCTTGATCCCAGGACCCTGAGATCATGACCTGAGCCAAAGGCAGAGGCTTTAACCCACTGAGCCACCCAGGTGCCCCTCTCCTCTTCCATTTTAGTGAAGAGCTGGATTCAAGGCTGTTCAGCTAGTCTACGTCTACCTGCTCCCCCATCACTTAGATGTGGCCATGTGACTGAGTTTGAAACAATGAGTGTGGGAACAATTATTAAACTTTTAAATATTTTATTGCATTTCTAAAGCTTCTGTATGAAAATGAAAACAACTGTGAACCAGTATTTTCTCTTTCTGTGTTTTATGCAATCCATCATACTGTACACTCTGCATCTTTTTTTTTTTTTGTCATTTAACATACCATATAGATATTCCACAGAACAGAGAATCATAATCATTATTTGTTTTTTTTGGAATGCATAGTATTCTATTTACTATATTTTACCTAAATACTCAGCTTTAATGGAGACCTAGGCTTATTCATTAATTCAACAAGCATTTACTAAATGCCTCCTATGTCCCAGGATTAATTCAGACCTTTATCAGTGAACAAAACTGGTGAAGATTAGAACCTTATATGGACTTTACGTTCTAGCCGCAAGAGGCAGGCAATATGGAAATTGTGTTCCAATCAAAGGGAAGGAAGGGCATTTTTCCTGTACATGCCTGACATATTGGAAGAACAGCAAGAAAGTCAACAACATAATAGGTGATGGGAGAAGAGTTGATAAAGAAAAAAGATCAAAGAGAAGCTACTGGCAGTCCTTGGATATGTCTTTGGAGTGAAATGTGGATCCAACTCATACTTTGAGCAGCAAGTTGATTTGATTTGCATTTTTTATCACTGACAATATTGCAATAAATAAACTTGTGTATATTCTATTTATGTAGGTACAAATGTCCTTATAAGATAATGCCCAGATTTAGGATTATAGGAAAAGGACATATGCTTTTATAAACGTGACAGATATTGACAAAAATGTCTCCCAATGGACGCTGAATCATTTCACACTTCTACCAGCAATAAATGAATATCAGTTTGTTTTATATTTATCTCTGTTCACTTCTGTTGCTGTTCATGTATGTGTATTATGTGTATTGCTGTTTTTGTAACATGAAAGAACTTGCTTTTCTCTTTTTCTATTTGCTATGGTTTTTTTGGGATTTGAACGACTCATATGAAAATAGAAAAGGTTTCTGGATAACAGAGACAGTTTGATAGTCTAGAAGAATATGAGTTAATAAATAATATTGGGTCCTGAAGAGTTAGGGCAGAATACAGCTTAAAATACAGGAGCAAATATAGACCTGACATTGGCAAAAGAAATTCTTTTTAATGAAAGAACAGGTGTGTGTAGATGCAGACAGTAGACCAACGAACTGCTGGTTTGCTGGAAGCTAGAATTGGACTTTACTTCTCAGTGAGGTCTACTTTCTTCGTGAAATAGGGGGCTAGATCATCTAGTGAGAATAAAGGGGATTATGGAAGAAAAGGAACCAAGTGCAGAAGATAAAATATTTCTTGTCAGAAATGAGAAGAAACATTGCCGGGTGAAACATAATTCAATTGAAATCACTGTCAGAACACTGATCAAAGAGGTGACCATAAATGTGCAGTGTCACTAGTCGGCTCAGGTGTGTGATTTTTCCCTGGAAGTCTGAAAAGTCTGTGTACAGACAAAGTGAACACAGGCAGCAGGGTTTACCCAAGGCTAGCTGCTTGAAGGGCAGGTGGATAAAAAGACAATAGGTCAAGGTTGTTTAGAAAGTCTTCAGGAAGAGCTTAAAATATTGAGCTGTGAAACTGAATCTAGAAAGTCAGAAAAGACTTTAGAGAAAATTTTAATTTCCTCCTCCCATGTACCACTACTACATACCATGACTTTTACTGTGCTGTATAGCATCATAGCACATTTTCCCATTACATAAAACATATTTTGACTGACATCCTTAATTAAAAAAACTCATGGAATACAACCAGAAAGAATTTATTTCCCCACCACACACACTCTTTAAATATTCTTATGAAGAACAGTCTGCCTCTTGCTACATGAGAACACCAGGAAGCCTCTCAACATTGTGGATCATCATGAGATTTATTTTTTTAAGTTTTTTAAACTCTCATTTTAGGTTGCAAACAGTCTCAACTCTGCAAATGAACAGTATGAAGATGTCTTTTTTTTCCCCCTCACCAAGATGTGGTTTGATATGTGTGAAGAGATTGTTGATTTTCCTTTTCCATGCTTATTCCCCTCTACTACAAAATGCCATTTTCACATTCCTGTAAAAGTCTGGGGAGGGAGCAGAGGTAGGGGTACAAGAAAGTTCTTTATTGTCTGCTATTTTTAAATCTCACTTGTGATCTCAGGGCCTAATCTAAATTTAAATCTCATTGTCTCCCAAGTGGTATTTATTCATAAGGTCTTCGGAGAACTTAATGATACTGCTGGTCTTTTCACTGTAACTACTCTACCACAGGATGTATGTGGTTTTTCATGTTTATTTGTTTGTGAATGTCTTTCAGGATCAGATGATCAACAGTCCACCTCCAGGTTCTCTTCTGTTAAGACCTGAAAGACCTAAGTGATTCCCATGTAGCACCATCTTCTCTCCTAGAGGTTGTCTTTGGGCCATAGGAAATTCTAATGTAAACGTTACCCTACATTCAGCAGTTCAGTTAAATCACAACAAGGCCTTGTCCACCTCCAGCCCTTTCTGTCTCTATATCTTAACTGCTGCCTCAGGCCAACGGAAACAGCTTCTAGTCTTCAGGCTCCTCAGCCATAGGTCAGATTTGAGTATGGCCCCTCAAATCCAAAGGATATATATTAAGCTCTTCTATTTATCCCATGGAAACCTAACCTCTTATCTTGAAAAGAAGAGCATCCAACGATTCCCCTTGTTTTTGTTGGAAGGTTGGATAGGCAAATGTTAGAGAACATACTTTTTCAGACAATCCTCTTTGCGAATTCTCTTTCCTCCTAGTTTCTAATATTTAATATGAATGTGGCTGGGCCATCCCTAGGCTCTGTGCATCCTTAAGTCAATAGTTTCTGTTGTGATTTTGTTTACAATACCATTTGATTATAAATATGTTATTAAAATCTGGGCACGTGGGTGGCTCAGTCAGTTAAGTTCCTGACTTCGGCTCAGGTCATGATCTCAGGGTCCTGGGATCAAACCCCATGATGGGCTCCCCACTCAGGAAGGAGTCTACTTGTCCCTCTCCCTCTGCCCCTGCCTATGCATTCTCTCTCTCTCTCTCTCAAATAAATAAATAAAATCTCTTTAAAAAAAAAAAAATATCTATGACCTGGGCCCATGTGATATGTAAACATTCATCAATGAAGATGTAGAATAATGAGTACAAAAAGATAACTTACATTTTTGCTAATTATACAATCACAGAATGCAAATACTAAATATAGTGTTCAGGCAGCATCTTTTCCTCTTCAGATCCTCCAATCCATACATTCATTATCTTTTCATATACTTTTTTGCCAAACACAACCATTCCTTGTTAGTTTCATAGCTTCCCTCCAAAGAAAAAGGTAGCAATACTATTATTTTACAGAATGTTCTGACTTTTTGGAAAATGTTCTTTTAAAAACAATACATACCTTCTTACCTCTAAATATCTCTAATACCATATATTTAATTCTAGTTTTATCACTTATACATGATGCTGTATCAACAACCCTGCTTCCCATGGACACTGTACTTACACATCAGCAGGGAACTAAAAAAAATTGAAGGAAGTTATCCCAAATGTTGAGACTCTGTATTGTTCCCTGGGTCTACTATGAACAAAGTACCACAAAATGTGTGGCTTGAAATACCGAAATTTATTCTTTCAGTTCTACAACCCAGAAACTTGAACCTGAAGCATCGGCAGGGCCGTACTCCCTTTGAAAGCTCTGGGGTGGAATTCTGGCCTCTTCTAGCTTACAGTGGTTGGTAGCAATCCTTAATGTTCCTTGTCTGGTAGATTCATTACACCAATCTCTGCCTATGGCCTTTTCTTTGTCTCTGTCCAAATCTGCCTCTTGTTATAAGACCGCCAGATACACTGGATTTAGGACCCACCCTATTTCAGTATGACTTCAACAGAACTTGATTACATTAGCAAGGACCCTATTTATAAATAGCATTATATTCCGAGGTTTTGGATAGACAAATTTTTTTTGGTCTGGGGAGGAACTATTCAAACCAGTGCCATCTTTGAGGCATACAGACCTAGATAAAGATCCCACCTGCCAAGGTCTAAGGACAGCATCTGGATATGAGACAATAAGTTGCTTAAAGGAATTTGGTGTATTTCCCTTATTAATGTGATCTGACACATATCCATTTTGAAGTTTCACAACTATTTTACTTTGTCACTGTACTCAAAACATTCAATTAAATATTGTGTTAAAAGCATATATGTTCAACCAATAGTGAACTTGCAATCATGTCAAGAAAATAATGCCTGTATAAAATAACTAGGAAGCAAATATATAAGTTACAATAAATAGCATAGTCAAATAATATAAAAAATGTTATAACAAAATACGACAATATATGCTTTGCAGTTAAAGTAACAGCTGATGGTTGTACCACTGCAAATATGAAAAACCACTTTCATTTTAAAAGGGTGAATTTTATGATACATGAATTTCATTTCAATAAACTGTTTTAAAAAATGGTGCAAGAATCATTCTGAGATGAGGTTAATTGGAGCCCACCTTTTGGAGTAAATCCACTTTAAGATGTTTTTGAGAAATTAAAAAGTGTAAATTGGAATCGGAAAATTAGTTTTTAAAATATCCATATCCTAAAGGCTGTGTGTGTGCATGCATGTGTGTGCGAAATTCTTTTTTTTAGAAATGTTTCATATCTAAAAGGCTATTATTTGATTTCATACAAATACTATCATAAACTATTATCAATTAATTAAAATAACAACTCTCAACTTATATAATATCATAAGCTGATTGGAGACCATGAATCTTCATGTTATCAAAGTTCAGCAGCCTGATTCTTCTCAGGACGCTGGACTGAAACCATAGTTTGCTTCCCTCAAGAAAGCATAATGCTAACTAGTTGAGGAGAGATACAGGCAGGGTAGAGAGGGCATTGTCATTAGGTTGTAATCTTATTTAACATCTCTATTAATCATTGAGTGGGGAAAGAGATGCAAGCTAATGAAACTTAAATCACAATAAATTGTCAAGTGTTTTAACACCAATTAGTACAGAAATGATAAAAAGGGACCTTCAGTGATTAAAGGGCAGCCACAAAATGAGATCCAACTTAGAAAGCATAAGATGGTTGGCAAGTAGCCCTTGGGAATAAAAACAAAAATGTGTAACTGTTTTTAAGGTCACCATTCTAATGATACATGAAGGATATTCAGTGAAAGTGAAACTTAGTGAAGTCCTTACTTTTTGCATTATTGATTTCAATGTCAGTGTTTGTATTTTAATTTGGTTTCACTTTCACTTTTTAAGCAGAATATCTTTTTTTACTGGATAGATTTTGAAATTCATGGTCAAAAACTTTGCCTCTGGATTCATATTTTTCTTGCATAGGCTAAAAAGTTGAAGATGATAGGGAAAGAAAATGAAAAGATTAAAAAGAAAAAATTTAAGAAGGATTCCAAGTAAGTCCTTCATTAACCCTTGTATAGAAATTAAAATAAAAATGTATAAATATTCAGTAAAATCTTTGAAGTCAGTTTGTCTTGCAATGGGTTAAGAGAAGTTTTTTTGTTTTTTTTATCAGAGATAATCTCAGGAAATGAGCTTTCATTAGTTTACTAACCAATTCCTAATGGTTTTGCAATCTACTCAGAGTGGACCTAGATGTGAAATTTTAATATAATATCTTCAGTTAATAAAAACAATGCTAATTATTTGACATAGAGAGCATAATAAATGTAAGACAAAACAAAAACATTTGTGCTAAGCCCCAGTCACCAAACCAAGGCTTAATTTAATTTATAGTTTTGGCTCTCCCAGAAATGGAATCTTAAACCATTCAGTTAGAAGCTACGTTATCAGCACTAGTGAGGTAATATGCCTGATAGATCCCTGAGTGCCCCACAGGAAAGTGACCTTGCCACAACCAATCCACTTTTTGTTGGTGTAACTTACTAGCCCAGCTCCCTTCTGCCTATAAAAGTATTATTTTATACTGCTCTTCAGAGTTCTTTTCTAACTGCTAGATGGGATGCTGTCAGATTCACAAATCATTGAATAAAGCCAATATGATCCTTAAAATTTACTCAGTTGAATTATTTTTTTTTAAAGATTTTATTTATTTATCCATTAGGAAAGAGAGAGAGTGAGAGAGCAGGTCAGAGTGAGAAGCGGACTCCCCATGGAGCTGGGAGCCCGATGTGGGACTCGATCCCGGGACTCCGGGATCATGACCCGAGCCGAAGGCAGTCGCTCAACCAACTGCGCCACCCAGGGGCCCCTGAATTATTTTTTTTAACACAGATAACTCTTCTAATGTGTGAAGAATCAGTACCTTTTCATGTAGTCATTTCAATGTGATTTTAATCATTAGCCTTTGGAAGGGCTTCAAATATTAAACTATCCTTTTATCACATATTTTGCCATAAACACATAAAGAAAAAGAGCTAGTTTCAAGACAGAACTTGCATTTGCATGCCCCAAATCTTATCTCTGTAGTCAACAATTTCATGCCTTACATGTCTGAGATGACAAGTCTCAAGGATAACTTTTAAATACACAATGATAAACACATACATGATATATGCCATTTTTTCACATCTGAATATCTTATATTTGGTAGTTATGGAAAACTAACATCTTTGTAAAAATTATAAAGTCATTATTTCATCTTCAGAGTATAGATTCCTTTTAGAAATCTTAAAATAATATTTTTATAGGAAAAAATTGCAAACAATAAAGAATAAAATAATATTTCTTATACTAATCAATTTTGAGAATATTCATATTTGACTGCTTTGCACAAAACATTAATTACTTTTAAAAGTGAGAATAATTTCATTAGCATCAAACGTGCTCCAGTAAAATATTCAAATGGTTGAAAGAAGAGAAGATATTTTGAACTGTCTTACAAGAATCAGTCAAATTACTGACTTTTGTAATTTAGAAAAACACAAAAGTACAGTGAATGTATGTTGTAAAATTGAGTAACAGCTGCATCCAAAATCAGTCCACAGTGGGCCTGATTTACATCAACTTCTGTATCCCCTGCATATCTTTACTCTGTATGGTCCTCGCTCTGAAGCTAATGACAGCATGAGAGCAAAGGAGAAATAAAATGAGAATAAGAAGCAGTGCATTTTTCAAAGACAACAGCAGATGGGTAATCTGTATTTATAGCCATTTACCCAAAAATACACCTGGCTACACAATGAATTTTATAAACTGAAATTATTTTTGAATAATAATTTAACTTTGGAAAATGTCTATTCTGCACTATTGGGAGCTTAAAACTTAATTTACACTTTTGCCCTAAAAAGGGATGGATCCCTTAGTGTCAATTATATCTAAAAAAAAAAAAAGAAGAATGGCCATGAAATAAAACAAAAAAGAATGGGCCGTAGGCAGGCAGAATTATGCTTTGGCCCTAAATTCTCATTTTGTCCCACTCAGTCTATTACCACAAGTATTCATTTAGTTTTGTCCATAATTCTATCAAAATGTGTCGTAGCTTAATCTCTCTCTCTTTTTTAAAGATTTTATTTATTTGACGGAGACAGACACAGGGAGAGAGGGAACACAATCAGGGGGAGTGGGAGAGGGAGAAGCAGGCTAACTGCCAAGCAGGGAGCCCGATGCGGGGGCTCAATCCCAGGACCTTGGGATCTTGACCTGAGCCAAAGGCAGGTACTTAAAGACTGAGCCACCCAGGTGCCCCTTAATCTTTTTTTTTTTCTTCAAATTTTGTTTTTTTTAGCTAATTCTAGAATTTTACTCCACTTTAGTTTCATGTGTGGTAAGATGTTTATTAGTCTCATTGCTTCCCATAAACCCAGTTTGGCATGAATCCAGGCATCTCTCTACTTTATATCTAAAATGAGGAGCCTGTCCTAGGCTCCTAAAAATGCTGAGTGCTGGTCCCACAGTGGAAGTGGAGTGCTATTAGCATGGAAACAAGGCCTATTCAAGCCCCAAACCATGACCATCTTTTTGGAGCAAATTCATTTTTTTCTCATGAGTCGCAAAAACTTTAGTAAAGTTTGAGATTAGAATAGATTCTCTAGAGTCATAGAAGACTGAACTTTTGTCAATTTGTGTCCATTCTAATTCAAACACCAGAACTCTCATACAACCCTAGGTAGGGAGGCTACAATTGCTGGCCTTCTTCCTGTCGTCAAAAAACAGACCACCCTAGGGTACATGTGAAGGGTTCCAAGAACCTGAATTTTTGTCTTCCAAGTTTTTATTTAAATTCCAGTTAATTAACATACATCATCATATTAGTTTCAGTGATTCATCACCTACACACAACACCCAGTGCTCACCACAATAAGAGCCTTCCCTAATACCAATCACCCATTCAACCTATCCTCTCTCCCACCTCCCCTCCAGCAACCCCCAGCTTGTTCTCCATAGTCTGTTCCATGGTTTGCCTCTCTCTCTTTTCTCCCCTTATGTTCATCTGTTCTATTTATTCAATTCCATTTTTGAGTGAAATCATACGGTATGTCTTTCTCTGACCTATTTTGCTCAGAATAATACTCTCTAGCTCCATCCATGTCATTGCAAATGGCAAGATTTCATTCTTCTTTATGACTAAGTAATATTCCATTATATATATATAATATATATATATAATATCACACCTTCTTTATCCATTCATTAGCTGATGTACATTTGAGCTCTCTTCATAATTTGTTTTTGTTCTTTTTAATTTAATTTTTTCAGTGCTCCAAGATTCATTGTTCAGTATCATTTATTTTTTTTTAAGATTTTATTTGTTTATTTGACAGAGAGAGACAGCGAGAGAGGGAACACAAACAGGGGGATTGAGAGAGGGAGAAGCTGGCTTCCCGCTGAGCAGGGAGCCCCATGTGGGGCTTGATCCCAGGACCCTGGGATCATGTCCTGAGCCGAAGGCAGACACTTAAAGACTGAGCCACCCAGAGGCCCCATAATTTTGTTATTATTGATAATGCTACTATAAACATTGGGTGCATGTCCCCCTTCAAATCTGTATTTTTGTATCCTTTGGGTAAATACCTAGCAGTGCAACTACTGGATTGTAGGGCAAGAACCTTAATTCTATCTGAAGGCCATGACAAAGGATTTATTTTTTTTCAGTGAATTTAAAAGATGAAATAATCTAAGTAAAAATTAGTTTGCAAGTAGGATATGAGGATTATTTAAACATTTACATATGATGTAAGTAAAGTCAGAATAAAAGATTCCACATTCAAAAGTTGGTAATGATTTTATAAAAATAAGAATAATAAATTTTATTTATAGATTAGCTGCTATATACCAGGCACTGTACTTAGTGTTTGGATGCATTAAAATAATTAATGCTAAAATCTCGTACACAGCAAGTCCACTGTGAATCTGGGTGTCTCTTTGGGGGAGTTGCCCTTGAGGTTTTGCTTCTGCAATCCACTCAAGCCAAAGGGGGATGGGAAACAGGATTGTGTGTGTCTGTGAGTAGGGAGAAGCATGGACGTTGGTGAACACGAGTCTAACTTGGCAGATCTCAGTAGAGTTTGACTCTGCACCAAACTCAATTCCTTTTCTTTGTGGGCCTATGGCTTGGTAAAATGTCCCAGCTTGTTTTGTGGCATTGTGACTCTGTTCTAACCATGAAATGGGAGTGCTAGTGATACTAACTAGTACTAATTTCATTCCTGGCCTGGATACACAGTTTTCAGGCAAAATCCCCCAGGTTCTTTTCCCTGTTACCATCTTTATGCAGAGGAGCACAAGGACCCTAGATGCCATATGTCAAAGATGGACCAGACCGGAAAGATGAGAAGAATCTGGACCCTTGAGTCAGTTCTCAGAGGGAAGTAGCCACAGTGAGGAACATCCATTATGTACATTAGTGAGAAATACATTTGTATTTTGTTTCAGCCACCATAACATTTTTAGTTTATATAACATAGCTTCTTCATGTCATCAAATCTACATTTTTTTTTTTTCAAAATTTAAAACTTCTGAAGTCAGGATGCACCATACAATCAAAAGTGTCTTAAAATTATTTGACAGCACTTCTTCTTTCTTCATTCTGAGTATTGCTAGTTCTCACAGTCAATAATATCTTAGATTTCACGACATATGATAATCCACAGGTTATCTTGATTTTGAAACCCATAATCTTAATCACTGCCTATATTATCTCTCCCCTTTAGTGATAGAGCACATTGTGTAAGAGAGCTGCCTGGTTCATGAGATGAGGCTTTGTTATTAGATTTTGTCTCAGAGTGTTTCTTCCTTCCTATTCAGCAAATCACCTGGAAAATATGAACATTATTGTACACATCTTTTCTAACTGCATTCCAGGTGTATAGGTACAAATCGATTTTTTAAATGTATTTTCTGCCATTTAGAAAACTCAGAACCCATGATATAAGCTGAAAATATTCCATACATCTTCCAGAAAAGAAGCTGCCACGTGCTCACAAATGGAATAAGGCTTGGCATGAATTAAAATTATGTCTGTCTTAAATTAGAGTTCAAGTACCTGTAGTGGTAAAGGCCGCATGGTTAGCATGATAAGGATATGGACTTTTTTTCCTGTGATGTACTAGTTGTGTGAGCTTGGGTGTGGTTGCCCACTGACCTTAGCTTACTGATCTATAAAATTACAATAATATTTATTTTATAAGATCACTGCGAGGATTAAATATAATATATTAGTAATAGGTGCCCTGTAAATGCTAAATCCTCTGCCCCATCCTTTTTGACTTACAGGATTTTCAGTTGAACTTCTACATTTATCTGATTTATGACTTAAATAGATGAAAGTGAATGCAAAATTAGCTGCAATCTCACATTGCTAGCTTCAGTGAAAAAGTGAAAGCAAAACTAAACCTTTTCCTGTGTGCCTCATTAGCTCAGTAAAATCTCATTTTCTCTAATTTCTTTCACTTCCTATGGGAAAGACCAAGTGATTATTGGAATTCATAGTCACATTTCACAATCTTTTCATACCTCCGTAGATCATTACTTTGTGAGACAGAACCCGAATTTGAGTTCAATTTCAGACCGCATAGGCGAGGGGAAGGTGAGGATCTGTTTCGTGGAGAAAAGACAGAAACTTTATCACTCACTTGTGAAATTTTCTCAAAGTTGCTAAAATCTCACCAAGGAATTGGACACATTTTCATAGCTATGGACAAAGAAATAGGCCATTTCCAAAAGCACAGCCATAACAATTCCTCTGGGGTAGGCTACACTTCTATCTTTCTACATGGGGAAAAATAAACTGCTGAGTTGGATGGCAACATATCGGTGAGAATGCCTCCTACTTACTGTGGGCTAGCAGATATAACTAGAAAATCCATTTTTACAAATAGTCATGATGATGTTTTCCCATAATGCCAGCAGTTTACAATCATCTCAGATCCTATAATACAGTGGTACTAAGAAATTCAAAAGTGACAACGTTCTTTTTCAGAATTCATTAATGGAAGAGCAGTCACAGAAAGTCTTTCCACTGCAGATCCGGAGAGAGAAGTCGTTGTGTGCTGTGTCTGATTTAAGAGCAAAACAATCATTATAATGAGTTCCTCCTTTTAGAAATGCTGCTGATTTAAGGAACTATGTAAGTTTCACTAATACTGAAAGCAAGAAACATTAGTAAAAGATGGAAATACATACGATTTAATTAGATGAAGATTTGGGAGGCTTATCATTTGGATATTAAGAGAAATGAGACAAAGACTGAAGGAGCTAGTTGTGTTATTTTTTAAGTAAAATTTTTATCAAAGTATAATATATATAATATGTAACATTATATGTAATAATTATATATATAGAAAGTGCAAAAATACTTGTACAGACCAATTACTTTTCATGACTGAATAGACTCATAAGCAAGTCAGATCAAAAATAGAACATTATCAGATATCCTTCATTGTCCCTTTTAGAGTCACTATCTCTCCTCAAAAAAACACTGTTCAGACTTTTGCCATCACTTAGTTTTGCTAGTTTTCAACTTCATAAAAATGGACTTACTAAAAAAAAAAAATGTACTTACTTATAGAGTATACAAGTTTTGGTGATGACATTCTTATGTTCAATTTTATTTTTTGAGATTAATCCATTCAATAGTTTATTCATGCTTATTGATTTCTTATATTCCATTGAATGAATACATAATACCATTATACATTTTACTATTAATAGGCACTAGGGTTGTTTCCAATTGGGGTCCTTTCCAATAGTATTGTTATGAATATTCTTATGCATGCCTTTATGTGAACATATCGCACAATTTGGGGGGTGTGTACCTAGGAGTAGATTACTGAGTCATAATATAAGTGAATGTTGAAGAATCTAGACACAATTAAACACATTTTCGAATAGGTTATATCAATTTGTACTTCTACCAGCAGCATATAATATCTCTTACCAATAACTGATGATACCATCAAAAACAACAAACAAACAAAATCAAACAAAACAAAACACCCAAACTTATCCAGTTTAATGGAAATGTGATAATATATTTTATTAGGTTTTTGCTTTGCATTTCTTTTACTATTACTACTCAGGATATTTGATACCTTTTCTTACGTTTATTGACTCTGAATATACTATCTTGCAAAGTTCCTACCCAAATCTTTCACCTAGTTTCCTATTTTGTTGCTGGCCAGGTACTAACTGATTTGTAGTTCTTACATGTTCTGGATATAAAATGAAGTTTGGGACTGTTGAATTCACTGATCTCTTTAGGGAGATTGGTATCTTTACAAGGTAGAATCTTTCAAATTCTGATTGCAATCTATGCTTTCACTTATTTAGACCTTGTAAGACTTCTCTAATGAAAATGAGCAGATTCCTTAGACGAGCTTTTGCACATCTTTCAATAGATATATTCTTAAGTATTTGTGATCTTTTAATACTATTGTAAGTGGTAATTTTGTATTTGATTTTTTTGTCTTCTTTTTCTCTGTTGTTCTTGTATCCAAATACTTTGCCAAATTTACTGATAAATACCTACAGGTGGTTTGTATTTTACACTCCATTATCAAAGGACATAATCATGCCATTTGTGAATAATGACAACTTTACTTTTTCCTTTTCAGTTCTTGTGCCTTGTATTTTTCTCTGGTTGTATTGCCCTAAATAGAACCTCTATGAAACGTTGAATAATGTAGTAAGTGCCTGTTTCTTTTTTGTCTAGTCTTTGAGAAAAATTCTTCAAAATTTCTCTAGAAATTGTATTTTTGTTAATTTTTGTAGATACAGTAATCAGGTCAAGGAAGTTTCTCATAATGCTAAGTTTAATTTTTAAAATAAAAATGGCACAACATTTTATAAAATATTCTCTTATATCTATTGAAATGATCACATTTTTTTCCTCAGAAATGTTATTGTGCTTAATTATGTTGGTAGATTTTTGACACCAACCCAAAATTTTGATGTAAGAAATGCAAAGTAGTTATGGTATATAATCATGTTTTATATATTATTAGATTCGATTTGCTTATACTTAGGATTTTACATTTATGTTCATGAGAGAGCTTGGCCTCTAATTTTATATCTTTCAATGTTTTCAAAATTCTGCTGGTTTCATAAAATGAGCTAAGAAGTTTTCTCCATTTTTCCATTCTCCAAAATAACTTTTTAAAATATTGGCATTATTTTTATCTTAGATGCTTGACTAAATCACCACTAAAGCTGTATAGGGCTCTTACTGTTTTCTAAGAATATTTTAAAACACAAATTCAATATCCTTAACGGAAACAGGACAATTATGGGGTTTTTTTAACTCCTGGTTTTTGTTTTGTTTTGTTTGGAAAATTCATCTTTTTTTCTCCTCATTCTCTGTTCCCAACTGAGATCATGTTTTTTCTGCCTGAGAATTCCCTTTAGTATTTAATTCTTTAAGTATAGTTCTGCTTTTTTGTTTTCATTTTGTAAGACTTTTTTTTCTGGGCATAAAATTATAGTTTGGCGATTATTTTTACTTAGCATGCTAAGAGTTGCATTATATTTTCCTCTGGTTTTGATGATTTTTGCTTAAAAGTTAGTTGATGGTCTTATATGTTGATGTTTTAAAGTTAACATATCCTTTTTCATTTGCTGCTTTAAAAATATTATTTGTCTGTCTTTGGCTCTTGGCAGTTGGACTACAGTATGCCTAATCACGATTTGCTTTTATTCATTAAAGTTTGGAATTTGCAGATTTCTTGAATTTATGAGTTGAACGTTGTCATCGGTTTTGGAAAATCCCAAGTTGCTATCATATCTAGAAAAATTACTACTGCCCAATTTTCTGTGTCTTTCTAGGAATCCTATTACAGATATATTAGATATTTTATTGATACATGTGTGTGCACATATACACACACACTTTTTGGTATATTCAATTTTCCTTTCTGTATTTTATTCTGTATATTTTTCTGTTGATTTATATTCTAGATCAAGAACTTTCTCTTCCACTTATATGTTGTTCAAGCTATCCACAGAGTTCTCTATACTCGTTATTGAATTTTTCAATAACAGTATTTTAATTTGATAATTTTATATAAATGCCAATTATTTGGGAAACTCTCCATATTTCATCTCTTTTCCCAATACATGTCTCCATTTTTCTATTTACTATCCTTGCCTGATAATTCCCAAATCTGCTTTTTACCAATGGGTCTGTTTTTTTATTCTTGTCTATTGACTTCAATCATTCAGTCTTTTTCTTGGCATGTTTTGTTAATATTTTGAGGGATACCAGACATTATACAAAAGCACTATTATAGCATCTAGATCAGGTTCCTTTTTCCCAAGGAGGTTTACTTTCTCCTTTGCTAAGCAGGTAAGGAAGAAGCTGACCACCTTAATCGAATTAAGCACTGACTTGGCTTGAGTCTAGGTTGTAGCTTTGGTAAGACTTCCAGCTCTGGTTTGTTCAACCTGTTACTGGGTCAAAGTCTTTGAGAGGTTCTACCTTAGATGCTTAGTCTTTCAAAGTGTCCTCTTTCTCCACTGATCTCTAAACTATAACCTCTTAACTCTTCACAGCTAAGCAACTGCTGAAAACCCCATTCTATCTTGCTCGGCCACGCCTTGTCTACTAATAAGCCCATCAAAGTTATTCTTCATTTCTGTTACAATGTTTCTTTTTTTATCTCTGGGATTTCTTTTTGATACTCTCTTATGATTTCCATCTCTCTGCTTACCTCTCCCATCTGTTCCAGCATACTGTCTGCTATAGCCATTGGAGCCTTTAGCATATGAATCATAGTTGTTTTAGATTCCCAGTCGGATCATTCCAGCTTCTCCATCAGGTGTGGTTCTGCTGCTGCTGCTCTCTCTCTTCAAATTGTGGTTCCTTTGTTTGTTGCCTTTTGGTGTACCTTGTAATTTTGTTCTTGAAATTTAAATATGATGTACTTGGAAAAGGAACTGCTATAAATAGACCTTTAGGAATCTGATAGGGAGGTATGGGGGAGGGGCGGGTTCTACAGTCCTAGGATTAGGCCTTAGTCTTTTTTTTGAGCCTATGCCTCTAGACTGTGAACTTCACAAGTGTTTCTTCTGTTTTGTTTTGTTTTTCTCCCTGGTTAGGTAGGAAAATATGGCTAGTGTCGGTGGGGGGTTGGGTTAGATCAATCAATCATTCTCTTGATCAATTAGGCTCTGATAATACCCTAGCAGGTTGGCCTCTAGTTAACTAGTTTCCCTGTGGGCAGGCCTTGTTAAAGAAGAATGCTCTGACATATTTGAAAATGGTTCCTTCTTCCTGTTCGCCAGAGTGAAGCCTGGGAGGATTTTGCTCTGATATCTACTCTGGGAATCTGCTCAAGCTCCAGGAGGAAAGTCTTGTGGGAGCCGTCCTATGACAGAACCCCTTGGAGTTTTTAATTGCCAAAATTGTTGAAGTCTCCAGCAGCTTGTGAGTGACAGGTCAGGTTTTCCTACTGCTGCTCAGCCTCCCACTTTCAGAAAGCCCTGACTCCTAGCCTTTGCTTATCTCTCTCCAATCTTGGGGGCACTGGATTGCCTGTGTCCCCTCTCTTTTATGGATCCAAGAGGAGTTGTTGACATTTCAGTTTGTGCAGCTTTTGACCTGTCAGGACGGGGAGTGGTGATTGCCACACTCCTTCCGTGCAGAACCAGAGACTGGAAGCATTCAGTTTGCAGAGGATTCCATCTTGGCTATCTAGAGCTGTCTCTGACTTCAGAGTGCAGCAAACATCACATATGGAAAAGCTGGAGTGTCGGACTCTGTTCTCTGTGTCTCCTTTTTACTTGGAACCTGATCTCCAGTATTCTAATGTGTTAGCTTTCTGTCATTCTGTCCCTATGAGACTCGCTAACACTGTTGTTTTCCAGACTCTTGGGCACTATATCTCACTTTGAGTGTGACATATACCCCACACTCAGATAGGAGAAAAAAAAAAACAAAACTGCAGAATGTTCTCGCACATCTTCAAAAGTTTTTGCCTTCTTGGGAACTTTGTTCCTTTAAGTCTAAGAGTGCTTCATCTGCCCTCTAATATTTTAAAATACACACACATACATTTAAGTACATTTAATATTTTCTTTGTCTTTCTAATCTTTGGTTAACAAAGCAAATTGCTACATGTCTTTTTATAAGTTTTAGAGGTAGATACTTAGATTGTTTCTAACATGCTCACTGGCACATTACATTTTTTTCTCAAATTATGTCCATCCTATGCAAAAGATTCACTAAGTCTCACTTTCATTACACAGTTCAAAAAAACTTACAATTTCCATTATGATTTCTTTTAGACTCGGGTTTTTAGGAAGGTTTGCTATTTTTTTAGGCGTTTGAGGATTTTCCAGTTATCTCTTTGCTATTGGTTTCTCCTGTAGTTCCACTGTAGTCAATTTATTCTATATCATGTCAGATCTTTTAAATTTGTTGATACCTGTTTTATTGTACTGCCTATAATCAATTTTGGTAAATGTTCCAAGCATACTTGGAAAGAACATACATTCTTCAGCTGTTATTGGTGATACTCTATTGTCAATTAGGTTCACTTTTTTAAAATAGTATGCCGTATCATATTCTTTGTCTTTACTAGGTTTTTTTTAACTCTTTGTTCATTACTAAGAGAAATATGTGAAGTTTCCCAGATTTGTGGTATTGTTTATTTTTTTATTTCTATAAATTTTTGCTTTACATAGTATGAACCTGTTATTATATGCATAGAAACTTAGAATTGATGATTCAGACAGATTGACACCATCATCATGGTGAGGTCTCTTCAGCTCTAGTAATTCTCTTTGCCTTAAAGTCATCTCTGACGTTAGCAAAGCTATACCACCTGTCTTGTTACTGTTTTGTTTAATTTGGTATATTTCCCATACTGTAGCAATACACCATATGCTTTTTAAAAAAATTTTTAAATTTAAATGGCAGTTAACATGCAGTCTGATATTAGTTTCAGGTGTGCAATACAGTGATTCAGTGCTTCCATAGAACACCCAGTGCCTTTTGCAATGACGTGGATGGAGCTAGAGAGTATCATGCCAAGAGAAATAAGGCAGTCAGAGAAAGACAAATGCTATATGACTTCACTCATATGTGGAATTTAAGAAACAAAACAAACTAGCATAAGGAAAAAGAGAGAGAGAGAGAGGTAAACCAAGAAATAGACACTTAAGTATAGCGAAAAATTACTGTGTGCTTTTTAGTTTCAGGTATGTCTTTTTAAATCCACCTATATTTATATTCTGATTTTTTTTTAATCCAGAGTGCCCATTTTTGATTATTTACTTTCCTTAGAGTGACTGGATTTATTTATGTATTTCAATTTATGTATATTTATTTCACTATAATTTTTTTCTCTTCTTTCTTAATTACATTTGGATTGATCAGTTATTTTAAATTTATTTTTCTTCTCTGTGAGATTGTTAGTTGCAGACTTTTTTTTTACTCCTTTATTACTCAAGAGACTACAACATGAATCTTTGACTTAGTAAGATTTACTATAAGTGAGTACTTTTGCTACTACCCTCAAGATGCTAAAATTTTAAAATAATGGGATTTCATATACCCCTCCTACTTTTTGCATTATTGTTGCTAAACATTTTAATTTAATTATACATATAATTCAAACAACAAACATTATTATCAGTATTTTGTATTTTTAAGCTTTTTATCATTCTTTATATTTTCTTGCATTTCCATGATTCTTCCAGGGCAAGTGAAAGAAGCTAACACAGGGATAAATCAAAGAAATTGAAAAGGAAGGGAAAGAGTATTAAAACCCATTGATTTACTACTACATGTCAGGGAGTGCATACTATGTTAGTAACAATAAAATTAATCATTCATTTCCTGCATACCATAAGCCAGGCACTATCCTAACTCTCTATATTCATTACCTGTTTAAAGCTTTAGAAAAAAACCCAGACTTTGGTTTAGACCCTTATGGAAATAGGGAACGTTCACCTTTCAATTATCAAGTATATATGGTATATCCTTCCTTTTATGTGCTAGGAACTGTTGTGCTAGAGATATTTACTTCCTAAAGAAGTAAACAGGCAAAATCCTGGTCATTCTGGTAGCTACCTTCTAGCCTGAGCAGATAGGCAATAAAAACAAGCTAAATATGAATGATTATATGATGTGAGAGATGATAGTAAGTGCTATGGAAAAAAATAATGTATACATTTGGTTTGCTATTTTAGATGTGATTGAGATCACCTCAGAAACAAAGCTTTATTTGATCAAATTCCTGAAGAAAATGTCAGGCTTTAAAAATAAGTTAGGGCTCAGAAAAGTTAAAAATTACAAAAATTCATAAAACTAATAAAATGCTGAGTCAGTCTCCCCAATTACAAAGTCTAGGCTTATTCCACTGCTCCATAGAAGTGGGAAGACTAGAGGTAGGGAATACTGGGAAAAAAAAAAAAACATCAGGCCAGGAGCTAATTTTAGCTTTTTCCATATTAATATTTTCTAAACCTATCAGTTTGGTTTTCTGTATTTCATCTATCCTGCTTCTTGCTTAATGGCAAGGAAAATTCTTATTTCTAAAAATGAATATATATAAGATGTCCCCAAAATTTTAATGCAATTCGAAACTAAAATAGATAAATATATTTACCTGCCTATTCATACAAATAACCAATTTTTTCATGCTATATCTGAGGAAACAAAGATACACACATTTTAAATTTAATCAAAGCTCACTTAAGAATCTCTCTCTGTTTTCTTGTAATGAGAGTCAATCAATATCAATTTAAAATACATTCTTTGATGACAAAGACAGTGAACATTGCTTTTATGTGAGAAGTGTCAACCACGAGAGCCCAAAATGTACACTTTAAAGTGTAATATGTGTGTTTACTTGGGGTCTTAGGAATTGCAATCAGGAGACACAGATGCCAAACTTGAAAGTTCGCTCCAGAGAGACACAAGAAGGTAGAGATTTTGAAGAGGAAAGGAGGGAATGTGCATGTGTTGTTTTGAATGAAATGTGATTGGTGCTGCTATAGCTACAGTTAACACTAATCTATGTGTGATTGGTTGCTAAGGCCAATGTTAGGCAGAAAGTCCATTTATGTCCATTTTCACATATAGCAGGCAACTTGGCTTTTAGCCACATTTAGTACAAATTTTGAGAATATGAGACAGAAAACATGCATAAGCCCCACTTCCCCAATGTTTTCTTGGCCCATTTTCTATGACTTCTTAGCAGTGCTTACCCCATTTTATTCTCTCTGTTGTCAGAGGAAATATAAACTGTGTTTTAAAGCACCTCCTATTGTTTGTATGTTTGCCTTCCATCTCTCCCAAAACTTCACTGAAAATTATTTTACATAGAATGCATCTCATTGTGGTGAGGATGTGAGAGAGAGTAGAACTCATGAAAAGCTCCTGAATTCCACAGAAGGGTAATCTCGTATGCACTAGATAGGGTTGTCAGATAAAATATAGAACATCCAGCTAAACGTATCAAATAAATGATGAGATGAACAACAAATAAGTTCTTTTTAAAATATATCGCAAATATTGCATGGGACACTCTTATATTAAAAAAAATTGTTTTTATCTGAAATTCAAATGTAACTTACAATTTTGTATTTCCATTTGTTAAATATGATGACCCTAGCATTAGGAACAGCTCATAAGATGACCCAGAAACCGAACCAATTCAGCAGAAACAGAACTTCGGCTCAGAAGGAAAACAGACTCTCACGAAATAGGCCGTCTTACTCCTTTCTGTGACTTCAAGAGTTTTGGCTGTCCGAAAGTAATAGACAGGATGTTGGAAGTTGTGGGGAAGAGGTGGTTGAGATATTCTATATCTAGTTATTGGGGGTTGAGACATGAAATTTCACTTGAAATTTGAATTCTTTTTATGTAAAAAAATACCTTTATAATAACATTCCTTTCCCTGAAAGCAGTACTTTGAGTTTCCTAAGTTTAATTAATTGATTGAGCTCTAATATCTCTCTTGTATTAATCTCTTAATAACTATTTTGGAAGATTCTTCTAGTTCTGTTTTTCTATTCCATAGAGGTAAATCCACACATATGTGCATTGTGCATGTGATGAACACCTTAAATGCTGTCTAACTACCTGATCTCCAGAAGATTCTAAAGAGTACAGTTTTAATGAGGATTGTTAATCGATATGGTGATTCTTTTAGAATTTAATGCTATGTTTTGGTTACATGGCATATTTTGGAAAACATCCCATGTATTTATCAATTGGTATTTTCGAATGTAAATAAATGCATATGTGTAAAACCATTCGAAGTTATTCATGTACAGTAAATATGACTTAATGATATTTGTAGGCAAACTAGTACGCACTTGAAACCATATTGTATGATGAATTATACTGATTGAGATTTCAAGTTAAGAAGTGTTTATTAACATTGCTAAAGATGTATGAACAAAACAGCAATAAGAAAACATAGAAATAATTTTACAAAATCTTAAATTTATATTGATGTCACATTGAAATGATTAACACATTGGTACAAATTACTGTGACATGCAGTATTTTATTAATTGGATATATTCATTGTGTTTCTTTACCAGTCAGTTTTAGTGAGAATAGCTGACATGGGTGATCTAAATCTATAATTAAACTTAGAGTATTCACTTTTATTTTGCAATGTCATAATGAATTTCTTCTTCATATCAAGTTTCATTTGAGGAAAGTATTTAAAATTTTCACAACTAAAATAAAAATACACAAAATGATGGAAACCCAAACTATATGAAAGTAACTACAATTACTAGTAACTGTCAAATAGAAATTAACAAACTGTTTTTACATAGCAACAGAGGCTTTGGGTGCACTAAGCTTGTCAAAAATGTTTAAAGGAAATTTGCATTTATATTCCAGTGCACTGCTTCTAAAGGTCATTTTTCTAAAGAATGCACAAAAAGACAAAGAAGATCCATTTATTCTCATATTACCCTCTCATCAAAACCAGGACTGAACTGCCATAGGGGAATATGATATTTGTGACATTTGCTAAGACAGTGACATCTATTTTACCTGGGACTTTTAATGTTTCAGACTTAAGAGGTAGAAGAAAAAATAATATCTAACATTTAATATTTTGCCTACTCTGTGTTTATACCCTTCAGGTTCTCCACAGAAAATAGACTTCACATTTAAACAGGGTATATTCAAAATATATCTGAGGAAATATTAAGGAAAGGACTATTTACAAAATGTGGGCAGTTAAAGAAAACCAGAAAGTTTGGGTTAAGCATGTCAGGGCTAGCAAGAGCTATGAGTTAATGCTCAGATTTGAAGAGGCAAGAGGATGAAGCAATCATTAGAACCTGGAAATTTATAGTGGTAAGAGAGGGCTCTGAGATAGGAACGTGGTATCTAACAGACTTCTCAGGAATCAAAGGAATACATACCCCAATCTCAACTTCCTCCTTCCACGGTGTCCTTTGCAGCTGCTTCCCACTGGTCACACCCAGCCCTAGGGTAAAAGACCTCTTTGATACAATTTATCAAGTTAACTTCCCAGGAAACACAATACGGTGGGAGAGAAGAAGATGCGATCTGGATCTGGAGAAGCAAATAAAAATATCCAATATCAACCACCTCTTTTGCTTTTCAGTATCTATTCTTTTCCTTTTTCATGATGACAAATTTGTGTACCCATACAAAATATTTCATTTTATCATATTTCATTTAATCATGGGATGAGAACACTATAGATATACTTCCACCTAAAACAGGAAATTTTAGCCAACCCCATTTCTTAATAAAAGGAGAGGGGAAAGAAACAACTCACATAAAATTTGCCTTTAACAGTCCTATGTACATAACTTCCATCTTTCAACATCCATTTAAGGCCCCTTTTACTCTCTGCAATTGTGTAAAATAGATAAGGTTCTTTACCAACTGGGGTGGCCCAAACCTTCATTCTTGAGATCTGAACCTTTCCTGTCTTGGTCTTTATTTGACTGTCGCAGTGGTTGAGTAAGGGATGGGTGGGGATAGGTAGGGAAAGATAGATAGGGGGCTATGTGATCAGGCTCACAGAAATCCCAAAAATGTGGAGGTGTGGGGAAACCAGAGAAAAGGGGACAATTTGGACCACTCTACCGTAGGCGTGTGGGGTGGAGGACCACCTTGCCCCAGGTGTGTGGGGTGAGCGTCTTTATGATAATCACCTGTGACCAACAAGGAATAACCAGACCCTAAAAGGGAAGTAAGCCATTGAAGGTGTTATCACTAGTCCTTGCTCAATGGAGATATCAGTAGAAATGTTAAAAGGATTTAAGTTCCCTGATTAGCCTTCTATAAAAGACCAGCCTTAAAGGCCCTCATTGGCAGCCCTTTGCTCTTGAGAGCTTTTTCTGTATCTTCACTTAACAAACTTCTATTGCTTTACTCACTTTCCTTTGTCTGGTAGATTCTTTCAACTCCATGAGACCAGAACTTAGCTCTCCAGCATCACAGTGTTCCATTGACTATCACTGAGTGAGGAGGTGCTAAAAGGTACTAAAAGCCAGCGAGTTCTCTGGTTCCAGACATTGTCTTACTTGTCCCATTGTGTAGCAGCCGTCAATTCTTTTCCTTGTTAATGAAGGTCGATATCTTCACCTGGAGAGTGACCTTCTTCTCGGCATGGCATGAAAAGCACAGAGAGCAACTTCAGTTTATTTACAAGAGTGTTGCTGTGTTCCCCGGTAGAAGCATTTCTTCCTTGGACATCAGGACTTCGAAAGCCACTAAAATTAAAGGCACAGAGACAAGAAGCAAAAATCTTTCCAGTGATTTACTTTTTTTCCAGTGATTTACTTTGTGTAATAGTAAGAACGGTCTCACTTCCAACCCATTAGCTTCGACATTCTATGTATCTAGTTTTTTAGTGATGATAACATCATATAGTGGCTTTTGGTTTATGACATATGCTACATGATGAATGGGAACTACCATTACTTACCTTTCAGCAGTGCTGTAACTGAACTTTTAGCAGGTTGTTTCACCATTCTAACAGCTGGCTGTCAGTGAATCATAAGCACATGCAAAGTAAGTGAATTCTGTGAATGTCAACTCATTGCTTTACTTTTTTGCCATTGAAATGCATAACACAGACTTTGACTGGTGGTGATGGTATGTGACATATAATAGAAACGGATATCTGACAGTCCCTTAATAGTCACTGGCATAGTGTTACAACGGGAAGGCATATTTGCATCCCAGAAATATATCTAGCCCTGTGTGGGATATATATGACAGAGATGATAATAGGGGCCCATGTAATCCAGTGTGCTACCACGTGGATAGCTATTCTTTTGGAAAATAATACTATATCAAATGACCAGAATTAGACTCTGGGGTCTGGCAACAGCTCGATCAGCCTTGGAAAAGATAATTTCAGCCATAGCTGAAAATTATGCATGGCTTTTATCCTAACCTTCATGAACTATCTGATATATGAATCTGTCAAGCAAGCAGAAAAATATCTGGGAAAGAATCAATAACATCCATCTGAAGGGTCATGGTCTTCATCCTTTTATTTTAAACCTTCCCTGAAATGGATCTCTTCTGATGCTCATCGACAGAGAACACAATTGTCTTCAATATTGATGCCTATACTCAGAAGTCCATTCAATTACTTATTGGCCAGATTTAATCACCAATCTGGCACTGCAAAGCCTTGATCCACCTTCCAACCCATTAGCCAGCATAGGTATTATTCTTAGTCTCTCCTTCCACATGAAGAGGACAAACAGATCTACTGCCCCAAGTTCTGCCACTGGGAGGATTTCCCTTTATTTGTAACTTTCAGGCCTCCCTTGAGTGGAGCTATAATACAGCAGCAACTAGCCACTTCCAGGTAATGTCAACATACTGTGCAGGTGTATGTTTTTCCTCCAACATAAGACAGTCACAGGGAACTCCTTGGGAAGCTTGAGCTGGGATATGAAGGAGAGGCAGTAAAGCAGAAGGAACAGCTACTGTACGTTTCTAAGATACATGCTTATGCAATGTACTTGCTTCTGCTGGTCTGCCTTGTTATGTTCTTACACACTTCATCTCCGGTTTTCAGTAGATATTGGAAATACATACCCGATTTTATGTTTAGTGAATTAGATGATGCCTAAAATCACCATGGGCATTTTAGGTCACACTTTTATGTGGTACTTTATTATTAGGAATTTGGATTCTAGAAACATTCCAGGAGCAACTTTTCAAATGGCCCCTGAGGTCAGCAGGTGGAACATTTTACAGCAGGAATATGTAGATTACCTGGGCGATGGGGACTTCCTGATGTTGAACCCATGAAAACTTTTATTCCTGGAGAAAGAGAGCATGGCCTTGGTATAAAACTGAGTCTGAGCTCTGGGTCTTCTTGAGGCCCGTCAGAGACTCTCCTGCAAGCTCCTGTTTTTTTTTTTTTTTTTTTTTTCAGAGAAGGGCGACTTTTTCTATGAAGGGACACATAGTAAATATTTCAGGCTTAATGGCCTATCCAATCTCGGTCACAACTATCCATCTTAGCCCTAGCATGAAAGCATTCAGAGACAATAAATAAAGGAATACATGTAGCTATATGCCAATAAAAGCTGCTTTATGGACATGGAATTTGGATTGCATGTAATTTTCCTATGTCATAAAATGTTCTTCTTATTTTGATATTTTTTCAACTACTTAATAATAGAAAAACTATACTTGGTTCATAGCCAGTACAAAAATAGAGGGGCCAGATTTGGCCTGGGGACTGTAGCTCGCACCCCTGATCTAGTGGGTTGTGAGGTCCAAGTGGCAGGGCAGCCTGAACTGTAGGCTAGACCTCCTGAATAAGTTGCTCTTGCCTCCGAAACTAACAGCTTTATGGGTTACCCATGAAAGTATTGAAGTAGCATACCAAACTGTGGTGTGAATTGCCTTTAAAATCCAAAGACACCATGAAGCATGGTGACTCCCTCTTCATGGTAGATGATGGGACAACTTACCTCTCACTTTAGAAAGGATATTCTGCTATTAAAAAGAACCATAGGCTCCTAGCAACTCTACCAATGTGGCAGGCCCCTAAACATTTATAGAATTTATATCCCATTGTCTGGCAGACATGAATCCTCCTGGGGCATCTAGAATGTTTATGGCTCTCTGAATACCATATCTGTCTGGCATAGTATGTTCAATATAAGTGAGTATCAGAGAAGATTTTCTGTGATGTATCAAGATCAAGGTCCCTCTAGACTGTAGGATAATAGAGAGCCGAAGAGCTGACGTGGGCCTGTGACAGCGCAGTAAATGCATGCTGCTGCCTGTGACACAGAAATCCAAATCTTATTGTATGTGCTTGTAGAAGAAAAAATTTTAAATGCTATTTCATTGGGTGCACATCTGGTGATTTGTTTCAGTAATAATCTATCTGGAACTGCAGCAGTATGACAGAATTTGTTTATCTTTCTCTGGGTAATAGATGATATAAACAGCCCAGGCAGGATACAGGGGTTAAATAGGGTTAGGAACTCGGGTCTTTCCATGTGTTGATGAACTCTTCCTGTGTGTTGGGTATTTTTGTCTGCCTGATTCACCACTGTGTCGGTAACTTACTTAGCAGGAAGGGGTAAAAAGAAAGTGAAGGGCATGTCCATTTCTTTTAGCTGCACATCTTGGGAAATAAACCTATTGCTTCCATTAATATCCCATTGGCCAAAACTTAGTCTCCAGGCCAGAACCAGCAACAAGAAGGAAGGCTGGGTAACATATCTTTAGCTGGCTCCACATGCCCCAGACTTAGGGATTCTAGCATTAATGAAAGACGAGTGAATGAGTGCTGGGCTAGTGTCTAATTGTTTTTATATAGACACAATTTTTTAAAAGAATTTCAAGTTCTTGTCCACATAACCAGGACTCATTCATAGCTATGACTTGATTTAACATAACAATTAAGTATCTTAATGGATAATAGATGATTAAAACTAGAGAAAAATTTGAGATGATTTAATCCTAAAGCTTTCCACACAAGGATAAAATGAATCCCAGAAAAAAGGAAAGTTATTTAATGTAGCAGAGCTAGTTCCTGGCAGGACTGGGACTGCATCCCAGTTCTCCAACTTAATAGTCTTTCCCCTTTCCATTAGCCCCTGCTACTGATCATGTTACATCTCCATTTTGTGTATGGATAAAAAGAAGCATGGTACATAGTCTGGCTGCTAGAGTCTAACCCACAGAAACCAACAATCTAATAAGAAAACATGTATCCTCAAATAATTAAGAACAAAGTAAAACATAATAAAATAAATGACCACATAAAATATTGAAACAAAGAAAAAGTATTGCATTCCCATGTGTGAAAGATAGGATGGTCAATGCATGAGGTATCTTTTGTATCAAGCATGTCTTTGTAATAAGACTATATAAATTATAACTTTAAAAATAATAAATGAAGGACTACCTCTGTTCTCTAAAGAATTTCAAAGTACTTCATATTGGGCTACATTGGACAAAAAAATGTAAGCACCAAACTTAAGAAGATAAAATTTAATTTATAGTAATGTATTAAAGACTTAATTAGCAACATATCTTTATATTCCTCCAAAAATGCTAATAGAGTTTATTTACATGATCGGCATCTACCATCAACATGCACTACTCAAAGTACTGAGTCTAAAATCGTGAACACCACAGATTTTTATCTCTAAGGAACTAAATGGAGTTTAAAGACCTCATGAGTCAATACAAGTGAAGTGCTTATATTGTGCCTGGCATATTGGAAATGCTATATGAGTGTTGATGTTTCAGTATTGTTCTTCAGTATTATTTAGTAGTATTGCTTTTTCTCATAACAAATATTCACATCTACAATTTTTTTTTGATATTCGATTGGCCATATGCTAATCATCAAGACATCCACAGTGTTCCACTGGGTGATGGTTATGCATTATGTAAATTTTCTTATATGAATAAATATATTCATTCACTGTTCATTTTAAACTAACTTTCATATGAGGGTAACTATAAATATGTTATAGATATTATATCATATACTTATAGCAGTTATGTGGGATAGGAAATGAATTATAAAATTATAAATTATAAAATATAATATGTACAGTGTATGTCAGATTTATAGGGAAAGTTATGGATAATTTTCTTTTGTGACTAAAATTCATTCTATATTTTTCTGGAGTGTGGGACATGAACTGAAACATAGGTTTCTTGCCAGACACATAGGTCAGGAAGGGGAGGAGAGTATGAGGGTGAGAGCAGAGATAGTACATTCCACAGAAGGAGGCAACAGCAAGGAAAAGCATGGGGACTTTGGAAGCTTTAAGTAATTATGGCGTGGGATACAGTTCTGAACAGTGTGAACACTGAAGAGTAAAAGGAATCCAAAAGCTGGTCTTGAAATACCTTATATGCTAAGTTAGAGAGTTTGATTTCTCCTCCAATCAAATGGAAATCATTTAATGGGGAGTCAAATGACAAGACTTGCCAATTAAAAAAGTCTATATCTGTGTAAGGTAAAGGTCAGAGAGTGGCAAAAATTGAGAGCGAGGAAACTCATTATATGACATTATTGAAGTTTAAAAGATGAAAAGTGTATGAACCAAGAGAGTAGGCCATGGAAAAGATGACGTTTTTAAAGAAATATATAGCCACCTAGTCCCAGGTTGAATTTAAGATGCATTTCCAGTCCTTTAGGGAATAAAATTTAAAGTGTAGGATATCTTGTAGATAAACTTTAGCATTGATTTGGTTAAAAAAAAACAAATGCATATATATATGTGTGTGGTGTGTGTGTGTGTGTGAATTCCAGTATCTTAAGGGATGCTATTATATTTTCTTTTCAGCTATTGAGAACATAGAATATCTTTCAGTTTTGCCAAAAGAATTTTTTAATATAATGGGCTGGCAATATTTGATCTCAAACATGTTTCAGCTGACTTTCCTCTAGATTTTCACGATTCAAAGCAAAGTCATTTGGGGTATACTATTACTGCCACTGGTATTTCATTTAACACATTATTAATGAATTTACTCTGAAAGGTAAATACTTGGGTTTTGCCCATGGAATTGGTAAGACATGGCAGAGCAGGTCACACTTGCCATCAATGTCATTGATCTTTAATGGTGACCTGAAAACTCTCTCCCTTTGGAGAAGAGAGAGTTGTTCAGCCTGAATGCTCATCTGATATTGGCTTTTGTACAGAGACCAGTAACCACTTTGTCAATGACAGTCCACAGAAATTTCTTTTCTTCATAAATAATAGAAAATTTAGTTTCCACATTCCAAATTTCTAAGAAATACTCCTACTATCACTCCTCCAGCTCATAGTTACTTTTTGATTCAGACATATAAGGAATTATACTGATACCTAATGAGAAATCACATTTTCTGAAATCTAATGTGGAAGCTGGGGACCAAGGGTCCAAGTTTATGTGTAAGAATTTATTCAAAAACCACCAAAATTGAATATAAAAATAGAAACATGTCATTTTCACCTGGGATATTCAAGGAAAACTTTATTGGATCAGATGAAATTTGAAATGGATTTTGGAGGAAGGAAGGAATTTTTCTAGGACACATCTTCTGTATAAATCATCCTAGAAACTGAATCAATATGTAACAAACAAAAGATGAAGTTAGTGGGCAAAAATTTAATAAATTATAATTTTACTGTATTAGACTATTCAAAGGGGAAAATTTAGATAAAATTGAAAGGACAGTGAGGATTAGATTACAGAAGCTTTTCAATTGCAGACTTAAGAATTTTAATATTGTCGGGTGCCTGGGTGGCTCAGTTGGTTGGGCAACTGCCTTCGGCTCAGGTCATGATCCCGGAGTGCCGGGATCGAGTCCCATGTCGGGCTCCCGGCTCTGCGGGAAGTCTGCTTCTCCCTCTGACCTTCTCCCCTCTCATTCTCTCTTTCTCAAATAAATAAATAAATAAATAAATAAATAAATAAATAAATCTTTAAAAAAAAAAGAATTTTAATATTGTTTAGACAACAAGAAGTCTGAGTAGTTTTGTGAGCAAGGAGGCAACATGATTAAAGAGGCTTTTTAATGATATTATACTGGTGGCATTTATGCAGGATAAATTGATAGGAGCAGACAACAGAATTTGGCGCAGCTCTCCAGAACTTTTCAAATTTCCAGGTATGAAAACATAGGGCCTAAATGTAACACCTGCAAGAAATAAACGTTAAAAATAATTCAAAGTAGTCTAATGATATTATGATTGATTGTTCACTGAGAATAAAAGAGAGTATGTTTCTAAATATGACTTTAAGATGTTAAACCTGCAATACCATAGACTTAGTGCTTGTGAATAATGATATGAAATGAGAAGATTATTTAAACATATTAGGACTGAGTTACCCACAAGAAATAAAAGTTAAGATGTCTTTTCTTTTTTAAAGATTTTCATTTACTTATTTGACAGAGAGAGATTACAAATAGGCAGAGAGGCAGGCAAAGAAAGAGGGGGAAGGAAGCAGGCTCCCCACTGAGCAGAGAGCCCCATGCAGGGCTCAATCCCAGGACCCTGAGATCATGACCTGAACCGAAGGCAGAGGCTTAACCCACTGAGCCACCCAGGTGCCCCAAAAGTTAAATTTCTTTAAGAAATGTTATGTTTAGAACACAAATAAATGGTGCTGGAGATACTAAGATAAGAAAGTACTATGACATATTTGTTAGGGAAAGAAAAGATGTGAATATACTGGAAAGAAAGAAATATCAAGAAATGAGGTAGATTGTAATTCTGATCATTTTCCACCCCTCCAGGCTACTAAAATAGTCTATGTATTCATAATCAACTAAGATATTTCTTGTTTGTTTGTTTGTTTCAAATTCTTGCCTTTCTTTTTTTTTTTTAAAGATTTTATTTATTTGGCGCAGAGAAACACAGCGAGAGAGGGAACACAGGCAGGCAGGAGTGGCAGAGGGAGAAAGCAGGCCCACCGCCGAGCAAGGAGCCTGATGGGGGCTCGATCCCGGAACACCAGGATCATGACCTGAGCCGAAGGCAGATGCTCAACGACTGAGCCACCCAGGTGCCCCTCAAATTCTTGCCTTTCAACTCATATATAGTTATAATTCTCATGTCATGACCTCCAGAAGAATAAAGGAAAAGACAAGGATTCCTAGTAGTTAATGAAGTAATATGAGGTGAAGAAATAATCTGAAATATAAGAAAATTAATTTGAAGTAAGTAAATTACTATGTCAAAAGGCATAGATGTAAGTGACTTATTCAGGAAATTCAGTGATGTCAAGAAAAAAATCCCTCATTACAGTAAATTTTCACATTCTAATACATTCTGTGGTTGATTTATTTTAGAAAGAGGTGCCTAAGTATGTTCACTTAATGGTAATTACTGAAAACTAATAAAATAACAAACTCTTTTTATTCACCTTTACGAGAAATACAAAACCATTTTTCACAAATCTCAAAAGGAATAGATGATATGATGTCAACTGGAAAGGTAATAATCAGAGAATCAGTCTTCTCAACAAAATACCAAATGATGAAATGTTTATGGGTTGTGTTAGTTTTTTACCAAAACTTGGTAGTTTTGGTAAAGTTCAACATTTTGACTCGACGAGTTTTTCTGCTTAGTGTCTCACAAGGCTGGAGCCAAGCTAGGTAAGCTCTTACTTGGAGGCTCTGAGGAAGAATCCATATTAAATGTTATCTGAGGTATCTTCAGAATCTAGTTCTTTGTGGCTATAGGCCTGAGGTCCCCATTTCCTTGCCTACTGGTGCCCTGTATAAGGCTCCAAAGTCAACTTTCTTTTCCTCCCCCCCCCAAATATGTTTATTTTATTTTTTCAGTGTTACAAGATTGATTGTTCAGGCACCACCGTCAGTGCTCCATGCAATATGTGCCCTTCTCAATACCCACCACCAGGTTCGTCCAACCCCCCACCCCTCCTCTCCAAACCCCTCAGTTTGTTGCTCAGAATCCACAGTCTCTCATGGTTCATCACCCCCTCCAAAGTCAACTTTCTAATACTTTCCACATAGCCTTTTACATATTCCAGCTACCAGTGGTGCCTTGAGCCTTCTTCAAGATTCAAATTCCTCTGACTTGCTCTGCTGTGCGCAGCTGGAAAAAGGACTCTTTTTTTAAAGGGTTCATGTGGTTAAATTGTAACCACTGGATTATCTTCTTCTTGGTTAACCCAAAACTAACTCCTTGGTAACCTTAACTGCATTAACAAGTTCTCTTTGCCATATAATAGAATATAATCATAGTCCCTGAAGCTAGAGAGAGAAACCATAGGCAGGAGGCTTATTTTGGAATTCTGCCTACGACATGGAATGTTGGTTTTACTTTTAAAATAGATTATTTAAATTTTCAAGGTATCTTGAATGTAAAATTTCTTGCATTTTTTATGACTTTACCATTCATATCTGTCCTATTGGCTTTATGAACCCCATAGTCTCATGTGTTAAGTTTTCCTTTTTTGTTTTTTGTTTGTTTATTTTGTTTGCTTGTTTGGTATTTTACTTTCCTGGTATTTTGATATAACTCAGAGATGTTTTGGCTATTGATTTTTGTTTTTGAAAATACCTGTTCAGCAAGTGAGAGTCTATGGTATTGGTTTTCTAGATGTTGACAGACCTCCCCAACCTCAGGGTGTTTAGCAGCCTTGGGGTACTGCTTTCCAACTTAGTCCAAGCATCTCACTCACTGCTTTAGTCTTTGGCCAAATGCTCTGGTGAGCTAAGCCCAAGGAAGGGCAGGTTGTGTGGCTGTTCAAACTAAGCTTCTCCAAGTGGCTCAGGTGACTCTCCCTCTAGCCTTAGGGCTCTCCCAAACTTTCTCTACTAAAGTACATCTCTCCCTCCTTAAAATCTTTTCCAGAATTTTTTCTTAATCTATCCAACTTTACCTGCTTTCTTGCTTTCTAGAACGTCTTGCATCTTTTCTTATTTTATTGGAATATGAGTATATTGTCATTTCATAGGATTTTAAAAGAATAAGAGGATTATCATCTTGATCCTATTAAAGAGCATTCACTTAGTAAAAAAAAATCACGTTAATGTAACAAGAGCTACAAAGATGTATAAGGCATGATTCTTTGCTTTTGAGAACAAGATATATTAGATAAATAATGAATTCACTGATTTGAGTCTTATATTTAGTAAATGCATATTCAATTTCAAGTTACCAAACATTGTGGTACTTAGATAAAATGACAATAAATATGCGCAGTCCCTGCCTCAACAGAGGTTGCAAAGTAAATATGATATGCAAAAATAGAAAAGTATTTACAAATAGGTATGATGAGTGTCATGATAGGTGGAGAACAGCAAGAGACAGAAACACATGGTAAGCTAAAACAGTCTAGATGGGGTGGGGAGGGGACAGTTGGGAAAGAATTGCCCTCCTAGTCTGAGATCTGAAAACAAACAAGAAAATAATTATTCTGAAAAGACTAATTTTCTAGAGAGAGATGTTTTCTCTGGTTTGAAGTGCCATTCCTTTAGTTACATAAGTTTCTTTGGCTCTGGCCTTGTCATTTCCAAAGTACTGCAGTCTTCAGGTAGATTTTGAATTAACCCTCGGATAAGAACTATATTCCCATTCACTTAGTTATGTGCCAAAGGTGATGCTGATATGCATGATATCAACTTCTTCATCATAGTAGTTCCCATACAGCAAATTAATCCATATACACTTTCAACAAATTTTTAAGCATATGAGAATAATTATCTATTAAGTTTTATGTAATTATATGAATATTTCTGCTCATATAAATAACACATTTGAATGTAAGAAAAAAATAGAAACAAAAAAGAAACTTTACCCCTAAAAATTTATTATAATACCTTAATTAATTCTTTTGCTTCACCTTCAGTTTTTAAAGAAAACAAAATTTCTGAAGATATTATAGAATTCACTGAGAGGATCCCAATAGTTCTCAACGGAATCAAATTCCATCCTAACTATATGACTGAAAAATAAAATTATAATTCTTTATAATCCAAGAAAGGGAATACCTTTATAGAAGAATTTCATCAAGTGAAGTTTTTCTTTCCTTACTGAATCTGAGCTGTATTTAATCAAGGCCTGAGAAGACTGACAAGTTCCTTTTCTTATGTTTAACAAGGAAAAAGGCCTTCAAAAATAGACTTTGTTTCTTAGTATACTCTCAGTCACTGAAGTTTCAAATCTCAACTAAATTTGTACTTTAACAGATTAATTCCAGTGGAGGGCAGAAGGAATATTCCATACACCTAAAAAAAAAATAACACTAATTTAACAAAAATGATTAGTTTGTGTTCTCTGTATATTTAAAAAGGCAAGAGGTACTTTCAAATAGCTTTACTGATGCATAAACAATATAAAAGAATTGCACATATTTAACATGTATAATTTGATGAATGTGGACATATGCAAACATCTGTGATACCATCGCCATAATCAAGGTCATAGATATATATCCAGCAGAGCTTTTTTGTGTCTCTGACTGTGGTGTGTGTGTGTGTTTGTGTATTAGTTTGGCTATAATACTTAACACAATATCTGCTCTCTATACACATTTTGAAATGAAATAGATCTGTTCTTTATCTTTGTTTGTAGAAATAGAAGCTCTCTCTAGATGATCCAATATCTCCTGCTAAGAGTGTAAGCTAAGCAACAAATTGGACTATCTCTTGATTGCCTTTCACTGATAAGTAAAACTTTGCTTCCTGTCACCCCACTAAAAGTGTACTGGAATGACTGTAAGAATATACCCAAATGAACACATGGCTGAGTGAATCTACAACACAGATAGATTCGATATTGAATCTAGCCTTCCACAACAATAAATTGCAGGTTTAACTGCCTGAAGCAGAAGTACCTATGACCTATTTGATGGCAATTATATTTATGGAAGCAATTTAAACACGAAATTATCCAAGATATCTTTTTGAATGAAGAAATTGCAAGAATAAACTGCAGGTGTCGTCAGTATTCGGTTTAACCTTGCAAAAGTTACCGACTGTTCGTAGATTTTTTTTCCACATATGAGGAATATGTATGGTTAAGAAGGTGTCAAATTTAATAAGCAAAAACCATGCCATGGCTCTTTCCAAAAAGAATATTATCTCTCAAAAAAATAATAAAACAAGTTCTATTCACAAATAACACTATAGCAAACCATCACAAAAAGAGTAACATTTGAACCACATTATGCTTTGGTAGGGTTTATTTCATTGTATTCCATCTATCTTAAACTATTCGTTATAAGATTGGCCATTATTTTGCCATTTACACCATCATTAAGGACAAAATGCTGCCAATTAAATGATGACTCAGTGTTAACAATAGTCTTAGTTGACGCACAAAATAGGCACATTAACTTTTCATCTATTCTGGGTTTTGGCAATGACCTCTGCCCTCACCTGCACTGTGGTCAGCAAGTTCTACTGCCAATCTCAATAACAAGAGTTCAACGGCTTTCGAGGGCATCTCTCTTTCTAAGATCCTATAACCATTTGGTTGTTGTTTGTGAGAAAGTGAGGGATTGTAGTCATTTCACTAATGGTTAATCTTTCACAAATATCAAATTTATTCTCCCCTGGTCACTTTTCATGCTGACCTGAATATACAGTAACTTTTCACTTAATGCCAAATCATGGAGTAATTCTTTAGAGACATTTTGTATAGCAACTAAACTTAACATGTGTTATAACAACATTGCTCACGATTCTATTGAAGAGAAGAATATACAGCTATGGCTAGACCTGTCCACATACAGTGAAAACATAACTGCTACCTGGTCAAAGTGATTGTAAGCAATGGTAATTCACATTTCAACTTCTCATCAACACACACCCCCACCCACACCCACACCCCCACACAGCTAAAAAATAAAATATGATGAAAAAAATGTATCCTGAGTTTCTTACTTTGGTTTGTCTGAATTTCTTTAGAATCGATTTTCATTTTCACTCCTAGGATTTGGTATTTGTTATTGTATTATAAACCAAATTTTTACCTCAAATTCCCATCTTTCTTTGAACAAGAACTGAGTTGAGGAAGAAAACATTTCAAACACTTCTCAGGCAATGAAAGCTATTGGATAGAAATTTTTACTTTATTTTGGGTTGTGTGTGTGTGTGTGTCTGGGTTTTGGGTTGTTGTTACTTTTGTTTTTTTGGAAATATATTCCCAATATTACATTAGGAGTATAATAGAATTTGAAGTAGGCATCATATTTGAAAAGAAGCCACAAGATCTAACTAATCAAGTAAATCGCCCCCTCTCCATCACTGAACACCCTGATAACCTCCACTGAGTCTTTTTTGGATGAGATTTGCCGCCCCTCCCCTGGTGGCCTAAGGCTTTTGCCCACTATCTTAGTCCCTTTGGGCTACCATAATAAAATACTAGGGACTGGATGGCTTAAAGAACAGAAATGTATTTTCTTACAATTATAGAGGCTTGAATTCCCAAATCACAGTTTGGCAGGTTTGGTTTCTGGTGAAGATTCTGTTCGTGGCTTACAGACGGTGCTTCCTCTTTATGTCCTCACTTGGCCTTCCCTAGGGTCATGTGCATGGAGAGGGGATGAGAGAGAGAGCCTCTTCTTATAAGGACACTAATCCTATTAGATCATGGCCTCGACCTTATGATCTCCTTTAACCTCAGTTACTTCCTCAGGAGCCTCACCTCCAAATATAACCACTATGAGGCTTAGGGCTTCAACATATGAATTTGAGAGAGAGAAGCACAAAATTCAATTCATAATACCACCGCTGGTTTAAAATTTCTAATTCCCATGTAACTGCCATGTAACTTAACAGCAACAAATATTGATATGCTTCTCAAGTTTAATAGGATTAATAATAGGAAAGCTTTTCCCCAAAGCCAAATATGTATCTCAGCCACTTCTACTCAGGGAAATTAGAGCTTGCATTATTCAAGATCAGATTGAAAGAGATTTTATTGTAAGACCCCATATGGTTGACGAGGGCCACAAACTGACATTTGCTTCTCTTGGAATGTGCATGTGGCTAAGACCAGCCAAGACCTATGCTTTTGTTAAGGTCTGGGTAGCTCAGGGGCCTGGCTCTGAAAAACTTATGGCAAGAAGAAGATAAGAATGCTTTCTTCCTACAGGCAGCTCACTCCATAGATAAAAACGGAAGAAAAAATAATCAAGTTACACATGCCAATTTCTCCTCTGGCTTCATATATCAGATAAAGGGGTGGAAAAACCAGAAGTCTTATTCTAGTGTAGTTGCTTCCACATGAGACAAAACATCAGGAGGAAGAAAAATGCATTCCTTCCAACAGACCTCAAACAAAATTCTAAACATTTTATTTGTAATGTTCGCTGCCAATAATAAAGACAAAAGACCAAAACAAATTACAATATCAATATAACAGATGAAGTAACATCATAAAGAATATCAAAGAAATGCAAAAGAAAATACAAAATCTCTACACCACTCTACACTTGTTCAATATACCTATGAAACATTCTTGCTGCTGAGGGCAAGCATTTTTTTTTTTAATCCAACATCCAGATTTTGTAATTAGATTCCTAATTTTCTTTTGGTAAAATCCCCTTTCTTCATGGCTTGATATCTTGAGGACTGTCAGTTAAAGTGACCAAAATATGCTCATATGAATATATAAATCAAATATCAGAAAGACTCTTTTTAAAGGCTCTTGAATCTTGAGCAGCACTAAGAAAGTAGAAAGCAGCCTTGAAGGGATTGCTACCCAGATTCCATCACTTGTTCTAGTTTTTAAAGCTAGGTTGTTTAGCTTTTGCTTTGAATCTTTAATTATTCTGCAAATTTTAATTAATTTTTCAATTAATCTATGCTTAAAGACTTCTAGTGATAGAAACCAATTATCTCATCTAATATTTGTCTTTATATGTTTAAGATAGCTTGTAGTATCTTTTTTTTGAGCTGAAACTTGAACTCTGTAGCATCCTCCTTTAGTTTGACTTCTGTCTCTTTAGGGAGAGAAACAGAGATCCAAATTTTCTTCCACATTGCCATTCTTTCAAATTATTGAAATCATGATCTTTTCCATATTAGTACCATATAAGTCCCCTAGAACACTTTCTTATAGGACATAATTTATACATTTATCATCCTTTTGTCATTTTTACTAATCTTGCGACTCTGAAAGTGAAGGGTACAAATTGACTATAATGTTTTGTATGTGCTTAACTGAAGACAGACAAAAATGAGACTGATAACTATTCTTTTTTTTTTTAAATTTTATTTATTTATTTGAGATAGAGACAGTGAGAGAGAGCATGAGAGGGGAGAAGGTCAGAGGGAGAAGCAGACTCCCCACGGAGCCAGGAGCCTGATGTGGGACTCGATCCCAGGACTCTGGGATCATGACCCAAGCCAAAGGCAGTTGCTTAACCAACTGAGCCACCCAGGCACCCAAGACTGATAACTATTCCTTATCTCAGGTCTCTCCTTCAGTGGGCTTGTGCCCCATGAATAGAAGCTAAATTATGTTAGATGATGCTTTTGAATATAATAATGTATTATTATTTCATAGGGGCACCTGGTTGGCTCAGTCAGTTAATCATCTGACTCTTGATTTCAGCTGAGGTCATGATCTTGGGGTGGTGAGATAGACCTCGGGGTTAGGCTCAGGGCTCAGCAGGAGTCTACTCTCCCTCTCCCTCTGCCCCTCCCCTCCATGCTCTCTCTCTCTCAAATAAAAAAATAAATCTTAAAAATAAATAATTCTTTCCAAGATGATACCAAGTGAAATAACTTGATATCTTCACTTTTACAGTTGTTTTTTATTACTAAGTGAAATAATTTTACCTATTCATTTGTAAAGTAAATCCAGTTTAAATACAGTAAAGTAAATTTAGGTTAGAATTTAACCAAAATGCAAAATCAAAAAACAAAAGAGGTGAATGGGAAAAAAAGTTGTAATGAAGTAAGAACAGGAACAAATGAGGAGAGGCAGAAATGATAATTAAGCTTAATATAATAAGCTCTGTAATATGTACTTGTTATTTCTTCTTTCATCTTCTTTAAAAGATTAAAATTATATAAAGTAATAATTATGATAATGTGTCATTGGATTTTTAGTATAGACGAATGTAATATGTATAGCAATATTTTTTTAAAAGATTGATTATTTATTTGTTTGTTTATTTATTTATTTGACAGAGAGAGAGAGATCACAAGTAGGCAGAGAAGCAGGTAGAGAGAGAAGGGGAAGCAGGCTCCTGCCAAGCAGAAAGCCCGACGTGGGTCTCGATCCCAGAACCCTGAGATCATGACCTGACCTAAAGGCAGAGGCTTAACCCACTGAGCCACCCAGGTGCCCCTATGTATAGCAATATTAACAAGAGTTGAGATTCTTATATCTTTTTTCATCAAATTTGTGAAATTTATAGCCACTATGTCTTCAAATATTTTTCTTTCCCTTTCCTTCTTTATGAAACTCATATTACATGTGACTTACTATGTTTAATGTTGCTCTGTCATTTTTCTTCAGATTAGATAATACTTATTAATCAAACTCCAAATTCACTGTTTTACGCCTCTGCTGTCTTATTTCTGTTATTCAGCACTTCTGTTGGATTTTTTTTTTCTGGCTACTGCAATTTTAAGGTTTACAATTTTTATGTAATCTTTTCCTAAACAGTTTTTATCTCTCTACTGTTAAATAATTTAAAAATACTTTAAATCAACAGAAAAACTGCAGTGGTGTTCAAAAATTTTCGTTTAACACAGAAGAACACAGTACAGGAGGAACTGAGAGAGAAACAAAAAAGTGAAACATGAAAGTCAAGTGTGTTTATTGTAATCCACAAAACAGTCAGTAACTTGAAAATATAGTTTAAAAAAATCTACAGAGGCATTAACAAAGTACATTTATAAGTATTTATTTAACAATAAATGAGGCACTAATGGAAAAACAGAGGGCTAAAAAACAGGAGATATGTAGAAAATTAATACCAGAATGGAACATGTAAACTCAACCATATTAATAATTACATTAAGTGTGAATGGACTAGTCACTTCAATGAAAGGCAGAGATTATTAGACTGGATAAAAAGCTTGACTTTCCTAGACACTAACTCTATATATACACTTTATATTCAAAGACACAAATAGGTTGAAAGATAGAAAAATATATCTTCCACAAATAGAATCTATAAAATAACTGAGTGATTTTATTAATATCACAGAAAGTAGACTTAGATTTATTGCAAGAAATACTCTTAGATATAAAGAGGGACATGTCATAAAGATAAAAAGGTCAATATATCAGGAAAATATGGCAATTATAAATGTATATGCACCTCAAGTCTCATAATATAAGAATTATAAATGTCTTCACACCTAAATCCTTCTTCCCTGGAGAGGAAATGAGATAAATTCTGCAATTTCTCTACCCCTATGGCTTTGTGCTGAGAACTCTTTACAGTAAAGGAAAATATTTTTCTTTGCTAATGTTTGACAAGTGTGATTTTGTAAATAGTTTGCTAAGAAAGAAGGATACAGAACAAGCTAAATGTTGAAACATTTCCCAAAGTCATAAGCATAAATGAAGAAACCATTTCCTCTTAGTTGATTTAGGAGCGATTGGTTCACATGGGGGCCTATTTATATGATTTATGTGGGATTTTCAACCAGCAACTAAAACATGTAAAGTTTTTGGTTCATGCATGATATTAGCTCTCATTTTCAGGTGTTAGGAGGATTCACTCTGCTTAGGCTGAGTCTGAACTGTACCACAAAATTATGTATCTTGAATTTTCACAATAAGCCCCACTGATTTTTTTTAAGGAGCTTGTCATTTGTTGTCATGAAAAGATCCAGCTTTAGAGAGTTATAAGCTGTGCCATTTTGTGTTCTGCCTGCCCACAGAAAGAATCTGTTAGCTGATCTTTAACATCACATATTTCTGTGAAAAAGAATGTTACTAATTTATTCTGCTGGTTAGTTTTGGCTAGAACCATTAAAAAAAAAATGAAACTTTTGGGGAGTGCAGGGCGATGCAGAGCAAAACACATTGTCAGAAGTCTGGTGGAGACCCAGAGAAATAATCTTGTGTTGTTTGTTCTAGTCTCTTGACATGGAGCTAATTTTCTCAGTAATAGCTGCAATGGAAATAACAAATATAAAAGCTTCATTTCCCCATCCTTCAAAAAGCCTTTTAGCCTACTTTGAAATCCCCAAAGAATATCTAGAAAAATACCTATCAACTGAAAAATGTCAAAGCTAATGCTGTGCTTCAAAATTAAAGCACAGAGAAAAGGCCTGCAATACAGCTAACTTTGGTTTCTCTGACACATTCCTGCTTGTGTTAATTCACAAGGGCTCATTCTACTGCTGTGAGGACTAACACAGTTTGTTCCCACTTTTGCACACAGTATAACCTTTCTTGTAAATAATGGAGTAAGAATATAGGAATTGGGTGCATAAAATGGACAGGTACTTCTGCATACAGTAAGTATATCCTTTCTTGTAAATAATAGAGTAAGAATACAGGAATTAGATGCATAAAATGGACAGGTACCCTATGCTCCTTGAAATAAATTAGGCAACTGTGGAAGTTGCATTGATATTTCAGACCAAGCATCATGGCTTATTTATGCATTAAAGGGCTCACTTATTGAAATATAATCTGAAAAAAAAAAATAGAATCTGAAGGTTTCCAAAGTAAGTGTCCCAGCATTCCCCAGGAACACTGATTATAAAATGCCAGACTTCAAAGCTAAATAAAATATTGACCATCTGGATTGTCTCAGCTTAAAGATTTACTTTATTTCAATTTCTAAAGTGTCCCTCCTAGGAGTGTCCTAAGCTTTGGTGTTTCTGGTCATAGAGGCCATACATTCAAATTCTCAGAGTAGTCATGAGATGGGGGCAAAAGGTAAGCGTTTAAGAATTCTGCACTCCCACAGTAGACTATAGGTGGTAATGGTATCACAGCTCTCACTTAACTTAGCTGGTATTTGGACAATGTTGGAGCTCTGATTGGAGATCTTTGGATGTCTTTTTTCCCTTGTGTGTGCATTGGGATTGGGGAAGGGGTGGGACACATTTCAGAAAGTCCTTACAAGGTAAGGCAGAAGTCACCCTTTGCAGGACTTTGTTTGTGATGGTACCTCATTTAGTTTATCTATTTCATACTCTTCCCTGTCCTGCTTTACATATTTTCTGTCAGCTTCCCACACAGCATTTTCTTAATAAATGTCTCACCTGTCAATCCTCATCTCAGGGTCTGCTTTGGGGGATCTCAACTCATGACACAAACTAGCACCTTGAGATTGAGCCACCCTGACAAAAAGAGCACAGGCATTGGGTATAGGATAGAGGAAAAGAAGAAAGGACTAATGACTCAGCTACCTAAGGACAACAAAGGTGAAAGATATTCTTCACTATCATGTAACTTACTCTTCACCACCCTTTCTCCTGCACTTACTATCCTTCTTCAAGACGCTGTGCTTCCAAACTCTTCTTAGACTTCCCTTAGGAGAATAACATCCTTCATTTCTCTTTTTGCTTTCCATCCATCAGGACTTAGTTGTTCACTCTCCTGGCCAGAACTTTGGACACTCTCCCTTAGTCTGATAAAGTAATTCTAAAAGAGGCTCTTCAAAATTGTTATGTATTACTCATCTTATGTTTGTATGTACACGAAGATATTGATGGCATATATATTTAAAGAAAAGCATTAAGATAAATAAAAATGACTCAGTTCCTACCCTAAAGAAAGGTAAAATATTTTTAGTATAATAAGACAAGTTCATGAAATAGAACCTTTCAAATGTCATAAGAAATGTCTGATCAAAGGCTATGAGTGTTCAAAGAGAGGAAAGGAACTATGAGGCAGTTATTTTTGTATATTCTTTCATTTTGTGTTAAGTTAGATAATACAAAGTACTGGCTCCCACTCTCTACACGTAAGTATGAGCTAAAATAATTTAAGTACTTGTCTAAGGCATGTAGCAGGTTCATACCAAAGCCAAAAACTAAGGCACTACTTTTTGCATCCAAGGCCTGTGCTCTTTCCTCTATATTACTTCAACAAAATCCAACAGAGAATGCTTGAAATTTAAGCTATATTTAGGAAGTTGAGTAATGGATATTCATATTAGGGATTGAGCTACCTACCTTATCTATATTATTCATTTTTGCCTCAACCTTATAGAGTAGATATTATATCATCCATTTAAGGATTTACAAAGGAAATTCAGATGAAGTAGTACTTGCTCATACAAGTATGAAGTGACCCAGATAGCTTTAGTCCCAAGTTTTTCACTCCAAAGCCTGATATTTTGCCCAAATTTGGGGGGTTATATAGAGATTGGAAGGCAAGTCTATCAGACTAAGTGGAGAGTGGGGGCAAAAAACAAAGCAGGCAAACTCTGAATGTATGTGGGGAGAGGGAGGGTTATAGTTTGGTTAGGTATCTGGTAAATGAAGAGTAGAAGAATAGTACAGATTGGTTGAACACTCTGCTTGGGTCTAAAAAGGTTGGACTTCAATTGATGAGCAATAGAGGGTCATTAAAAGTGTTAAAAAAAGAGACAACAGAACCAAAATGGAGTCACTTTGCTAAGGCCCACATCACCAAACCAAGACTTAATAGCCAATCTAATTGCAGTTTCAGCCTCTCCCAGGAATGTAACTTTAACCAGTCAGTCAGGAATTTCCTGGTGAACATGAGCAAGGAGCGCTGCCTGATAGATTCCCCACTGTCTCCCAAAGAAATATGACTTTGCCTAAATCAATCCACTCTTTGAAGAAAATCTTGAATTATGAACATATCTAACTCAACGGTATAAATGCAGGGGAGTTGACCAATGAGGTGTCTCAGTTCGTTTGTGAACAGTTAGGGACACAATTAGGTAACTGAAGAGGCATCGCTTAATTACGCACCAGCCATCAAAGCATTCAGAGGCCCAAGGAGAATGATCACCAGACAAAGATTGTTAGAGATGTCCCAACAGAACCTCATGGATTTGCTTTCAGGCAATTGCCTGTTTGAGCCAGGGGTAAGTTAGGTTTTCAGGATATTTACTGGAAGTAAATATCCTAGACTGAAATAAAAAGTCGTTCTAAATTCCTTGCAAAGATGTGTGCTGCAGTGAGATCTTTTTGCGACTGGGAACAGATCTAATTTAGATAATCATAAGAATGTGAAGCTATAAATGTACTATGACTTACATAGATATTTGTGTCAAATTGGATGAGTGAAAACAAGGTACTAGATGTTCTTGTCATAAAAGCTGACCTTCTTGAAACAACCCATTCTTTGCTAGAATAACTAGCACCACCTTTGTCAAGGTTTCTTGCTGTTGTTTTTCCCCCCCAAATATGTTTATTTTTTCAGTGTTGCAAGATTAATTGTTAATAAAGATTTCTAACCAAGAACATGACATGGCCAGAGATGAGTTTTAATATGCTGACTTTTTATAATTTTGTGATAATAGAGGACTATACACACATGTGTTAATTACAGAAATAAATAATATTTAATATTTTGGTCAATGTGTGTTTTTAATGGGGTAGATTTAAAGATCAAGTTAATTTCCTATTGCACCCCTTAAATCATACCATATAGGATATGGCTTATTTTATCTTTATCCAAGATAGACTGTTCTTAACCCTCAGATGCCATTTTTTTTCTAATGGCATCATGGTTGATAAATAGCAAAATGCCAGCTGTGTCAAACTGCTTGCATTTCCAGAGGATCTAAGCCAGTCTATGAGAATGAAAGCCCATCAACCAAATACAAATCAGCATGTAGGAATTTAGGTCAAATCCACTAAGCTATCAATAACAAAAATCTTGAGGTTAAGTGCTCTGGGCAGTGGTAAAATTTAATATCAGGTGACAGGTCATCGATGAGGGCACTTACTTACCATAAGGCCAAAATTAAGATAATTCTTGAGAGATCAACAGTTTCAGAGACCAGGCAAGAATGTCAGATGTCCCAACCTACTGGCTAGGATTAAGGCAGACTTCCAGGCTCCCACTATCCTGCAGGTGCATATGGGGTAGTAGCGGGGGTGAGTGGAATGTGAGTGAGTTCGATGCATGAAGAAGCATTAGGCAGACAGAAACTGACTAGAAAAGTGAGGGAGGAACACTAACTCCCATATTGGAGAAAGGCTATGACAGCTATTATGTGGTGCTCTGATCAGATCAAGGATACAGTTTATAAGACACAGAATTTTCTCCGTGTGCAGACAGGACATTTCCTAACCTGGGTATCAGGAGAATATTTGCTCTCATGCCAGGAAGGACAGACATTACCAGTGACCATGATTTTTGTAAAAGATACTGGGACAAAACGAAGATCTAAATCCATTTATTTATTGAAACACTTATTCATTCTATAAAAGTGGATTGGGTACCTACTATATACCAGGATCTCTCCTAGGTACTGGGAATTTATCAGTGCAAAAACAAATAAAAAGGCCAACAAACAATGAAAGAAAAAGATTCCTTCTCTCTGCAAGCTTCCTCTATCTGGCGGGGAAGATAGATAATGAACAACTATCATGAACAGATAACAAATCCATTACTGCTAAGTGCTTTGGAGCATAGTAATTACGGTTATGGTGACATTCCTCTTGGCACAACCGGAGGCCACAATTCTTACGTGAGAAAGGGAGAAGGATAGAAGAGAATGTACAATTCCCAGTGGGCTGGCATCAAGGCTGAGTGGAAAGAAAGGTCTTTATGTGTTTCAAAACAATCCACAATGTCATCAAGCCATTTGCAGAGCAGAAGGGAGTGTTTGTTTGCATATCGGCATGACTGCCTCGCTGTCATTTCAGAAGTTTTAAAGGTTCTAATGCAAGGACTTGAGAATGAATCCACTTCCCTGCCCTTAGGGACAGCATGGCACAGTTGGCACAGTTGGTCTGCTGCTTTAAGCAGGAGTATCATTTTTTGAGTGAAACTAAAGTTTATGGTATTACGTACCTAGATGGTTAAAGTTTTTTTTTTTTTTTAATTATCAATTACAAAGCCTAAGATTCAAAATTAATGGACTCTGACTGTAGGTTCATTAAAGTAGGACTAATTTTCACTATGTTATAATCCATGTCTCAAGTTTTGAAATAATGGAAACTCCTGGAAATTGCTATGAAACTTTTAAAGGATTATCTACTATTGAAATATGTACTTCTGAAACAGAGTCTCTGTGCCCGCTGAACCAGTCAGCCTCACCATATTACCATGAACCCTCACACATTGATTAAATACTAATGTGACCCCAAGGCAATTTCAACTAAAAAGGTTTTTTTTTTCTTTCTATAGGCCTCATGCCTTCAAAGCTATTAAGCTACTTTGTTCTTGTGCTAATTATCTGAAATGTTATTAATTTGAAACCTAAAACTCCTAGAACTTCTTCAAAGCTACTCTACAATGACAATGGAACTGAAGTTAAAAATATAATTAAGAGATTGGAGGAAGAGATTCTAATGGTTAATTTTCCAAACCTCTAAACCTTAATGCGTATGCCATTCTCTCCTTTTGTCTGATTTTGTTCTTCTTCCTCCAAATATTTTTTTAAGTGGTGAAATTATAGTCTTTTGCAAAAAGATTGGGAAACAGTCACTATTAAAAAAACAAATATGTTGCTTTCATATCAAAGCTGATATTTTTAGCCATTGTTCAAAAATTGATATAACCTATAATTTATATTATTACCTTTCCAGTGGAACCCTCACCCCACTGCCCTTGCACCACTGAAATTGGATGGTGCCCTCTTGAGAGATGAAATTCTGGTAGCCCCGACATGGAATTGTCACTCTTCTATACAGACCCCAAGTCTTAGGGAATGCAGAGAGAAATAAAATAGGCATGCGTTGCATCCATTTGTCTCAGGGAGAGATAAAAATTCAGGATAGTAAGAGATTCTCTCTAGCTCAGAAAAAGACAAAGAACTGGAAGTTTAGGCATTCCTAGAAGCTATAGGCTAGGTGTAATATTTAGAGACAAATTTTAATTGTCATTTTTGTCAACAGCATAGCTTTTTAACATAATAAGTGGTCAAAAATGAATGAAATCAAGTTTTATGTATCTAGTTTGCCTGACTACTTGTATGCATGAAACCTTTAAATATTTTGAAAGATATCCATATATAAATGTTTTCAGAAAAGAACATTTATAAGAATGTTTATAAGAATCTAAGAATCTTAGATATGAAAGATGTTTCACTTATATCATCCTGGCCACATGATGTATTGAGAAGATGACCATTAAGTTCTAATCACTCCCAAATCAGTTAGTAAGCTCAATAATCTTGACCTAGAGGAGAAGAAGAAGAAAAAAATAAGGTGCTGGGATTCAACTGTGCAGTCTGTCCCTTGTTATAAGGGTGACACTGAGCAATGGATTTTACCTTTATAGACTTATTTTTCTCATTCATAACATGGAGAAAATAAGAGTACTTATTCATAGTGATGCTATCAGAACCAAATAAAATAATGCCAAGAAAATGTATTTGGTACAGTGTAATCTCTTGACAGCCCCCCTGTGCCCTCTATTCCAATTACATTCATTCTTTTCATTTTTCCGACTGGACCATTCTTATCATTCCTGGTTTGTTTTGCTTTTCTACTTTGCACTACGTAGAATGCAATTATTTCCTATTGTAGACTCTTATTTAACAGTGAAGCTCTAAATTACACATCATCTCTGTTAAAAAACCTTAGTGAGTCTGCCTCCTCTCTCCATCCCAACAGGTAGACTTGGCCTTCTGCACTTTTATACCTCCTTAGTGGGTTGTGCAGGTTTCTATTGTCATAGCAATCACAAATTTGTATTTCACTTTGTGTTTACATCTTTGTTTCCTTCAATAAATATAAATTTTTTTAAAAGATTTTATTTATTTATTAGGGAGATAGAGACAACAAGAAGGCAGAGAAGCAGGCAGAGGGAGAGGGAGAAGCAGGTTCTCCTCTGAGAAGGGAGCCTGATGCAGGGATCGATCCCAGGATCCTGGGATCATGACCTGACCTGAAGGTAGCTGCTTAACCAACTGAGCCACCCAGGTGCCCCTCAATAAATATAAATTACTGAAGGCTTAGAAATACTTTATATTCATATTCTCTTCCTAAGAAAAGTTCCTGAAATGTAATTAATATGCAATAAGTGTTGAATGAGTGGCAGCATGAATACATGCATATTATCAGGATGAGCAAAATCCACTGAGCACTCAGAGAGCTTACAACATGCAGGGCTAGGAACTTCATAAAGAGTTTATTATATAACCCAATGAAACCTGTATTTACAGACAAAAAAACAAATATTTGAAAATGAGATAACTTTCTTAAAACCGTGGCAAAATTGGGATTGGCATTAAAGGTTGCCATGGCTAGAAGTCTCTCTCTCTCTCAGCAAGAGAAAGAAAGAGAGGTTAAGAGACAAGATATATGTGTATGTATATATATATATTATAATTATGTGATAATTTAATATATGTTATGTTATGGCCTGAAGTGTCTCTCAAAATTCGTAAGTTGAAACCCTGAACTCCACAGTACCTCAGAATATGACTATAATTAGAGAAAGGTTTTGAAGAGGTAATTAAGTTGAAAAGATATCATTAAGGGGTGCCTGGGTGGCTCAGTGGGTTAAAGCCTCTGTCTTCGACTCAGGTCATGATCTCAGGCTCCTGGGATTGAGCCCCACATTAGACTCTCTGCTCAGTGCGGAACCTGCTCCCCCCAACCCCCACCCCGCCTCTGCCGACTCTCTGCCTACTTGTGATCTCTCTCTCTGTGTTAAATAAATAAATACAATCTTGAAAGATTGTATTTTCAATCTAGAAAGAAAGAAAGAAAGAAAGAAAGAAAGAAAGAAAGAAAGAAAAGATATCATTAAGGTAAACCCTAATCCAATCTGACTGGTGTCCTTACAAGAGGAAAATTGGACATACAAAAAGACACCATAGGAAAAACTATGTGCAGATATAAGGAGAGAGTGCTATCTTCAAGCCAAGGAGAGAAACCTCAGGAGAATCTAAATCAGCCAAACTTGATCTTGGACTACCAAGCTTCAGAACTGTAAGAAAATAAATTTCTGTTGTTTAAGCAACCTAATCTATGGTATTTTGTTAGGCAGCCCTAGCAAACTAATATATTTACACACACATTTTAATATTGTGTTAATAAAGCATATATACGTGGCGCCTGGTGGCTCAGTCAGTTAAGCATCGGCCTTCGGCTCAGGTCATGACCTCAGGTTCTTGGGATCAAGCCCATCGGGCTCCCTGCTCTGAAGGGAGCCTGCTTCTCCCTCTGGCACTCCCCCTGCTTGTGTTCTCTCTCCCACTGTCTCTTTGTGTCAAATAAATAAATAAAACCTAAAAAAGTAAGAAGAAAAAACATAGAGGATACATATCTGGTTTTAAATAAAACACTATTTGCAATAAAATCATGATCATCTGCCTCACCCTAGTTTCTTAATTCCTAGAGATGATCAATTTCAATTCTTTAGTTGTTTCCTCATATTTTCTCCTTATTTCTAAATAGCATGTTTATAATATTATCATATTATTTTTCACATTTCAGATGTAGGTATTATTAATTTCTACCAGAAAACATGAAGATTTACTTTTCTTACATTCTTCTCCCATCCTTCTAGAATGTGTATTTCATAATTTTAGCTAAATAAATATGCAGCATTAATGTAATTATGACTACAGCAATGTTATTCTCAGGTCAATTGCAGATTAGTGGAATACTAAGTAGCAATCCCTCAGAGGCTTCCATCCAGGAGAATCAGCAACCTTCTCTTCAACCTGCAGGGGCCATTCCTGCCTTGCTTAAAGAGTCCATGATGTATTTCCATGAGACAATTAGTTACCTTGTAGCACAAAATCAGTTCTCATTTGTCCTTCCCTGTAAGGTGCTCACTGGCTTCCAATCTATAATGTTAGTCAGATCCCAGTATATTTCAGGAGATCAATTATAAAGTTAAAGGTACAAGACAGAGTTACAAATCAAAAGTAGTAGCAGATTTTGCTAAATTGTATTAACACAAATCTGGAAAATAGGTGTGGGAATGTATTTTTATGGTGTTGAATCAGGGAAGGGAAAAATAATTTCAGACATATCATGGGCCAAGCTGCTTACATACCCACCCCCTATCTAGTCCTATAATAAAGTCCATGAGAGAGACTTTCAAAAATATATTGATGGGGTAAGAACAGGATCTTTGAAAAGTGTGTAATGGCTACTTTCTATAGGCCATGGGGGTAGGAGGACATACTGCTAATAAAATGGATATTTATTTTCAGTACTGATGCTGAAATCATTCAAGAAGCAGCTCTAATTTATAGGATGAATATATATTTGGTCTACTCAGCACTAGAATGATCTGAGCTAGATAAATCTTTGGTGGTTTCTTATTGATCATGGTGTCCTTAGCAATAGATTTTATGGCTACTCAGAAAGTTCCTGGAAATATTTTAGGTATGCCAATCAGAGATCTGATGGGAGGTATCACAATAGCCATGACCACATATCCAATTCCCAGATTTGTAAAATCCAAGTCTGTTGAAGTATTCCAGGTACACTTGTGCAAAGAAACTCTGCTAATATCCTAAAAATGTACTGTGAATTTCTTTCTTAATCTTCCCATAGAGCTATTGCCCAGGTTTATTGTGTACTGAGAAAGTAAGATGCCCATACAATTTGAAAATGATTGAATACTAATTCTGAACTAACGCTAACTTTGGGAGATTCACAATATTATTGTGGGCCACAAGGATAATGTGGTCTTATGAGTATGTGAGGATAAATGGATATAGTCAGCAGTGATCAGAATGTAATATACTTAATGTAAGGACATTAACTCCCTATGGAATTAGAGATATTGGGACAAGAAGTGTCAATTAGGAAGCCCTGGAATTTTTCTTTCCTTCCAAAATAATAAATCGAAAGTAATTCTTGGGGGAAAGGAGTTTGCAGAGTATAACATCAGCATCAAAGATTTGAAACATGTCAAAGAGAGGATTCCTATCACTTTCCCCACTTAACTCACTGTTTCATTTGTACAGGAGACTGATGTATCCTGGAGGATAATAGTTGGTTACTAAGAAAGTAAACAAAAGGTAATTGCAACAGTGTCTATTCTTCCTGTGGTCTCTTTAAGGTAGGAAATCAGCAAAGGCCTTTATCTCCTTTACATTTGTTTGTTTCTACTACCACAAGGGAAAGAGCACCAGAAGTAGTTTATATTCAGTCAACAGAGCTAGCATTGTACCTTTGTTTTTAAGTTTTAGAGCTGATTAGAGTGATCTGTGCCATAATTCAATTTTACAAAGACCTGATCATCCCAGAATCTCAAAGTAAATGAGGTGGGGCTACTGAAGGGCTTGGTAAACTCTGACCTATTAGCCAAATACAGTCCACTACCTGCTTTTGTAAGGCCTGTGAATTAAGTATGGTTATCACATTTGTAAAGGGTTGAAAACACACACACTACTACTACTCCTACTCCTACTACTCCTACTACTCCTACTATGTGACAGAAACTAAATTTGGCCCACAAACCCTAAAATATATATTATCTGGTTCTTTAGAGAAAAAACATGTCAACCCATGGTCTACTATATCAATAATGTCATATTAATAGAATCTAATAAGTAGGAAGTGACAGTAGTTTGGATGAGTTATAATAGGAACTTATGCCATAAGGTATAAGATAAATCTCTTATAAGACAAGTGGGTCTGTCAGCCCTGAGATTTCAGTGTTTCTCATGTTCTAGGGCATTTGACTGGGCCAGGGGATGCCCCAATAGCTGGTTAAACCATACTCCTGAATGTGTCTCTGACAGTGTTTCTGGAAGAAGTTAGCATTTGAGTCAGTGGACTGAATAAAGCAGAAGGTTCTCCCGAGTGGGGATGGGCATCAGACAACCCATTCAGGGTCTAAATAAAACAAAGATGTGAAGGAAGGGTGAATTCATTCTTTGCCAACTGCATGAGCTAGAACATCCATCTTCTGTCCCTGCTGCTCCTGGTTTTCAGGTCTCAGACTCAGACAAGCGACTAAACCATTGCCACTCTGACTCTCGGGTTTTCGAACTCTACCACAGCTTTCTTGGATCTCCAGCTCGTGGATGGCAGATTATGGAACTTCTCAGTCTCCATAACCACGCAAGTCAATACGTCATAATAAATCTCTTTATCTATATATCAATATATATCCCTTTTTGGTTCTGTTTCTCTGGAGTACCCTGACTATTACATACTTTATTTATTATTAATTTTTAGTAGCATGGCATCATACATGCTACTAAAAATTATAGCAATAATAAAAATTTCCATTTGTTAGTTATTTTCTGTGTTTCAGACATGCTAGTAAGTACTTTAGAGACACCATCTCCTTGAGAATATTAACCCTGTGGAGAGTTATGAGCTCCATTGTAAAACAGTGTATGTTTTACGATGATTAGTGTAGTACCTTACTCACATATTATACTCTATTAAATACTTACTGAATAAATTCTTGGCAGATATTATTAAGCCCATTCACAAATGAAGAAATAGGGGCACAAATAATTTGCCCAAAGCCAGTTACTGGGTGGCAAATCTGTAATCTAAAGCAGAGTACTTCTGATTTCATATTCTACTCCTCGATACTATGATAAATTATTTTTCTCTCATCTTACCACCTGTTTCCAAACTCCGTAAATCCACCTCTACCTACATTTCCTTCTGTATCTAACCACAATCTCATTAATTTCATCATTCTCTCATTGAAATCCTTCACGTTTCCTTGTCTAATGAATGTTTTTTAAAAAGTGGAGAATTGAATACATGGAGACGTATGTATCATTCTAAGAATGCACAATAATCTGATTATATTAAAGCCAATAAGATATAAATTATTTCATGTACTAGTGAATAATTATTATGCTTAATGCTTTAAACACATCAGAGTAGAGCAATTTGCAAAGCATGATGCTGAAATATACCAAACCAGGAGAGATAATGTGAAAAGATGTCACTGTATAAACTTAGTGTCTTATGAATGCAGTATACAAATGATATTGTAAATAGCATTAGGGATTCTCATTGTACTGCATGGGAATTGAGAGAATTCAAGAGTTTCGACTGCAAACCTTTGATACAAAGAATGTGGTGTTTATTAGACACTAATAAATTTTTAAATGGCTAGCATACTCACACGTTTAGCATTTCAAGCCAACATAAGGATATATTTATGATGAGGTTACCTTAAATATTTTTTTGACGGTGTTCAAGGCAGCAAGACACATCCATATCATCAAATGATGCACGTAATGGTCAGTTTTATGTTTCAATACCCAGTTATTTAATCAAATACTAATCTAGAGATTTTGTAGATATAATGAAATAACCAGTTGTGTCCAAGTAAGAGAGACTACCCTAGATAAACTGCATGGGTCTGATTCAATCAGTTATGAGCAGAAACTGGGCTTTCCTTAAGAAATTTGACCTATGGATAGCAGCTTCCATTCCCATATCTAAACATTCCTGCCTGCCCTTCCTGGAGCCCTGCCCTATAGATTTCAGACTTGCTTCTCCAACCCTGCAAAAAATCTCTTAATGTAAATATCTTGCAGCTTCTGTTTTTGCGATAGAATCCCAATACAATGCCACATGCTTTTGTGATCAAAATGATGGAGTGGGGTGTGTGTGTGTGTGTATCCTGATTCACACACATAATGCCCATCATCCTGAGAAATTATTAACAAAGCTTTTCTGTTTTGTGAAGTTCAGGGCTGGGCCATAAGTTAAATATAAATTTAGTCTTCTTATCTCCATAATACACACAAGTTGAGAGTTTGTCAATATTCCAGTAGAGTCTTTTGAACATTTATCAGTCAGCATTGGCAGTTTTGACAGGCAAACTACTTGCTGAATACCAAATGCAAAAGCACTAAGCTGTCATTTTTAGACAGGTTATTACTTTGAAATGATTATTATTTAAGATAAGTTCCTCCATATATTTAATTCAGACTTGCTACCATCTCAATTGTAAAGTGCTTTGATGTAATTTTTATCTGTATGCAGTAAATGTAATATTAACGCTTCTAATAAGTAGATTTTTTCTATTTAAAGGATTTCTGATTATTCTTAAATACATCAAGGTGTGAGATACACTACAGTGTTTATATTGATGTCATTTTAGGTCTTTAACATGCTAAATGGAAATTCCTACCGAATTTGATGATCACATGGGCATAAAATATGTTTCTGAAATTATTTCTCCAAAATGCTTTTCAAGTGTCATTGCAAATCAAAATTCAGACAGTGTCAAGATTTTTTCAATAACTGAGGGTACAGTTTGGTGGCTTTTTTTTTTTTTTTTTTTTTTGGTCTAAGAGTAGATGAAGCTCACAGAACATTTTATTGAAGAGAGTCATATAACAAAATAGACAAGAGAACTGCAGACACATATACACACATACATAGAATAGAACTATTTCTACATCATTATATATGCAGAGGCTTGATTCACCCTTGTTATGAGTTTGTATTCTTAAGCGAAAGATGAGAATAAACTCATCAACTAGTGAAAAAGTGCATTTGCATGATATCAAATCCTGTAACTCATTAGAGTTTTTCTAATCAACTCATCTGAATAAGATATGATGATGATGATGATGATGATGATAAAATGAAAATGAAGATATAAGACAGCAATAACTATTTTTGCATAGTAAGGCTAGTCTATAAGAGTATACTCCAATTAGATGGAACGGAAACATTTACCCCATATGATTTATTTATCTACACAGCTGCATGATGTTGATGGGAATCAGGAATGCCAATTTTATTGTTTGTTCATAATTTTAGGGCTGCCTCTGGTGATTGGAGCCCCGGTTTGATTTTCCACCGAGCAAGCTAGAATGGAATATACTCCAAGATGAAGTGAAAAAGACAATGGAAGTTTTCTCAGTGTAATTCAGAACTAAATTCATATATAAATAACCAGTTACTGAAATGATATTGATGACTTTTATAAAGGAAACAAAGAAAAAAGTATATAATAGCACAAAAAAGTACTCAAAAATACCAAATGTTCCCAATAAAATAATATAAATTACGGTATTATGTAATGAGAAACATAAAATACATATATATTTGTATGGGGAAATGTATACAGAATATTTTAAAGCTACTTTTATTTAAATCAATATCAATTGCCATACTTTGAAACCAGGAATCCACAAAATGTTAAGCATTCTCAAAAGAAAATATAATGATTGCTGTCAATTGTGTAAGACTGATGAATCACAGACCTAAACCCCTGAAACAAATAATACATTATATGTTAATTTTTAAAAATGTTAAAAAAAATAGAGATTAACAAAAGATTTGAAAATAAAATTTAAAATATGAAAAAAATTATAATGATCATCTACATCACAATAATTACTCCGATTGTAAATCTATGCTGTGCCTTGCTAAATTTTAAACTAAATTAAATAAACAGGCCAAGGAATAAATTAAATTCCCACGAACAAAAGTAGGGTTTTTTTCTTTCTTTTAAAGCATAGCCATGTTTACATAATTATCTCTGGCCCCCAAATTAGAGGAAACAATGAATTTAGCTAGCTGCATGGGTAGATGGGTAAGGGGATGGCAGAAAGGATGAAAAGGGAAAAGAATTGCAGTGAGTTGACAACTCCTGGAGGCAGAGATAGGGGATAAATACAATGTTATATTCGGGAGGGCAATGAGGGGTTTACTCCACTAATAAATCTTTGCTTTATGTTTGATATAACCATCAGAAAATTAATGCAGGGATAAAAGCTTAGACGATGCTTCAAGCATGGGTTCTGGAGCACCTTGGAGAAGAGTACAAGCCTGAATTCCAAGTAAGGGCAGAGCTGGGAGTGTTCCCTGGAAAGGTGAAGAGCAGATACCTCTATGAGCTAAACAACACTTCACAATAGGAAGTTGGACCTTGAAGGGTTCTGTTGACCAAGGAAGAATTCACCGAAAATTTAAGCGAATAGAAAAAAAAAAAAAAAGATAAGCAAATAGGCATTTGTTTGGGCAGTGAGAATTGTAATTTGGAAACACAGATTTAGGTAGAAACTTAAATCCTGTTCCAAGGAAGAGAAAGAGGGGGCAGCATTATTAAGATGAAGGTTTACAAGTATAGTTCTCTCTAGGTTCTCTATGCAAAACAGGGATTGAAATAAGGTTAATTGGGATTGGTTGGCGCAATGTGCCAATGAGGGACTGAAATTTCTTAAACTAAATTGGCCCCTTTGGAAATGAAGAATGTGAATGATCTAGTTGCCATGATGAGGAGGAAGTTAAGTCCAGGACTCAGGGCTAGCTTAAGAGTTGAAAAACTTAATAGTTCTTCTCATGAGAACATGCTTAAATTCTTCCTTTATGGCCTGCCACCCCATTTTTTAAAAAAATTTTATTTATTTATTTGACAGAGAGAGAGATCACAAGTAGGCAGAGAGGCAGGCGGAGAGAGAGGGGGAAGCAGGTTCCCCGTTGAGCAGAGAGCCCGATATGGGGCTCAGTCTCAGCACCCTGAGATCATGACTCGAGCGAAGGCAGAGGCGTTAACCCACTGAGCCACCCAGGTGCCTCATGCCACCCTATTTTTAAGCTCCCTTTTGAAATCCCTTTTACTCCCATGGGCCTAATGGGAAGTTTAGTTTTCTCATAAATGTATAACTTATAAGGCAGGAGTGCTCGCTTCGGCAGCACATATACTAAAAGGCAGTGGCCTTTTAGGAAAAAGATGCATGTCAAATCTAAAGAATTGAGGTTTAATTCTCATTGGAATGCAGATCTGCTGTGAGACTTAGGCAAATCAAGCCCCAAATCTACCCGCAATCTTGTCCTGTAACAAATGTTGAGAAGTCATCCTTCAATGACACTGCTGTGAGTAGTCTAAATGCTTACTAGCAGAAAAATAACAGCATTGAAAAAGAGATGGAATCACACTTCCTGATGTGATCAAGGCAAAGAATTTAGTTTTTCTCTTGAAGTCATTACAGGTAGAAATTTCTAATTTTAACTTCTTCCAATACAAAGTATTCATTTACTCCACAACTGATAACATGTTTTCTGTAGAAAAACAGGAAATACTGAAACAAATAAATTCACAAGAAATCCTAACATGCAAAGATATTTGTTTTCATATATATGTGTGCATGTGTACTTATGTTTATTCACATGCATGTATGTATATTTTTATTTTATTATGTGCTTCAAAATTTTTTTCTAACATATATTTTATGAATATTACTGTATAATATACAATAATATACAATATATGATAATATATAGTATACAATATAATAAATATATATTTAAGAGTATTGTGTAATATGTATTTTTCTCCTATTTAATGTATGTACTCTCTTTATATGTAGTATGCATTTTTATAATGTAAGCATAGTTTAAGGAATAATGAAAAAATTCTTCTGTGCCTATCATTAAGCTTAAAAATAGAAACATCATCTGTATCTATTAACTGGTAAATAGTAGAGCAAAATCCTTCCATTTTCTTTTCTTGAAAAATATATGGTTTACCCTTTGCATTTCATATGTATTTGAGAATCAGCTTGTGCTATCTTATGAAAATAACTCAATTGAAGTCATATTGGAAATAATTTACTACGCAACATTTATATTAAGCCTTCCTATTTATTATATTTATTTATTTATTTTTAAACATTTATTTATTTATTCTAGAGAGAGCACATGTATGCATGGGGGAAGGGGCAGAGGGAGAGAATCTTCAAGCAAACTCCCTGTTGAGTGTGGAGCCCCGCACTAGGCTGGATCCCAAGACCTATGAGATCATGACCTGAGCTGAAACCAAGAGCTACACACTTAACTGACTGAGCCATCCAGGTACCCCTGAGTCTTCCTCTTTAAAGTGTGACCTGTCGGAGCGCCTGGGTGGCTCAGTGGGTTAAAGCCTCTGCTTTCAGCTCAGGTCATGATCCCAGGGTCCTGGGATTGAGTTCCTGCTCAGCAAGGAGCCTGCTTCTCCCTCTCTCTCTGCCTGCCTCTCTGCCTACTTGTGATCTCTCTCTCCGTCAAATAAATAAATAAAATCTTTTTAAAATAAATAATAAAGTGTGACCTGTCTGTCCCTTTATGCTGCTTTGAATTTTTGAGTAGCTTCATTTTCTGTCAAGATTGTATACATCTTTTGAGATTTGCTTTTATTATTAGCTACTGTAAATGTACTTCTTTTAATTAAACATTTTATGTTGAGATGATTATTAGTTCACGTTATTGTATAAAATAATACAAAGATTTCATGCAGCTTAAATAAATTCTCCCTGATGGGAACATCCTACAAAGCTATAATACGATATCATAACCAGAATATTGACATTGATAAAGTCAAAAGAAAGAACAGTCAAGATACATCACCATAAAAGATCCCCATGTCACCAGTTCACAGACAGATCTAACTCATAGCCCCGGCTTTCTAACTTTGGCCAACCACTAATACTTTCCTCCATTTTTATAATTTTGTAACTTCAAGAATATTACATTAGTAGAATCACACAGTCTATAAACTTTTGGGTTTATGACAGTCACATATTTAGTTTTATAAGAAACTGCCAAAACTTTGGCAGTGACTGTACCATTTTACATTCCTAGCAGCAAAGCATGATTGAATCCAGTTTCTCTGCACTCTTATCAGCACTTCTGCTGACGTTATTTTTTATTTCAGTCTTCTGATAGGAATATGGTGATATCACAGTGCAGTTTTAATTTTCATTTCCCAATAGCTAAGAAAGTTGAACATCTTTTCATGTGCTTATTTATCATCTCTCACTGAATCATCTGTCATTTATCTCTTCACTGAAATGTCTCTTTATATCTCCTGCCTATTTTATAGTTGGATTTTTGTCTTTACTGTTGAGTTTTGAGAGTTTATATATTTTCAGTACTAGCCCTTTGTCAGATAGGTGGTTTGCACATATTTTCTCCCAGCTGTAGTTTATCTTTTCATTCTGCTCACAGAGCTTTGAGAAGCAAAAGTTTTTAATTTTGGTGTGGTCCATTTTGTCAATTTTCCTTGTTATGGATCATGATATCGGTGTCAAGGCTAAAAACTTTTTTTTTTTTTTGAGACAGAGAGAGAGAGAGAGAGAACACAAGAGGTGGGGAGAAGCCAAGGGAGGTGCAGACTCCCTGCCAAGCCAGGAGCCACATTCCAGGACCCTGAGATCATGACCTGAGCTGAAGGCAGATGCTTAACCCACTGAGCCACCCTGGGGCCCCACATCTAAGAACTCCTTATCTAGCCCTTGATCTTGATGATGATTTTCTCCCGTGTTTTTTTGTATTTGGTTTTTCCTACAAGTTTGTAATGAAGAGCATGACTCCATTTTTGGTGTTTGAATGCTAATGATTTTCAAACCCCACCACAACCCTATGCCTCACATCTGAGTAAGTCACTTAAAAAGACCCCAGGTTCCTTCCTTTGGCACTGGAATTTCAAATCAGATACCCCCTCGGGTGGTCCATGTGTGAGAATCTGCACCTCAACTCCATTTCCTAACAATACATCTCAAGCTAGTTGTCCTTTCTCACCACTTGAAGACGTTTTTTACACCTGCTTTGAAGCCTTCCCTAACCTGCATGGAAAGTCTCATTATATGAGTGTAAAACTTCACAACTTCTTCATTTGTATATGTAGCAACATTAGTCTTGACATCCAGCTAAATTTTAAGAGAACCATTGTAGTGGCTTATATTATATGTCCACCTGGCTGGGCCACAGTACCCAGATATTTGGTCAAATATGTCTGGATGTTGCTGTGAAGGTGTGTGTATGTGTGTGTGTATGTGTGGGGGGGGGGCACGTGTGTTTAGATGACATAAACATTTAATCAACAGATTTTGAGAAAAACAGATTACTGTCCATAATGTGTGTGGGCATCACCAATTGATTAGTTGAAGGCCTTAAGAAAAAGACTGATTTCCCCCAAAAAAGAGGCCATTCTGACAGCAGACAAACTTCAGCCTCAAGCTGCAGCATCAGCCCTTCCCTGCAGTCTGCGGACTTGTCCTACAGATCTGACGTTTACCAACCTCCATAATCATGTGAGCTAATACCTTCAAATAAATCCCTGTCTTTCTCTTTGCATTCCTCTTCTTCTGCTCCCTCCACCTCTATTGCTGCTATGTCTCAGGGAAACTCTGACTACTACCGAAGTACAAAGGTCTGCATGTTTCTGTATGAATAGCTTCAATAAAATTTTATAGTTTTTACATTTAGTCTATGATTCATTTTGGGTTAGTTTTGCATTAGGTGTGAGATTTAGATTGAGGTTCATTTTTTGGCCTATGTGTGTCCAGTTCTCCCACACTGTTTATTGAAAAGGCTTTTCTTCTTGCATTTAATTACTTTTGATTCTTAGTCATAAACTAGTTGGACATATCTGTGTGGATTTATTTTCGGATTTCTTATTCTGGTTATTGACATTTTTACACCAAAGTCATAGTCTTCTCATCTCTTTAGGCACATAGTAGAGCTTCGTGTGAAGTAAAGTGATCCTGCCACTTTACCCCTCTTTATCAAGATTATTTTAGCTGTTTTAGGACCTATACTTTGCCACATAAATTTTAGAATAAGGGTTTAAATATACAAAATATCTCAGCAAAATTTTTAATGGAATTGAATTAAATCTATAGATCAGTTTGAGAATAATCACTGTCTTTACTATATTGAGTCTTCCATTCTATGGACATTATATGTCTTTCCATTTATTTAAGTCTTCTTTAATTTCTCTCATCAGTATCTTGTAATTTGCAGCATCCAGACTTCACATTTTGTTGTTTATAATAAATTTTCCATTTTCTCTGAAGTGAATGCAAATGTATTGTGGTTTTACTTTCACTGTTAGCATATAGAAATAAAATTGATTTTTGCATGTGTTTTGTGGGTTGTGAACATTCTTTTGTAATTGTGTATTTTATCTGATTTTGGTATATATGTAGAAATGCAATTTATTTTGACTGCTGAGTTTTTAATCTACCAAGTTTGCTAAATTTTCTATTAATTCAAATAGTGTTTAAGTAATTTGGGGGAAATTTTCCATGTAAATAATCTGGTCATGTGTGAATATTGACAGGTTTTTTTTTTCTCTTTTGTATTTTTATACTACTCTCTACTTTCTTTTTTTTTAAATCTAACTAAAATGTTTAGGCACCAATATACAGTTACACTGTTTAAAAGAATTGATAATAGCAAGTATCTGTGACTTGATTGCTTTTTAATAATCAGCATTTTGTTATTATTTGTAGTGTTATTGTTGAATTTATTTTTTTTTTAAAGATTTTATCCATTCATTTGACAGAGAGAAAGATCACAAGTAGGCAGAGAGGCAGGCAGAGAGAAAGGGGGAAGCAGGCTCCCTGCTAAGCAGAGAGCCCCATGAGGGGCTCGATCCCAGGACCCTGAGACCATGACCTGAGCCGAAGGCAGAGACCTAACCCACTGAGCCACCCAGGCGCCCCTATTGTTGAATTTCTATAAGGAAATCCTATTCTTGTTTTTTTTTTTTTTTAAATTCCTTTATATGGGGGCACCTGAGTGGCTCAGTCAGTTAAGCATCTGCCTCTCCTCAGGTCACAATCCCTGGGTCCTGGAATTGAGTCTGGTATCAGACTCTCTGCTCACCAGGGAGTCTGCTTCTCCCTCTCCCTCTAGACCTCCCCCCTACTCATGCTCTCTCTCTCTCAAATAAATAAATAAAAACTTTAAGAAATAAAATAAAATTCTTTTATATGTCTTATTTTAAAATTTTTGATAAGAAGTTCTATTTTGTTTTTAATTTGTCAAATATTTTAGCTATAAAATTTTGAATTTTATGGAATGTTATGTCTGGAACTATTAAGATGATGATCATATGTTTTCTCTTCTTAAAATGTTATTGTGGCTAATTATTTCAGTCTTTTTCCGATATTTTGTTAAGCTTACTTTCCTGGAATAAAAACAACTTTATCATGATATATTATCTTTTTAAAAATTTGCTGTGTTTGCTAACACTTTGTTTAGGGTATTCTATATCTTCTATGTTTTATGTAGGATAAGAATAATTCTGCTCCCCTTTTTTTATTAGTTCTTATTTGGTTTTGAAGTTAGGATTTTATCATTCATAAAATACTTTGGAAATGTTTTCTATTTTTCTCTAACTAAAAGAATTTGTATAAATATAACTTAATTTGTTTATTAAATACTTAGTAGAACATCCTCTAAAGCCATTTAGGGAACACTAAAATTTAGATGTACATTGTTTAATGGTTATTATTCTTTTTGATCTTCTATTTCTTTTAGAGTCAATTCTGACATACTGTATATTTCTAGAAATCTAATTCTCCAAGTAATTAAAAAAAAGTTTTTGACATTAAAATATCCATAAATTCTTTTTAACTCTAAAACTTTGATATATGATATCACACATGTAAAGAAGAGTGCATAAAACATAAATATCGTTTAATAATTTCCAAACAAGCAAGCCCTGTATATTCAAAACCTACATGAAGATAAGGAACATTTTTAGCACCTCAGAAGTTTACAACTCTAAATTTTCCTTCTTAGAAAAGTTTATTAAAGTTTGTGGTAATCACTTATTTTTCTCCATATACTCTTACTACTTAATTAGGAATTGCTCATTATTACAGCTTAGTGATGCTTATTTTGAACTTCATATAAATGGAATCATACTGTATGTTCATCTCTGGCTTCTTTTGTTCAATGTTAGTTATTGAGACATTCAACCATATTTTGGGTGCTATAGTATTTCATTCATTCTCAGTTCTGTATAGGATTATGTTTTATGATTTTGCACAATTTATCCATTCAAATATGATCACAATTTGAGGTTTGGTTTTTGTTTATTTTTTTCACAGTGATTATTTTTATCAGGAAGATACTAGTTGTATGAGTTTAATTGTTCACTTAATGTTTCTAAATTATTCGAAAAATTTCTATTTTATTATTCAAACATAAGATAACATAATGTAAAATAATCTTTTTTTCATTATTATAGGATAGTGTTTTCCTTTATGCACTTACACTTATGTAACTTTCAAGAGTTACATCTCTTGAAAATCTTTGGAAGTCTTTCTCCTTATCAAATATGTATGTTGGTATTATCATGTTTGGGGCATAAGACAGTCTGGAATATAATATATAATATAATATATGATATGTAATATATAATATAATATATAATACAATATATCACTTATTTCCAATGAAAGTCAAATGTAGTCAAATGACTACAAAATTAACCACCCCTTTTATTTTTTCATTAGCTTTAAGTGTTGCCAAAATAAGAGAATTAAATGTTTTAAAATATTTCTTCTCCTTTGGAGTCTCTAGGCATATAATTCTTCAAATATTTTCTAGGTTTTTGAAATCTAGTTTTTTGATAATTAAATTTGCATATCGAACTCTGAACGCTTTTCCTTTCTTTGGGAATTCCTGTGCACCTCCAAATCTCTATCATTCTACATTTTCTCAATCACACAAAACAACATGTAATCTCAGTAAAAACACTGAACAATCTATGCAAATGCAGCTTCAAGACTAGTCCTCCAGACTTAGAGTGACCATGTAGCTCATTTGCTTGGGATAATCCCCACTTATATCTGCTGACCTGGGGTTATGTAAAAGCACTTTTACTACCTGAATCTTCCAGTCTGAACAACAAATTATAGGGTTATCCTACCTAGTCTTCATTTCAACTAAATTGTTGTTGACAAACCTACTATTTTACTAGCTAAGGTAAAATGGCTACTTTCTTCCTGTCTTCTTGATGTTTGAAATAAGTCTGGAATAATAGTTTTTATTATACATTCCAACACACTAAAATATAGTTAAGTTCCTCAAGAATTTTATAAGTCAGAGGTTTTATTAATTTGCATTATCCAAATAAAAAAATGAGTCACAGAGGAACTGAGAGATTGTTGGCCAGGTTTAAGGTAGAAGAGAAGATAAATATCTTGATTCCTGATTTTCAGTTCATTACTCTTTCTTCTAAAGATCAAATAACACACATAACATTTGGAAATAATTGGCTGAATGAGTAGGCATTGTACAGTTCAGGCATAAAAGCCATACCAAAGGACAAAAAGAGAATTCTCAACCATTAGGGCTTAGGTGCATAAATTATGTTTGGTAGGACCAGCAGAATTATTGGTACATTTTTCATTTCTTAAAGATTTACATTCGGTAACATCGGAAGATCAAAAATGAATTTAGAGTCCAAATTGGCTACTCTAAAAGTAGGTTGCACTTATCCATGCTAATGTTAATGAACACATGTTATGACTCAATAGAATGTTTGATTAAACAGAAGCAGTTTTTCAACCAAATTAATTGATTTTACCCATTTGCTCACATACAGTCCGTCCTGTGTGTTACAGGACCAGTCTGAGCTATTTCTATAGGCACTTGCTCCATGTTCAGTCTTCTTATATTCCAAGCCATACCACCTTATTTTCACCCAACTTACTTTGTTATAATGATCTCTGTGGAGACACTTTCCTGCTCAGCTCCTCATCTTTTCCTCTTTGTTCTTTCATTCCTTCAAGTTGGCTATTTGCCAAACAAAAGAGGTAGGAGGTTTTGCTTCCTTATTTAGTTGGTGATAGAAAGTTTGTACCCTTATAAAACAATTGTATGTGTCATAAAAGTTACTCTTACACGCTTTATTGAAGGCACATATTATTTGAAAGGTGAAACTTATAAGACTAAAGGGGAGATTCTCAGGTAAAATGAAGGGTGCACAGTTAAATTGAATTTCAGATAAAAAGCAAATAATTTTTAGTTTAAGTCCCAAACATTGCATGAGGCATACTTATATGAAAACAATCAGTTGTTGTTTATTTTAATTTCAAATTTACCTTGGTGTCCTGTATTTTTCTTTGTTAAATATGACAACCCCATAGGCTGTGAGAGGGTTCATTTTGCTATCTTGGTTTCTGGAACAGAAGAGTAAAATCCCTCAATACAATAATTAGGAGAGTGGAGATAGCCAATTATCCATTTTCTTCCTTTTTTCTTTTTATCCCTCTTTTCTTATTCTTCTTCCTCCTATTCTTTCTATCCTCCAACTCTCAAAAATAGTAGTAATAATGCTAGTAGTAATCATAGTAACAGTAACAGCAGTAGGGGTGGTAGTCACAGTAACAGTAGTATTAATACTAATAATATTAATAATCCTTTCCTTTGTACTGTACTTTCAGGTGTATCATCTTACTTGATTTTTAGTGATTTTTGTTTTTCTTCCATATAGATATTGAAATGGGAGGTAAGAAAAAGTAATCACAGAAATGTATTTAATGTTTCTTTGTTTAGACATATTCTTAATGTGAAAGTCACCTCTTACATAAGGAGGGCAGGTAAAATGAAATTGAGACATAATCCAGATAAATTCAGAGCCCAGAGCTTCCTACTCAGTTGAATACTTCGGATGGATCCTCTGAAGATCTTCAGATTTTTCCGTCTTTATGTATGTCTTTCTTGGAATTTACCCTGGGCTGAAAATTATAGCCACCCTGATTTCCCTGGACTCTCAACTCCGGGAGACCTTGGACTCTGACTGGTTTCCTCTTTCAAAAAAAAAAGCCTGGAAAACTCTTCCAGCTGTCAGATGGGACAATCATAGAGCTCACCTCATTTGTTTCTCATATTTTAGAGATCACTATCCATTGTTATATGATGTAGAATATCTTGAAAGTCATTGGCACATATATAATTGTCCTGATTTTCAGTTATTTCATGCAAAGGAGAAATGTGGTTCCTGTTACTCCATCTTGGATCAAAATGGAAGTCTTTGTGAGGCCAGTGTAAAATTTTTACATTAGGGCAATTCGGACTATTTGAAAAGGTATAACATTGTCATATGAAAAGGGTAAATTGAAGGCAAAACTTAAATGTATCACGTGCATATGTTGTTTTTTGTTTTAACTTTAATAAAAGATCTTGGAATTTATTTTTATATTTAAGGAAGTTTTCTGTTTCCTAACTTGTCATTCTTCAAAAAGGACAAAACAAAATAAATCTTTTCCTTATATTGACCCTATATCATGTATTGAATGTCACTCTGTGCTGTGGACATATGACGACTCTTTTTATAATTAGCCAAATTTTTATCAATGCTATTATAACAAAAACAACACTTTAATGGAAATAGAATATGGTCACCATGTTTACTAAAATATTTTTAAAGTGTATTTTTATATTCATTTTGATATTAGCAGGTATAATTTATGATATATTTTCAAAGCCTGAGACTTCAGTTTCCACAATAAACAGATACTTACTAAATGATTAATTATAATAAGCTCTCCCATGGTTTTTCAATAGGTAAAAAGAAAAATTGAAACAACTGTTTGCCTAATTCAAGTTAAAAACAAATAAGCAAAGACAATAAAACTATTATTTGAAATCCTTCTAAATAGGACAAGGGCTTAAATTGTTGAGGTAATTCCCCATACAAACCAACTTGCAAATAAACTGTGGTTTCAAATATCTGGCTGTTGTCCATGTTCGACTTTGTTTGCATCTCCACATGCTCAAAGGGGATAAGGGAATTAAGACAAGTGTCTGGATAATTCAGAAAAGAATTATAGGCAATGTTAACAATTGTTAGTCAAGAGTTACACATGGCACTATCAAGCAAAAAGCCCAAGACAGACTAAAGTGGGAGTACAAGGCAATTACTTGATTTTTCACAATTAGGAAAGTAATGATTCTATTGTAACCGTCTCTTTCTAGGGAAACTGATGTATTTAAAGTAAAACAGGGAAATTTCTTTATTAAATCAGTAATGGAGATGTGCTGCTTTATTGACTTAGGTTTTACAATAGAATTCCTAAAACTTTTCACTGGTGAATTGGCATCATATAGTGGTGGAAGATTACAATAGTGGATTGATATACCTGGTTTTAAAAGTATAAATAAAATAGTAATCATAAAGGCAATGTAATTGTGTGACTATTGCTAAATTCCACTGATAGTCTAGATTTTTTAAAAAAGATAACGAAAAGTTAATTGTTTAGCAAGCAACTGAGAGCCATGAATGATGTTCTAAGAGGGTACGAGCCAGTTTGTATGAGCAGGAAGCCCACATCTCCCATTCTGATGCAAATGGCTTCAAATACAGCTCATCTGATGGCCATATGAATGATCCTTTGCTACTGGGTAATGAGGAAAGAAAAAAACCCAAGCTTGGTTTGTAGATAGATTGACCTGGCATATGGGTTCAAGCAAAAAATGCACACACACTGCACTATGACCTCACACATGAGTGGTTTTAAAACAAACTTGTGAAAAATTTTACCAAACAGTAGAGCTTCAGGAGGTGTAACTGTTAACCATTTTGCGTGGAAAGAGAATTGGCCTGACATATATGCGGTGAGGAATGGTCTGGTCAGAAACCTGAAAGGAGACGAATTGGAAAAATGAGACAAAAAGGTCTGAGGTAGAGGATCATAGAGGGAGGGACAAGTGAAAATGGGAGAAAAGTGTGAATATTTTTGTACCCCATGTTAATGCCTACCAGAAATAATTTTTCATGGAAGAGGCACTAATCAACTACATAGACAAAATCACTTAATTAGTAGAAATCATTCAGTTTTTGTCATTGACTAACCCTCTTTCTGGGACAATGGATGTATGAACGTATTAGCAGAGATGGAGACTATGCATAGACACAGAGACATGGGGTCTCACTTACTCATGGTTGATATAATGACCAGGGCTGTCAAAAGTCCAGCCTGCCAGCAACAGAGACCAATGATGAGCCCTGATAAGATCATTCCTGGTAGGGGCGCCTGGGTGGCTCAGTGGGTTAAAGCCTCTGCCTTCTGCTCAGGTCATGATCTCAGGGTCCTGGGATCGAGCCCCACATTGAGCCCCACATCGAGCCCCACATTGAGCCCCACATCGAGCCCCACATTGAGCCCCACATCGAGCCCCACATTGAGCCCCACATCGAGCCCCACATTGGGCTCTCTGCTCAGCGGGGAGCCTGCTTCCTTCTCTCTCTCTGCCTGCTTCTCTGCCTACTTGTGATCTCTTTCCCCTTTGTCAAATAAATAAATAAAATCTTTAAAAAAAAAAATCATTCCTGGTAACAATTACTCACTTGGTAGAAACTTTCCTATATTAGACCCCTTTTCTTTTCTGCCTCCAGGGCTTCATTTTATAATAAAGTAGATATAAGAGTAAGCCAGTGACCATTACACCCACTGTCATGTCACATCCTATGCCACCCAGAATCTGCCTGCAAAAGTAGGCAGGTGAGGAATGGTCTGGTCAGTCTGGTCAGTAGGTATTCAAATAACCTATCAAACAAATAATTAAAAATCCTTAGTCCAGAGGAAAAACATTATGAGTTTAAAATACCATCATCCAGGGGGGCCTGGCTGGCTCAGTCAGAAAAGCATGTGACTCTTGATCTTGGGGTCGTGAGTTTGAGCCCCACATTGGGTGTAAAGATTACTAAAATAATAATAATAATAATAATAGATGCCATCATCCAGTACATAGTATATACCCGGAATCAAAGACCTTTAAACTGTGCTCTGTCTCCAGTATGAGGAATATACAGGTCATAGAAACAAGAAGTAGAAGCAGGAGCAGCACAATTTACCTTCATTCTCAGTGAGGGGTTTGGGGAATTTGTGCTTCCCAATCTCATAACTCTGGCTTAGAGATACTACTATGCAAGAGGGGAACTCATTTGCCACTCATACCCCATAGCATGAGTCCTAATGAACTATAAACTAATGCTACCGCATGGGTATTTTAGGTTTCTCATATCATGGACCAGGAAAAGTAGAAGGTGGTCACTGTCTTGGCAAAGGGAATAAGACTTTATCATCAGGATGCTTTACACAATGAGGTCAGAAAAGAATATCTATGGAACCAGGTAATCCACTTGGGTTACTCTTGGTACTTCCTCATTTAATTTTGACTGGCAAGTGCCTGAAAACATCAAGGATACCAGGGGCTCAGATTCCTCAGAAATAAGGGTCCAAGTCATGCTGCTAGGTAAGGCATCAAGATCAGTAGAGGATGTGCATTCTGATCATGTATAAAGAAATGCAGCTGGGCAGTGCAAGGGCGTGATTGTGGTAGACACAGATATTTCATCTGGATCTCCTAGCAGGAAAGATTTGTTGCTCCAGATGTGTAGAGTGCTGACAGAGATAGCCTTCAGCTGTCAATAACTTCACGAATCATCTCAGCTGCAGAGAACAGCTTTCTCCTTCACTCCCACTCAACCTTCTTTCACACCCTTTCTGAGTGGCCCAGATCTAATAGATGTGGTTAAAAAGATCCATCCATTTTTTTCCAACATGGAGCAATCCATTTTGGCTTCAGAGTTCCCACATGATCTTGGCAAAAATTATTGTTGAATTTGTATTACAAATTGAATCCTTTGTCTATCTAATCTCGCTTCCTTCCCATTCTTTTCACAATGTTGATCTTGAAGATACTCCTTGCAAACTAAACTCCACCTGGGACTCTGCTTCTAAGGGATAGCAACATACAACAATGCTATAACAGAGAGACCATAAAATTTGGAGTCCTAGAGAGCTGAGCTTACAATCTAACAGCTCCATACCTATGGACGAATTACTTAACCCTTGTAGACCTCAGTTTCTACATATATCCCCTCTTTCCTATAGTTTTTCATAAAACAAAACAATAGCTCTAACTTATGCATTGTAGTATAGGAGGGATTGTCTGGATTATCTCAAATTTTGGATTATATCTCAAGTACTGCACTTATGCTCAAATATATTAGCACACTATCTTGTTTAAATGTGTTTGCACATATACAACTATGTGAGAGTTTAATTCCTTATGCTGTTCAGGAGCTATTACTGTTGTATTTTTAAAGTATTTATATAAAGTGGCTATGGTTTGAGCCTACCTCTCTCATAGCTATGTGGTGAAACAGTGCAGAAAAACTTATCTTTATCTAACCAGTAAATTAATTTACACATAAGCTAAAATAAGAAAGGAAAAAATGAATGGAAGTATTTACAATTCAAATACTATCACCCAAACGCATATTAAAATAAATGACTTTGGTGGTGTTAATGAACAAAAAGTAATTCAATTCACAAGTTGAAAGATTGGAATATTCATACATCAATTATTGATGAGTTGTACATTTCAAGCTAAGTTGTTTCATTACCAGTTACCAGACAAAGGCTAGTATTATCTTTTAGCTAGACTAAATTGCCTTTCATTATCCTCAAAGCATCTAGACATGCAAATAACTTTTAGTTTCAGGGCATAATCATCCTTCAAGGATTTTGTTTCTAAGTTTTTTCTTCCTTTGAACTAATGCCAGTTTATGTCTATATCACACCCTTGTTGACTAACCAACTGATGTTCACTGCTCTTAACTGTTTTATTTTTTTACCTATTATTTTTAGTACTTTATTTTAGTACTTATCCTGCTGGTGAAATTGTAAATGTATTAAAGGTAAAGGCAGAGATTTACATTTCCTTGATTTTAATGCTGTACACAATAACACAAATTAATATTTTTAAAAATGCCTTATTTTGTTTTTACTCATAATTGGTCCTAATTAGTTGAGATATCTGTCTTCAACTTCTTAAGTAGAACATACCTTCTATGGTTTAGAAGGTATGGAACATACCTTCTATGGTTTAGAAGGTATGGATTAGTCAGATTTTAGATCACTGAGGCAGTAAATGAAGTCATAAATTCCCAGTTAGGAATAATAAAATCATGTTCTCTTCTGAGTTAATCTGTTTCAAAAATTTAAGTTAATATAGGATGGTTCTTATTAGTGAGATTATTCAATAATATAGTTAAAAGTTCAATAATAAAATCAACAAATGGAAAAGACATAACATTTCTCAAATATTGGGGGGAAAAGAAATTTTGATTTAGAAGCTACAATTAGAGAGGGCGTTTACCAAATTTCAGATATTCAGCCGCTGAGCAAAAACTAGACAATCTTTAAAGGCAAAAATAAATGGAATGTATCCTGAAATAAATTACAGTAATAAGTTAATGCATTTTTAGAGAATAATTTAGCCTTTGAATTACATGTAACTAAAAATATTCAATTCTTATTTTTCTTGAGAAAAGGATGTATTCACGTAAGAAATATTAACTACTTATTAAGTAAAACAAAACAGTACAAAACAAAATTGATCTTTGAAAAAAAGGATTCTGGATACACTACTGATAAATATGATCACTTTAAAAGCATTGGTTTCAAAACTGGAATTTTAACCATTCCATTATAGCTGTTAGCATAATGTGTTTCTTGATTGGTGAGAACATACCTTCAGATATATTCCATTTACATTTGATTATTAAAAACATAGGCTTCTGCTTATAGGTTTTCATTTTCATTTTTTCCTGAAATGGCTCATGTTGAATACATTTTAATATTAAAACACTGTTGCAGTCCTATCACTCTATGTATCATAATTTGATAGGTTACAGAAATAAACAAATCAATGAAATCAAGGCAATATGACTACTGCCTAGAAGGCAATGTTCACATCTTGATATAAAATTTTTATTTCAATTTTTAAATGCATTATTACCTATTACATAGAGCAATGTCTAAAAGTGAAAATTTTTGAAAAGAACTTCCGTTGCATTAGAAATTATTATACAATCTCATGAACGATAAAGGAGTTGATAGAGAAGAAAAGGAAGGGACATTCTTATGTGAAATAGATACAAAAAATAACAGTGATATGAGTTCTGTACATTATAGTATTCAGCAGATAGAGGCACAGCGAGTTGTCTTCAAAAGCTGGCTACATAACAAAGAACAGTCAGGCCATTAATATGACCATTTTATATTCAGGTTTACAGAGGTGGGATCTCATGAAGTATTCACTGAAAATTAAATAGGAGGAGAGTTAGATTATGCAACCATTAAGAGGAGAGGTGCTTCCAGACAATGGCACATACATTCCGTTGGAAGGGAGTTCCTCAAATCAGCATTTATAACAGGAGAAAGTGTTTAGATTTAAAGCGATCGGAGGTGGGTATTGAGGAGGGCACATATTGCATGGAGCAGTGGATGTGGTGCCTGAACAATCAATCTTGTAACACTGAAAAAATAAAATAAAAGCATTTGGGGAAAAAAAAAGAAAGAAAAATAAAATAAAATAAATAAAGTGAAGGTACAAACTTTGATTAGTTTTATCCTTTGAAAGACTTTTTTTTTAAAAAAAAATAAGCACTAAGTATGTAACTTCTAAAACAATAAGAGGAAAACTTACCAATCAAAAAGAAAAAAAAAAGTAAACAAACAAAAAACCCAGTAACAGAAAGTTAAAAGAAACAGAAAAAGACATGATAACTATAAAGCAGAACATAAGATAGGGGATAGGGCAAATAATTCAAATAAATAAGTTATCTACATTGCCAGTTAAAGGACAGATATTCTAATATTAACATTTAAAGATATAAGCTATGAAATTTTATGAAAAAAAATAAACAACACAGAAAAGTTGAAAACAAAATATTAGAAAAAATACACCAAGACAAAAACAACTTAAAAATGAACTAGTGTCGTTATCATATAAAATACACTTTAGGGGTAAATAGTAACAATGTAGCTTAAAAAACTGAGACTGTTTGTCTCAGTCAGTTAAGTGACCGGACTCTTGTTTTCAGCTCAGGTCATGATCTCAGGGTCTTGAGACTGAGCCTTGCTTTGCTCTGTGGTGGAGAGGGAGCCTGCTTAAGATTCTGTCTCTGCCCCTCTGCTGTGTGTGCTTTCTCTCTCTCTCTCTCCCTCTACCTCAAATAAATAAATAAATAATGAAATAAAATAAAAAAAAACCCTAAATTCACCAAGGTAATAAAAAACTGTATAACCTAGGTGAACATAATAATACATCTTCACATATATAAAGGAAACTTGACAGAACTGCAGATAGGTATAGATAAATCTAGCATGATAAAATCTCTCTAACATCCCTACTTCACTAACTGATGAGTAATGTGGATAAAATAAGTTTTTGAAAGGTCTGAAAAATTTGATTAACAAATTGGTTTAAAAGACATATATGTTACCTAGTTCTAGAAATTATAGACTTCTTAAGCATATAAGAAACATTTATGAGAAAATAAAGCAATACCTAGGCTTTAAGACAAGTCTGAAAATCTTTCAAAAAATCAATCCTATGGACTCTATCTTTTATTCTTTTGTAATTATTTTTTGAATGAAATAAGAAAGATATCATTGAAATCATAAACAATCTGTATAAGGACATGATTAATTTGTGGCTGGTCTCTGATATAAAATTATGCTTATCCACAGGGACTCCTGGAAGTCTGTTACTGACCCCTGGCCAAAGCAAAGATAAGATAAAATGTACTAGTTAATGATTAAAAACATATTGCATAAAGCCCAAAATTCACCTAGAGTCACTCTGTATTAACCCGTCTCTATTATTTACTGAAAATATATAGATTGATTGTTTGCATCTGATTTAACCAGTTCCCTGGCCTGGTTTTATGACAAGTGACTTGGTACAAAAGACTTGGCTTTGTACTATGGCTTCCTTGAGACCAGGGAATCTTTGCATGTATCTTGTTGATTAACAATCTCAAGATAAAGCATCCTATGCAACTGAGAAAGGATGATGGGAGTTGTGCCTGGAAGTTGTTGGACCTCTCTATGTTTACCTGCCATATGATATCTTTAATAAAAGCCTATGTGAGTATGATCGGTGACGTCTTACGGATCGTGTCAATGACCCCACCCTGTTACTATAGCACTTGGTACTATGAGCACAATTATATGAATGAGGTTTTGGGGAATCTACCAACTCAGCTCCCCCAAATGAGACTAAGTGAAGGGAAAATGATGCATTATTCAGGAAAAAAGGAAATAATAAAAGGAAAAAGGATGAAGAAAACCTTTGTGTAGCCGTCTCCCAAAACAATGTACTGCTTAAAATATAACCCATGAGAAATTGTACTAGTCTGACAAGCATGCTCAGATACAGCCTTAAGAAAAACATGGACTGGCAACAGGCTTCTGGGGGAAAGGACGATATACATCCTTGAAGTTGAGCAACTGGGGATGCCCCGGCCTGCTCAGGGCAGAACGCCACGTGCTTCTTTTTTCTGTTATCTCCCCTTCCCCAGAGACCACCTGTGGTTAATTAGATGCTCCTTTGAATGTGCTTGCTCAACTATAAACTTTATACTGCTGGACCAGATATATTTTGCCTTTCCTCTTACATATCTACAAGACTCATGGTCAATGTGCAATCTTCTCCAGTTTCTTCGTTGGTTGTCATCTACTTTCCAATAAATAGGAGACTGAGGAGTTGTTCGGGGCGACAGTCTTTTCTACTGTCGGCGCCTGCTCCCTTTCTCTTGCAGCTGACTTGTTTGTGCCTCGTTCTTCTTCCATGCGCCGTCAGGAAGTGGCACCTTCGGACAATTAAACTGGATGGAAATGTTCAGGTAATTCATTAAAAATTGCCCCCAAAAGGTGATAGATGGAGTAGTTGCTAACGTTTTAATGGATCAGCATAAGTGAATAGATTATCTGGCTACTCCATCAACCTCTCAAATCAAACTAGAAAAGGACCATATCACATTCTTTCAAATTATCCTTGGTTTTATGAATATTAATAATCTGATAATGGCCCAAAGAGAAATCTACAGTCCCTGGGATCTGTGCTGATTAAAAACGTGTGAGATCAAGGAGAGAACTATGAGTCTGAGAAATATGATAGACGTGGTTTCTTGTGCAAACTCTAGCAGAGAAATCACAGACATCCATGTAGCTTTGAGTAAAGTAGCCCCGGGAAATGAAGACACCCCTGAAGGGATTGCTGGACATCGGTGCCCAACCCGTTGTCATAATCTAAATACACTGATGAAAAGTTAAAGGTCAATATAACCAAATTATGGAGATAAGATTATGCAACTGTAGAAAGTTTACAATGAAAGCATGTCTCAAATAGGAATTTATTCAGAAAAGATATGAATAATTGTTGCTTCAGTCTACAAGTCTTTGCTGTGTTTTAAAAGGGTATGTAAGATTGAAAACTTGAGAATTTATTTAAAACAATGTAGAATACATGGAGACATCAAGAAATCTTAGGTTTAATTAAAAATCTGTTAGACATAGATATATTTATACCCACAAATTCCTTCTTTAACAGTACAGTATAGTGTGTGAGAAAGGTTAATGATTACTGGAAATTGATTAGGAATTATAGAGATTTTAATAAACTAGTAGCCCCACTGCATCAATTATGCTCCGTAGAGTGTTAACACTTCAAGTTGCGCTACTAGTTACAGAAGATTAGTATTTTTTTTTTTAAGTTTCTATTTATTTGTTTGACAGAGAGAGAGAGAAAGTGAGAGAAAGAGCATGAGCAGGGAGAGCAGCAGGCAGAGGGAGAAGCAGGCTCCCTACTAAGCAGGGAGCCCAATGCGGGGCTCAATCCCAGGACCGTGGGATCATGACCTGAGCCAAAGGCGGATGCTTAACTGACTGAGCCACCCAGGGGCCGAACAGAAGATTGGTATTCTGTGATCTATGTGGCAACTACTTTTTAAAAAATTTCTACTTGGGGGGAAATATTAAAGATAAAGTGCATCCATGGGAGCCTATCTCCAGTAGACATTTACTGTACTCCTACAAGGATACTTAAATTCTTCTATTTGTGATAACCTAGTAAAAATAGACATAGATTTTATTCAACAGGGAAGTGCATTTTAAAAACAATTATAATGATAATACAATGTTGGTATTCCAAACAGAATATTAATTTAAACTGAATTTCAAAGTCTGGTTGATCTGATGACCACAAGAGAAGTGCATCAAAATGTTTAATAGAGTTAATAATGAATTCATCTTTTAAATTCTCATCAAACTACAAGTACAGGGGAATTCTCCTGACCTAATGAAAGCTATATACTAAAACCTTTGTTTAAAAATTACATGAAAGCATCACACTTTTACAAATTTCAATGAAAGACTGAAAAAAGCTAAAAATGACCTCTAAATCCCAATTATTTCACATTGAACTTGAAACTCTGAAGGCTAGCCAATTACATATGATAGGAAAACAGAAATAGGAAGGAAAATGTCTTAAAGGAAGACAAAAACATAGTTATTAAAGGCTCTGTCTATAGAAAAATCAAAGATAATCTATAAATTATTAGACTTAACAAGAACATTCAGCAAATTTATTGTATATAAGACCAACAATTAACAAAAAACCAAAAAAAATGTAGTAGTAAAAAATCACCTACTCACAGTTCCAAAATAAACTAAAACATTTGGGAGGAAATAGTGAGCACGTATGTGTAAGTTCTTTATGAAATAAAAGATGACAAAGTATTGAAGAACGAAAGAAGCTCTGAATAAAAGTGTATAAGTTCATGAATGGCAGACATCATATGGCAAATAAGTCATTTTCCCCAAATTTATCAGTGCAATGCAATTATAGTGAAAAATCTCAAAAAGGATACCTTGTGGATCTCACGCAAGCATCCTGAACTTCATGATAATGAGACAAAAATAAGCAAGATAATTCTAGGGTGAAGAGTAAAGAATAATAAAAGATCCCTTCTTGTCAGATATCTCAACTTGTTATAAATGTGACTCAGTTTTAGAAAGAAAATACACAAGTGGAATAGACTAGAGGACTTAGAAATAGTCGCAGGCAAATATAGGATTTTGGTAAAGGGACTGCTACAATGAATAGGCTAGGGTAAGGCTATTAAGTAAATAATACGAGAATGATAGTCCATGCATAAAGGAATAAAACATTTGGTCCTTATATAAAATAATTCCAGATGGAGGAAATAACTTGGAGAAAATACAAGTTAAAAATATTACAAAAGAGTGTAAAAGAATATATCCCATATATAGTAGTGAAAGATTTCTTAAGTCCAATACATATGTAAATCTTAAGTTTGATGTATTTGATTATATCAAAACCATGAAATTCTGCATGACTAAGGACACTGTCAAAAATAGTTAAAAGGTGGGCACCTGGGTGGCTCAGTTGATTGGGTGACTGCCTTCAGCTCAGGTCATGATCCCGGAGTTCCGGGATCGAGTCCCATATCGGACTCGCGGCTCTGCGGGAGGTCTGCTTCTCCCTCTGACCTTCTCCCCTCTCATTCTCAGTCTCTCTCTCTCTAATAAATAAATAAAAATTAAAAAAATCTTTAAAAATAGTTAAAAGGTAAGCCAGGGCTGACTGAAACAATAATGTTAACCTGTAACAGATAAATGATTTTTATTTATTAGCATTTCTGAATTCAATAAGAAAAACATAAATCCCAACAGGAAGAAAATGACAAGACCCAGTAAAAAGCAATTCACTGAAGACAAATCCAGGAGTCCAATAAAAATAACAAAATATGTCCCAAACATTTTTCAACTAATTTGAGAAGCAAAGAAAATAATATATTTTTTATATTAATAATTTTTTTAATTTGATAATATTACATATTGGAAAGGGTTTGGGGGAAATTGACATATGTATTTATGAGAGTATAAAATGTCACAGTAATTTGGGAAAAAATTTGACAATAACCAGTTGTGAATTAATCATATTTCTTTCAAGCCAGCCATTCTATTCTACATACAAACTATTTTAAAAATTGGTGCACAGGTACACTAAAATATATGTACAAGGATCTTATTTTGTTTCTTTTGTAATAGAAAATAACTGGAAATAATTTTATATGTCCATCAACAAGCTCACAGGTAGATGAAATGTTTTATCTACTCTGTGATGGAATATTATATACAGAAGAAAAAGAATGAACTACATAGTTCATTTTTTTTCCTCTACTACTGATCCAAAATACCAGTATTTCTCACAACATAACCAAGAAGATTCTGCCTTAAATATTTTTAGTGTTTTTTTAAGAATTAAAAAGAAAAATAGAATTTTTTAGCTTCTCTGTTTAGAGTATTTGTTTAATTCAGGTTAAGTATCACTGTTTAATGATGAGTTGGTATCTTTCATGTTTGCTGAACGTGGTTTCTAACACACCCAAGTATTGACTACTTCAACGATGTGGTAGCGAATGAGATCTAATTGCAAACTGCTGGCAGCAAATAAATTGTAAGATTGATTTTTCTGATAAATGAATAAACCATTTTGAACTTCTGAATCTACAAATGTATGGGTATGAAAAAACAGCAGGCATTATATGGCTTCAAGCAGAGTTTTGAAAGATGAGTGAGGAGAGTTTGTTCTGTTTTCACACTCAGAAATATGCCTCACTGTAACATCCTATAAAAAGGAAAAGAGATCAGTTTACTTTGATAACACATAAAGGTTTTAAACTGCTACATTAAACAAACAAATAAACAAACAAACCCGAAACCTCTTTAAGGCCAAACTGATTGGAATGCACCACACCAGTTTGCTGTGTTTCCAGATATAAGTCACTTATATTTAATGTGTTGGTGAAGAAAATACTTTCATATATGATCCTAATGTTTCTTTGAAAATAAAGGCATTTCATCTACTTGCATTCATCTTACCATATTTTTTGTTGTTGCCTTTGCTATTTCCTGAAAAACATATTCCTGTTTCTTGGAAGTCATCTGAATAATTTTCCACTTGGAGGTATTTTAGTTTTGAAGGAACTTTTAATGAGTATTCTTAATTTCATAGCTGGATAATAATTACTTCTTCAATCAATTTACTTAATATTAGTGCTGTATTATTTGATATTTTCATGTCTATGCAGATATAAGTAAAATTATGGAAAATATAAGCATAAACTTAAGTATGTAAAAATCAAACACCATTTCACATCACTGCATTTAAGGTCTACATTATAGATAGAAGTAATTTCTGCAGAGAATAGTTCACGGAACATCTTACACTAGCACTTACCCAGGGAACTTATTAGAAGCATATCTGTTTATGAAAAATAAAAGTTAATCTTATATACAGAGACTATATCAATTCATCATTTAGCAAATATTTGCAAATCTATTATATTATCATATTTGTTGTGCTTTGCTATATAAAAGTATAAAAGACATGATTTCTTGCCTTGAGATCTAAATGCTTTCTTTTTCTTTTCTCTTCTCTTCTTTTCTTTTTTTTTTTTTTATAAAGGAAGTTTTTCACTACAGAGACAATGAGAAGGAAACATATGTAATGAAAAAACTAGAAAGTAAGTAGCATGGCAGAAATAAATACAATATGAATTTATTGGGGGTCAAAATTATGGGCTAATTATGGACAACTACATCTTACACTTGTTTTTCTAATAAAGATAAGGCTGGGATTGGCCAAGAGGAGGTGCTCAGAAAGATGAGGATCTGGAAATGTTATGGAAACCGAAGTCTTTTTTTCTAAGTCAGAAATAAGGATGCTCATTCTCATGACTTTTATTTCAACAAAGTATTTTCCAACACTTTGAAATCCTAGCCAGAGCAATTACACAAGAAGAAGACAAACAAACAAAAACCCCATCATCTTAGAAAGGAAGAAATAAAGCTGTCACTATTTACAGATGACATGTTATACATAGAAAATCCTAAAGACCATCAAAAATGTTAGAACTAATAAACAAATTCAAGAAAGTTGCAGGATACAAGATCAATACACAAAAATCTGTGGCATTTCTATACACTAATTATGAAATATAAGAAAGAAATTAAGAAAGCAATCCCATTTGCAATTGTATCAAAAAGAATAAAATACCTAGGAATAAATTTAATCAAGGACGTAAAAGATTTGTATATTGAAAACCACAAGAAATTAATGGAAGATATTGAAGAAGATACAAATACATGGAAAGATATCCTATGCTCATGAATTGGAAGAAGTAATAGAGTTAAAATGTCCATACTACCCAAAACCACCTGTCTACAGAATCAGTGCAATTCCTATCAAAATTCCAATGACATTTTTCATAAAAACAGCAATCCTGAACTAATTTGTGACAAAGGAGTCATGAATATACAATTAGGAAAGGATAGTCTATTCAGCGACTGCTATTGGGAAAATCAGACAATGACATAGAAAACAATGAAACTGGCCCACTGTCTTACACCATGTAGAAAAATTAACTCAAGAGGCACCTGGGTGACTCAGTCATTAAGCGTCTGCCTGCAGCTCAGGTCATGATCCCAGGGTCCTGGGATCAAGGCCCGCACCAGGCTCCTTGCTCAGTGGGAAGCCTGCTTCTTCCTCTTCCACTCCCCTGGCTTGTGTTTCTGCTTTCTCTGTCTCTCTTTCTCTCTCTGTCAAAAAAATAAGTAAAAGAAAAAAAAGAGAGAGAAATTAACTCAAAATTATTTAAAGACTTGAATATAAACATGATATCAAGCTCTGAGAAGAAAACATAAACAGTAAGCTCCTTGACGTGACTTTTGAATCTGACACCAAAAGCAAAAGAAAAGCAAAAATAAAGAAGTGGTACTACGAACTACAAAACTCTGCACAGCAGAAGAAACCTCAACAAAATGAAAAGGTAACCTATTGAAGAGAAGAAATTATTTGAAAATTGTATATCTGATAAGAGGCTAATATCCAAAATATATAAAGAACTCATACAGTTCAATAGCAAAAAAAAAAAATCTGATTAAAAATGGGCAGAAGATCTGAATACACATTTTTTCAAAGAAGACATACAAATGGCTAACAGGTACATGAAAAGATGCTCTACATCATTAATCATGCAAATCAAAAATTCAATGAGATCTCACCTCATATTTGTTAGAATGGCTACTATCAAAGACTAGAAATTACAAGTGTTGGCAAGGATGTAGAGAAAAGGGAGTCCTTGAACACTGTTGGTGTGGGAATGTAAATTGTTACAGCTATTATGGAAAACGGTATGGAGGGTCCTCAAAAAATTCAAATAGAACTACCCTATCCAATAGAATAGGGTATCCAATAGAACTGGATATTTGTGTGAAGAAAATAAAAGCACTGACTCAAAAAGATATATGTACCTCATTTTCATTGGAACGTTATTTATTCTAGCAAAGATATGGAAATAACCATAGTGTCATCACTGAATGAATAAATAAAGAAATTGTGGCACATGTGTACAGTGGAACATTACTTAGCCATAAAAAAGAATAAAATCTTGCCATTTGCAACAATAGAGATGGACCTTGAGGTTGCTATGTGAAGTGAAATAAGTCAGAGAAGATAAAGTGCTATGTGATCTGGGTTATTTGAGGAATCTAAAAATAAATAAATAAAAACCAAGCTCACAAATTCACAGAACAGATTGGTGATTGCCTGGGGCATGGGTTGAGGGGATGTAGAAAAATGAGTGAACTGTTTTTTTGTAAGTTTTTTTTAGTTTAAATAAGTCGATTAGATGGATAGATGATAGACAAACTGTAGCAGAGCTCCAAAAGTGGATGAAATATCAGCCTCAGACTGTCTTTGACACAAAGTGAGGGCCCTAATTGGGACGGTCTGCAATTCTAAAATATAGGACAAGGAAATTTAGGTTAGTGCACTAAAGAAACTGGAAATCTTAAATTCCCCTGGGCCTACAGAAGTGACCTAAAACAAACGACAAAGAAACAGGCTTTCAGTTGAAGAAAAATTTGTTACTGACCAAGGCAAAGAAAATACAGATACATAGTTAGGAGTTCCTTTGCTTACAACCTCTGATCTAGGTTCTTTAAAGAAAGTTGTACAAATTTAATTCCATTAATGGGAAGGTACTCCTTGGCAGATTAGTATGGCAAAGTCTTAAAAGATGGATTTAAAGGGAAAGAAACTTTGTTTTAAAATAATCTTCTGCTGGGGCCCCTGGGTGCCTCATCTGTTAGGCTTCTGCCTTTGGCTCAGGTCAAGATCCCCGGGTCCTAGGATCAAGCCTGGCATTGGGCTCCCTGCTCGCAGGGATCCTCCTTCTCCCTCTTCTCTCTGCTTTGCTCTCTCTCATTTTTTTTTTCTCTCTCAAATAACTAAAATCTTAAAAAAAAAATAAAACAATAAAAAATAAAAAAATTTTATGCTGCAATCCAGGTATGAGGCACTCATAAATAACAAGACAATAGCAAAGTTCAAATAAACTGAGACAGCCTTATTTCTTATTTAATCAAGTTTATCAAGTATTTGAGAATAATATTTGGAAGTCGTCTGTCCCAAACTCTAAATTGGTATCCAGTTAAGATCATTAAATCCAGTGTTTCCCTCTTTTGCTTACAATTTTTACCTTCTTCTTTTATTCTTCGTTGTGATTATTCAAGGTTTTTGTTGTTTTTGTGTCATTCAGTCCTGCAGGCAACAATTCTGTTCAATTATTTTGCTTTCTGCTGTTGAAATTACCTCTTTTTCAGTAATGATGTTTGTCTGAGATGTGAAACACCCAGATGCTGCAATGATGAACATCATTTAAGTACCTGAATAAACAAACTTATCTTAGGGCTATCAATTTTTCTTTTTGAAGCTCCCTGAAACATTTCTTAATGTATCACCCTTTGTTAACAACTTCATCATGTTTCTAATTAATTGTGTCCCCTTCTGGGCCAAGAAGTATGCTAACTAAGTATTTCTGTGGTTGGGGAAGGAAGTATAGAGAATTTTCCTGCAACTTTACTTTCTGGACATCAGGATGAAAAGCCTGAAGTAAACACCATGTCCTGTGTGCTTTTCATGTAAGGTAAATGTTGATAAAGACTACTGGCGACAGGGATGCCTGGTGGTTCAGTTGGTTAAGTGTCTGTCTTCAGCTTAGTTCATGATCCCAGGGGTTCTGGGGTCGAGTCCTCTGTTAGGCTTCTTGCTCAGTGGGGAGCCTGCTTCTCCCCTGCCTGCCCCTCCCCCTGCTTGTGCTTGCTCTCTGTCTCTGTCTCTGTCTCTCTCTCTCGCTCACTCTCTCTGTGTCAAATAAATAAATAACATATTTAAAAAAATAAGTTCTTATTCCAGACTTTTCATCTTCTGCCTTTAGCATCTGTCTGTCTCTATGATCGGCTTATGAACTTACTGTGACCATTAGCTGGTAAATGGTTACAGCAGGTGGAATCAACCTTGAGTCTCCCATTTATCTCGTCCAATCTGTCTCTTTTTAGCTATTGGAACCCTGCATTTTCTTTCCTGACTCAGTAACCATTAGGACATGAACCTTCCTCCAGATTCAGAGACATCGATATCAGGAAAGTGTCGTCTCAAGCATGAGTTTATTAAAATAATACATATATGTTCACCAATATTTTGGGGAGACAGCAAACTAAAACCAGGCTTGCTGCCCTCAGGTTGATTCAGTTTTGCCTTAGACCGATCCCCTATCAAAGACTAGAAACACCATATAAATTGCTTGAAAGAATGTGGTCTTTCTCACCTTCATCCACAAGGTAATATACCTTTGGTGACATTTTTGGAAAGAGAGACACAGGAGATTGAATAATGTTATTTGCTAATATTATGTAGCTGGAAAATATTACTCCATCATTGATAGCCTCTACTGAATTTGTTATGTGTGCAGTTTACTTGTAAATTCTTTTATATGTAAATTATGTCTATTATTTATTTATTTATTTTTTATTATTGTCTATTATTTTACTGTAAATTTCTTTTTAAAGTTGTGATAAAATACACATAACATAAACTTTACCATCTAACCATGTTTAAGGGCCCAATTCAGTGGCATTAAATATATTCATTGTTTTGATCCTGTCCCCAACATCCATCCCCCACCCCACACCCACCCCTAGCTTTTAGCAACCACAATTCTACTTTTTGTTTCTATGCATCTGACTTCTCTAGGTACCTCATCTAAGTGAAATCATAAAATCATAAAATTTTTGTCTTTTTTGACTGTTTCATTTCACTTAGCTTAATGTCTTAAAGATTCATCTATGTTGTAGCAAGTGTCAGAATTTCCTTTTTAAGGATGAGTAATATTCCACTATATGTGTATACTGTGTTTTGTTTATCCATTCATCTGTTGATGGACACATGGGTTGTTTCCACCTTTTGGCTACTACAAAAAATGTTACTAATTTGCATGTATCTATTATAAATTTCTTACCTCTACAAAGAATTTTGCATATTAGACTTGAAGCAATACTTCAGTGAAATCACCACATCACAAAGGAGAATGATTGTAAAGTATTTTTTTGGTTATTGATTTTGATACTTGGACAACATAAGAAATACTAGAATTAGTGGGAACTGGAATCGGAAGTGGAGTGAGACAGATTGCTGGGTGGACACTTGGGAGATGAACGTTAAGACAGATGGAAAAGCAAAGGCAAATTGTTGAAGTAGGTTAGAGGCAGTAAGAAGAAATCCTCATTAATAGCAATCATTCCTAATTCCTTAAGTGATAGTTATTATGAAAACTCAACACCTGAATGGAAAAGAAGCAAAAAAAAGATGTTTACATGTGCAGAAAAAAAAGTATGGTACATTTTTCAGAATCGACATGAACAAAATGTCTGGAGAATACTGATATACGCCTTATTGTGAACAACAAAAACATGTGCCAATTATCAAAAATACCAAGTACCTGCAAAAAATAGACTTCTTGGCAAATATATTAGAGCTGAAAAAATGGACAGAATGAGGAGAAAAGTGAAGTTCACAGATGTTACCTACAAAGAAGTGGGGGAACAAATGCCTCATGAGAGAATCAAAAACCAATAAGAAGTGTTTCCCTGATGTAGAGATCCAGGTTGGGTAGCACCACTGGGATCTTTGGGTGATTTCAGATAAAAATGTGATCCTGATAGGCTGAATTAGAGCTTCGCCTTAGACTTTAATTAGGAGAATATTCGGGAGAGTCCCCAAACCAGATTGTTCCAGGAAATGAGCAGGTTGGGTATACAAGATCAAATAGTGGTCAATACTCAGAATGCTTTCACAAAATTGACAAAGTAAATGTGGGTTAATCACCAGGACCAGCTGGTATCTACCCGAGGGTTTTAAGGAGCTCTAGGGTAAAACTGAGGAACAGCTGGCCATGTGCAGCCAATCATTTCAAAGAAACATGATGTCAGAAGACTATTTTTTTTAATTCCTTTCTCTAAGTGCCTGAAATTCCAGACACTGGCAGTTGTCTGCTTAGATGTACACTTTGTTGCGAGAACATGATAGTAATTGTTGAACTCCTTGTATCACATCATAAGAATGACAAAGAAGCTTCCATATAGAGAGGGTCCCATATCTTTTCTGAAATTCCATTGGTCAATGAATGTCCAGAAATACCAAATTCCAGGTGACTAAATATATCTGTAAATTTGCATTGCAGCGGACTCATAGTAATAAATTCTGCTTATTTTTCTCTGAAGAACTCAAAACAGTGAACAGCTTTGTCACTTTCAATCTCCTAGCCAGAGCTGTGAGCTGGACGGGAGCAGAGAGAGAGGCTTGTCTGGTCAGTATGCCCGCCCTGACATTGTTATAGAAAGACAGAAACTACTGTCTTTACTCTCCTTGCAGATGGACATGCCAGTGTTTTCCACATGACACCGCAAAGTATTCATTGCAGCAGTAACCCACTAACGCTCCTCACCTGTGCAAAAACCAAAAGTCATTTTACTTTCAGCCATAGCCAAACATTTATAAATATAGCAAAAAATAAAACTTTAGTAATTGAGCAATTTCAATTCAGCATTCATCTGCTTAGAAATTATTGCTTGCAGTGAGTCAACAACCAAATCTAATAAGTAAATGAAATTGGGAGACATTAATGAACACAAAGGAAGTGTTAGCTGTAGAGGAAATAGTGAAAACTATGATTTGCCACAGTATTCATTTCATCCAGGTAAATAACTGCTTATTATATTCTCCCTAAGGGATCAATTAAAAATGAGTCTCAGGTGATAAAATGTATTTTCAGCAATGGAGACAGAGTCATTTTACTATTGTTCCTATTTTGTTTGCACATATTCACCATTAATTAGCATAATAATGTTTTTCAATATTATATACATTAAGTAAAATATATAACCAAATGCAGAACAAACGCACATAGCAACTACAAGCCTATACACACACACACACACACACACACACACACGCACACACACACAAAAGACCTCCACACATGTACACTTTATAGCTCTGTATAGCAGACCTACTGGTGAATTTTTGCCCTGGATCTCTTATTGACAGGATGTGCAGCTTTAGGCAAATTATTTTAATGCATGAATTTTAGAAGTGTTTGGAAGGAGTTAAGATAATTTGCCTGAGACCGATGCCACAGATTCAGTTCCTAAATTGCATTTGTAGATTGAAATATATGCTTCAAATGGATAAAAACTGATTTGGGTTTTCATAGCATACAATTAATGACACTTGGCTATCTGGGAGAATAGTCTGGATCATCTTTCTTTCTGTAGACTTGATAACAGACTTCACCCTATTGCCCTATTTCTATTCACCCCCATCTTCTGCCTTTCTATTTTGAAGTTTATATTCATTTCTGTTCAATCACTATTTGTTATAGCCGACTACGACTGAAAATCCCCCTCTACTTGCTGTTTAAAATGCTCATTTTCACCTCCCTCCTGCCATCCTTCTCAGTGACTTCTGCACTCACGTAGAAAATTTGTTACACTCCACTAAATTATGATACATATTTGACTTTGTTGCCAGGAGGCACGATTTTACTGTCTAATTCTCAGGGATTATTTATCATATTTGGCATCTGCCCTACTTTCCACACGTAGTAAATATGCTTTGCACTCTCTGGAGCATTCTACATCTCAAAATTACACCCTTTTCTTTGATTGTGACCTTTTTGGTCACATAAGATTTTCCTCTCAACCTTAGTGCTCTATAAATAGTTGCTTTAATAGCCCTGTAAATAGTACGAGACCCATTCCTTCCTCTAACCTTTTCTAGATTGAGAGTTCCTCTTTTGTCAAAGACTATATTAGTCATCTGTGTTATGCCTTCACAGCCAGCATGGTGCTTCAGTGTTGATAGATACTCAATAAACTTGTGAAGTTCAACTGAATTAAGGAATGTTGGGAATTATAGAAGGAACTTCTATTTCCAATGATAAATGCAATATTTATCACCTGTTGTATACCACTGACGTGATAAAATGATACTTTTTAAAAAATTAATATGTGATCTAGAAAGTAAGAGTTTCTTCAGTTCATTTAAAATTTGTAGACATTTCTTTTTTAAATTTTAATTCCAGTGTAGTTAACATACAGTGTAGTATTAGTTTCAGGTGTACATTATAGTGATTCAACACTTCCATACAGTACCTGGTGCTCATCACAACAAGTGCTCTCCTTAGTCCCATCAGCTATTTCACCCATCCCGCCACCCATCACCCCTCTGGTAATGCTCTATTGTTTTCTATAGTTAAGAGTCTGTTTTTTGGTTTGTCTCTTTTTTCTCCTTTGTTGTGTGTCTTAAATTCCACATTTGAGTGAAATCATATGGTATTTATGTCACATAGCATCATACTCTTTAGCTCCATCCTTTGTTGCAAATGGCAAGATTTTATTCTTTTTTATAGCTCAATTATATTTCATTGCATACATATACCACATCTTCTTTATTCATTCATCTATTGATGGACACTTAGGTGGCTTCCATAATTTCACTATTGTTATAATGTTGCAATAAACATAAGAGTGCACCAAAAATAGTAAAATACCTAGGAATAAACTTAAACCAAAGGGATAAAAGACCTGTACTCGGAAAACTATACAGCACTGATGAAAGAAATTGAAGATGACACAAACAAATGGAAAGATACTCCATGCTCAAAGACTAGAAAATCAAATAATATTAAAATGTCCATACTGTCCAAACAATCTATAGATTTAACGCAATCCCTATAAAAATGTCAACAGCATTTTTCACTGAGTTAGAACAAACAATCCTAAGATTTGTATGGAACTTCAAAAGACCCTAAATAGCCAAAGCAATCTTGAAAAAGGAATATTTCTATTAAAAAAAAAACAGTTTATGTTAGAAACATATCCAAGAAACTACCAACCAAAATCTGGTATAGGAGAAAGCTGCTACACATCTATATGTCTTTCCTCTTATTGAGACTTGGAGAAACTCTAAGCTCAGAGCCAGCAAATACAAAGAATAATGGTGGCCTTGGGAGCAACCAAAAAAGCAAAGAGCAAAAATAAATAAAAATATAAAATATTATTATAGTTATATATGCAATTTTAATATGTAAAAGAAGCCTGAAAATGTTTATTTTTTTCACTAATTAAAAAAGCCATAAGGCTTTTTTTCTGTATTTGTATTGAAAGAACTTTCCATCCTTAAAGCATAGTTTTTATTTTTCTTGCCTTTTTTTTTTAAACAATCCATAGGTATTTGGAAGACACAGTTTCCTAATACCTTTACTGACTTCTTTCCTGCTAATAAAATACAAAGATCAATGGTGTTGGTCTTAACTAATACAATCTCTCCCATTCCCTAATTTCTAACCCTCTCTAGAAGGTACCATTTGCCTATATAGTTCAGCCCTGGCCAATGGAGAGCTTTGCCTGGTAAATTCTGATAAAGGGGACAGATGTTCCAACACAGCCTGCTTGCCCTTGGTCCTGTTTTGAATGTGGGCGAATGTCCAGGGCGATAGCAACAATATTCATACATGATGAAACAAGCATGAGTATAAAAGAATACAACTGTCAGTGAAGGGGAAATTTCAAAAGACTTAGGGTTGCTGATGACACTGTTTGCCTCTATGTGGCTGGTTGTGCCACCTCTTAAGACTTCTGGTTAGGTGAAAAAACTCATTCCCCTTTTGTTTCAGTGAGTGTTTTTCCAGTTAACTGCTCAGTGTATTACTAGTTAATCACTTCATTGTTTTTGAGATAAAAATATCACATGTTTCAGTTCCTCTGTTTTTAAAGTCTAATTGGACATATAAGATAGTCAATAATTGTAAAAGTGCCTACAGAGATACACAAACATATATAAAATGAAATAATGCGGAATAAACTAGAGGTAACACAGACCAAGATTGGTTGATAATTTTCATGTCAATTTACAATAAACCTCTTACTATTCAAAATCTTAAAATTAACATTATCTTAGTAACAAGATTTTGTAAGATTCCTGTCAAGCGCAGTCAACTGAAATCATTTAGTAGTGCTCCACCAAGTCACTAAAATATTCCCAAATTGAAAAGGATGTCAGATTTGTATTAGTTAGCCTTATAGAGATTCTGTAATATTAAGATCCTGAACCTTCCAAATGTACGGAGTGCCTAAGTAAATGGGCACTATTGTCATGTAAAACACATCATATTTCGTGACTCAGGGTCTGCTTCTTTGTTTCTGACAAATAAATGCAGGCACTATCAAAAAAGCTGTCAGTTCCCTTAGATGTGTAATTTTATATGGGGCTAATTTTTTCACATTGCCTAATGAGATTTTGCTAGCAAATAGATGACTAAAACATATGGGGATAATGTTCATTAGATTCAAGGGAACTGTTATCTTTAGAACTGTCGAAGTTGAAGTTTTAAAGGGATAAAACTTTTTTTTTTTCAAATTAATTGCTTTTGTCTACTGTACAACACATATGTTAGGGCGAAAGAGAGAATTTGTGCTAACATCTACAATTGTTCGACAGCACCATGTTTATACTTTTTTTGAAAACTAAAATCTTGCTTACTCTATTCGGGCCACCTGACTTTATTATTGGTAATGTTTTATATCAGGAAAATATAATACATTCCAAATTCTTATCTTTCTTGGGGTCTATAACATACATTGGGCTTACAAGTATTATTTTTAGTTTAATGTATTTTTATGTAGAAACTATCTCCCCAAATTGATTGTAGACCCCATAAGAGAGATAGTATGTTAATTATATTTTAAGTAAGAACATGTAATTGCTCTGCCACATCCAGAAAAAGAGTTCAATGTATGTATCTTGTGGATGATGTGATAATTATGCTCATTTAATGATAATTAGGGTAAGAATAATTTGCCTGAATTCTAAAAGTATTTATGAATTGCACACACCTACCTCTTAGGCCTTTCCTAATACCTTAGGTCACATTTTGCTAGAGGGATGCACAAAATAAATGGAAATGAACCACAGATGCTCACAGAAACACAGTTCCAAACTATGAGGCTTGAGTGAAGTGCTGAGGGCAGTTCCTAGACAAAGCGCTTTGCAGGGACACTCACTGTTAGGGGCGCCCTGCCTTTATAAGGGCTCCTTGCAAAACAAAGACTGAATGCCTATTTTCATCTTTTTCATAAAAACAGAAATTCTCTTTGGATTTCTATCCGTTAACAAAAACAGATACTAATGTGGGCCTTTCACAAAAGCAAAGTAGAGTAATGTGAACTTTTGAAAAGGGAGGGATATCTATATGGCAATTCTGTTATGTGCCAGAGAGCTTACTTGCAGCCAAAGGTGGCCCATAAGCAATACTGGACACTTAGTTTATGGGCATAAGGATATCTTGCCCCTGGAATATTCATTCCCATCATTCCTATCATCTATCTAAATAAGACTTTCCAGTCCTCGCTGGGTTGAATGTGAAATAATTCCCAAGTGTCCCCGGGATGTAACTCTGCAGGTCTAAAGTTTGGTCTAATCTGTCAGTGTTTCTGCTCCCTCTATTTACTATGTGTTCTTGGACAGATGATTTCACCTCTTGAGTCAGGCTCCTATTTGCAAAAGAGAGCTAAAAAGACAATATAATTAAATAGATAGTGTACACAGCCTTAGGATAGTATCTTGTATTCTTTTGTCTCCCAAGGCAAAGAGAAAGAGAAGCTAGTTCTTTTCCCACATTTACTGAATATAATGAAAAATGGGATTGTACTTCCTGTCAGTTACAGGCATGATTTGGTCTTAAAATCAACACAATACAAGAACTTGCAGAGTTAAAATCCAGTGAAATTTCAGCAAAGGCACGACATTGTAGTTACAATTCTTTTCTTCTCTAACACGCTGGTCATGAGTCTACCCCTTAGTTAATGTTTGGCCTTGCCTATAACCTCTGGAATAAAAAATGCATAGGCATTTTTGTGATTATCCATTTATTTACAAGGATAGATTGTCACGTCTTTTTATCTATACTAAATCAAATAAGCAAAATCTTGCCTTTTGTACCATGTAAGCTTTCTTAAAAATTTTGAAGATAAGATCTTTCAAGACTTAACATGCATTCTTTCCCTAGATTGTTTTCTGCCTTAACTATTAATATGACTGTAAAATAAAAATATTGTTATCAAATATTTAGGGTTACCAGTTACTTTCCATTCAGAACATGAAAGTTTGACTTTTCTTATTTGAGCATGGGCAACTATATCTGAGTGTGTGATTGTGCCATGCACTTGTAAGTAATAAGTGTGGAAATTCACTTAACATATAACATGTCAAATCAATGATTACTACCTAACAAACTCAGAACCGGGGTATCAACTTCAATATTTGGTAAGCTACAATTTATTTTATTTTCTTTAATGGAAGGTGAGAAACACATTTCAATGTTTTTGTTACAGACATGAATTTGGTTTACAGCTTCCCACTCTACCTGTTCTTTTAACATCATTCAAATATATTTAGAAGGAAATAAAGCCAACACTGATGGCATTGTTGGCCAAACTGATGTCAAGAAAATCTGATAAGAATATTAGAAAAATTGAAGACATAATAGAGAATAGTGGATTAAAAAAAAATCTCCTGGAAACATTAAGCATTAAAAGAAAGAGCACAGTAGCTAGAAGCAAGAGCACAGGGGGGAAAATATCACTTTAATCCCTAGCTAATTCTCACGGATCTGAGTTCTCTGTGGAAACTGAGATATGAAGCTCACTGGCCTTAGGCATATAAAAAGCATCAAAGGTGAAAAAGATCACACCAAGTTTCAGCAAGACTTGATCTTTATGCTTAAAAAAAAAATGGGAAAGGCTAATCTTACACTAGCTCAGTGTAAGATGAGAGATTTCCAGACACATCATAAATGTTGAAAAAATACTTTCAAAAACAAAAATAGCATTTTTGAAAACATGAAAATAAATGGAACAAAATTAAATTATTGAGGATATCAAGGAACACATGAAACTACACTACTAAAATGGTTATTGTTTTTAACAATAACATATAATAGCAACCGGAAAAAAAATTTAACAAATATATTTGAAAAAATACCCTGCTAAATAAAATATAAATATGTAAAATATTTTATCATTTGGTTTTTTTTAAAAAGGTTTTCTATGAAGATGAATTGTTCATAACAAGATATTTAATAAGTATTTAAATCAAGTAATGAAACAAATTTTGATCATTGAAAAATATATGATAATTAAGAAAAATCAAAGTTCCCCTTAATAGTAACTAACTTATAAATCTTAATCACAATTTACAAGTTATTTATTGGTTTTATTTGCAGTATTATAATGCTGAGTTGGGATGGATATGGAAGCTAAGACACCAAATGACAAAAGCTTTATGAAAGCTAATTCATCACTGTCTGTCTTTGCTCTGAAGGACAGCAATGTCATTTAGAGATAAAATGGTGCATTATGGAGAGAGAACCAACATGAGTTTTTGTCTTCATTTTTGTTTTAAATTTTTACTCCTATCATGTTAAAGAACAAATCATAGGAGTCTTCGAAGAACTGATACTCAAAGATGCCTATGGCTTTAAAATTACATGCTACCTTGGATTTTATGGCAATAATTCTCAAATTGAATGCATACAGCAATCACCTGTCTTACTTGATTAAAGTTAAATACTCAGGTCATACCCTGGAGATATTGATTCAGTGGGTCAGCTGGAGGCTTAGAATCTATAACTTAAACAACTTCTCCAAGAAGTTGGGTTACAGTTGCATATTGCCTCTCAATTTAAGAGACAGTGTCCTAGAGGCTAAAGTAAAAACCCAATTTCCATATTTGCACTCCCTGGTGATAGAGAAGCCTCATACTCTTTCAAAATATGAAGAAAAGCCTATTAATGCATTGGTTAACTTCAGGAAAGTCATGGCAGGAAGCAATATGTCCACCAAAATCTATTCTCCTCTTTGTCCATACAAACTATAGCTGAGACATGATTGTCCAGTCAGCTACATTTGATAGATAGATGAATCACGTGATAAGCTCTCACCAACAGAACACGAGTGGAAGTGATATGTTCGCTCTCTGCTCAGTGAATTTAAGAATAGTATCATACTTCCTCTACACTCCTTCCCTCTCTTCATGAGGTTAGAATGGTAATGATCAGAGAGAACTGAAAAGCCACATTTTAATGTTGGAAGAGCTGCCATCAGTCTATCCCCTAATTGTTGTAGATCACGATCCATGGACTGTTAAGAGAGAGAGAAATCAACTTCCATGTTTTAAAACTTCTAAGATGTTTTTGGATCACTTATTCGTTACGCTATTATACAAAGTATAAAGGAAAATGTTATTATTATAATACTTTCATTGTAATTAATATTACTGAACTCATACTATAAGCCAAGGACTGCGTTATTGCTTTAAATATCATCTCATTTGATCATCTAAACAAGCCTGTGATGTGATACTTATTTTCCTCATTTTACCAGGAAGGCAACTGAAGGCATAAAGAGGGACACAGACAGGCTTCAGGTTACTCAGACAGGATTCTAACCCAGATGTGTCTATTGAAATTTTTGATCTAATCTCCATAAATTCAGGAAAAATTTAATATTTCCATCCATTTCCACAGCAAATTTAGTGACTTGTTGTGTCTGTAGACCTAACGATATTTGTCAGCATTATATTTAAACTGATAAACTGAAAAAGATCATCTCCTTCAATGACAGGGAGATTAATATTTCATTGACAGAGAAGAGACTTTAACAGCAAAACAGCCTAAAGGAGGAATCTGAAGTAAATTATCCCCAAGAGGATTGGTCATGCTGGCTTCCACAGCACATATACTAAAATTAAAATGATACAAAGAAGATTAGCATGGCCCAAGAGGATTGATCAACAGTGTGTTAAATCGGAGATGCTGTGGGGGTGAAGCTTCCTAGACCCACACCAAATGGATCATCCGGGCCTTGCAACAGATCAAGCTATACCTAAGAAAATAAGTGTTTTCTGTCCAGTGAGAGGAAATAAACTGGGATCCGATCTCTGGGTAAAATAGCAAACTTAAAAAAAGAACTTTATTTCCTCTGGTTTCTTAATTCTATTCTTTTCATGATTCTGTTTGTACTTGGCTATATTTTGTGTTTAGGGATAAATGTTGAAAATTAAAACAAGGAAATAATTATTTACTCTTGGTCAGGCAAGACTATAAAACACAAGAAATCCAGTGGCCAAGCCCTACTGTTGGCAGCAGAATCCCACAGGAAAGACCTGAAAAGCTTGCTGAAGCTGTAAGACCCTTATGCTATAAGCCACAAGAATTCAGGGTAGCAAAAACTGCTGTTTTTTCTTCACAGGATCAACTCTATTAAAGTCCTTCCTGAACGTGAAATTCTGAGGTCTTGGTTATACACTGAGCAATTCCCTTCACTCCTTTTGTTTTTTTCCAGGCCATTTAGAGAACCAACCAAAAAAAAAAAAAAAGGTTCTGTATTCTCAAGGGACAATAAATTGATGACCCTTCAAGTAGAGACATTCAAAATGATCATTCATCATTATTTTAGAAAAGCAGTTGAGTAGTCCAGACTAAAGTGAAGGAGGAAATGCTGAGGCCATGATTCAGGACATATTCACTAATACAGAAAAAATTCTGTAGTTCACAGGAATCTTGCCTCAGAAGGCATTTTCTGGGGCATTATGGACATAGGTGAGGGTCCTTTTGAGGATCACAAAGTGTGAGGGGAATTGCAGAAATTGGTTGAATAGTGGGCAGTTTGCAATGTATGGGATAATTTTTCACGCATTGAGCACCTACTCCTTATCCCAATGACTTTTACATATCTTACAGTATCTTTACGGGTAAAAAAAAAAAAAAGCTATTTGCGACTTTTTAAACTTAACTTTTGCATGATTTCAAAAGGCACTAAATTCTTTAATCCTGTAACTGGTAAGTTAGGGATAACTTTTTTTTTTTTTTTTTAAGTTAGGGATAACTTTAACACTGTTCAATTTAGAGCATTACCAAGAGTTGTTTATCAGTTTAAAAAATTACATACCGGTGGTGGTGTTTGTTTTTGGGTTTTGTTTTTATTTTTGTTTGAGAGAGAGAGAGAGAGAATGAGAGAGAGCAGTGGGTGAAATGGCAGATGAGGGGCAGAGGGAGGGAAAGAGAGAATCTTAAGCAGGCTCTACATCTAGCACAGAGCCCCATGGGGGGCTTGATCTCAGAACCCTGAGATCATGACCTGAGCGAGTGGAATGAGTCATGTGCTTAACCCACTGAGTCACTCAGGAGCCCCAGTGGTGGTGTTTAATTCACCATTTAATCATATCTATCAATGTGGATTTGTGGCTGTTGTAGTCATGGTGATAATTACATTTACATACATGAGGTAATTATACACGCACACACGTATGTATGAGTGTGGGTATTTAGTTAGTCCTCATTCAAAAATGTCAAATAAAAGAAAAATGTTGACAATATTCAGTTGAATATTTATAGTTGGGTTTTACAGCTTTGTCCACAAGTCCACAGTTACAAATTACTTACTTTGCTGACAGTTTTTCTTTTTCTAATTGAACTATGGGATGGTTAAGATTAAGTGTACATTTTACAAAGAAACACACTATTGTATTCAACAAAATTATACTTCCAGTGTTTAAAGTAATGTCTGAGTACTATAATACTGTCCCTAACATGTTTATAAATAGTCTATTCAAAATGATAAAACACTTCTTTCTTAAAGAATAACGAAATGATAGCAAAACATCAAAAGCTGAAAAGCATTAGAGAAAAAATACATTCATCAGCGGCAGCAGGTCATTAGTTCAAGAAAGGAGAAAAATCTAAATCAAATTACTTTCTTCTATTGAATTAAGCAGTGAACCTGATTGAAGAAAAATCAATGAGATAGTGAAAGTTAAAAAAAATCCATTTATGTAATGAACAGTGGATAAGCATCTTTTCTTTAGAGGTGAATGAAAGCACCCTGCATAAAAATGAAGTCCTGCTGCTTAGAGATGTATGGTTTATCACTAATTAAAAAGTCGCAGAGGAAATGTGATTTTCAGAATTGCTAACGGGGCAGCCCGGGACATGTGCTGCTCAGATTTGCCACAGGGGGCATCGTTCACGGACAGCCTCCGCAGGCTCCATCTCTCCTTGGGTTTCACCATTGTGTTCACACTGAGGTTGTGTTTTCAGCAGCTGTCCCATTGCCAAGCACATTGTTGGTACCTTAGCTTGAGAATATCACACTTGCCTAGTTCAAGTTTACTTCGTCCCAGTTCTTCCTCCCCTTCTCCTTTCACAGGTGGCAGACCTCTACTGCATTCTGAAGAGACTCCCTACCTTTAAGTCCTCCCATTTGTGCTTCACAGGCATTTCCCCCAGTAAATTTTTGAATGTCTAGTCCTACTTTGGTCTTTGGTTCTAGGAGAACCTGAACTGACATGGTAACAATAAGTATAAATAAAGTGACAAATATTATATATTTATATATTAGTTTGCATGAAAAATTTCCTCCTCTCTCTCATATCCTTGCCTACGAAACAGACAGAGCTGCAGGTGTAGTAAGTTAGAAAGATGGGTTTAGAGTCTCATTTTAAAAACTGAATAAAAGGTTTTAGCATTTGTTTCACTATTCATCAATCACACTTAGTCATGAAGAATTTCAGTTAAATACTTTACAAACTGAAGAACATTGCTATTAGCGATATTCATATCATTAATGTAATCCATTGAGTGGTAAATTTCATAAACTGTAAAAAGATAATAAAGAAATGAACAATTGATCCTAAAATTATCCTAAAAGGATTTTGCTCTCTAATTGATTGTTGCAGGATTGTTTTAATCAAATAAAAATTGAATATCAAATTAAAATATTATGAAATGATGTGACATATTTTTAATATGTATATGAAAAGATAAATGAGGTCCTTTTTATGTGGTAGAGTAAAAAGAGTATTAATAAATTTAGAAACGAGCATGTACTATTTTAAAGATCCTTGCTTGCCAAGAACTTTCAGTTTCTATTTTTGCAGTAGTTAACTAAGGATAAGATCAAGCATACAAAAATGGAACTATATTGCTCTCACTTGTGTTCTATTTAAAAAGATAATATTTGAATTTAAAAATCTGTATGAACATACAATACTAGATTAGATGATTAATCCATTTGAAATGGATGTGAAACATTTAGCCAATAATTCAGAAAGAATTAATTAAAGATTTTGAAGCCAAAGCAAGATTTAATATATCTAATTATAAGTTTAAAACACAATTAAAACTTACGTAAGTCATTCTTTGAAAAGAACTAAATTTATTATTAGAGCATTTTCAACTACATATTTCAATAAAAACAGGTGTCTGTATGCAGTATATAGTTACTGGAAGGCAACAAAACCATTTGCAGAAATACAAGAAAGAAATTTGAGAGGTTTTTTTTTTTTAACAATGGAAGAACCAAATTCTATTAAATTAGCAGAGATGCATGAAATGCATTGATTTAAAGGTGATTTAAATAATGTTCTATATTCACCTACTATTATTTGAAAATTGTATATTAAAATTATTTGTTAGAGGCATTTTGATTTTTTTCAGTCCTGCACTGACATAATTTCATGGGATCTATCCCATATCTCTAAAGATTTTTGTAGTATTGTCTTTTCTTTCCCTTATTTTTATTCTAGTTCTCTAAGGTCTTTTTAAATTATGGAAACTGAATATTTGTCTTGACAGAGGGTGAGATTTTTGTGTTAAATTTGCTTCTTCCGTTGAGTAAAGTGATGCCTTTGCAGTTTAGCTGGTCACATGATCACATTTCCACTCAGTGTGGTCATGTGGCTAACTCTGAATCTATGGCAGGAAGAGGAGATAGTGTCTGCAATTCTGAATCATCTCTTTAATAATGGAGTCCCCTCCCCTGGATGTCCTTTCCCCACTTGCTGGTGGCTGGGAAACAGTGATACTGCTGACACCTTGAAAGCTACATTTGATTTGGCATTGGTCTGTATCACAGTAAAATCTATTGTACTTAAGCCACAAGTTTGAAACTTTTTGTTAGCCAATTTGTTTTTTTTTTTTAAAGTACTTATTTATTTATCTGAGAAAGAGAGCGACAGAGAGAGAGAGCATGGACATGAGCAAGGAGAGGGGCAGAGTGAAAGGAGAGAGTGAATCCCAGGCAGACTCCCACTGAGCATAGAGTTGAACCCAGGGCTCCATCCCACTGACTGTGAGATCATGACCTGAGCGAAATTAAGAGTCAAGTGCTTCACTGAGCCACCAATGTACCTCACCAATTTCTTAATAATTCGTATTTTAAGATATGATTTGTTGTCTGTGATACTTGTTACTACCCCACTCCATGTCATAACACAGAATTATTTTGACATTAACTTACATCTAAGGGCAGTTTGTTTGTGAGAATACTTTTTCCTCATTGTTTTTACCTTCACAGTCTGTCATTTCTTTTGGGACATCATTCCCATGCCCACTACTGTTATTTCCTTATTTCTCTCATCAAATACAAAAATAAAAGAAAAACAAAACGTGGCCTATTTTAACTATTCCTAATAGCAACTTTTATTCAGTAATTTTTTTTTACTGTTTTCATAGATAGATACCCTCTGATTTTTTACTTTCTTTTCTTTTTCTTTTTTTTTTTAGAGAAAAGATGGAGAGAGAGAGAGAAGGGGTAGGAGACAAAGGGAGAGGGAGAGAGAGAATCTTAAGCAAGCTCCATGTCCAGCGTAGAGCCCAATGAGGTCATCTGAGCCAAAATGAAGAGTTGGTCATTTAAGTGACTAAGCCATACAAGTGTCCCTTTACTTCTCTTAAACCAGTATTTATTCATTATAAGTGGGTCCCAGCATCAAGCTGTTTCATTATGCCTTATTGTTTAGTCATGTCCAAGTACTTTACACTGAAATACAATATTTTATTATCAATTAGTCTTTTGTTTTCCTTTATACTGCAGTTAAGAAGTATATTTAATTTGGGGGGAATGTTTAGTTAGGTTATGCTAGCCATGAACTTTATGTCAGGATTATAAATGGGGCATGACTTATGAAACTAATATTTTGTAACAATATGTGCTATGAAAAGCAACTGTTGGATCTTGAAATTCTTAGTATCATTGCTCTGGCACATCTCTGGAGAGATCTCGCTCCCTTGCCCGAGCGGCTTATCTAATCTTACAGATACTAGCGTTACTTTTCCTGAAGGGAAATATGGCAAATACAATCCATCTGGGCTAGCAGACTGGAGCCTGACAGGTTGAGACTCATTACTGGGGTTCATTCAGGTCTTTAATTACTCAGCTCTTAAGTGTCTAGGCCAATAAGAAATGTTTCAAGGAATGTGAATCATGAGAGAAGCTAGATTTCACTTAAGGTAAGTGGTGGAAGCAGTACGAGATGACAGAATGAATGAGGTTCAGGAATCTGTTCTAGAAGAGACACATCATAGGAACATAGGAACATAGCCCCTGGCGTAGGAGAGATACATTTAGAATGGGATATGGATACTCATAAAGAATTATTTGGATCAAAACCTGAAAAACAAAGGAAGGGAAAAAATTTCAGCTCAAGAATAGCAACATAGGAGGGATTTTCATGTATCCATTAACACATTTGTATTACATCTCTTTCATAGATTGGAGTAAGTATTGGGGAGAATGTGAAGAAAAATGATTCAAGATTCTTATGAATCTGTAGTATAGTGGTTAGAAGTATGAACTATATTGACTTTGAGATGGTGAATAGCTGCTACTTACTGAAAGATGATTGTATAATCTGCAATCGACTAGGCAGTTACTATATATTTCCTCATTCATTGTCAATATTCATTGAATTATTTACATTATAAATTTTATTGTGTAAATTATATCTCAATATCCCTGATTATAAAAAACAAACACCTTCCATGTGTACTAACTTAGAAGAGAATCTATTACCAGAATCAACTTGAGTATATTTATTTTTCAATTTGATTAATTCTTATCCTGGGAAAAGCACATGAGTTCATTTATTTGGGAAAGGAATTACAATATCCATGGGTCTTGATCGGGTTGCAAAGTGTAGTAAAAACAAGAAATTATGTTGCACCATTTGGAAGAAGGACAAATACTAAAAGGGTGTGGTGTAAGTGAGTTTCTATACTTTTCAATTTGCCTGAAGCTGTCCCTGAACAGACCATTCTGAATCAAGAACATTAATTTTGATTCTATTCCCTCTAGACTTTATTTGCATATGTTTATCTTACACTGCATTTAAGAAAATCAGACTAATTACTATAAACAAACACACATGAGAAGCAATATTTGGACAGTGATGATCATCTTAAAATGTGACTGCATAAGGTGATTGGAATTTCATTAAAATTAAAAATTACTCAAGGAAGAAAACTTATATAGGAATAAACTTGTTTCTTTAATATTACATTAACTGAGCATGTTATTATTATAGCAAAGAAGGAATAAAATTCTGCCCATTCAAACCATTTAATTTTCTTTCAATGGAATAAAATAGATAATATTTGGTGCATAGATGGTTTGAAAAGCATTTACTTTTGTACATTGTCTTGACATTAAAGAATTATCATTAAAAAATCATCACAATCTGAAGGGTAAGCAAAGTGATTTTAACAAATTTCAGGAATGCACATTTAAATAGAAATGAGGTCATTAAATAAACATTTAGTGAATTTATTTTATGTGTCAAGCACTTTTCTTATTGGGTATTTCCCCTCTTCTACTTTACAGGAAAAAAAAAAAGAAGTAGTTAAATATTTCAGACAAATTACTTTAGTCATTATATATACAAACACATATTAGTTTTAAGAGCTTTCAAAGTTTGAATAAAAGCATAGAATTTTTAATACAAGGAAAATAGTACCTTAAAGATATTAACTCTAAATGATGGTGAAGGGGAATAGAATTTGCCATCCCAAAATATGCCCGTTTGGCATAAGGGTTATCTTGAGTTGATTATTCTAAGCTAATCACAGTGGAAAAGCTCTGAAAAACAGAAGTTCCTAGCTATTTTGTGAGAGAAATTTATATTTATAAGGGAAACCTCTACTTGTAAGGGTATCTCCCTCTCTCTACCAGGAAAAGGAGGCTGACAAAATCTCTAGAAACTTGCCAGTGGAGAAGGCATGGATTCAATCTGCATAACAACCATACTTCTGTCTACTGTGCTTTGTCTGATAACCTCCCATAACCAACTCTCTTCACCCCTGACATCTTCTTTTGTCTCTAGTTGGAGATAGTATTTAAGGTGATGGTTTGGGCCATTTTAGGGAATTACATGTTACAGGAGCTGTCCATGTTATTAAACTTCTGTGTTTCTCTCCTGTTCATGGGTCTTTTATTTCAGGGGAATCCCAGCCAAAAACCTAGAAGAGTAAAGGGAAAATTATTTCTCTCCCCACACGATGGTATACTGTTATATATAGAATTGTTATAATAGTGCTAAAGTCTATTTTTAATTTATTGTTATTCTATTCATAGCACCCCTTCCTTGTCCAGCCTTTTAAATTATATTCACAAATTAATTATAGTCATATAATTTTATCACAGCTTTAATTACATTAATTAGACAAAATGTATCAAATGCTTACTAGATATCAAGTGCTATTGTAGGTAGACACATTGAACTGAGACAAAAAATTAGCCTGTCCTCATGGAGCTACTATTTATGAAGTATTTTTACTTGTGTTTTTCCCCCCTGTTTACTCATTTAATATCAATCTTCTTTTCTACATTGCAAACTCGTGAATATATACATCAAAGCCATATTATTAACAACTTAACATTTAGCACATTACACAGTACTTGCCACATAGATATTATTCATTATTTTTAAATAAATGGAGGAACAAATGAAATAGTGTTTATTTCAAAAGCTTAGCATAATTGCTAAATAGTAACCTGAAAACTCAGAAACAATCCACTCTATCATATTTTTTAATGCAATTTTCTTTCAACTGCTCAGCATTAAAACAGAAAAACGTAATACCTGTTACCTACACTTAGTAAACTTAGAGATTAGTAGGTAGAGACAGAATTATAAGCAAATGTTTGCTCCAAAACATTGTAAATCTCTGAAGAAAAGGTTTCAAGGTAATGGCTGACTTGACGCTTAATAAATGAACACCAGGCAAAATAAAACTTCTTTTCTTTCTTTCTTTCTTTCTTTCTTTCTTTCTTTCTTTCTTTCTTTCTTTCTTTCTTTCTTTCTTTCTTTCTTTCTTTCTTTTCCTTCCTTCCTTCCTTCCTTCCTTCCTTCCTTCCTTCCTTCCTTCCTTTCTCTTTCTTTCTTTCTTTCTTTCTTTCTTTCTTTCTTTCTTTCTTTCTTTCTTTCTTTCTTTCTTTCTTTCTTTCTTTCTTTCTCTTCTCTCTAATGAAAGGCCCAAGAATGATCTATAAGCAATCACTAAATACTTCTTTCCCCCTCTAGTTTAGCTTGGGATCATGCCAGTATTATTTCCCACTATGATTAGTGGGATTAATACTAGGTATTCAATAAGTTGGTGATTTTGAATGAATATCAGTATGAGAACTGCTCCAAATTATGGAGCATCCAAATGCTCCAATAATTGATAATTATAATTATCAATTTCCAAATTGAAATGCTCCAATTATTCACCAAATCAATTAGTACTCATTTTAGTCATATGGTCTTTGGACCACATGTAGGATGGACCATATCCTACCACATGTAGGATGCCTGTAGTGATATATTTAGCTGCTGTTTATTAGATGTGTGGGATGGCAGGGAGCAACATAAATATTCAAAGTCACCTACTGTAAACTCCAAGTACCTATTCCTGCCTGAGTAACAACAGTAATAGAATGTTGGGGAAAATAGGAAGGAGGGAATGATATAGGAAAGTGTGGCAGTTTCAAAACACTAATATTATCTGGTCAAATATTTTATTATACATATAATATATGGTCATTATTTTAACACTTACACAAAAGAGGAATTGTGATAATATATTGTAAAGTCAGAATCAGAAACTTGTTACTATTTGTCTTCCCAATGACAACTATTCTATAAGATAGACATAATAAGATATATATCACTATGAACATGAATGATTTTATTTGACCTAGTATTTATATCTTCAATGACATTGAGGAGTTATATAATCCCTTTGAGTCTCAGTTTTTGCCTACTTTCCAACTTTCATAGTATTCTTTAGGTTATACAAATTTAGATTATACAAATTAATAATAGCAAGCTAACACATGGAGGTATTCCAAAACCCAAAGAAATTTTTTAAATTGCATTTTCAATGTTAATGCCCAATATAGAGTAATTTTACTAGTTAAAAAACAATAGCAGCAACAAAACAAAATACTTATATGTCTAAATATATTGGGTTATTTTATCAGAAACATCTTTAAAAGGAACTAAAATCACATATGTGTCAATATTGTACTTCTCTTGAGTCCAGAAAACAGTCTGGTTAGGAGATCCCCCACCCTTCTGTGTTCCAGAAAAGGCTTTCCCCAAAGAACTTTTCTTCCATATAACTTAGGTAATACTCTGTCCACCCTTTCTCACAATTCGCATGAAACTTGCAGATAGTTCCCTTATTTACCTGTGAGAAGGTCAAATATAAACCTTTCCTCTTTTGCCTGAACCTTCTGAAATGCCAGATGCAGATCTTCCCCTCCCAGTTTTTTGTCTCAAGAATGATTAGCTGACCTTAAAATTGTTTGTCCCCCTGCAACTAGCTAGACCCAGGGATAAACATTTCCGGTTCAGCTAACTGGCTGACATGTCTCTTGATTTCAAAAATAGTCCCAACTTTAACCTGTCTACTCATCCCCAGAAAAATTTAAGGCAAAATCCACAATGCTCAGAAACTGACTTTCATATCTCTCTATTGCAATGACCTAAAGAAAATCAATTTTCTTACTTGTTTGGCTTTAGCCAAAAAGATAGCTATGGACGTATTAACAAAATATTTACTGAGTACCAATCTTTTACTGATCACCTTTCCAAGTTCTCAGAATTTAGCAGTAAGCAAAACAAACAAAAAATTTTTGGTCTCAAGGAGCTTACATTCCAGAAAGAAGGATAAGAAAGAAGATAATAAAATAATAAAGATAAAATAAAGAAGATAATAAAAATAAATTGTATGTGCCAGGCAGGGATGAGTGTTATGAAAGAACAACGTTAACAGGGTAAGGGTTGGTGGCCAAATGAGGAACTGTCTATGAAGGTGCTAATATATCAGGAGATCAGAAGCAAAATGACCTGAATGACTAGAAAGATCAACATCATATGGCTAGCTGGGAAAATTTCATTTTAGGCAGAAGGATAGGTAAATGTAAAGCTGGGAGTATGATTGGTCCAGAAACAGAGGAGGGCGGTATAATGGGAATGGGAAGAGCAGGTAGAGACAGTTGGAAATAAGAGAAATGAAACAGGAGTCTACATGGACTGGGACCTTGAAGTCCAGGAGAAAGCATTGGAGAGTTTGAACACAGAAATAATAAAACTTCATTTAAATTGTAAAAGACTTTTGTTCCTACTTTCTAGAGAAGACAATTACAAATGAAAGTAGAAGCAAAGAGACTAGTTCCGATTCATTTGCTAAGATCAGGATGGGGAGAAATCAGGAAGGGAAGCAAATGATTGTGACTTCTAGAAGTGAAGATGGTAAACTGTGGTCAGATTCCAGATATATTTTCGTGGTAGAGTCCAAAGAGCAAGCTGTGGATTTGGATGTATGATGTCGTAAAAAGAGATGGATCTATGACAACTCCAAGGTTTTTGTGCTTCAGCTTTTTTTTTTTTTAAAGATTTTATTTATTTGACAGAGAGAGAGACAGCAAGAGGGAATACAAGCAGGAGGAGTGGAAGAGGGAGAAGTAGGTCCCCCGCTGAGCAAGGATCCCAATGCGGGGCTCGACCTGAGCCGAAGGCAGACGCTTAACGACTGAGCCACCCAGGTGTCCTGCTTTTTTTTTTTTAATTAGTCTTACAATGATGGGAAATAACAGAAAGGAAAATATTAGGGTGGGATGGGAGTAGAAGTCAAGAGTTCTTTTCGAGATATGTTCAGTTCAGAGACGCATATTTGACATCCAATTGGATACCTCAAATGTAAGGTTTGGTATATTAGTCTGAGGGTGCAGAGTGGAGATATACATTTGACGGCACTCAATGAAGCAATATCATTTAATGTCATGCGACTCATCAGGATTTCCCAGAGGAGGTCCATAGATAGGAAGGAAAGAGGCTTAGAGGCAGAATAGTGCAGGGACTTCAAACTGTTTCCCTGATTCATGAAAGGATTTCAAAACAACTTATCCCTTTGCACATTTTAAAACTGACACTATAATTTTTCATTATGAGCCCAAGTTGTTGTAAGGAATATAATTTTAGTGTATTATAAATATTGACATTTTAAAAGTTTAAAATAACACTGTTCTATCACCTTTTAAACATACAGAGTGATTTTAAAACCACATGCTCTGATGGTTACCCCTGTTAATCTAAAAATACCTGACTAAGGTGTCTTTCACTGTCAGGAATTCTCATTTTTTCCCCTTGAACTAATATTTCTATTCTGCTTCTTTTGCAAAATACTATCTAACTGAAAATTAGATAGTATTATGCTTGAAAAAATTTTAAAGGTTATCCACTAAAACATTTCTCTGACAAAAAAGCAAGCCTTTGTATATTTTCAGATGTAAGTTTGTAATGTCTTAAAACCATCTTCTTTTACAGAGAAGATAAGACTTCTCTGTAAAAATTTCCATAAGGTTCTAAATGTAAAAATTATTTTCTGATCAAATTATTGTTATAATCCTTAGGAGTACATTATATATAAAAGCAGAGGTATAAATTTTCATTACAAAGTTATTAATGAGACAGAGTTTGGCATCCATTCTCTTAATATTTTCCATTATGTGTGTTTGTGTGTTTATAAAAGCTCCCAAAAGACTTGCTCACAGAAGTAGATAGGAATCAGTGGGGTCACTTGATTTTAAAACTCCTAAGTTTTATGCCAGAAACATAGAATTTTTAGTGACTATATTGTATACCTGAAACTAATATAGTCTGTTAACTATACTGGACTTAAGATAAAAAAAATACTTAATTAAAAAACCATATAGTGCTCTATAGTCAGAGATTATTTTTATTTTATTTTTTTTTAAAGATTTTATTTATTTATTTAACAGAGAGAGAACACAAGCAGGCAGAGAGGCAGGCAGAGGCAGAGAGAGGAGCAGGCTCCCCGTGGAGCAAGGAACCCGATGCGGGACTCGATCCCAGGATGCCGGGATCATGACCTGAGCCAAAGGCAGCTGCTTAACCAACTGAGCCACCCAGGCATCCCCAGAGATTATTTTTAATTGTCAGATGCCAGTTGTCCAAATATGACCAACATAACTTGTTGATAAGGCAAAGCGGACTCTATTGCAAGAGTGTCAGTTGCAGGCAAGAGGTTAAGCATCATTAGAATTGGGTAAGCATCATGCTGTTGCAGGTTTATAATTATTGGAACCAGAATGCAAAGGTTAAACTTTCTTTTGATGCTTTCTGTTGAAGAGTTGATAGGTCCTTCTAGAAGTTCTTTAATGAACAATTAAGTTCTTTGTTTCTGTTAATAGTCTCTCTTGAAATAATAAAGTTATAAATTCTTACAACTTTAAGTCATTGAACATTGACATAATAAAGTCTTATTAATGTAGGCTGTAAGGTGTGTGTCCATCGGTGATAAGATTAGGGATAAAGTAGATAATTTTGATCCTCAATGTCCAACTGCATGTGGTTGGTACATGGTTTCTAGTACTCATAAGATTCTACTGAAGAACTCAGTTGGTTCTTCTTCAATCCTACTAAAAACAAAGATTGGAGAGACCTGACAAGCCCCTAATTTGCAAGACTGTTAGTCACTCAGTCATTATCATTTTTCATTTTCTTAACACCAACTTCTGCATCTATGTGGAAACTTGATGTTTTTAGGGCAGTGCACCAAGGTGAATTTCAGGAAAGGTGAAGGTATATCTTTGTTTTGTAATGTAAAGGAAAGGTGAGTGTGGAAGGGAACAAAATAGAACCACCATGAAATGGTCTCAGGCAAAAATGGAATGGATACAGTGGTTCCCTTAAAGCAATTTGCCACTTTAGCCCTTGAAAAGTCTTTGTATGCCCCAAAGTGTATGTACTCATAGATTTGGAAACCATTGCTGTAGAGGAGAAGGCCTCAGAAAAAGAGAATCAATGGAGAATGATGTCCAGGAAGTGAATCGAAGAGAGAGTTTTAAGAAGGGGGAAGGTGCTCAACTGCATCAAATAAGACACTTGGGTTGAGTAAAATGAAGATTAAATATATACTCATGGATACAATATATAAGCCATTAATGAGCTTTTTTTAAATATTTTATTTATTTATTAGAGAGACAGAGAAATGAGAGAGAGCATGAGAGGAGAGGAGGTCAGAGGAAGAAGCAGACTCCCGGTGAAGCTGGGAGCCCAATATGGGACTCGATCCTGGAACTCAAGGATCATGACCTGAGCCGAAGGCAGTTGCTCAACCAACTGAGCCACCCAGGTGCCCCCATTAATGAGCTTGATGGTGGAGTTTTGATACTGTGGTTCAAAAAGAATAGAAAAAAACTTATTGGAGCTAGTAAAATTGTGTAAGATTCCAAAGGGGATCAGAGATATAGGGCAATAAATTGCAGGGGAATGAGGGGCAAAGCTTTTTGCTTTTGTTACTCTTCAATCACAGCATATACACATATAGAGTATATTTGTGATTTTAATTATAATTAAATATAATGATAATGCCTAATTACAGCATATATATATATATATAGAGAGAGAGAGAGACCATACACATATATACGTGCATGCACATATTTGTGCATGCATATAGCCAATACTCATTGTTCACAGATTCTGTATTTGCAAATTCACTTACTTGCTAAAATTTATTTGTAAGCCCCAAATCAATATCCATGGAGCCTTTCCAGTCACTTGCAGACTTGCAGTGATAAAAAATTTGACTAACCTGATGTACACATTTCCAGTTGAGATCGTACAAGGCGGAACTCTGCCTTCTCGTTTTAACTGTTATACTGTTAAACAAGTGTTCATTTCACCATCTTCTTAGTGTCAGATTTTTTCACATTTTTGTGCTTTTTGTTAATGATTTCTCTGTTTAAAATGCCCCACATTCAATACAGAAGTGCAGTTAAGTGGCACACCTTGGCATACCAGGGGCATGACATGCTCTATGGATGTGTGAGTTAGATAAGCTTTATGTGAGCATGAGTTATAACACTATTGGCTCTGAGTTCAATGTTGGTACTTCAACAATGTGGTACAATCAGAAAAGGAAGAGAAAATTCAAGTACCTCATGTGAGGCTACTCTAGAAAGTGATAAAGTGATATCCGTAGTGTATGATAGAGCTGTGGTAAAAATGGAAAAATGCCCCAATTTGTGGGACCACGAGATGACAAATAATTAAAAACAGCATTGTGCACTGTATAATTGTGAGGCTGAAAGCCAAAGAAATGTACAGTCACATCCAGGTTCAGGAAAATGTGAAACCCATCTCAGCTAGTGCTGGCTGGCTCACACATTTCAGAAGGAGATCTGGCATGACACTGTTAAACTTGAAGACAAGGCAGATTCTACAGATCAGAAGCTGTGGGAGAAGTTAATGAAAATGCCTGCTAAGTGTTAGACAGGAGAAGGGTTACATGGAAGAGTAGGTTTTCAACACTGATGAGACTAGCTTGTTTTACAAGGACACTGGCCAACAACCTGAAGCATACAAATAACTTCCAAAGCTCCTGGCTTTAAATCATCCAAAGACCATGTGATCAGTTACATGTAAGAACTATACATTAAATGGGGTGTATTTAAACAGAAACACATGTAAAATGAAATGTTTTGACCTAAGGCTTTCAAGAACCTAACTCTGTAGGTATGAGAGTTCCATATTTGTCAACTCCATATTCCCAGCAGATTTAGAGAATGTAACTAGTTGAAATATACACACAAGCACACAATCTTTGGAATGTTCCAGTAGAGATGAAAAAAAAAAACAAAACCCAACTGATACTGACTGAGAGAAGGAACTATTAAAAGAGGAAAGTTTGTAAACTAATGAGATGTTGGAATCCAGTGCACAAATTGAGGTACCATCATTAGATTATGGCAGTCAATCCATTCATTGTAATATAAGGAAAGACAAAATATATCTGTATAGATACAGTTGAATTGGTTGACATATAAATGGAAGCATCTGGAAGTTTTCCAATTTCTCTATTAATGAAAAGCATGATTAGTAACTGAGAGGAGAGAGAAGAGGTTGAACAGGTTTGAGGAAAGAGGAGCAGTTGAGAAAGAGTTGAGTGACAGAGAAAACCTACCAGGGAAATATAGAGTAGGATTGCCTGGCAGGACCAACGTCCCTTTGAGGTTTGTAATCATGAATTTAAAGTGAGTCCAGTCAGCATCTTTATGGCTTTTCTCAATCCACTTTTAGTTTTTCAGGTGCAAGCAAAGAATACATGTAGAGTTGTATTTAACCATGTTGAAATTTTGCTAGAAGGAAGATTGTTAAAGCTATGATTTAAATATATTTTTAGAGTTTTAGAATTGGAAGAAACTTTAGAAATTTTTTATTACCTTTGGGAGAGAAAAATTTCAGAGCACAGATTTCAAAGCTGAGTGAACTTGTTTCCAAATGCCAGGTACATCTATTATTAGACATAGCAAATTACTGGGGTTTTTTAAACAGTAAATTAGAAACAATAACATTCATTTCAGAGTAATTTAAAGATTACAATAAGACAAAGAAGAAAAATATAAAGAGAGTACCTATATGAGACCACGCACTCAATTTGTGTCCAAAATATGTTGTTTTTTTTTTTATCTTGGTCTGCATTCAGAAATAATAGACAGGATGTTTAGAAACATTTTTAGAGTTTCAAAAATATTTACAGCTTTTTTTCTTTGCTGTTTTTGTTCTTTTAATTCTTCAATGGCCTAGGCAAATAAGAAACTTGAGTAGAAAAAGCATAGTTCTCTGACTGTTCTTATCAGAGAAAATTTGCCTTCACTTAAGGCCAGAGGGTAAGCATCATGTCTCGTTAGTGTTTTGCACTTTTGTGTTTAGTTCATTACATTTTTCTTGACCAATATTTATTATAAAGCAAGAAGCTTTCTGTGTGGGCAGTTTACCATCAACAGAGAAAATGGCAACTTGGAAACCCCTTCAGGAAAAGTATGAAGCTCTTCAGAGAACATTCCATAGCACCTGAGTTAACTTCAGAATCTATGTTTTAGCACGGGATTTTTCACATTTAACTAATTCCCTTTGGGTGATCATCCTTTCTACAGAAAAGTCCCTGAGGTTCTCAGTGCAGGCTGGGGTCCATGGCTCTGACATTCAGTCCTGAAATTGGAGGTCTTAAAATCTCTCCACTCAACTATTCTGGGTATGTAAATAAGACAATCACCCAGCTGTTCTTTTCTGATGCTGTACTTCAATTCTGATGCTGTTCTAAAATTAAGCTCATCTCTTTTCCTTCTGATAAGGCGCAACTAGTCAGTAAATGATCAGGCATTGTCTCTGTCCTGCAGTTCCTCCTCTCTCCCCACCTCCAGCACACAACAGTTATAGTGACATTATTCTAGTGAGAACACACTGTGTACAAGTCTCCTTACTAAGCCCTTTTCCTGCATCATCTATTTATTCCCATAAAAGAGGCTGCTATTATAACAATTTTACAAATACAAATACTGAAAAAGAAAGTTAACTGGGTCTTGCCCTCTTGAAACTAAATTCTAGTGGTGGAGATAATTGTTAAATGACTAATTACAAACTTAACCAGTAAGTGATAGTAGTGATAAATGTTATGACAAGGCCTGATGCGCTAAGAATGTGCCACATAACCGCAGACCTGATGATTCTGGGGAGTCTGCAAAGTCAGGGAAAGTTTCCTTGGGGGAATGTTATTTATGTTATATTCCAAAGGATGAGCTGAAATTAACTCTGGCAATGGAGAAGAATAGTCACTTCAGAAGATGAAACATCTTTTCTGAAGATGTGGCAGAGAAGACTGAGGTAAATGCCAGGGGACTGGAAGGCGAGGACGAAAAGAAGAGTGATGTGAGATGAGGCTAGAGAACAAAAGCCAGATCTTGCAGAACCTCAGGGCTGCCCCAGAACTTTGCCATTTATCCTGAAAGCAAGTGGAGCCTCTCTGAGTGAGCTGGGGAGATGGAAGGCAGGGAGCTATAACACGAGCAAGGAGGGCTGTTAAGAGCCCATGGCAGTATCCCAAGATGACAAAAGATGATGGTGCGTGGACTACTATGGTGGCAGACAGGATGGAAAAAGTGGATGGGTTTAAGAGAAATTTGATAGGAGGAATCAGCTGGATATCATGGCTGAATTAATTATAAGGGTAAGGGTAGTAAATGAATGCCAGCCAGCTGGATAGAATGTCCTAATGACATACCATCAATAAATCAGAGATGCTATGCTTGCTTTTTCACCCTTCAGGGTTTGCCGGGGATACATTTTAAAATGGTCCCCTTTTGTAGTGTTTAAAAAATACTCGTACCTGAAGATATGGTTCCGGGGGTTGGAAATGTTTCCTTCCACAATACACCTCTGTCACTTGGGGATGGGAAACAGAAAGCAGGCCTCAAATGACAGGTTGAGCGTGAAGGTTCAGCTATTGGGAGGACCGAGCAATTCAGTGACAAAAGGGTCAAAGATCAAAGCCAAGGGTTTAATTATTTGACAATGTGGCTTTAGGTATTGAATAATTTATTTAGGACTCTGTACTATTGACCCCTTTGGATAATATAATTTATGAATGGTGCAATAATATGATGATTGCTATTTATATTGAGTGTCTACTTTCCATCACATATACATGTTACCTGATTTTGTCGATTCTTATGCTAACCCTCTGGGTCAGTGTTCTTCCAAACAGGGCTTTTTCAAAGTTAAAGACATGAGAGGTGACAGAGGCAAGGTATGACCCAGGTGCGTGTTGCTCTCCTGCCTAGTCCTAAGTGACTCTGCATCATACCAAAGCGCCCAGAGAAAGTCTGAGAGCAAAGGGCCTCCACTCCCTCCCACTGCCTCCTGTTGTAACTCAGAACTAAAGTCTCAATTGTAAGCCAAATCTAGTTAAACTCCAGGACAAGGTTTTCAAGGGATTAGAAATCCTCTTTTCCTTTTGATTAGAGTTTCACATTCTGATTTGTCTCGCAGCAAATGGGTTAGGTGAGTCCATTTCTGCCTATTATCCAAAGCTTTATACAGTGAGGAGTGGGCATAGGTAGAAGAGGTATTTGAGATTATGATGACTGAAAAACCTGGGTGCATTTTGGGTAGGAAAGATAGAACTGTACCAAGTATGAGGTGTCAGAGAAAAAGTACCTGATACTAGTTTAACGCTTGCAAGAGTATCAGATGAAGGCACAGTTATAGTTTGTTTTACAGTTACTCTCTAAAAAATAAATCTGTTGTGCCCCAAAGAAGAAAAATCTTTAGTTTCTTTTCAGATATAGAACACCGAGATTCTTTGCCCATATTACCTCAGTGTTCAGATGTCCTTATCTTTCAAATCCCTTTTTCAGGTTTCTTTTTTTTAAAAAAAGATTTTTTATTTATTTATTAGAGAGAGAGAGACTGAGAATGAGAGGGGAGAAGGTCAGAGGGAGAAGCAGACTTCCCGCAGAGCCGGGAGTCCGATATGGGACTCGATCCCGGGACTCCGGGATCATGACCTGAGCCGAAGGCAGTCGCTTAACCAACTGAGCCACGCAGGCGCCCCATTTTCAGGTTTCTTAATGAAACTTTTCTCCCACCTACATTAGCCAGATACCTCTAGTTTTGGAATGTTCCTTTAAAACAGGAGATTCTAAGCAGCCAAGATTATTTGTGAATCTACATTATATGGCATGATTGTTCAATGTGTTTTTACAGTTTGCTTTTTTTTGGAGGGGGGTGTTTAAAAACTACGGTCCAATCCTGTCTTTAGGTTAAGTCTGCTGAGTTTTCTTTTGTATACACTAGCATCCTTAAATGGTCTGGATGCCTGCATGATGGGAGCAAAAAGACAATGGTAAAAGCTGGAACCACTTTCCCTGCCTTTCATTAAACTTTCTCTTGAGCTGTGTGTCGCACTGCCGGTAATGAGTTCCATCTGTGTGTCACCGTCTTCACCTACAGAGAAAGAGCATTCAAATGTTCTGAGTCAGGAACTACCTTCAGAGAATATGTAAAAATGTGTAGCTAAAAAAAATTAAGAAGCTTATTTTTGGAGCCCAGCGGCACTCCCCATCTCCTGTCACCTTACCTCATTCTCCACTAAATGAAGCCCTTCAGAGGAGCTAATAAAGAAAGCCATCCAGCTAAGTAGCTCATAATCAAAATCTAAAATAAAGGCTCTTAATATGATTTTCTCCAACTTACCTTTATTTAGTGTGTGATTGGGTCAGAGATCTTTATAATGAGGAAACTAAATCCATTTAGAATTTTTACATGCACCATTAGAAACACAGAATTTAAAGCTGGAAGAGCAAAAGCTGATAAAACTTAAAATGAAGTCATTCTTTTACCATGGGTAAAGCAGCAGCAGTGGGCTGTTTGCCCTTGGGGAACACTCAAGGTCATGTAGCTGACTCCAGCTTGAGTTGAGTAACACAGAAAGAAATTAATATAAGACTACATGAAGGTGATTGATATTAGAAAGAAAAACATTTGGACCAAAACACTGAAATGAAACATGTTGCAAATAAGCTGTGGCAAACTAGTTTTCTGATTTCCCCAAACACTGTCTAGGAGGAAATTTGCTTAAATTACAAAAGATATTTGGGTCAAACAGAAGAGTAGCAGCAACTTGGCACTGCAGTAGAGTTTGGGGGACTTTTTGACTCTAGAGTCTGAAGTGTTTTCTTAGAGATTGCCTCATGTGCTTGTGCAGCATTGTAATGAAGACGCAATTATCCTTGTTTTACAGATGGAGAAAGTAAAACACGCAGAAGTGTTATGACTTCCCTGGTATCAAAAAGACTTTAACAGAGTCTCAGAACTGGAATTCAAGCAGCTAGGTTTTTAGTTTAATACTTTTAGTCGTTAGATTTCATTGTTTCCTGACCTTGAGCCTTGCACAATACCTGAATGTATTATTAAAGCACTCTGTAAAAACTTCCCCGGGGTCTCCAGGAACAATCCACACTGTTGTTTTGCTTTTGGTGCAATCCTACTTAGAAAGTGGAGGAATAGTATTTTCCCACATTTTAAGGGCTGAATCTTTCTATCTCAAAATAGGTCAACAAAGAGTATGCAATTCACTAATATTAGAAGCATTTCAAATCACCCACAGTGGACTTGAACTTTTGGAATAATGGTTTTACATTGGCCTGATTCAATTTTATTTTCTCAAATGGCTATAAGGCCCATCATCTAAAATTGGGTTTATATGGTACCAGTAGAAAAGGTCTATAGCAAACTCCCTTTAATCTGATTGTTCAAGCATCAAATAACTTCTAGATCGGTGCTTATTTTGTATATTATGTATGCATTACTTCTTATTGGGAATGAAGCACAAATTGATCCAAACAGATCATATTAATGGAAATAAAAGATTGGTCAGATCTCAGGACCAAAGGATCTTGGAGATCATCTGTATCAACGTGACCCCTAACTCTGGCTCTATATTATAATCTGGGAGATTTTAAAAAACATATTTCCAGAGTTTCATCCTACACAAACTGAATTTGGTCTGAGATAGAGAGATTATATCAGTACTTTTTTTTGAAGTTCCCCAAGTGATTCACTATTCAGGCAGGTTTGAAAGACACATAATTATCAATCAACTCTGCCAAGTTGAGAGAGGGAAAAAAGGAACAATCTAATTTCTAGAGGAAAAACCAGTATCCTGCAGGCTGGTGAAGTATAAAGGGTCCTCCAACAATCTGCTCCTCCTGGAGGGAGAAATCATAGGAGTCTCAGATCATCAGAGTTTGGAAATTATACCCTCAATCCCTGAATCCTAGCATTTAAAAACTGACAATTTTACTTAAAATTAGAAAGTAGCTATAGTTCTAGGGGTACCTTGGTGTCTCAGCCAGTTAAGAATTTCACTCTTGATTCCAGCTCAGGTCATGATCTCAGGGTCATGAGATGGAGCCCTGTGTCAGGCTCTGCATTCAGTGGGGAGTCTGCTTGATATTCTCTCTGTCCTCCCTACCGCTCTCTCCCTCACTTTCTCAAATAAATAAATAAATCCTTTTAAAAAGTAACTATAATTCTATTAGAAGATAGGTTTTTCTTTTGTTTTTAACAAAATTAGAGGCCAATGCAACATTACACAAAATCAAACTTATTGAAGAGTGTCAAGAAACACACACAAAATATACAGTTTATAAAGAGCATCATGTAGTCCTAGATGGTGAAAATAAGCTCCTATTTCAGTCAGAACTGATGTTTAACTTAACACAGACACATATGATTCCACACAGAAATATTTATAGGTAAGTGTATATACATGCAACTAGAGTTTTCTTGCTCTGTCACCTGAAAGGTCTTGGAAGCAGTGATATCCTAGTTTCAGTGAGTAGGCCTTGTAGAAAAATTGGTGGTGCCAGAAAGTAAGAACTAAAAACAAACAAAATTCAGAATAAAACTTGGTTAGGAATATGTCAAAGAGATACAAGAGCCAAGTAATGGCCCAAAGAGCTCACTAGTGGCCAAAGCTAGAACTATTTGAAGAACAAAATAAGACAAATGGTATTGAGTCATAACCCATAGCAGATGTTCATGAGTCCATTAGTTATAAATAAACGATGGTCTAAGTAAATAAATGGAGGAAAAGAAACAAATCTCCAGTACAGAAGAATTCCAAGTAACTATTGTAGGTGTTCTCTGCTTTTAAGGAGGAAGGGCAAAACCCTCACTCTGTAACTATAGGCTATGTATAATGAATTTCTTTCAAATAATATAGTATATAAAGAGGGAAACGAAGTTAAGCTTATAGGCAGAAAATGGACAAACACTACCTCAAGTTGAGTGATGAGGGTTAACATCAATGATAAGTTATATCAATAGCCTGGGTGGCTCAGTTGGTTAAACATCTGCCTTTGGCTCAGATCATAATCTCAGGGTCTTGGGATCAAGCCCCACATTTGGTCCCTGCTCAGCGGGGAGTCTGCTTCTCCCTCTCTTTGTGCCTCCCTCCCTCTCTGGCTCATGTTCTCTATATATATCTCAAAGAAATAAATAAAATATTTTCTAAAATAATATGTACTTGGGGTGCCTGGGTAGTTCAGTGGGTTAAAACTCAGTGGGTTAAGGCCTTTGCCTTCTGCTCAGGTCATTATCTCAGGGTCCTGGGATCAAGCCCCGCATCGGGCTCTCTGCTCAGCAGGGAGTCTGCTTCCCCCTATCTCTCTCCCTGCCTCTCTGCCTACTTGTGACCTCTCTCTCTCTGTCAAATAAATAAATAAAATCTTAAAAACAAAACAAAACAAAAATAATGTGTACCCTTGATACGATATGACGAAAATGGCACTTTATCTCTTTGGTCTTCCTCCCAGAAATATATCACCTCCACCTCCTAGAAATGTAACATGAGAAAATACCAGACATCCCGACTGAAGGACATTCTACAAAATACCTGACAATACTCTGCAAAATGATCCATATCATCAAAAACAAGCGAAATCTGAGAAACTGTTACAACCAGGAAGAATGTCAGGGGACATGACAAAGAAATGTAATTAAGTATTCTGGATGGGATCCTGAAACAGAAAAAGGACATTAGATAATAACTAAGGACATCTGAATAAAGTATTAATGTTAGCTAATAATAATGTAACAATTCATTGTTCATTAATGATGACAAATGTACCATTCTAATGTAAGACGTTCATAATCAGAGAAACTGAGTGTGGGGCATATGGGAACTCGCACTGTTTTCATAATAATTTGCAACTCCAAATCTGTTCTAAAATAAAAAGTTTATTTAAAAAAAAATGGTTTCCTCACTTATGAAAAAATGGATTACTGACCTATCCTTTGTTCTTGCACACAATTATACATGATTCTTATCATAGAAAGTAAAGGTCATCATGGTCTCTATTTGGAGTTGCCTTTCATATTATCAGTAATTTCAAAATCTAATCATGGGGAAAATTTTTCATATTAAATCTGGAGCCAGCCATTATAAATATTATCTATGAGATAATAGTTTCACATTACTGGGGGCTAGTTGCATAGTCTATGGAGCATAATTCAGATTTTCAAGATAGAAAACTTCCAAACATTGTTCTCCCACTCGTAATGAAGCCTATATTTTTTCATGGTCACTAGCTTTGCCAAGCTATTTTTCTCTTGGATATTCTCATGGATTTTTTTTCCTCAACAGTGGCGGCTGTTCAAACTTACATAATAGAATTGTCACACTTTATAAACTGTGTTGAATATTCTGATCCCTTTCATTTGAAGAGGTCCTCTATTTCATGCCCAACTAGCTTTGAGGTCCTTCCGAGATAATCAAGTAGTCATTGGCACCTTGCATGTAATAGCCACTGCTGCGTGAAGAGTCCATAAATTCAATCCTCTGTGCAAAAGCCATGGAAAACAGAGCCTTCCAGCTTAAATCACTGGCAAGCTACTCTATTAGATTCTGAAGCCAATCCTGATAAACAAACTTTTGGAGGAAATCTTCTCTTATTGATTGCACAATATTAGGTAGCTTAGATGTAAATTTCAACAACTGCTTTCTCCATAGAGTAATGTTATACACTGGTTTTTCAGTCTACTTTTTATAATATTGATGCTATTTTAGTGGCTCTTCTCCCTCAGTGATTTGTGATCACAATCCCTGCAGCCATAGAGAGGCCATTGTCCTGATTCAGTGTGATAATATGATCTACTTGGAGAATTCAGTCCACGCTATTATTCTTGCTACACCTCAGATAGTGAGTTGCGGTAGCACATCCTAAACTAGTTACAAGTTAGAACTCCTTCTAACTAGTATAGATTGCCATGTATTTATAGCTGACCTGAGGCACTTTCAGACACAGATGACTCTCTTTAACTTGCTTTAATTGAAGTCTTTCATGTTCTCCTGAAAAGAAGTCTTATAGACTCAATGTCATCACTATCATTATGTATAAATCTCACCCCAAACCCTGTAGTGTTCTTCCAAAATACTTGTTAGAAATGCTTTTTAAATATATATTTCTGCTTTATCAGAGACATACATCTTCCCTTATCAGTATCAAAGCACAACAACAGGAGAAAAAAAGTGTCCTTTTCATCTTTTCTTTTTTATAATGATGCAAGATTGTATGGCATCATTAAGGTAGCCTAAGCAAATGATAAACTAAAACAAAAGCTTCAAGTTCTCTGAAGACTAAATGAAAATAAGCAAAGGTGATACACATATATGTACATATATATGTACATATACCTGTATGTTCATAGCTAATGCATACAAACATATGTAAATTCCTGAGAATTCACATAAAGCAGACACGTAAATTTTTACTTTTTATTTTCACCAGACCCATTTAAACTTAATGATAAGGATGCATTTTAAATTAAAGGATAAATAGAAGAAAGATTTCAAAGTGCAAAAAAAGGGGGGATTTATATGTTGACGCCTTCCTTTTCATCAAACAATGCTGGCTTTATTCTGATAGCAGTAGAATTTCTAATCAACATATTTTCAGTATTTTCTATTCTTTAATCAATCTCAGACTCAGTCCTTATCCCAATCAGGACCACAAACAATGTAAATAAGAAGCAGTTTTCATTTATACTTAGTTGGGGCACTAGTCTTATAAATTAACTATTTCTGTTATCTTAAATAGTTAACAGTATACATAACATACCCAAAGCATAACAGTCTCATATAATTCTAAGTTTCCAATAAGTTCTAATATTTTTGTACAAAGATAACCATGGTAACACTAACACAATATAAAATATTTGCATTTATGATCTAAACAATGATTAGTTCATTGCTCATCTGAATACAAGACCATTATTTTTGTGTCTTTCTACCTTCTTCATCACTTTATGCTGGGGTGAACTTGGAACTTATTAAGCTTTCATTCCTTTTTTCATTCAACAAATATATATTGATCACCTTGGCCATGCCAGGCACTATACCAGACATTCATTATTTCTTTGGTAGACAAGGAGAGACATAGATTCTGCTTTAATGTATCTTGCATTGAAGTAAAGAACATTTACCTGCATGACCTTGAGCAAGTGTCTAAATGTACTTTTACTATAACTTCTTCATTTGTTAATAAGAGATTTTGACTAATATCACAACACTGAACTTAAATGAGAAACCAAGTATAAAAGTGAATTGCAAACTATAAAATATATAGAAAACTGTTACAACCAGGAGGAATGTCAGGGGACATGACAAAGAAATGTAATTAAGTATTCTGGATGGTATCCTGAAACAGAAAAAGGACATTAGATAATAACTAAGGACATCTGAGTAAAGTATTAATGTTAGCTAACAATAATGTAACAGTTCATTGTTCATTAATGGTGACAAATGTACCATGTGTATTTATCATTGTGTGTGTTCAAAAGAAATATTTACAGATGCTATGAAGGTAGAATGAGAAGAAGACAGAAATATTTGATATTTCCCAAAGAATTTCAGGTAAGATAATGAAGTAATTTATCATACTTCTAAAATAAAAATATTTTCCATGCAGTTAGATTTGTAGAATGGAAACTTTATTCATAACAAAACCCAACGATCTATAAGCATCAAAAAATGTCAAGGATGAGTTTATTCTGTCCTTCTTTATAGCTCCACTGAATGTCAGAGAAAAATCCTCTTTGCTTCCAGCAGAGTGAGGAAGAAATTAACCATTTTGTAATACACCAGAGCATTCTATTTTCTTAAGGCCTGTCTTCAGAAGAAACTGTTTTACCAGAGCCTCAAACTGCTCATACTTTATCATGGTCTAACCTACCATGGGGAAGGGAAATACCCCCATACCAGCCCACTCTAGCCATCTTATTCCATCTAAGGGGAGAGGGGAGGAAAGCGAAGCATTGGTGAAAGTCACAGTCCAGGGACCCAGGCTCACAAAAAGACTTAGATTAAATCATTGAACTAAAGCATACCTCCTCTCCTCCTACACCTTATCACCACAAAACTAAAGGCCATTTACTATAGTTTCTTTAAGTACATCATGTGCACCTTTCTACAAAAAATTTCAAGTCATACAAAAAAGAAGAAACACTGTTTGAAAAGACTGAATGAGGTTCAGAATGGCAGCAATAATACAGCGATGAAAAGAAGGAATTAGGATTATTTTGTTATTATAAGGTATTTGGACCACCCATGAAACAATATAATGTTACTTAAAAGTGGACATTGATTAGTTGTAACTGTATATTGCAAATACTAGAGGTTTAAAAAAGAAGTAGAATTGATATACTAAGAAAAAGGAGAAAATGGAATCATATAAAATGCTCAGTTAGAACCACAAAAGGCAGAGAAAGTGTGGAAGACAAAAATAGTAACAAAAAACTAGGACAACAAAGAGAAAACAGTAACAAGTAAAATAGAAACTAATCCAACTACATCAACAAGCACTTCAATTATCAATGGTCTATATCATTTTAAAGACAGATTGTCAGAGTGGATCAAGAAATAATTCTAAACTATATGTTGTCTCAAGAAACCCACTTTAATAAAAGATACATATTGATTACAATTAAAAGAATGGAGAAAGATATACCATGATAGCACCAATTAAAAGAAAGAGGTACCTATATTAATTTCAGACAGAGCAGACTTCAGAGCAGAGAAAGTTGTCAGATAAAGAGGTAATTACATAATGATAAAGAGGTCAATACTCTAAGACATAACAGTCCTTAATGTACATCTAACAACAGAGTGTCAAAATATGTTAGGCAAAAACTGATAAAACTGCAAGAAGAAATAGATGAATCTACCATTATAATTGAATACTTTAAGACCTTTCAATCAGAAATAGAGAGTTCTAAAAAAAAAAAAGAAAAGAAAAGAAATAGAGAATTCTAGCATACAGAAAATCAGTAAGGACATAATTGAACTCAAGATCACCATCAATCAACTAATGTAATTGACATCTACAACCTACTTCATCCAACAAAAGCAGATTATATATTATTCCCAAGAACATACGAAATACCAAGATAGAGCACTTTCTGGGCCATAAAAGACATCTTAACAAATTAAAAGAAAAAAAAAGATATCATACTGTTTCTGCCCAGGACTACAATAGAATTAAGCTGGAAATCAATAATAAATAGATTGCTGGAAAATCCCAAAATATTTGGACATTAAATATGACACTTCTAAATGGCACATGAGTCAAAAAATAAATTCAAGAGGTATTTTAAATGTTTTGAACTGTATGAAAATGAATACACAACTTATGAAAATTTGTGGGATGCAGCAAAGTAGTGCTTAGAAGGCAATTTATAGCATTGAGCACATACACTAGAAAAGAAGAAAGATCTAAAGTCAACATTCTAAGCTTCAGTCTTAGAAAATAGAAAAAGAAGAGAAAATCAAATCCAAAATAAGGAGAAATCAGTGAATTTGAAAACAAAAAAATCAGTAGAGAAAATCAACATTACCAAAAGCTGGTTCTTTGAAATAATGAATAAAATTGATAAGCTTCTAGTCAGAACTATGAAAAAAAAAAGAGAAAAGACACAAACTGTTAATACCAGAAATGAAAGTAAAGATATCATTACAAACTCCATGGACACTAAAAGGATAATAAAGGACTTTTGGAAATAATTCCATGTTCATGGATAAGAATATTCAATACTGGCGAGATATCGGTCCTTCTCAATTTAATGTATGGTTTAATAGAATCACAGTGAAAATCCAAGCAAGTTATTTTGTGGATATTGGCAAATTGATTCTAACTCTTATGTAGACAAACAAAAGACCCAGTGTAGGCAACTCATTACTGAAGGAGAGAAGCAAATCAGAAGACTGGGATTGTCTAATTTCAAGACCTATTATACACAATAGTAATCAAGACATTGTGATATTGGTAAAAGAAAAGACCAGACCAATAGAACAGAATAAAGAGCCTGAAGATAGGCCCACAAAAATATAGTCAATTGGAGCACCTGGGTGGCTCAGTGGGTTAAGGCCTTCGCCTTCTGCTCAGGTCATGATCTCAGGGTCCTGGGATCGAATCCCACATTGGGCTCTCTGCTCAGTGGGGAGCCTGCTTCCCCCTCTGCCTGCCTCTCTGCCTACTTGTGATCTTTCTGTGTCAAATAAATAAGTAAAATATTTAAAATATATATGTATATATAGTCAACTAATCTTTGACAAAGAAGCAAAGACAAAACAGTTCATTAAATATATATGTATATATAGTATATAACTTAATATAGTATAGATGTTTATATTAATAAATAAAGTTTATTCAGTAAAAATTGGTAATAAACATGAGTCTTAGTTTGAGTAGTAACTACAAATGATAAACACTAACCAATTGCTAAGGTATCAATTTTAATATTAGGTAAAATAGAATATAAGGCAAAGAAATCATAAGGTATCAGAGGAATATACACTGAAAAAAGAAAAAATTTTCAAGAGAATGTCACACATGCACATATATACATTTACAATGCAGCTTTATGCATCAAAGCAATATATAAGATTATATGGAAGAAATGAAAAAACAACTATAATTATACATTTTAATATATTATTTAAGAAGTGAATATACCTTGTAATCAAAACGAAGAAAATTATTGGAAAAGTAAAAAAATCAAAATTTATGTTTTAATTTATATATATATATATATGTAAATGCATACATGAATATATATGGATATATATGTCTTACATATGTAAAACAACTTCTCACAAGTGCAAATACTTTTTGAGCCTACATGGAAAATAAACAATGTACTAAGCAAAGTTATAAAGTTTCAATAAGGCCACAGAGTACACTCTATCCCTTTTTTTTTCGAAAGTGTAATGCAATTAGAAATCAATTGTAAAAATTAATTTTGTTACATGGGTGTCTGCAATAAGAAATAATAACCATACGTAACCTTCAGCTAAAGAACATTTCCTTAAAAAATTACAAAACATTTAACACTTAATGACAACAAAAAACTAAATAAAATTTAGAGGATATAGTTAAGCAATTCTTAGTGGGGTTTTTGTATATGTTTATCTGTAAGGAAATAAAGACTGAAAATAAATGAGCAAGAATAATGAAAAGTAAAAAAAGAAACTTAGGAAAAGCAGAAAAAGTAATTTTTGAAAGGCAAGACAATAAAAGTTGATTATCAGAAACAAAGCTGATTCTTTGCAAAGACATATACTCTAGACAAAGGAATGAAAAAACTCTTCACCAAAAAGCAAACAACAAATAAAACAAACAAAAAGCCAGAGGACTAGGGATAGAAATTAAAGATAAGGAGAAGAGTTATGAAATATTATTATCTCCATGTCAGAAAATCTTAAGACCACACAATATGTGTGAATTTTGGAAAAAATAGAATTGCTTTGTATGAATAGAAACAATAAGTAAAAAATTCTGTAATAATGCAAATTTCAAGCTCTGACACAGCAAGCATTATTCCTTAAGATCATCTCAATTCTTAAATGAGGCTTCTGAATTTAGACTTGTATTCTAATTTAGAAAATATGTTTTGATTGCTATAAGGTAATTTGTGGGAAAAATCCAAATGTGTTTATTAGTAAAAATCAGGATTGAGTCACTTTAACTCATTTTACCATGTGAAGAAAGGGACCATGATTTGCGCATCTTTGTGTAGCTAGTGTCCAGTTTAACAATATGTCTCACATAGTGTGTGCTCAGTGGATGGTTAGTGGATGGGTGAATATAGTGAGGTCAACAAATGAATGCATACCATTTATAAACATAACAATGTGATTAGCAAAAATATCTAGTTACAACTCAGATATTGATTAGAATGAGATGTCAATATTCCGATGAGATAAATGCTTCTTATGTTTAATTGAATGAATTGATTCTCTTCTGTTTACAGGAAATTTGCAAGTATGTGTTGTCATTCTAGGGTCTCAGATCTTACATTCAGCCAAGATAACTTGTCAGGCATATCCCACCCCAAATCCATCCCCCACTTCTTTTCTGAATGAGAGAGGTACTGTACTGTTTGTTAGATATTCTGGGTATTATTATTTTTGTAGAAAGCTAACAAATATCACTGTTTTCTTTCCAAAGTTTCATAATTGGGGTTGGGAGATGCGGGAGGAGATATGACATATCAAGTCAAAAGTTGAAGATCGTGATATTTTTATTATTATTAAATCTGATGAAAGACATAGCTTTAAATCTTTGGTCAGATGGTTTGCTAATACACTCGCTTGAGTTACCCAGATTTACCTAGCAGAATATGGTACAGAAACATAACCTGTCCCAGTAACCCTCCCACAAAATAGGAAGGCCAGGACACACTTTCTCTGCAGATAACTATTCTAAATGGGAAGGGGGAAAGAGTTAAGCATAACATATACAGACATTTTTCCAAACATGATACAGAAATATATGAGAAGTGAGGAAAGAAGAAAAAAGATAGGAGTGGTACCCAATGGTTGATGCAAGTCACTCCAGAAAGAAATGAAATCAAGGAAAAGGGAAGTTTACCCCTACCGGTGAACATAGCATTAATAAATACATACATACATAAATAAACAAAATCTTTAAAAATATAGATGCAAATAATCCACAGTTAAATTATGCTGATTATGCTTGCATCATATTCCAAAGTCCACAAAATATTAACATCAGATTTTAAAACTTTACCTCAAAAAATTTTAAGTGTAGGACGTACAAACAAATAATGACTTTTACAGAAAGAGATTTCATTTATGTGAAATGCTTTATTTCTACAGAACGCCAGAGAAATAGGCCATTGTTTTACCCTGAAAGCTGACTAAATCTCAAGTTCTTCAATTCTGTAAAATTAACCATCAGGATTTTAAATGCCCTCAATTCTCTGCTGCCTTAAGACAAATAAACATTTGCTTTACTTATCTGATCATCTGTCTTCCCCACTAGAAGGATGGAAATTTTTGTCTCTATTGTTTATTGTTACATCCTCAGCACCTAAATTAATGTTGGCATATACTGGTTGTATAATAGTTTTTACTTCTGATTTATAATTCCTGAAGAATAAGAGAGCATTAAAAGCAGATCTTGTGATACCAAACTGCAAAACTGTTATCAACCCCACTACACCTTTGCTATTTATCTATCTTCAACTCATGGGGACGCCAATCTTCCTCAATCACAAAGCCATTCCCAAGAAAATTAATAAAACACAAATAAATAAAATAATAACTAATGCTAATAGAATGAACAGTAAATGAGCTAATCCTAGTGGGATTTCTAGAATGTGAAATAAAAATTCTTCTCTGCATATCCCTGGTAAAATTTTTTACCTTGTTTTTTTTCCTTTATTTTGTGTTTCTTCACTTTAACAAAGAAAGGAAAAACCTAGGCTTTCCTAATGTGCAGGAAAATAAAACAAAAAAAGAACAGACGGACAGATGTTCTTTCAAACCTGTGAACTTTGTACATGAGTTGCCTTGTAAAAACACATGTGCATACAAACAAAAACTCTATGTGATTTTACATACAATAGTTTAGGGCTACTTTTTATGACACACACAATAAGGTGGAGGATACACCAAACAGTGCAACTGATTAAAATCATTGTAATAGCCAAAGAAAATAACATATGGTTAAAATAATAATTATGATTTAGTAAATCCTTAAAATATGTCAGGTAATCTCATTTAATATCCATGACACTCCTGTATTAGTTTCTTAGTGCTGATGTGACAAATTGCCACAAAATTAGTGGTTTAAACATCATAAATTTATTATCTACAGTTCTATAGATTTCTGACTCAGGTTCCCCTGCTATAAAATCAAGATATTGTCAGGGCTATGCTCTTTCTGGAAGCTCTAAGGCAGCATAAAAATTGGAGCTAAACAGACATGGGCTTGAAACTTGTCTACCTTTTACTAGAAGGACAGCTCTGGGTAAGTTATCCACAGTAACTTCATATGTGCAATGGAGATAATAAGTCTTTCCTTGTAGTAATTTTGTGACAAATATGACATTATGTATATAGAGCATCTGCCACAATGACTGACACATAATAATTACCTACCCACGTCATGAGCTTCACTTATTATGCCGATCTGGACCAATACCCTTAATCCTTGGATTTCCATTTGTTAGCTATCTGACCTAGAATACACCATTCTGCCTTTTGATCCTCGTAAAAGAGGAACTTGGAAAAATCTATTTACCCTGAAGATTAAATGAGATCCTGAATATGAAAGCACCTGTAAACTGTTGAGATTGTTCTTTAATGTTATTCGGAGGCTACTGGTTTAAAGTTCAGGAATTCCTAAATCTTCAACGGTTATTGGTGTTTCACATCTCAGAATATCAAGGCTCAATGAGCTGTCTCGTTTTTTAATCCCAACATTGCATACCTATTAAAACGAAACCCAAGAGACATTTCTGAGCCAAAATTCAAAAGGTTTCTCTAGGTTTCTAACGCCAATTGTCCTCCTATCTAATACACTCTAACAAAAAAAAAAAAAAAAATCTAGGAACTGTTCTCCAAGTGCATGTCTGCAATTTCAAACAGACTCACGCTGCCATCTGCTCCTTCTGATAAGAGACTCATCTGTCTGCTGTGAAGGTAGCGGAAAAAGCTCACTAAGAAAGAATAATGCGACTCTGTAACCCCTATAGCCTCTCTGGGTGGCTCACAGACATGCACCAACTAATTAGGGGTCAAACCAGCATTTTTAGGATGTATTTGGATGGGATTTGAATTTATTGTGACTGCGCTCTAAACGGCACTACATACAGCTACTGGTATAATTTGGACAATAAGTCCAACATCTCCTACCTTTCAGCAACAAGGCATAACAAGAGAGAAGTGTGGTTAAGGGAATTCACCTACCTCAATGGTTTTTATGATTTTAAAAAGCTGAAAATGAGAAATGTTCTGACATAGACAAGGGAATATATGAGTAAGAATATGAAGTAAGAATAATTATATGTAGCCTTTCATAGTAATTAAAACCCTAAAATTAAACTTTTTGAAATAATCTAAATAGAAAGTATTCTCCAATTAAAAATAATTAGCAGGATTTTAGTTGTTAACATGACATACTGAATTATAGAAACTCTATGTATATATACAACTCATATTATATCTACACTGGATTTATAGTCAGAAAGGGAATTAAAGATATATGCCTGCATATGCACAGAAAATTCCTGGAGGAATACCTAGAAAATTTTGTTAATAACACATATCTCTGGGGAGTAGAATAAAGTTTCAGTTGGGAGGAAGTTTGGACAGGAGAGCTTTTAACTTTTTACCCAATAGCTTCCTGTATTCTGATTATTTTAAAAACCTGAACCTATATTACTTTATATAATTAAAAAATGCTCACCTAATTAACAAAAGAGAATTGGAAATTAAATCTAATTTGTTCTAATCAGTCAAATGTTAAAGTAATTTTACACTAGGATCAAGAAACAAAGTTAGTTCTCTGTCTTCTAATAACAGTGCTACAACTGATATTGAGGGACTTCATCTAAATGATCTTCCTTTCTTATTAATGAAATTGGACCAGTATAATCAGATCTAGTCCACCATTCTGAGTTGTGTTATGGCTAAAACCAGATTTACTATAATATGTTGAATTATTAGTGTTATTATGGCAATAAACTGTGGTCAAGTGTCTAGCTTCCAAGCAGTGGAGGCAAGTTTGTACATAATTCAGAAGAAAATTTCCATTTGCTTGAATAATTCAAATAATGCTACCAACAAAACAAGCTATCCATTCAAAATACAAAAATTACATTTTAAGTGAATGCTATATGCTAACAATGTTGCATAATATTTGTAGCCTAAAATAGCTATTTCACAAGTTTTCTGGACAAAAAGTACTGATCGATATTATTCTTCAAAATCTCACATTTGACATTTCTTCCACTTAGCGCTCATTCCAACTCATTAGAAAAGACTAACAAAGAGCAAAAAGAAGAGCATGTTTTTTCAGTCTTTGACTTTTTTACCTGTATTTTACTCTATTTTTTCCTGTAGGCTATAACAATTGCAATTCTTGATTTGTATTCTTGAAAGTGCTCCTCCAAGCTTAAATGGGAAAGTAGACTGTAAAATGGAGATAAAAGAAGGCTGCACTTTTCCACTTTTTTCCTTTTCTTTCCCCTTCATTCTTTTCACCAGCTATCTGGAAAGTTGGGTCAGGGAGAGTAAAAATCAGTATAAATGAATGAATGAATAAATTAAAGAACAAACCACTCCTGGAAACCTTGGTTTCATGGTTTTAGCTTCAGAGAGAAGATGAAAGGGATATTTATCTGTTTCAAGGTGGAGAAAGACAAAGAATAAATGTAGCTAACAGGAAAATCTTACCAAGTTCACAGGTACTGTGATTTTCTGGAGTTCTGTGAATGCTTACATTCTCTTGCAGACACAATACCTGTACCACTGAGCAAGTAGTGGATGTGTGTGTCCTTTGTTAAAATATATAGATTTTTTTTTTTAATTCTTAAGTTCTAGACTGCTGGTAGCTATGTTATGAAGCTGAAAAAGTCATCACATTTCCAGCTGACTGTGTGTTTACTATGGTTGAATTGTTGTATGCCTCAGTAGAAAATGTCAAAATGGAATAATGGAAACAATAATGGCAGAAATGCTGTATACAGGGAAAAGGGCTCCTCTTCTTCGCCTAGTTTTTAGAGACTTAAAGGAACAAGCAACATTCTTTCCCAATAGGATATTCTTCCCTCCCAGCCAATGACTAACTAATAATAATATAATACTTCATATATTTCTAATACCCCTTCCTCAAGGAGGCCACAGCATTTTGCAGATATTATCTCATAAATCTCCAACTTTCTGTGAGTTTTGGAGGAACCATATTTTATTAAAGTCACTTTACTTAGCAGAACCAGGGCACGGAGAGGGAGTATATATTCCAAGAAGAACAGCAAGATGGCTTTTGGACTTAAACTTCATCTCGTTGAGCCTGTACTACTGTTTGTTTGTTGGACCTTTGCTTTAACATAGGGACCAGATTAACTATTATTATGCTCCTATGATCCATGGACCACCAGATACTTAGTAGAAATTAGAATTCTTAGGACCACGTTAGACCCACTGAACCATAATCTGCATTTTGCCAAGATACTCAAATGATCTGTATGCTCTTGGAAACTGGAGAAGAGACTAGTGCATTAAAAAGGCCCAACAACTTTGTTTGTTTGTTTGTTTGTTTGTTTGTTTTTTGGAAGTACTAGGTAGCTATTGACCAAACTAATTTCCCTTTCTTTCTGAGCATACTGCTAGATTACACTTTCTACTTTTCTTTTCTTTTTTTTTAAGATTTTATTTACTTATTTGACAGAGAGAGAGATCACAAGTAGGCAGAGAGGGAGGCAGAGAGAGGGAAGCAGGCTCCCCACTGAGCAGAGATCCTGATGCGCGGCTGGATCCCAGGACCCTGAGGTCATGACCTGAGCCAAAGGCAGAGGCTTTAACCCACTGAGCCACCCAGGTGCCCCTACACTTCCTACTTTTCTCCTGCAGTTAGGTGTGACCATGTAATTGAGCTTCGGCTAATTAAATATGAATGCAAGTGATAATACTTCTTCCAGTCTTAGCCCCCATGATTCTATGCACTTTCTCTGATTCTCCTTTCAACCTACAGAGTAACTGGGGAAATGGTGGGTGCACTAGGGTTTAACATAGCCTCCTGCATCTTGATCCCTTAATGACCCTGTGGAGTAGAGGCTCTCCCATCCCCACCCCCCACATCCCTGGGCCGTATGTGAGGTAGTGCAGAAGTTCTGGTGTTTAGTTATTGAGTTCAGCGTTTCTATTAGAGGGGGTAGTACTAGTATAACATTGTAAACATTTTGAGAGGTTCATTATTAAGTCTTAAAAACAGTGGCTGGAATTGTGATACAATTAAAAGAATGGTAGATAACTAATACTTGGATATTTGGGCCCTTTTAGTTGAAGGAGTAAAGAATCAATTCCTCAATTTTATGCCATATTTCCCTTTCCTCAAACCTTCCTTATTCATCTCTCCTTAAAATCTATTATTTATAGCCTCTGAGATTCTAGAATTCTTTACATTGCTTAATTATTCTCATTTTCAAAGCCAGGGAAAATTTAGAGAACAATTACTATAGTTCCAATTTGGTAGATGTACAATGCCCCCTGATCTGTATTATTACTTATGTATGGCACCAGGGGAACTGTGGCAATTTATAAGCATATTAACATCCCTTATTCATTTTTCTTTTTGGAAATATGTTTAATAATTCATATATCTATTGAGATTGTTTGTTTATTTAGTCTTTATTATAAGTAAGCCACTTGTGGAAAAATTAGAAATCCCCACTGGTGGAAAAATTACCTCTTCTGATTGACAGAGTTTTAATAAATGATTTATAATTAGCTTTCTGATTTCTTGTTATGACTGGTCTTCTTAAACACACCACACTTACAGACATAGATACAAGCTCAGTTTCTGTTTCAAATGGAACTCTGCATTCATGTGGAGAAAATGACCTAAAATGGAGCATCATTCCATACGTCTTTATAAATATTTCTCTGCAGAATAAAACCATAAAACGGGCATTGTCTGATTAGGTCCCACACAGCTCAAGCCATTTGCCAGCCATTCACTAGAGACAACAGTTTATTAACAAATTTGAATACTTACTGCAAAGAAGGGAAATAAAACCTAAGAAAAGAACTAAACGTTTTAAAATAAAAATTAGATTTTTGAAGAAAAGAGTAAAAGCAAATGCTAGTTTCTCTCGCATTGTTTTACTTATAAAATATTCATAAATTGAAACATACAAAAATCAGTGTTGATTAATAGCCATAATTAATGTAAAGTGATTTACTTATGCTATTTAAGCTAAATTCATTTGCAACTAATAACAAAACAAGACTATTTTGGACATTTCGAGGTGAATTACTTTTTAATACAATGTGGGTTGCTTAATTGTTTCCCTTGAATGTTTAATGTAATTTAAATTCTTGTGCAAAGATTTTGAAAAAGATAGGAAGGGCTGTTGTTTTTTAAAACCTACACGTTGTTCATTTACAATTTTTTCATTATTTATCCTGTTTCCTCTGATACCTGAGAATACTTCAACACATTTTACCAGTAGCTTCTCTCCCTTTTTCCTTTCTGCATACCTTTCAGATTTCTGAAAAGAACACACACAAATCAAACCATCCTCTTCAGAGACCCAGAACCTGCTTCTTCAGGGTCATTGTTATTCTCCGTGGAGACCTGCTGTTACTGCTTCAGCAGTCTGTGATTTCAGGAGCCCCCTGCTCAGAGACATGGAGGATCCGGCCTGAACAAGAATTTTTCTCTAACACCTGCTTCTTCTCGCCCCTCCGCTCTCCCCAACCCCTTCCATGAGTCATTCTTAAAGTTCTGGTTTGTGGAACTTGATACCCATACCACCAGAAAATGGAATATTTTGTACAAATATACAGTTCTTATGATAATTTTAGTAGGTCCACCAATGACTTAAGGTATTTTCATTGATCTCTGGTTAAAAATCTGTTTTAAGGGCGCCTGGGTGGCTCAGGTGATTGAGCGACTGCCTTCAGCTCAGGTCATGATCCTTGGGTTCCGGGATCGAGTCCCACATCGGGATCCCAGCTCCACGGGGAGTCTGCTTCTTCGTCTAACCTCTGATGCTCCTCTCTCTCGTTCTCTGTCTCTCAAATAAATAAATAAATAAATAAATAAAATCTTTAAAAAAAAAATCTGTTTTAAATGGTTCGACTTGTAAGTCTTGCTTTTTAGCTTCCTTCGTGGATTGGAACGAATACTTGTAGCACTGTCTTCATCAACATATAAGCTCTAATGATTTGGTAGGACCGGGAACAAGCCACTCCAAGGTAGAACAGGTTTGAGAATAATTTACAGTTTTGTATTCTGTCAAAAATAGCCACATTGTCTATTTAAAGCCAGCAACCCACAAAACTGATCATATTTACCCACTCTTCGGCTGGAACATTTTATCCTTCCCTAATATTAAGCTAACCACGTTTATGGAAAGTGTTCTAAGATGCTGTCCCACTTACTGTATCTTTTTGGGTTTTGGTAAATTATAAGGGAGAGGGAAGCAGGAAAAATAAATAAACATACACTTTTAAAAGAGCAATGCATTTTTGCTTATGCTGTTGGAACAAAATTTTCTCCTTGAGAGGAAACTTAAGAAACTTTAATCAGGATTTTGGAACTTAAACTCAATGCTGCAACAGCCCTTGATGGTTTGCACTGAAGACTGACTTTGTTGTTGACCTCCTTTAGTAAGGCATTACAAGTAAATAACTCCCTTTGTTCATTCTTCAAATGTGGGGAAACATCAGGGAAAAATTAGAGCAGAAAGTACCATTCCTCTCTTCTCCAAGAAGCTGAATAGAAATTTGTGTTTGTAATGTCTGGGTTTTGAGAGAGCTATCCTCAAGGAAGAAAAATAAGTATTTGTGAGTTTCCAAGGGGGAACCATTTGTAATGGACAATCAAACACAGTTGTTTAAGAAGAAATCATTGAAGAATGGGATAAATCTTTTTGCAACTGAAAGCCCGAAGGAGGATGACTGGGGTCCTGGAAAGAGAATTTTGGAAGAAACATGAGAAGGATCTGACTCCAGGGTAGCCAGGTTTCTGAGCCACATCTCAATATAGGTTCCAGGGTTGGACCCAGAGGGGGTTGGAAGCAGTAGACTAGGGAAAAAAGCATTTTGAGGAGTGCCCTTTGATCATGCATGCTAAAGGAGCCCTCCCAGACCGCATTCTCCCCTGCCCCACCATGGAAAGAGGCTTATCAACATTTCCTCATTTTAATGTCATCACTCATTTTATTAGCATGTAAAGATATTTCCAAAAAAAAAATTATTCCAAAGTATTTGAAAACCTAAGAGACTACTGAAAACGTAATGGTTTAGGAAGAAATCTAACTATCTAAAGTTCATGGACAGAATTTGGTAAATTAATAAATCTTGGCCTGGTAACTTAGAAGAATAGATACACCTATTACATGTACTATGTTTTAAGAAATGTCTTAGTGTTATCTATACTAGTATTTCTAATTCAAAAGAATGTATTGGGTAAGTAAGTGTGTTGAATTTATTGTATGTTATAGATGTGTACTATTTCTAATTCTGACAACTACTCTGAGGTAGTTATTATCATCCTCATGTAACAGTTGAAGAACTTGGAATCCCTACGGTTAATTAATTTGCTCAAGATCAAGCAGCTATAAAGTCGCAAAGTTGTGATTTAAACTGAGGTATATGTGAAATGCATATATGTACAGAAAGTTAGATCCTTATATGTTATATTAATTTTTGACCTTTAGATGAAGCACCTACTCAAGTTCTTTTAAAATGAGATTATCATTTTTGATGGTTTTGCAGACTTTAATCCTCATCAGATATTATTCTTAACACTGACCAGTCTGAGTAATCTGCTTATTATATGGCTATATTGATCTCATGGTCACCCCAGCAGACTGAGTACCTAAATATGGTCTAGCTTTATCTCATGTTTAAGAATTAAATTCTTCGGGATGCCTGGGTGGCTCAGTGAGTTAAGCATCTGCCTTCTGCTCAGGTCATGATCCCAGGGTCCTGGGATCAAGTCCCATATCAGACTCCTTGCTTAGCAGGGAGTCTGCTTCTCCCTCTGCCTGCCATTCCCCCTGCTTGTATTCTCGCTCTGTGTGTCTCTGTTTCTCTCTCCCTGACAAATAAATAAATAAAATCTTAAAAAAAAAGAATTAAACTCCTTGTTTTCCCATTCCTTGTAAGGACTCTTTAAAAAGATATAAAGTTATTCTCAAAGCAGTATTAGCATATGACAAGAGTTGAAGTAATCTCCTCACACAGATTTATAGTAGATGTCTTATGGCCATCTCCTATAGAACAAGAGCTTCCAAATATCATCACAATACTAAATTTCAAGGCCTGAATATTTTTAACTTAATGAATCATCTACAGTCTGTAACCATCCACCCTTCCTACCTCCATTTCTCATGACTATGTCTTTTACCTTGCCAAATGACCAGAACTAATTCATTCCAGAAATCTTGGACTCCAATATCCCATTCTTTAACTACACCTTCAGTTGCACGACTTTATTACCTCCAATAAACCTGTTCATCAAATCAGAAATTTCCAGGCTCTAGATTGCCTGGTTTTTAATCCAAGTTCAATACAGCCACTTGGGTCTTCTTTCTCTGTTCCCTATATTAGAATCTGTGATTGAGCATCTGAACTATACTTGTAACAGTGCCGTTTCTTACAGCTTTATGTTTTATTTGCACCTAGTCAGCAAAACTCCACCCTTGGGTCCTTTGGATCAATAATAAAATCCTCCCCCTTTTTTTCCATTAACTATTTCCAGGTTACTGAATGCTAGCATATAGATTAGACCTGAACAGACATATAGATTAGCACCAATAAAATTGCAGGGTGTTTTAGTCATTTTCCTTTTAGCCATTTAGTCATTTTCCTTATTCTTATTTACCTAACTTTGTCATTTCTTTCAAGTATTTCAGAAATTCCCTTCTCCTTGAAATTTATTTCGATCTCCACCAATTTCACTTTTAGCAATCTAAAAATTAAAATCTCTCTAGCTTTCTTCCTTTGTAAGTTAAAAAAAATCCATATAATCATTATCCTTATGCCACTTCTAGTTGAAAATGTAAGAGAATAATGCAATCTGCCTCATAAAAACATGGTTCATTCACCAGAGGCTTTGACATCAAGACCTCCCATCTTATGCTTTTTTTTCGGAGCTTTATTCCATCAGTCCAATACTCTCCAGCAGTTCCTTTTGCAACCTATATACATATCCAAATCTCTATTTCATCTTCAAAAAAAATTTCTCTCTTAACCATGAGCCCTCTTTATACTCCTGAACAATTGTTTTTTGTCTCCATACAAATATCTAAAAGAAGCAATCACAAGCACTATTTTTACCTTCTCACCTCATTTCCACTCAATGAATTCCAGTAACCCAGCTTTTATCACAACCACACAACCAAAGCAGCACTTTTTGTGGTCACAGGGGATGTTTCGATTCCCATACTCCATAAACACATGTAACACACTTGACTCTGCTAGACCTTGCTAACTGCATTTTCTCCGTGGTCACTGCCTTCTAAACATTGTTTATATCCTTGGCTTCTATGATTTTCTGTTCTCCTGGTTTTCCTTGGACTCCTCCAATAATTCCCAGTCTGTTTCTTTTTCTAAAAATACATTTTGTCATCTCTATAAATTGCTTTTTCTTCCAGGGATCTTTTACCATATACTCTTTTTACTCTATTCATGCTTCCTTTGCTTCTTTCATCATTTTCGCACCAACCTGTATTGACTACTGCTAAATTTATATATTCAGATCATATTTCTACCCTATCTTTAGATTTATATAGCAAAAGCAATTTAACACAGTGATTAAGAAAATGTTCTTCAGCCAGATTTCCTAGGTTTAAATTCTGGCCCTACTACTTAGCAGCTGTGTGACTCTAAAGATATGACTGAACATCTCTGGGCCTCTGTTTCCTCATGTGTAAAAGGGAGGAAACAGTAGACTCTATTTTGGTATTTAAGGATTTAATGTGAATAAAATATTTTCAACAATACCTGGTGCATTGTGGGTATTATATATAAAAAAGCTAATCTCAGTGATAGCATTTTCAGATGTGTGCTCTTACATGCCTCCCAACCACCTTAAATTCCATATGTTTAAGATTCATCCCATCTTCTTTCTAGTTCAGCAAACTAGAAAGTACAGAGTCATTCTTCTTTTCTCTCTTCAGCTCATTTCCAATGCTAATCAATTTCTAGATCTATTGTTTTTATCTCATTGATATTGCTTGGATCTGGTTCTGTATGGAATCTTTTTCTGTCTGCCTCTTTTTTTGTTTATTTTGCAAATGTATCCTTCTCTGTCTGACTATCAGGATCAGTATTTCTCAAGAATTGGCCTAACCCTTCTTTTGCCGTCTATACTCTCCAGTAAATTTCATCCCTAAACATAGCTTTAATCACATTCTTTATGCAGATAGCTTCCAAATTTCTCTTTCCAGCCAATTCTATTCTCAGCACTAGATTTATATGTTCACCAGCCTAGTTGACATAGTGATTTAGATGTCTTAAAGGTATCTCAAGTTCCTATATTAAACCCGATTCTTCCTGTGGTCTCCTTGTCCATGACTGACACCAACATTCATCAATTTCCACAAGATGGATGCTTGTTTACCACTCTTGACACTTTCTTCTTTAATCACCACAACTTCCCTCAAATCTAATCTATTATCGAGTGCTATAATTTTTCCACTAAACACTAAATATCTTTTGAATATGTCTCTTTCTGTCCTCCTCCATCCCTGCCACTAGCAAAGAAGCTACCATCCTTTCTCAGCTAGACCACATTGATAATTTCCTAAGAGATTTCCTTTACATTTACTCTTTTCACTTTTCCAGTCCATTCTCCATGGTGGTCTGCCTAGAGCCAAGGTTACTTAGAGCTGGAGGTCTTTGAAGCTGGTGGTGACTCTCCAAAATCCAATTCTGGTCAGTTTCTTCTCTTACTTATAATCCTTCAATGGTTTCATATTGAACTTAGATAAAGAACAAAGTTCTTAGTATAATAAATGAAAAACTATGTTGTCTGGCATCTACCTAACACTTCAGGCTCATTTTGACTCTAGCACATTTGATGATGTTCTCCACCTCACTTTCTACGTGATAACCTCACCAACCCTTTTCACTATACCTCAGTTGTACTCTGTTCTCCCTGGCCATAGATACTTCACATTGTACACATTGTGGCAGGCACCACCTGGGCACCATTTCATTCTTCATAGCATCCACAGGAGTAACCAGGTCCGTACATGCCTTAAACAGCTTCCCACAGGTGTATCTGATACCACATAGGGTTGACCTTGACCTGATACTAATATGTAAGTATCTCTTACTTCCTATCCAAAGCCTCTCTGATGCTAGTGTTTGGATACTCAAAGAGAAAATTCTGAGATGCGTTTCAGAAAGTTTTATATGAGATGCATCCAGTGAGACCAACAAGATAATATACATTTGGGTTTTCTTCCTTTTGGCTTCACTCTCCTAGTCCCTTGCTTCTGCTCCTTGGGATCACTTTTCAATAAAACATTTGGATGTAAGCATTTGCCTCAAAAGTTCTCCTTGGGGGTAATTCTGCCTAAGACACATAGGTCATTCCCTATGCTTAGAATATTTCCCCCACCACCTTCCCCTGCATAAAACTCAATAATGCCTTGGATCTTCCTGAGATCTTCCCTAGCTTAATATTCCCATTCTCTCTTCCCTTGTTGTACATTTTTACAGGCATATTTATCTGCTCAGTGTTTCAGTTGTAATTTATGTTCCTGTGTACCTGGGGACCAGGAAACATTTTCTGTAAAATGCCATTTAGTAAATGTTTGGGGTTTTTTTGACAATATAGTCATTGTCAAAACAACTTAACTCTTAACACGGAGTGAAAAAAAAAGATGTGGCTGTTTTTTACTAAAACTATACTTACAAAAACAGATGTGTATTAGTTTTCTAGGGCTACCATAGCAAAGTGCCAAACATTAAGTGTCTTAGAAACAATAAAAATTTATTTTCTTGCATTTCTTGTGCTCACTTCGGCAGCACATATATTTTCTTGCATTTCCAGAGGCTAGAAGGTGTTTTTTTTTTTTTTTCAGAGGCTAGAAGTTTTAAATCAAGGTGTCAGTAGGGCCATGCTGGAGAAAATAGCTCCCTTGTTTCCTCTAGCTTTTGGTGTTTTCCTGGAATCCTCAGCCTTCTTTGGCTTGTAAAGACATCACTCCAGACAAAAGCCACTCTTACCTGGATGTCTTCATATCACTTTTCCTCTTTGCGAGTCTATGTCCAAATTTACTTTTTTTTTTTTTAATAAGAATACCAGTCATATTGGCTTGGAGCCCACCCTAATAACTTCATTTAACATTTTAATACCTCATGATCACCTCCTATTTCCAAACAAGGTCACATTCTGAGGTACACAGGGTTAGAATTTAACATATCTTTTTTGGGGGACAAAATTTAACCCATAAAAAAGCTGAAGTCCATATTTGACCTAAGAGCTGTTGTTTGCCAGTTCCTGATCTATGTGTTTACTTTGTTAAAATCTGTCTTCCTCACGACACTGTAAATCTCATGAGAATAGGAAATATGTCTTGTTTTATTTAACTTTGTATTCTCAGGATTTCAGATATTGCCTGATATAAAGAAAATACTCAAAAAATTTAGCTTAAAGAAGGATAAAATTGGCAGAATTCAGTCTCAAAAAAGTCATGCTAGATTATTAATGAAGCACACTAAACATTCTCTTTTTATAGTCTACTTTCTCTAAAATTCAACCTCCACGTAACAAATAAAATTAATGATCTTGCATGACAAATTAACAAATTATCTTCCCTACATAAAAAATTTGAATTATCTTTTACCTCTGTGGATACACTGTAAAATTCTTAAAATGACTATTGGCTACGTACCTAGCTAGTCTCATCATCCATTATTCTCCAGCTGACACTTTGTGATGCAATAACATTATAAGAGTTGACATTGCTGAAATATACCAAGTTGTTTTATATTTTAGGCCCTTGGTTTATGTTGCCTTCCAGGTTTGAAATTTCTGGTCTATTCTCTTTGTCTAACCACCAGTTAGTTAATACAGAAGAGTCAATTCAGGGATTATCTCTTCCCAGAAATCATCCCAAGTTTTCCAATGATGGGTTAAGTACTGATATTTATTGTCCCCATAAATGTACAAATTTCTTAAAGGTAAAAATTTATATTTTATTTATCTGCTTTCCCAGGACTTTATACAATGCCTGGCACAGAGTAAGTATTTCAGTTAATATTTACTGAATAAATAAATAAGTAAATTAGTGAATGAAGAAAGAGTGCCAGGGTTAAGTGTTTAAACACTTTCAGAATCTACCATAATGTGTCCCTGACAAGTCAAAGTGAGAAGAGACAGAGTGCACTAAAGCAAAAACTTTTTTTTTTTAATTTTTCTCTTCTTTTAGATGTACTAAAAGAAAATTCTAAAAGAAATCACTTCTTCCAACAAATCCTTCTTTGCTGGTCAATAGGGCCAAATAGGAGAAAGTAACTTCTCAACCACAGAAAGACTAGAGCAAAGGTAATATGACAAAGAAGAGAAAAATAATGTGTGCCAAGGCTTGGCCTTCAAAATTCTGTCCCAGACACCCACTGTTTCCCACCTCCTTGTGCACTAACTTCTAAGCTACTGCTTTTGGTCCCTTATCTCCAATAGTATAATAAATGCCATAGATACAACTGACAGAAGATATTTGCGAAGTTCCCAATATCTAAAGAACTGATTCGTAACTTACCTATGTAAATTGGAGAAATACTTCAATAGCTAAATACAAAATGACAGGGTCAGACAATCAAGAAAAAGGAAAATATAAAAAGGAAAAGTGACAAATTTGGGGCAACTTTCAGATATGTTCCCACCGGTTTGCATTTTAGTTTCCATATAAGAATATTTTTGACAATTTCAAAGTTACAGCAAGATCACTTAGTAAATATTATCTACATATAAAGGAGCATTCATAAGATACCATTCTTTCGATAGAGCCAGGATAAACTAGGTAATCATGAACAAAATTTAATATTATACGGACCAGAAAGATGTATGCTGAAGAGACCGTATTTTGAAGTTCATACATAGTTTTGAAAGGAAGACTATAAAAGCAATGATTCTTTGAGAAAAAATAAATCTAATGGGGAAAAGAAAGCATCATCTAAGATATAAATACATTTTCAGCCAAGCAATATGTTACTTTGGGTAAATAGAGAGAAAAAAATGTAAAACTGCCTTTTCTTTTAAAAATTTCTTTTTTTTTCCCCACAATAGAGGGGTCAGAAACCAAGTCTACATGTCCACTTCTGTCCAAAGTATATAATTTACTGAGCCGAAAATAAGACTTTTCTAGAATACTTTCTTTGTAGTTATTTGGCCATTCTACAAAGAAAATTCATATTTGATTCTTTATCTTCTTTTATAATAACCTGGAAAATGATAAAAGATAAAAATGATGAAAGCAACTAAGCTACTTTGGAGACATTGTTTTTATTTTATTTTTTTAAGTTTTTATTGAAATATGTTAGCATACAGTGTAATATTAGTCTCAGGTGTACAATATAGTGATTCAACACTTCCATACAACACACAGTGCTTGTCACCATAAGTGTACTCTTAAATCCCCATCTCTTATTTCACCCATCTTCACCCATCTCTCCTCTGGAAACCATCAGCTTTGGAAACTGTTTTTAAATAGTTTCTGTGTCCTTTAAATTCCACATAGCTATGCAAATAACCGCCTACCAAATTCTATCATCTAGATGCTTAGACTTTCTACAAGAATGTTCACGATCACTTCCTGTCATTGTACTTGGGCATATTGGAATTTTTTTAATGTCTAAAGAATTTTATTAGAATGGCATGTCAAAAAAAAAGGGGGCATTTCATTTTACCCACATTAGTAAAGTTAACTAGAGTACCAGTTTTCAATTTTTTATGGTTATGCTTATTATCTATTTTGATATGTTTCTAGTTACACTTCAACCCACCTGTAATTTACTAAGAGTTAAATGAAGTCAAGAAGAATTCAGTGATGGCATGAATAAGGATCTGAACTTCTGTATCTGTCACATTCTCCAAGGAAAATATAAACTGGACTTTTATATTTTAAGAATTTTATGTAGCACTCATCACTTCCACATGTTTATATAAACGGTAATTAACTGTATAAAAATTTGAGATGTGGACACTAGAAACAGATGTCTTTTTTTTTAAAGATTTATTTATTTATTTGAGAGAGAGAGCAGGTGAGTGTGACGGGGGGCAGAGAGAGAGGGAGAGAAAGATTCCTTCAAACAGGTTCTCTGCTCCATGAGGAGCGCAACACTGGGCTCCATCTTGGGACTCTGAGATCATGACCTGAGCCAAAACCAAGAGCCGATGCTCAACTGACTGAGCCACCTAGGCACCCCAAGAAATGCTTATCTATACGTGTTTTCACTAATAATTTTCAGCTGAGCATAAGATGAAAGATAATATTGATGATGTGGTAGATATGTAGGATAAAGGCCAAAAGAGCTAATGTACCATTACATTGAAGAGTAGAGCTAAACTCAACACCGGGGACATGATAACCCTTGGCTGTTGTACACAGAAGTGTCAGGTGCAGTTCCAGTTAGCATCTAGAAGAGGAAAACAGAGAAACTGGAGGACTCTAAGAGGGCCATTACCAAAGTAGAAAGGAGAGTCACAATTTTGTCATTTCAGAGAAAAATAAAAATATTATCTGGAAAGTGAGACATAAAATTCTCCTCAACTATTTAAAAGATTTTTACATGGAATAGGGATTACGTGCATTTTTTTTAGCTCAACGAGGGGGAGCTATAACTGTTATCTTGGATCATCCTTGCTTTGTTTTGTTCTGTTTTTCTTGGATTATTCTTAAAAGGAACTTTCTCATGGTTGGAAGGATTAGATGAAAGTATGCAGGAAAAGTTGTTTAACACAGTAGTTTACATACAGTAAAGACTCACTGAGTATTTTCCAGCGGTACTACTGCTCATGGTAGTAGTAGTGGTAGTAGTAGTAAGAGCAGCAACAGTATTATTTAACTCAGAAACTTCATGATTTACATGATAAAATGGAGTGAATGTATTTTAACTTATGACGCTATCGGAATGTTGTAAATAGATACAATTTTTCATTTACTGCCACGTCAAGTTTTAAAGGAACATTTTCATTTTCTTTCTGCCCTTTTACATGAACTTAGAATTTGCAGTTTCATGACCCTGGGGTACACACAATGAATACCTGAGTGCTTAGCTTAGGAAGTCATATACTGTCATAAATCATGAAATTAGTGGAAAGAACTTCGTCATTCATCCAAACATAATTGAAAGCATGTATGGTTCTATAGTAATTCACATTCCTGACATGTGATTTCGGAACGTCTTAATAAGGCTTGGGTTTCATAGGCCTAAACCAGTGAATTTTTGACAGGAGATGTTGATACATCAGAATCTCCGGGTCTAAGAATGTAGCATTAAGTTTGAAAACATTTCCCAGCTGATTCTGACACAAACCCAATCCCTCTGCTAACTGGTGAGAACAACAGATTCAAATAATAATAAATTCAAAAAAACCCCTTCCCACTCCCTACGAGAAAAACTGGACTCAAGAACTGAATTCATTACCTGCTGAATTATGTGAATTTATAATTCAGGTCAGTCAAACCTTTGTTTAAGAAGTTTTTACTGTTATGACCTTTGTGTATCTTTTATGTATGTATTTGTGACTGGGAAGAAAGCCAACATTGCCTGGGGCATGCCCGTCACTGGGCACTAGTTTATTTGCACAGCTTCATCATTCTTAGATGCAGAGTCCATTCTTTCAGAGGTGAATGAGAGCGTTCCCAATTTACAGATGAGTATATGGTGTCAGAGTGATTGACTCTCTCAGGGTCATTCTCCCTGATACACAGTAGGTGTTCAAGCCTGGACAGCCTGATCGCAGGGCTAACTTCCTAACACCCAGCTGTTCAGGGAACATGGAACTCAGAGGAGATGGATCGTGGGGCACGCATTCTCAGAAAATGACTAGAACTCGTGATAGCACAGCAGAACAAAATCCACTGGCACCAATGTTACTACACGGAATTCTTCTAAAAGAATTGTGTTTCTCAAGATCTTCCTTCACAGTATATTTTTACTGAGGACTTTATTCCCTTTATCTTTGAATTTATAAGGGTAGCTCTTCACAGGTTTGGAAAATGGAATCCGTATCAGGTCACCCAGAAAATTCAGCAAATGACAAATGCTCATAAACAAAAGTCCAATATTGTCACAGGTTTTTTGCAGAAAGTGTAATCATCTTAATCCAGGGAAGTGTAGTAATTAACAGATAAGAGGTTTGTTAAATGAATATGCAGTGTCATGATGTTGGACTCTGGCATTGATCACTGTTAGCCTTCCAGTTTTCCCCCTTGCCTGGAAAATCCGACACCGCATTTATCACTTGTTCTATTTTTAGAACTTTAATGAGCAGCTGACCAAGACTTACCTCATTAACTTAGGCTCTGAGAAAAATTTATTTACAGAGATAACAGTTGGTTAGAATAGTCACTGCTCCCAAATTTGTTAGAATATATACATTAGAGCCAAACTAAGATATATTTCATAATGAGAAAATTTGACCTTTTTAAACAGGTAAGCTTTTACTACATTTGTTTGCCTAGAATTAATCCATCTTAAAAATACATGAATTTTCAAGGACACATGGAATATTTACCTAATTCTATAGTCCCTATGACTCACAAGAGCACATTATTTAAAGTAACATTTATTATTTTTCTGTACTTTAAAATTAAACAATTATTGCTATTCGTAATGTTGGTGCTATTTTCAAGAAATAGTTAA
>CM052808.1:43100978-43150660 GCA_028533885.1 Nasua narica
GGCGCCCCTACTTTTATTTTTTAAATAATAATTTATTGTCTCTTAATTTGATATCCTTATTCTTTTATGCATTTGTTATATATTTTGCCTATATCAATTTAACCCAAAATTCTGCTGTCGAGATCATCATTACTTGTTTAATAGTAGAACTTCTGTGCTTTTTCCCAACTGCCTGAACCAAAATTACTCCATTTATTTCTAAGACTAAAAAAGATTTTCAAAACCGGCTAGAGTGATCCAAGTATCTCAGACAGGGTGCTAATTTAGAGTTTCTTTAAATTGATGTCCTTTAGGTATTGATTCAACAACTATATAGTATGATATGGCCAAATATTTCATGGATATGTCTTGTCTATAAAAGACCATAAGCTCCTGGGGCTCCGGGTGGCTCAGTGGGTTGAGCATCTGACTCTTGATTTCAGCTCAGTTCATGACCTTGGGGTCCTGGGATTGAGCCCCATCTCAGGCTCCTTGCGCAGCTAAGAGTCTGCTTCTTCCTCTCCCACTGACCATTCCTCTTCCTCCCACTTATGCTCTCTCTCTCTTTCCAATAAATCAATAAAATTTTCAAAAATTTTATTTAAAAAGAAAAGACAACTTCTTCAAGGATAGAGATGCCATCTTTTGCACGTCTTTGGCTGTTTCTAGTTCATGGAACACTCTAAATTAATTCTTTGTGAAACTTATACAAAGACTTATGGAAGAAGGGTTGTGAAGAAGTAAAGAAAGGTATGTTTCCTTTATTACTCCAGAAACCATTTTATTTTTTGTAGGACTAGAATGAATAAAAATTATTAAATCAGTCATATTTGTATTTTTAATATATATAAAACAACGTCATGACTATATAGATCATGGGATTTTGTATAATGACATGTAATCCTCATGAACATAGTTCAAAGAATTTCATAAATATTCTTCGTGGGGTAGAAAATCAGCCAAGTCTGATTAGTTTGTTAATGTCAGGAAAGGTCAAATGGTCTATTGTATAACAATGCAAAGTTCTGTATCCACCCTTAAAAGAGCATAATCAAAGAGACTATAGAAAAGACAACTGTAAAGCTGAATAAAACAATAAATCTAATACTCCTTAAAGGCAGAGACTAAGTTCATCTATTCCTTTGTAAAACAATAGGAATAGTCATTATGATCATTTATTCATTTAAAAATTAAAATATAGGGCACCTGGGTGGTTGAGTTGTTAAGTGTTTGCCTTCAGCTTAGGTCATGATCCCAGGGTCCTGGGATCAAGCCCCATATTGGACTTCCTGCTCAAAGGGAAGCCTGCTTCTCCTTCTCCTACTCCCCCTGCTTGTGTTTCCTCTCTTGCTATCTCTCTTTCTCTGTCAAATAAATAAGTAAAATATTTTAAAAAATTAAAATATCTCTTATAATCTTATAATATCTCTTATAATCTTGACCACTGAGATTCACATTCTTGTCCAATTGCCTACAATGGTTTTAGTCACCTGCTACAAGAAAAATCTATGAGCAGAGGATCAGTCCTGACAAAAGCAGTCATTACTGTTGTGTGGTTTTCCTCAGACAGACAGACAGACACACACACACACACACACACCCTTAGTTATGTGGAAGTTTGTTTTTGCTAAATTAGCAGGAAGTCTAAATGAACTCCTTTTCCTATAAGACCACTGACACTTACCAATATAATATGGAGAGGGGAAATGAGCTCTGTGAAAGCATCCTGAAAATCGGAACCCCAGAAAGAAGACAGTATTTCTTTCAAAGTGCCTCATCTAATCCAACTACTGAAGACTAAAGAGCCAATAGTCCACTCACAAACACAAGTGGCCTCAGGGCTATCGTACCACAGGATCTGAGAGAGGAATGAACGAATCTCCTAAGTGCCTGAGTCCCAACAGACAACTTCTTGAAATCACTCTCATGGGCTTGGGGAATTGCTGAGAGGGAATCATATTCATCTAGCAACAATTCCTGCAGCTTTGAAACCTTCAGCGATAATGCCCATTTGGTATCCAGTTTCATTCTTAGACTATGCCTGTGTATATCTACACTTCCTAATACTGTGGATGGAATAATAGTAGATAGGGAATTGAAAAGAGAATAAAGATAAGGTTTTGGGGTACCCTTGGAAACTGGCAGAAAAACATATAAAAGCACTATACTATGATTTTCAGAATTCTGCCATTGTTCTTTCTGGCACTCAAGGTTCTGGAGAAAACAGTTGTTGGTTGTTGATAGACTGATTCCTACTGGCTCAGAAAAAAGGCTAATTTTTTCAGTTATACATTTTGAGGGCGTAACAGATATAAGGTAGCTCATTCAACACCCTCTTCCTTCTAACTTGTGTTCATGTAATGTAAGGTCTGGAAAAGTAAAATGGCATTCCCCAGACTTCCCTCAGCTGAAGATCATCCATGTCATTTAGCATTTCATCAATCTCATAACTGTGAGTGCAGTGAAAACCATCCACAGTGGATTGTTCTGACTACAATTAAGATTGCTAACATATTTAGGGCAAGTTTATGATTAATTGAGAGCAATTTATCTGGTCATCCTGAAAAGAGATTTTAAACAAAGACTTAGATCAAAAAATTATTCTACAACTGAAAGGCATATAACCATCCATGAACATTTAATGAGCATTGGTATGAGTCTAGTGCCATGTTCAGTACCGGGACTGTAACAATGAATAAGATGTCCATATTTTAAGAAACTCACTGATAAGGGAAACAACTAACCTGTAACAATAAAGGAAAACAAATGTAGTATAACCTAGGAAAAGGAAACAGTCTGTGAAGGTCAAGGGTATCAAGAAGATGCCCTGAGAGGAGAAGGTACACCTAAAGTTCAGAGTAGGGATGTGGGACATTTTCAACAGGCCAGAACATAGAGGGAGTCATGAATTCAAACAAAAGGCCGGTGTATGTTCAAGTGCTAAATGAATGCTTCATGGGGAGTGCTGCAAGATGGAGGTCAGAGGTAGAGATAAATAGGAGTCAGATAATGAAAGTCATTGCAAACCATATGAGGAGGCTCAGGTTATAGCTATAGCCACTATATGGGAAATGGGTACGGCATTTCAAAATGACTCTAAAAATGCAGGTGTAAATTTGAGGTAGGTCACTTAACCCTCAGTGTGAAGAATTTAGGGATAACAATATAAAGGCTGGTGATGTACCCTGTATGTGAAACAACATGGCATTGGGGTAAAACCAAACAACCAACAAACAAAATGTAAGCCATGTCTGAAAAATATTCAGAGATAAGTGGTTCAGGACTTGATACTAAAAGAACACAGACACTCTTCCATGACTCCCAGATTTCTTTCTTGAGCGTGGATAGAAGGTAAGCAACAAGGCACATCACACCTACATGTAAGACAAACAATAGAAGGCATATTGTCCAATTGTCCACAGGTCTCATGGGATGTCTCATGGGATGGCAGCCACCCTGGAGGAAGATGACATGGAGACTGTTTGGAATGGTGTAATGTACAGGGTGTAGAGGTTTTTCTTCCTCAGTATTGCTTTTTTTCTTTGCATTCTTTTTTTGAATTTTATTTTTTATTATTATGTTCAATTAGCCAACAGTTTATTAAAAGGATTATTCAGCAAGACCAGGTGGGGTTTATTCCTGGGAAGCAAGGGAGGTTCAACATTTGCAAACCAACCAACCTGGAAGATCACATTAACAGAAGAAGAGACAAGAACCATATGATCCTCTCAACTGATGCAGCATCCTATCCTGATTAAAAGTCTTCAAAATATAGGGATAGAAGAAACTTACCTCCATATCATAAAAGCCATCTACAAAAAGCCCACAGTGAAAATCGTTCTCAATGGGGAAAAACTGAGAGCTTTTCCCTGAAGGTCAAGAACACAACGGGGATGCCCACGATCACCACTTTGGTTCAACACAGTACTAGAAGTCCCAGCTTCAGCAATCAGACAACAAAAAGAAATCAAAGGCATTCAAACTGGCAAAGAAGAAGTCAAATTCTTTGCATTCTTGAAACAACATTCCTTAGTAATCTATTGACTGATCCATGCTGCTAACGATATAATTGGGCATGTACAAAAGAAATACAAACACCACACCCCTTCTCATGGGCGAAGAGAAAACATAGCAGAAAACGATTAACAAACATTCCGTGTCAACCTCAGAGTAAATATTTGCTTGGAAACAAGTTTCCCATATCACTGTCATGAGCATGAGGTGAGTTTCACACCTCACTGGTAGATGGAAGTAGATGCTATGTTGCATTGTTAAAGAATTGTGAAATTATCCTTCTAATATATCAGTTTCATGCTTCCTACATACTGCTCAAATTTAAAAAGATTGCCTCTCACAAAATTCATGCTTAAACAACTTTAATGTAATTTAGTGATTCTGTCAAGTGAATTCAACAATGAAAATAGGAGGACAATCTCAATTAATATGACAGAATGGCAAAAGAAGTGGCTAGCTGAACAATATTTTTTACCTCTGGATGTTGTCCTCAATTAAATTTTCTATTAAATGAAAGGATTGATTAGTCTCTTCAAGCAAGGAGTCTTGCTGCCTGCAAGTAAACAGAATTGCTTCCATTAAAGCTTTCAGTGCCTTTAAGAGGTTGTCATTGCTGGCTGGTGAAACAGTTTATGGCATCCCAGCAGCTGCCTTCATTACATGCAGTTATTTGGCAATCATTTGCAAGTTCAGGGGCACATTCTACAAAGGCTAGAGTTGGACTGCTGAAAAACAGACCCAAAGGTCATCCAGTTATTGTCGAATTTTGTGACATTGTATTTCTATGCTTTGATATGTAGTTGTGCATACACAATCTAATTAGCGTCAGCGATAGCTTTCTAATGAAAACAATCCATTTTCGTACTCGGTATCTCATTTTCTCATTTGCGATATCTTTGATTAAAAAGAGCACACCACACTGTCTTGTTGATTGCAGCAAGGATGGTGCTCATTATAACATTATTAAGGCAATACACTGGGTGATAAAATGAATTCGGCCAGGAAAAAAAAAAATCACATTTAAAATAATTATGTTGAAGTGGTTTTAATGGAGATAATCACACATTTATTTAAAAACACACATGAGCTTCTAAAGCTTGAGGTAAACTTAAAGCTGAGATTCTTGGATATTCAGTACAGAAAAAGGTGTGAAGGTAATAAAGATGAATTTGGTAGCTCTCATTCAACCTTAGATCTAAATATGATTCAATTCATGTGATGGCTGTTCATGAATCTTAGTCATCAATTACTTAAAGAAAATTTTTTAATTGTGCTCACTGACAATCAGCTGCTTTTAATTACTTATGTCAACTTTCTGATATTTATTCACGGTACAGTATTTGAAGTATACCTTCTCATACTTATTTAGGCAATGTACTTTTATGTAATTACAAAGGGCATCTTCCTAGCTTTTAAAAACCTCTCCGGGAAAGAATATCGAGCTTCCATAATTTCTTTCCCGTATTGTTTATATATCATTTCTAAGAAATACACTTTTATGTAGTTTACTATCAAAGTTAATGCAGCAATCAAAAGATTTCATAATTGGCTACAATAATTGAGTCTCATTTACAACTACCATTCACATGCATAAAGATGTGTAAGCAGTGAAAATAAAAAATGTCCACATGTATTTTAAAATGAACCTATTTATGATTGTATATACATGCAATGTTAACATATAAAGAAATATGATGTTTTTGCTTCAGAAACTTGTAGCAGGTGCCATTCAGTATTGTATACAGGATGAGTGCAGATACTTTCTGTTTGGGTAGAATTCGTGTTATGAAGAGTACTCACAAATAGAATTCTTATGTAAGTCTGAAACCATCTAGCACAAGAACTGAAAAGTATGCTATGAGGCAACTATCGAAGAAAAGCATCAGCTAGAGATATAATTGTACTTTGATTTATTCTTACTTTGACTTTTATTTGGATGATTTTCCAGTGTGTTCCTTTAAGTACGTTTTATCAAAGGAACACTCCGGGAACACTGCTTTATACATCCTTACATCTAAAAAACATGCACTTCTTAGTTCTTTGATTCATGAAACATCCTGCTCTTCTTTTTATATGAAATCAACATATATCATTAAAAATTGACTAACAGATATGGGTGGATTACCCTCATCATGCCATCTATAAATTACAAAAATTATAAAAATTTTGCTTTATTTTCTAATACTTGTTTTTATTTCTAGGTATTTATTATACTCAATATATAATTGGATGTCCTGCTTTTTTATTTACTTATTTTTTTTCTTTTATGCCATAGAAACATTCATGATTTTTTTTGATAATACACTCTATATTTTAAAATAGTTTTAAATTCAAAAGTTATAAACATGGCACAGAAACTACTCATACATCCAGCACACAGTTTCCCTAATTATGAACATCTTACATTTGTGTATTTGTCACAATTAATGAAATTATATTGATACATTATTATTAAATAAGATAAATACTTTATTCCTATTTCCTTAGTTTTTCCTATGTTCTTTTCCTATCCCAGCATCCCATCCAGGACACCACATTGCATTTAATGGTCATGTCTCCATGGACTTCCTCTGGAAGGGACAGTTTCTCAGACTTACCTTGTTTTTGATGACCCTGATGCTTTTGAAAACATTTACATATTTCATAGGATGCTCTTCTATTGGAATTTCTCATAATTAGACTAGAATTACGTGAGAAAGACCTCAGAGGTAAAGTGCCAATTACTGTCATTATATCATATCAAGAGTACATACCATCAACATGACAAACCACTGCTGACATTGACGTTGTTCACCTGGAAAAAGTAGTGTTTGTTGGGTTTTTCTACTGTTAAGTTAGTCCTTTGTCCCCCGCCCTGTACTGTACTCTTTGGCAGGAAGTCACTATGTGGACCCATCTTTGAAGAGTGGGAAACTGTGCTCCACTCTCTTGAGAATAGTGTCTTCATAAAATATTTAAAATGCTTCTCAAGAGAGGTCTGCCTCTTCTTCCCCGTTGATTTGTATAGCCGTTAACTTATTTACATGAGTATAGACTCATGGACATTTGTTTTATACTGTGGATTCTAATCTGATACTACTCTCCTCATTTTGTTGTTCAAATAATTTCAGATAAATATTCGAATATTGAATAATTTCAGATAAATATTTCAAATAAATATTTGTTGTTCAAATATTATTCAAATTTTGTTGTTCAAATAATATTGGAAACTCTTCCAGTTGGTGCATGTGCCCCTTTGATGTAGCCCTATCAGTGTGATGACTGTTTTTTAACACTTTAGTGCCTTCTGGCACAACAGTGAATCACCTTTTCATCTGCTTCTCTGCATCATCATTTATCCAAAGTAATACCTTTGTCCTCAGACTGCAGCAGCTGAGGGTTCATAGAGTCCTACAAACTGTTCATCAAATAATGGGTCTCAGACACACCGTGGTCATGAAGCACAATCACTGGGATGGTGATTTAAATTTCTCCCTTAAGGTTCATGTGAATGGCAGAAGTTTTCCTCAAGAGATCAGGAATAGCCATAACTCACCTCATCTCCCACTTCATAGTTTTAATCATTTCTTTATCCTGAGGGTTAGCTCTGTATTCACACATAGTGACAAGTGCAGTTCATGTTATACGATGTATGCTGATAAACGTTGGACATGTTAATTCCTTCTCTGATTGTTTCCTTATCTGCCAACTGAGAGGAAAAATATGCTGGCTAGCAGAACTATAAGAAAAATTAAATATTATATGCATTATATATATAGTATATAACCATACTACATATGTAGATATATATATATATAATCACTTATATATGATATATAGTTACACAATAAAAATGCAATCTTTACACACACATACACACAGGTGCACCATAGACATTTAATACATAAAGGAACCACCCCCATTTTTCCTCTCACATTTAGTGCATCTCCGTAATAATACAACAGCTTCATTAGATGGCTTCTTTATGAAGATTTTTCTCATTCCACTTATTAGTCCATGTCCCTAAGGTCAAGTACAGAAAAAAAATGAATGCCATTTAGAGATGGCATTTTCCTAAGCCCATTGTCCCTGAACCAAGTTTTGTTTAGACTTCTCACCGTCCCTTGTTCTCCTCTCCCTTATTTTGAGTTCTTGAAGGGAGATACCAGGTTATTTCATAAATGCTAGATAGGTGGAACACTCCTAATATTTCCTGTGATTATCCCTATTAGGGGGGCACCTTAGGCTTTCTCATGAATCTACTGCCTAACCTCCCTGTGCTTTCTATGTGAGCAGACAGGTCTGAATCCACAGTGGCACATGATTCCCTTGCTCTGGGCCCTTTACTATACTTAATTTCTGATTATTTTCCTTCTTTGTATCTGTAATACCACCACCATACTCTTGAAATATTATTTAATCCTTTCCTCCTTTATCAACAGTTTCTTGTCAAAATGGAGCAAGATGAGGGAATGCCTGTGATTTCTACAAAGGCTGCCAGTTCCCGGCTGAAGCTTCATGGGTCAAAGACCTGAAATGAGGAGAAAAGTAACCCAAAAATGTAGAGCAAAGGGGAAGAAACACATTTGAATTGTTTCCTTTCTTTGTTCTTACATATCATTTTATTTTATTAAGAGTATAGTAAAACTTCATTTTGATTTGTGAATTAAATCAAACTTGCTAAGGTTTACTATCACTTAATGAAAAAAAATTTAAACTTTCTATATGGAAATTTTTTAACATATTTAAAAGTAGAGAGAAATGAATGCCCAGGAACCCATTGCCCTGTTATATTTTAAGATTCACTTATGTGGCAAATATGGTAAATTGCCTAACCACTCCCCTCTCTTATTTGTTAAGAGAATCCTGACTTGGGTCCTGATGACAAAATGACCACTGTGATAAGTTTAAATTAACTTGCTTTCTTTTGAAAGACACTTAAGCCATCCCTGCAAGAAGAAATGAGTGTATGATTCAGTTGTAGCCAATGACATGTGCGAAGAGCCTTTCTCCTTGACCAAACAAAAAAAAGGCCTCATTTTGCCCATAAGTGTCCTCTCTATTTTATATCATAATACTATTATAATATGTGGGTATGATATCTGGCACTCTGGCAGCTATCCTGTGATCATGAAGTAAAGAAAGTCAAGGGAGTAACTGAGATGCCAATCTAGGAAACTAATATTATTCAATTACTTTACCAATCATAGAACTGCTTACCTCCTCCAGGTTTTTGTTGTGTGGGATAAGAGAATGGATGGATGGCTGCATTCCTGTTGCAGGGGGCCAAAGCATTCTATGTGGCCCTTCAAATATTTTGGTCCTCTTCTATAATGGATTCATATATTTGGTTTTGTGTCTTAAGAAGTTATATGGAACTTTCGATTTGCCATTTCCTATATTTTGAATTGAGATACACCTCACAATGTGACTGGTAAAGCAATGAAAGTCCTTAAGCAAAATTCCCCAGTGGGAGCTGGAGGGAAGAGAAATTACAGTGAGTTACAAAAGAATGGACAAAGGAAGGTATCTGATAACATATTAAACTTGGTTTTAGACCTGTGATGGCAGCTCACCTGATGTGAGAGATTCACTTTTTCCTTTCTGTCCTGGTATAATGATATTCATTGCTGCACATCTTGGAAATAATACTGACCCAGCTAAGGTGGCATATTTTCTGTAGCAGCATCTTCTTTCCAACAACTCCCTGTATATATACACTGATTATTTTGGCTTAACTACACAAAGCAGTGAAAGCATTTTGAGAGGCTAAATTCAAATTAACTTATTTTTAAAACTAATGATCACTTACCAGTTCTTAACTAGTTACTAGTGAGTTATGATTTTTTCCCCCATAGAAATTTTCTTTTGAGGGTGAATTTGTAGGGTTGGATCTGGTTTCATGTAGGTTCCTCACTCTCTGGTCCCTGTTCCAGGAAGCCCACCCTAACACTCTTTCCTTGTTGTCCATCGCCTCCATGGGCCCCAGACGTTGCTTACACCTACATGTGTGAGTACAGAGCCTGTTCTTACTACTTCAAGATCTTCGCCGTGTGCAGACACATTTCTGATATGTACCAGAACTGTTCTTTTCAAAATTCCAGGGAAGAGGTTATGCTTCTGTGGCTGCACCTAATTTTGAGGTGTCCAAGGCCGTATCCAATCCCCATGCAGCTCCAACACACTTGGCCCTCCCCAAGCCTCACCAGTCTCCTTACTGCTCTCACACCAGGGCCACTGAGGGCTTCGATAGACAACATTCAAGCAACATACCCACTTAAAAGGTGGTTCCAAGATATGTCTTAACCCAAAGTAGTCGATGGGAGTGGGTAGAGGGCCAGGAGGGGACTTACCTGTACTGGGTTCTTATTGTGTCAGGATCTGAGCTAAGTTCTACATCTAGGACATTCCAGCAGACTAAGGACACAGAACCAGGAATCAGGAGACATGGTCTAACAGACTGGTGGTACAGCACTCAGATGACACCACCAGCCCAATTAAGACAGAAACACTCACTCCGCACCAGAGATTGTGCTCAGCTAGAGAGGGCTGCCTCCTCTAAGATCATACCCTTCAACCTCTTTCTCAAGGACGCCCTGTATCCAATGATCAGTGGGTGCCAGTGTATAGGGGTTCCCTTGCCCCAGTCTGCAAGGCCATCTCAGACCTAGAGTCCTATTGTTGAAGACTTTGTTGTGATCTCATTGCAGCACCACTTTCTTATCTGCCTAATTTGGTTTTCTTCCTTCCTCCTGGCATGTCGATTTGAAGGGCACTCCCCAGTAAATTCCCTGCACATCAGTTCCCTTCTCAGTGTCTGCTTCCCAGAGTAACTCACTTGTAACACCTGACTTCTGCGTGCACTGCTCAGCACACAGGGTCTCTTGTTTCTCATTGGAAAATTAGGGAAATGGATTGAGCCCCCTAAAGCCTCAATCCAGTGCCACAGCTGGAACCAGAAAGGAGGAGTAGGGGTGGGAGACACATCAGCAGCCTTAAATTACAGCAAGTAGCTTCCTACTCCTGAATCAAACTTGGGTCTGAAAGCCATGTGAAGACCTGTGAGGGTCAGAAATCCCTACAGTAATTCTTCACTGTCATTGATTGGTGTGACCTATTATGTATTTTATTCTTTCCTAGGCTTTTTGTTGTTCTTGTTTTTCAATGTGTAGTTATGTATGCTACGTATGAGATCATTTTTTTCTCTTTCAAATAAATCATGTAACTTCTGTGTTTGTCAAGAAACCTGAAGTAGAGAAATGTGAAATGTGAATTGAGAAAAGTTCAGCTGACTGAGTTTCATTAATTCTCAGGAATGACAAGTCAAGGTCAAAGGAAGAAGAATGGAAAATATCTCAAAGTGATTTTCTTTTAAATGGGGAAAAAATAAGCCGTAGGAAGGTGTTCACCTTGGTTCTTCTGAAAATATTTATAGGCTATAAAGAAGATATAGGATTTTATAAAACAAAGCACAAAATCAATACTTTAGAGGAGTAAAAAACTTGACGATTTGATGTATTTTGACTATATTTAATATCGTTTCAAATGAAATCATTGTATTCTCTCTCCAGGACATCAAAACTTCCTAAAAAAATTTAAGAAGTTATTCAATTATTTTATGTAGTTTTTATGTAGTAGTTTATTTTATGTTAAACTTTCAGATTTCATTGGATGGATATTAATATATTTTTATGTTTGTATTTAATACTTAAAGTTATGTTTGGTATAATTTAAGAAAACATTGTGTTGATAATATAATTTTTTAATCCAAATATTTCAACATCACATAAATAAATCAATGCCGGGAACAAGGCCAGAGTTATGAAAGCATAAAATTCCTCCAGATAAATTTTGTAAGGCATTTTCGCTGGACATTTTAATCCTTCTTCCTTCTTTTTTTAAGACACCAGACATCTCAATAAACAAAGCAAAAAATTATACTTATTGGCCCCAAACCAATAACAGTTCTTTAAAAACTGACATTTCTGATAAACTTCAGTGTATTGTTTGACACCAGTGTTGAAACCAATGAGTTATCCTGAGTTTTGTTCTGAGCTGTAAGAACAGACCATTTGTTATTTTTCCTAGATAATTGCCATAATGTCCACATTGTTTGCTCTGCCTCTTCATTTGTTTTTCTATAATCTAGTATTCAAACAGGAGCCAGTGATGCTCTGCAACATAAACCTCCCACTCTTCTGCTTAAAATCCTCTCAAGGCTTTTCATCACGCTTAGAATAATTATTTTTTTACCACAGACTAGAAGTCCTTACATGGCTGATCACCACCTGCCTTTCTCTCTCAAGCCATGTCTTCTAGTCTCTCTCCCCTCTCTCTCTCTGTATCTATCTCCTCTCTGTTTGAACATACAATGCAAGGAACATTCTGTTCCTTTAATACAACAAATTTATTGCCACCCTAGGGCCTTTGCACTAGTCATTCTCTCAGCAAAAACATTACTTTTATTTTTACTGCACTAAGGAGCTAAATTATAAACCTTTCATATTAACATTTTCTTTAGACTTTCATGCCCCAGGTTTTACGTGACTGGCTTCCTTTCATAATACTATGTCTCTGCTTCAATGTTACCTCTCAGAAAAGCCCTTTCTGACCATTGAATCTAAAGTAGCATCCTGTCTCCCCAGCATCACTACCACATGAGTCTGTTTCCTTCTTTATTACTATCTGAAATTGTTTTATTTAATTCGTTTGTTTTATGTTTAATGTTTGCTTTCCCTCACTAAATAAAGGTCTGTGAAGTCAGGGCACTTGAGTGTATTCTTAATATCTAAACAATTCTCAGAATATAGCAGACACTATGATCTGTGTTCTAACAGATATTGAGGCATAAAGGAAAAAAATAGGTCTTTGCTTCATAGCTTTTATCGAAGACTTGTTATCAAGGGAGATAATAGGAATATATTAATTGAATCATTATAAACTCACTTTTATTCAATCCTCAAATAAAGTGTGTTGTTTTCGATGCTCATCTGTGACATATTTCTTTCTAGTCCCTTGAAGCTACGGTTCCTTAGCTTTTTGTTTCATTGTTTTGGACAATTACATGATTGGAATTTTGGCCAACAGTCTTGGAAAATTAACCCCTATGCTTTGAGTAGAAGTTACAAGGTTAGAAAAAAAAAATCATTGGGCGCCTGGGTGGCTCAGTTGGTTGCACAACTGCCTTCGGCTCAGGTCATGATCCTTGAGTTCTGGGATCGAGTCCCGCATCGGGCTCCCAGCTGCATGGGGAGTCTGCTTCTTCCTCTAACCTTCTCTCATGCTCTCTCTCACTTTCTCTGTCTCTCAAATAAATAAATAAAATCTTTAAAAAAAATCATCATCAGTAGTAGTGCAAGGTTTTGCAATTAAAATTGAAATTTACTAAGGGTGTAAATTTTGATTGAGGTAGTGGGAATACAAATAATACATTTGAAAGATCATTCACAAAATCTAAAACAATTAGATTTATAGGAAGAAAGAAATACCATCAAAATTAATGTGGAAATTCATGAATTCATTTATTAATGAATCATTTCTTATAATGAGCACACACATATCAGATATTGAGATAGGTGTTGCAGTCAAGCAGAAAACAAATTAGAAAAAAAAAATATTCTCACAGGAGTTTACATTTGGGCCTGAGTGGTATTCTAAACAGTAATACATAAAAGGAAAAGATGTACATTCAGTTATGGAAAATGCAGTTGGTACTGGAGGAAGGAAGTGGTGACTGCAGGAAGTGTAGAATTCTCTTCCAAATGAGTAGAGAGGCTACTCAGGAGACAAGAGCACAGTAAGGAAGCAGAGAACTTCCTGGCCAAGGAAAGAGACCCAAAGCCACGTATACACACCCAGCAGTAGGATTGGTGTATGGCATTTGTGAAGTGGCCACATGAAGCCACAAAGCCTAAGAATCAGTGCTAAGTGTCGCAGATAAGTCAGGGAGTGGACCACTGTGAGGGTCATTTCTGAGTCTCCTGAATCAGAGGATTCAACTTCATGCAGCCAAGCGTACAAGATCAAAGTTGGTTCCCTACTACAAATCACAGTCTGGCTTTTCCCTCTCCCCTAGTTTTCCAACAACATATAACCTCTTGATTATAGTATGACCCAGGGGAAGTAGAAGAGGAAAATAACAAAGATTTTGCTTTTGAATTGAAAATATAACATTCCTTAGATTCTAGTATTATAGATAGACAATCATACTTGCTATTCAAAGAAATAGAGTAAAAGATATTGTCCATAACCCTCAGGAAAGCTTACATTATAGGGAATAGAAGAGAGAAAATAAGAGGAAGAGCTGGAGTAGAGTGGACTATTGAGTAAGAGGCTCACTTTGATCAATAGATAATCAGTAGCATCAGAGAACAAGATCAATCAATATCAAATACTATGAAAGGTCAAGACATAAAGCCTCAGACAAGTCCCTTAAATGTGTCATTTTAACCCTTAGACATTTTCAAGAGAGCAATTTTCTGATCACAAAATATTGTGATCAGAACAAGAATGAAGCTAGTGGGCTAATATTTTTTTTAAGATTATTTATTTATTTGCTTATTTATTTGAGAGAAAGCGCATAGGAACACCACTGGTGGTTGGGGGGGCGTGCAGAGGGAGAGGAAGAAGCAGGCTCCCTGATGAGCAGAGAGCTCGAGGGGGGCTAGATCCCTGGAACCTGGAATCATGACTTGAGCCAACAGTAGACACTTAACCAACTGAGTCACCCAGGCACCTGCAGCGGGCTAACATTTTTAAAGAATATAGAAATAGATGAAAAGAAGCTTGTCTCCTTTGAGGAACCTCGGTGGCTCAGTCAGTTGAGTGTGGTACTCCTGATTTCATCTCAGGTCATGATCTCAGGGTCGTGAGGTCAATCGCTGAATGGGGCTTGGGTGGGTGTGGAGCCTGCTTAGGATTCTGTCTCTCCCTCTCCCTCTTCCTCTTCTTTTTTTTTTAATTTTTTTATTAACATATAATGTATTATTTGCTTCAAGGGTACAGATCTGTAAATCATCACTCTTACAAATTCATGGCACTCACCATAGCACAAACCCTCCTCAATGTCCAGAGTGCAAATAAAACCCCCAGAAAAATATCACGCCAGATTACACAGCATGAAAGAGTTTTCATTCAAAAATTATTTCAAAGATCATCCCCAGAAAGTTAGAATCGTAATGAGGAGACATCTTTGCAGTCTGAAATGCTCAACTGACACTGAATTGTGCTGATATTCCTGGGCACTCTCACCATAGCTTGCCTACTGTCCATATCTATCTTTCCTTCTCCTCCCCTCTCCCCAGGGTGCTCAGGGGAGACCGGAAGGGCAGAAAGGAAAGGGAAAGAGTCTGTGCTAACTCTTCCTGCTGCGTCTGCTTGGGCAGTGGTTATAACCTCTCTCCTCCCTACCCATTTCTGCAACTCCTGTCAGATCACCCTGGTTCTTGACTCTTGGTCCAAGGAACACTCTCCCATCCCTGTGCCGTCAGACCTTAAGTTCTTAATAGCTTTCCACTGCTGTTTGTTGACAGTCTCTGGTGCTCACTGTTCCTTGACCTTGCCTACCCATGCTTCTCTAAGTAGCCCCTTCAGTGAAGGTCCCTTGAGCCATCTGAGTTGGATACAGTTCCTTTCTAAGATGCTGACTAACACACTAGAAGTTTCGTGTAAATCCTGAGTTTGAATTATTATTTTTAAGAGATACCACTCAAGGTTTGTTAGGTCAGGAACCCTTGTTTTCTTTAAAACAGCTTTGCTTCTTCACTGAAGTTTTTGCTTATTCTGGATTCATTTCCTGTGAATCATAGAAAGACAGCAGTTCTAGAAAGTTTTAAGCAAAATAAACAAATTGTTTCTAATACGACACACCAGGAACCTGAGGAAATTAGCAAACCCCAATTCCAACTTGTACCTTGTGTTAAAATTGTTCCCAGCATACGGTGTTAATACCATGGCTAGTTACGAATTGCTGCCCTAAACACTGAGGCCAAGTTCATTTCTGTCTCATATTATGAATGTGTTATTGTCACAGTGTGCAACAAAAATTACTCTCAGGGTGCACAAGAAGTCTGAATAGCAAATTGACCCACAAACAGGCTTAACTTATGATTTTGTAGGCTTTACCTTTCATAGTGATTAATATCATGACACCATATAGGGCTTGGGTCATTCCACAGTGTAGCCTCCATACTTCAGAAGTCAGACAGTGGAAAAACACTTACTGTGCTATGAAAATTACATCCCTTGACAGCCTGATTAATGAATGTTTTTGTCATATAGAATGAAGATGCAGGAAGTGAGTATCAGGAGTTAATCTTATAAATATAGACACCACACACACAAAACCTTTTTAAAAGAAGAAGTAATTGCAAAAGACATTTTTGGCAATAAAAAAGCAATAATTCACAAAGTGAACTCATTTAAATTAATAAAAATTCCCGGGGATTAGAGGTACAATTCCCATCAGTGAGAGGGTCAGAGGGTGAAGTAGAACGAAGTAAAAATATGAGCATGGGGTCATGGGTCCAGACCCATTAGGTTAAAAAGTTTCCTAACATTGGATGGAGCACTTTGTAGGTTCAATGAATGAAAGTCTTACTGAACAAAAAGACCTTTAAAGGGACCTAGAAAAAATTTAAAACCGAGCATTAAAATAAACTCTAGGAAGCCGATACCTCATCTAAGTCACATAGTTAAAGCAAACTTTGTCAAAAGAAGCTTTTTGTAGTTGTTTTATATTTTTTATTTTTTGTTTTGATTTGAAAGCGTATTTATTTTTTCTACATGTTCTAATAAAGATTATCAAGTTACTGAGGACTTTCTTAAGGTGAGACCCCTTTTTCCTTATCAACCACCCTTTGGAACCAATATCATTCCTTGTATTTTGTACCTAGCATTTACTGTTTTCACGTAATTGCACTAGTACACTATGAACTACAGGCTAACATTTTGCCCAGCGTTGAGGATGCTTGTCCCGCCCTCAAGAGAGGCATCCTCTACAGGAAGAGAAATGTTATTTCAACAAATAAGTCCACTAAAATGTTACTCGGTACACAGAAAAAGAGAACAATGGAGAAATAGGTGGCGACCTATAGAGGAGGCAGGTACAGGTCAGAGATGAAGTGAACTGTGAAAGGCACCTTGCAGTTGTAATGTCTAAGAAAACAAACATTGGGTCAAACATATTTTGGGCTATGAAAGCACTGTGAATGAAGGCATAGAGATCATGAGATAGCCTTGACATTGGCACTATAGAATGACAAGTTATTTCATTGTAACTCATGTGTTAATGTATTTTGATGGGAAGAGTGACGGTGCAGTGAGAAGGGTGGTTGAAATAAAGCCAGAGAAGCCTGCAGAAACATGACTGTATAATGGCAGAGTCCTTAATGAGGATTTTGGACTTTCTTCGATAAGCATTTGAGGATTTCTGAAGAGTTTTGAGCTATCTGAATAGCTGTTTCCTCTCTCCTTTGAAAAGGGGAACACTAAAAAACAGTATCTACCTCACAAAAAAGATGAAACGAGAAAAAGAATATAAATGTCTTAGTTTTTTGTGACTCTCAGTTGCTATTATTACATATTTGGTGTGGAAAATTTATATTGGTCTTCTAAAAGAACTTGTAATGGAATAGAGAACATCTTTTCAATAAAATAAAATAAATTCCCTAATATAAACATATATAATCTTTCCTGTGAGTGTCTTTTCAACCTTAGCATTTCCTAAATGCTCAAAAAGTGGGATCAGCTCAAATGGTCATTCATTCACTTTAAATAATATTACTTTACAAGGCACATAATAATAAATCCTAAATTATTACAATTAAATTTTCGGTGTTTTCTTGGCTTTTGAAAATTACACAATAGCACTATATTTTTACAAGTTAAAGTCGAGTTCTTATGAAAACTCTAAATTTAATCATGGAAAAATTCAAAAAGTTTTCAGAATTTTGAGTATTAATTCTTGCACAAGCAATGGTGTAATGATTAGTTTGTAAGAATATGGACATATGGTGTTCAATAAATATTTATTTAGTTGGATAGTATTTTTATGATTTTTAAAAGTGGTTTGAAATTTGCATTGACTTATGCAGAGCTAGAGGTCTGAATCTTATAATACCGAAAGGATTAATTTTTATCAAGTTGACAGCTGATAAAACTACACAATTGTTGTAAATCTACAGCTACCTGGCAATAGAATGTGCAATAAATGATTTTGAGTGAGATCTGTGAAATGAGAATATCAGCATGGGCTAGAACGGCCACCTTCTCATCCAATTTGTTGAATCCATTTGGTCTTGACAATATGAGACACTCAAGCTGGCAACTGACCATATTTTGAGCTCTGGCCAGGTTCACAGCCCAATCAGGTACTATTTAAAATCCTGTTGTTCTGGATCTATGAGGGATAAGAGTGCTGTAGCTTTCAATGTTTGTGTAACAAGGAACATGAGGAATTGACTCTTGTAAAACTCATTTTATGACTTTATCAGGAAAGGTTTTCCATAGTTCACTGGTCTTCTGTCACTCATTAGCAAAATTGCTTTCCAAGGTCAGTGTGATACGCCTCAGTATTAGAGTGCGTTGCTCACATGGCAGATGTCCTATGGTGCATGGGATGGTAAACAGTGAAAAATTAGCTGTTATTCAGGGATGGAAGCTTACTGTTATTTGCCAAGGGTTCAGATTAAATAAGTGCAGTAGCTACTGTCTAAATAGGTTAAAGAAAATTCCATTTGTGCTTTACAAGAGAAGGAAAGAAGAGAGCATGATGGAGTTTTACTTGCATGTTTTGTTCTAAGAGATTTATGGATAAAATTTGTCCTCAGATTTATATAAAAGTTTTCCTGACTTCATGTGCATATTAAAGCAGAAAATTGCTTTTATTTAGTGATGATGTTTTCCTAAAATGATACTTCCATGCAAAATTCATTCATCATAATTTTTTAAATTCATGTAGATCTTAGTTACTCCAAAATTAATCATAAATGTGTTTTTAATAAAATAATAAATAAGTGATATTTCTCAATGCAAGTGCACTGGCTCTTCTTGCAAATCTTGTCACAATGTAGATGGGAAAAAATAATATTTCTGAGATATTCAAACGATGTAAATTTTCTTTGGACTTAATAATGAATATTATTGCTGCCTTTGTTAAAAACAGTAGGTCCAAACTTCACTTTTCTCATCTGAAAAATAAAGATAAGAATGGCCCTCCCTCATCAGGCCCAGCAAATATATAATCAACACTCAAGTATTCGTGAGTATTATTATCCCAAGGAATTGAATGGTCACTTTTTTGTAATTGTTTGTCTTGTATTTTAACATTTTGCCTGTATGGTTCCCTAGCCAATAAAAATGTAATAGCGGCATATGCTACTTATGAAATTGAAAAAATGAAAAAATGAAATTTTTTCTAGTATTTTCTGCATACTGGATTGAACAATTTGATGTTGATTATGAGTTTTTATTAAGTGAAGTGAAGCATAGAGTCAAATGACAAACACAAAGAAAAGTTGAAATTTAATCAGGCCTCATACACTGTGCTAGTACCCTGATAGCTTAGTATTAGCATGAATTTTAGAAATGCGTTTTTCATGTTACAGTATATGTTACATGGTCCATCTCATTTTAACTTCCTGTTTTATCCAAAAACCAGCCAAGTTGTCTCTGGTAAATTCCAGTGAAATTGGTCTTTCTGATTTTAGTTAACATCATAGTAAATGAACTCAAACATTAATATATAAGATTAATATGGAAAAAATTACATACATACACATACACTATAGTTACACAAAATGAACAAAATTCCCACTCCAATTGTCTTAAATATAGAGATCTAATCTTATGGGTTTTGTTTTGTTTAATAACGAAAATAAAGCTGAGGATAAATAAAATGGTGAAACCTCAAATCTTTTGTCTTCGAGCAAATTCAAATGAATTCCATCATGGTCTGATAATAGTGAGATTTTAAATATAAAGCCTCTAGCAGTATACCAGGTAGTCACTTAGTAATACTTCCTGAGTATCTATCAAATGGGATCACAACCTGGGGTGCCTTAAAAATCAAGGTAAATCATGCACAGAAAATCTGGAAGATAATAGTCATGTCTCAAGAGGTTATTGCTTTAGAGATTATTTGAATTGAAAAAAAAAACACAAAAAACAAAAACTACCAAACCAAATCAGTGAACATTAATCAGAGGTCTCTGTAAAAGGGAACTGCCCTTAATTGATGATCAGCATTGTCTATTTTCAGACTATCATTGCTATAACTGCTTATCTTCCTCCTGAAAGTAAACTTCAAAGTTGTATAAAAAGTTTCACTTACTTGTGGAACATAAGGAATAGCATGGAGGACATTAGGAGAAGGAAGGGAAAAGTGAAGGGGGGTGGGGAATAAGAGGAGGAGACGAACCATGAACCATGAAAGAATGTGGATCCCAAGATACAAGCTAAGGATTTTAGAGGGGAAGGAAGTGAGATGCATGCAATATGTGCCATTAAGGATGGAGCACTGGGTATTATATGCAAACAACGAATCTTAGAACACTTCATGAAAAACTAATTATGTATTTTTTTATGGTGACTAACATAACACAATAAAAAAATGACATACTGTATGGTGACTAACATAACATAAAAAATTAAATTAAAAAAAGAAAAAAGGTAAAATTTCCTTTGAAACATAAACTAGTTTTTAATACCAATCACCCCCAGTATGACTTAATGCAATTTATTTTTTTAATTTTTTTAAAAGATTTTATTTATTTATTTGACAGAAAGAGAGATCCCAAGTATGCAGAGAGGCAGGCAGAGGGAGAAGGGGAAGCAGGCTTCCTGCTGAGCAGAGGGCTCCATGCAGGGCTCCATATGGGTCTCAATGCAGGGCTCCATCCCAGGACCCTGAGACCATGACCTGAGCCGAAAGCAGAGGCTTTAACCCACTGAGCCACTAAGACCCCCCGACGTAATGCAGTTTAAAAGGTAAAGTGAACTGAATGCGGTTACAATAATTTTTTTCAATCCATAAATATGTTTTGAAATTTTTGTTGTCAAAGTATGTCATTTCTGCTAGTTTTCAGTATTGGACATCCATATTGACCATATTGCGGTTGGATCAATCAAGTCTTGATTATGTATTACCTCTGAAAAAAGAAAACCAGAAATTTTATAATTAAGATGAAGACCTCTGGAACAATTATTTTATATGATACCATGATGGAATGCACTTTAATTCTTTGAAAATATTGCACATTCTTTCGCATTCATATGAAGTTTTAAGATCTTCACTAGCCCTCTAACTTTTCATGGGTAAGGGCTTGGGGAAGGATGTACCACACTCAATTTATGACTTTTTAAAGAGATAACTACAGGAAAGGCTTGCTACAGCCAAGGGAGAATGCACTGTCCAAATTGGGACATACCAGGAAAACCAATGTAACCAAAATGTGTCTTAGCTCATGAAAAATGGTCACTCTAGAACAATAAATATCAACTTAATTTAATCTTTGATTTAAATATATGTATATGTACATGTTGTCTGTGTTTTATAAAAAGGGTTTTAGAATGCATATGGTATAGAAATTTTTTGTACTTCTTTTTTTCCTTTACCTAAATTATGTTCCACTATTCTAGATATATAGTTTCATTATGTATAACATATACTTTAATGGATTAGGCACCCGTCAGAAGAGTTCCTCTCTAATGTTGGGAATGTAGCACCTAGCAAGGTCAAGATCTATGACCTCTTCAGATCACTGGGCCGCCACTTAGAACATACAACCCCAAAGAGTTAGAGATTGATATTAATATATTATCTCTCTAACACCCCAATAGGCTAGTTCTTCATAATATAATAAAGAAACAAGGTAATTTAACTTAATCTACCCATCTATTTATTTTTTATTATTTTTTTATTCAAGATTTTAATTTCCCTACATTGAGTGGTACAATAACTACTTTGATAACCCTAAGTCACCATTTTAGATATGGGGCAGAAAAATAATTCATTAGAGAACATTCAGTATATATTGCTTGGTTTTGGTTTGTGATATTTCACCATGTTCATCTCTTTATTCATCCAGAATGCCACAATAATAAATTGGAAACTTTGGATATTAACTCTTTCCCCTTACTAAGGTGGCTGAGAACATTATTGCAATGACCTAAAAGACTTAATATGCTTCTCAAACTTTCTAATTAATCAGGGACCCAAATCACAGATCATATTAAAATGCAGAGTCATAGAATCCTACATCCTGTGAGAACTTTAGAAGTCATCTATTCAAACCTCCCACCAGGTGAAGCAAATGGAAGCAAAGGTTTGTTCTCAAAATGATTAACTAGCTCATTAGTTCTATAATTACGCCACATACCTCATCTTGGTTCTCTACTGTATTAATCCATCTTCTTTAACCATGTCCTTATCACTTCCTTTAACAATATAGTTCAAACATCAGAGTTTTAAATCTATTTATCTATAAATATTTTCAGATAATAAAAATAAAACAAAATATTAGAATTTGAATTTATATTATTATTTCAATGCCATGGAGCTGCTTAGTAGTTGACTTCTTGTTAGTATCTGTTAGTACTTAGTAACAGCAGTTGTTAGTAGTTTCTAAGTCTAGTACTGTAAAATGTTAGAAAAATTGAAATATATATACATTCTAATTAAGCACATATATGATTCATTCTGCTCTCAGTGAAAATGTAAAATTGACACTTTGCATTATTATGGAAATGTTTTTGTTTCTCCTGCTTCTCTTAATATTGATTTACCTTAACTTTTGAATTACTGTAGATTGAATCACATTGAACTAAAGTTAATTTTTCCCTAAGAATTTCATACCAAATTTTATATGAAAGTATGAAATATTATCAATGATATTGTGAATTAATAACAGAAACATTATTACTAAAATAATTATTTACATCAATTATAATATTCACAATAATGTATGTAATAAATACATCTTATATTTGAGAGTAATCTATAATAATTGAAGAAACAATTCATTGTTATCCTTGGTCACAGAAGTGTCATTTTTCAAAATGGAAATAAAACTGTAATTCATAATCATAAAATATTTCTTTGCCATAACTTACGTGGAATATGATGTTCACCAAAGAGTTCAATTCAATTATGTAATTTTTCTTAATAAAAACCTAGGATTTTTATTAAATCACTATTAAATTGTCATATGTATGTGTATATATAAAATTATAACTGAACAATGGAAAGAAATTTATAAATAACCCATGATTTAAAAGAGATGGCTGTCTGATCACTTACACAATTTCCCTGGGAATTTGTCAAGCTTGTTTCTAAAAAATTGATCTGAAATAGGAAAATAAGAAACAAACATTGGTGAACTGCCCATACACTCATTTATAAGGCCTATAGATTTGATTACTCTCAAGACAATGATCAGCAGCATTTGATACAAAATAAATAAGAGAAATTTTAGTTGAAAAAATGATCTGTATTTAAATAACACATGAACTTTACAAAGTAAGATGGTATAGATAAAAAAATCTATACAGCAAGTTTTGTTTAGCCCAACCACATTAAGAAAACCCTTTTAACATCCTCTGAACTATAGCAATAAAAAGAAGCAGGTCACAGCCTGTGTCAGAGCACTAAATATTTTATTCTCTCCTCTTTGAATAACATCTTTCTAGTGCCATAGGTGAAACTTCCCATTATTTCATCACTTTAAGCCTGAAGGGTAAAAAAGCCAAGAGAAGGAGAAAAATGTAAAGGGGAAAGGAGATCAGGAGAGGTTAAGAAAGGACAAAATATCAAAATGTTGTCTTCTTTTTGTAACTTTTCTCTCACTTTCCTCACTTTCTTCCAGATATCACATTTGTAGCTGAATGTTAATTCTTTAGTAGAAAAACCAGTTCCAAAAGTTGTGTGTGTGTGTGTGTGTGTGTGTGTGTGTGTGTGTGTGTGTGAGTAACATAAGTGGGAGGAGAAGGAAAAGAGAGAACTGAGAATGACACAGAGGCAGAGGCAGGGGAACAAAAACAGCGAGAGAAAAAAGGGAATATTAATTGAACAAATGTCAAAGAAGATCAAGAGCAAGACAGGGATGCCCCCACTACACATTATTCAGCATTGTGCTAGAAGGCCAAGCCAGAGCAATTAGGCAAGAAAAAGAAATAAAAGGCACCCACATCTAAAAGAAGTAAAATTATCTCTATTGGAAGATAATATGATTTTATATGTAGAAAACCCTAAAGATGCCATCAAAATACTGTTAGAATTAATAAATGACTTCAGTGAAGTTGCAGGATATAAAATCCATACAAAAGTGTGTTGCATTTCTATACACCAACAAAAAGCTATTAGAAAGAGAAATTAAAAAAAAAAAAAGATACACAGTTGCATTTGAAAACAGTAAAATACTTAGAAAAATTTTAGCCAAGGCGGTGAAAGGCTGTACACACACACACACACACACAGACAAACTATACAATTTTGATGAAAGAAATGAAAGAAGACACAAATAAATGTAAAGATATTCTGTGTTCATGAACTGGAAAAAATAATACTGTTAAGATGTCCAGACTACCCAAAGCAACCTACAGATTTATTGTAATTTCTGTCAAAAATCCAATGGCATTTTTTCACAGAAATACAAAAAACAATTCTAAAATTTGTATGGAAACACAAAAGGCCCTGAATAGTTAAAACAATCATGAAAAAGAAAAGCAAAGCTATGGGCACCTGGGTGGCTCAGTTGGTTAAGCATCTGCCTTTGGCTCAGGTCCTGATCCCAGTATCCTACGATTGAGCCCTGCATCAGGGTCCATGTTAGTGGGGAGTCTGCTTCTTCTCCCTCTGCTGCTCTCCCTGTTTATGCTTGCTCTCTCACTCTCTCTCTCTCTGTCAAATAAATAAATAAAATCTTCTTTTTAAAAGACCTGTAAATGGTTAACAGATGCATGAAAAAATGCTCAACATCACTTACTGTCAGAGAGATACAAATCAAAACCACCATGAGAAACTACCTCATAACTATCAGAATGGCTAATGTTAACACACAAGAAAGAACAGATGTTGGCCAGGATGCAGAGAAAGAGGAACTCTCTTAACACTGTTGGTGACAATGCAAGCTGGTACAGCCACTCTGGAAAACAGTATGGAGATTCCTCAAAAAGTTAAAAATAAAACTACCCTACAATTTATCTGAAGGATACAAATATAGTGATCTGAGGGGGCACATGCACCCCAATTTTTATAGAACAATGTCCACAATAGTCAAAATATAAAAAAAGCCCAGATGTCCATTGACAGATGAATGGAAAAAAGAAAATGTGGATATACAATGGAATATTACTTGGCCATCAAAAAGAATGCCATTTGCAATGATGTGGTTGGAACTAAAGGGTATTATGCTAACTAAAATGTAAGAGAAAGAGAAATACTATATTATTTCATTCTTATTTGGAATTTAAGAAACAAAAACATAGGCCAAGGGAAGGAAAAATAAAATAAGACAAAAACAGAGAGGGAATCAAACCATAAGAGACTTAACTATATGAAACAAACAGGGTTGCTGGAGGGAAGGTGGGTGGGAGGATATGGGGTGACTAGATGATGAGCATTAAGGAGGGCACTTGATGTAATAAGCACTGGGTATTATATGCAACTGATGAATCACTAAATTCTACCCAAACTTCATAATACATCATATGTTAACTAACTTGAATTTAATTAAAACAAAAACAAAAATAAAATGTTCTGCTTATATTTGAAAATTATACACTGTTCTTATAGGATGTAGGATTTTATATGCCTTTATGGTATCAATTTTGTTAATCATGTTATAATCTTTTATATTTTGTGTACCTATGTGTACTTATTTTATCAGTTAGTGAAAGAAAAAAAATTAAATCTCAAAAAAAAAAAGAAGAAGAAGGTAAATATGTGAAGGGATAGACGTGTTACCTGATTCAGTATGGGGAATCCCTTCACAAAATGTGCAAATATCACATCATCGCAGAGTGCACTTTGAATATTTTTCACAATTTTGTCAATTATACCTTACTGATTCTGGAGAGAAAAGTCAAAAAAGGAATTCTTGTTTTGTTGCTGTATAGATAACCTTATAATAAACACCATTCAATTGATCTTTCGTATCACTTCTAAGATTAAAAAGGAAGGTTCTATGTGATTCTTGGAGCTGTTTGCAAGACATTAACTTTGTTCATAACATAATTTTATTATAGGTTAAGGGCCAATTATTTTACTGTAGACTTTGTAAAACTGAAACATACACTTGTCACATATTTCCTATTTAATCTTTTAGCTTGTTTTTCATCTGTAAAATGAGTTCTTAATATCTTCTCAGGTTATTTTAAAGTATAAAATGAGGTAGCAGATGAGAAATTATTTTCAAATTTAAAGGTCTTGGGGCAGTTTAGTGATGCATTCACCCTTTAAAAGCAAAAATATGAACTTAGACTACAAAACTGCTGTAAGACTATTGGTTGTGTATTGAAATTGAACCAAATATGTATTGATCTAGAAAGTATACAATAAGATTTGCTTTCATTTTTGCTTATTAAAATGCTCCCAAACAAAAATAACTACTTATATACTTAAGAGACTAATAGGCTAACAGAATTTTACATGGGTACCTGAAAATTACACTTCTTAATACAAACAATTTTTAGGAATTCTGACTTGGAAGAATTATACATAGGTATCTTAACATCACAACACGGCAGAAGAAGCATAAGTTGAAAGAATATTTGAAAGCCTAATAGCGCCTATTTATTTCCATGATTCACATAAAGAAGTGTAATAACCTAAATGTTAAAGTAAAAATCAAAAGAAACCATTTGGAAAATGAAAATATTTATTGATAATTTTCACTAAGCTATTGTTTTAAGGATGGATCTAATTCTTCAGCTTTGGAGAGAGAAAATGTGCCTGCTCCATGCACACAATGATGGAAGACTTGTCCTTGAGAAAGAATCTCTACTTTCAAGCTGCCAAGCCCCATTTGGAGACAATTGAAGAGCAAAGAAAAAAACAGCCACATATGGTTAATGAGTCTGTTGTTCATAGTGACCATCAGTATTTCCTCTGGCAGGAATTCCCTGCAGCAATTTTTGAGTTGGCAAAACAAACTTTTATCTCATCCCTATGTTAAAAAGAGTTGCATTATCTTATCTGCATCTACTGGACATCTCAACTTGGTGGAACCATGGGTTCCTGAAACTCAACATTGTCATAACAATTCTCATTTTTTCCCCACAAGCCTGCTAATTCTTCTGTTTTCCTATTCACCCTATTACCAAACACAGTAATCATGGAATTATTCTAAGCTGTTCCCCATTCTCCACAAAACATTATCAAATTGAACTGATTCCATCCCTGAATTTTCTCTTGCATTTCTTCTCTCATCTCTTTTAAGTGACTACTGTTTTAAGGTTTATTTCCTGCCAACACTGCCAGTGACTTCAACTTTTCTTCTTATCCACTCTTCTTTTACTCCAATCTACTCTTCATATGTGCCAGATCCCACTAAAGCACAGTTGATTTGAGCATCTCCTTGTTGATAAATCATTTGGAGGTTCTTTATACACATAAGAAAATCTAAGTTTTTTAATAGAGTTTAAGCAGATTGTTCTTGACCCAACTTCTATATATCTGTTCAGACCAATGCCTTTCCCCTTCACTCTACACTTCATGGTTAAAACCCTGGTCACTTCAGCCTGTCCACCTTTCTCAGGTGCCAGCATTCATGCAATACCCTTTTCCTCTGTAAAGATTTTCTATGGGTTTCTCCCTTCCTAATTGGTATAAAATTAATCATTCTGTTTAACTATATTAACTTAACCTTGTGTACATACTCCTATGACAACACTTGTCCCACTCTAATAATATAATTATTATGAGTCTTGGCTTTGGAGTCAGGGATCCCAAGTTTGAGTATTTGTTCTGCCATGGACTTGCTTGAAGACTTGGAGCAAGTTAGTGTCCTAAGCCTCAGTTTCCTAATCTGACAAACAGCATTATCATATCTACTTCATGGGATTTTGGTGATAGATAAAAATGAGATCACTCAGAAAAATAGGAAGCCATAGCTTCCGGAGCATAGTAAACACTCCAAAGATGAAAATTATTAATATTTTGCATCATAGTTTATCATAGTAATAGTTAATGCACTGATCTACTCTGCTAGACATTCAGCTATTTAAAAGGAAAAATAATTGCATTTTCATCATTGTATCTCCAGTCCTTGATTACATAGGGCTTGGCATATGTAAGGCAGCTTATAAATATTTACCAAATTAAAAAAGAACATGGAATAAAAATATCAAAGGAAAAATAAAAATTTACACTCCTTTAATTTATTCCTGTTGGTAGCACGATCTATTGAACTGAGTGTTTTATAGTATCACTAAGAAGCAAATGGTATCTTGATTCCAAAAGACAAGATAAAAGACTATAACAATAAAATACATTCTTTCTTTCTGCTACTTTTTCCAATTCAGACTGAGCAACTTTTTTTTGAGGGGGAAAGGGTAAAGGGAGAGGGAGAAAGAGAATCTCAAACAGACTCCCTGCTGAGCGTGGAGCCTGATGCCAGGTTTGATGTCACGACTTTGTGATCATGACCCTGAGATCATGACCTGAGCCAAAATCAAGAGTCAGATGCTTAACCATCTATGCCATCCACGTACCTCAAAGACTGAGCATGAATTTAGCCCACTGACATGGAAGAGACATGGAAAGGTGAGGCATTTTCTTTACAAGTTAAAAGAAATGGCTACATTGGAAGTGGATAGAAATAAACAGTATGACACTTTGCAAAATAATATTCTTTAGAAGCATGGGATATTACAATTTTCAAAGCCCAGTTGCTGTATAAATTTTGCTTTATTAATGTCCTACATATCATGTCTTTCTTTTCATTTACTTACATTACTCATGCTACATTTAATAATTTCTCTTTACTCTGAAACTTACAATCTGTCACTTCTAGAAGATTCATAATTATTTTTATAAGACTAGAAAAGAGTTTGAAAAGTTAGAAGTAATGATATGATAGTGTTTGAGAAGATATATTCAATGTAAAGCACCCAGTTGTGTTAAAATACATTCATCACTTAACTGCACAGATAGTGATAAGTCGGTTTTTCATTAACCTGGCAAAGATCAGAGAACTTGAGGAATGACAAGCATTGTGTGTGTGTGTGTGTGTGTGTGTGTGTGTGTGTGTGTGCGCATGCATGTGTGTAGGGGTGATTTATAAATTGCATGTTTCTTTTGGAAAGAAAACCCTACATCAACCTGGTGAAGCAATCACTGATATTTTTGTATTCAGGTGGATTATGGAAGCATAACACATGGTTACAATTAAAAAGTACCAAAATATACTAAATTTCAAGTAAAAGTTTGAGCAGTTAGCAGCTCCAGGCTTATCACATCTATCCCTACAGTTTATACACGAGAAAAGACCCAGACATGTTAAGTTTTTATGTTTAAATCAGGTTGCTTTAAAGATGAGTAATGTGTATATTAACGTGTGTTGTTTTTATTATTATGCCTTCCCTTAAGTTCATACCTTAAGTTCACCTTTTTCACTTTGTGAAAGAAAGTTTCATCCACTTTTGTCCAAAAGGGAAGAGTTTTAACATCTTTTTGGATGTTACTGAGTTAAACAAATCAAATGTATTCGTTGGTATATTCCTACACACAATGTTGACTGAATTAATTAGGATGATATAGAGTTAAATAACTTATTTATCCAAAGTAGTAGAAGAAAGTAATGATCATTTTAATGGTTCCTATAAACTCACTGGAAGTCTATAGAGTGGTTTACCAAAGGACTTGAAGCGTGACCAGCATTCTGGAACTCTCTGGGGAGCAGAATCCTACCCAGATGAGCACTGACAACTTTTCTTGGCTGCAGTTCACAATATCATCTCACTGTACTTCCAGTTATAGCTTCTTGGCCAAATGTAGAGGAAGCTTCCTATGCATTCCAACAAGACTTTGCAATTTGTTACTTTATCTGCTCACAAATATCCAAGATATATAGGTAAACTTTTAAATTAGTTTTATTTTGTGCCCAGTTATCACTTAAGTTGGAATTTCTTGTATATCTCCAATCCTCCTTCTTTTTTAAAAAGGTTATATTTATTTATTTGAGAGAGAGAGAAAAAAAAAACACAGAAGAGTGAGAGGGAGAAGCCGATTCCCTACTGAATGGAGAGCCTGACGTGGGGCTCGATCCCAGGACCCTGAGATCATGACCTGGACAACGGCAGATGCTCAACAGACTGAGCCACTCAGACACCCCTTCAATCTTTCATCTTGTCAAACAACTCTTCAAGTCCTTGAGCTTATATTCCTTCCCAAGAATGTGACTCCACACATGATAATTCAAAACTAGCAACTACTGAATGAATAACTGAATGAATGAATGTTAAGCTTTTGATATCTCTGAGATATGATTTAAAGTAAGATTACAATAGCAGAAATATGCCAACATTATTTTGGTAAGAAAGGTCATTTTAATGCCCAGAAAACACATAAATTCATTCTGGCTTCAATGACATCTAAGTAGTATGAGCACCATACACTTTTAGGAAAAAACTTTTAATCACTTTTCTTCTTTAAACTAGATTCAAACCCAGCATAATAAAAAATTATTGCACAGCTTTTGTTATCCTATAAAAGTCTAGAAAATAATCATAAAGTCAAATGTGTAATAGTTATAATGCCTTACATTTATATAGTGCTTTATAATTTTAAAGTTCTTTTTAAAAGTTATCTTATTCGATCCAAAGAACTGCCTTTTGTGCTATAGAAATACAAGTATATGATCTTTCATCTGCTATTTCAAAATACAAAAAGCTGTAAGGAGCAAAGGTTTTTTATTTTTATTTTTAAATTTGCTGCCAAAACTCATTTAAGGGTGAAACTAATCTGAGCTTTTATGAGGATGTTATAGATCTTACTTTCCCCACTCAGTATAAATATTCATGGATCATTGCAAATACATGAGTGTTTTCCTTTGTAAGATTCTGCCCAAAACTCCATTTAGTATTAAATAATATATGATAGATGCAGGACACAGTTTTTCTTACTCTGAATTTAAGCATGACTAGATCCACAAGTTTCAAATAATATCTTGGGAGCCATTGTTAATTTGGGCAATTTAATGATGAGGAAACTAGTTCCTAGTGATTAAAGAAGGGTACCCAAGGTCACATAACCAGGTGATTTTCATGTCAAGTCCAGTCCCTTGATGATCTTTTCCAAAAACCTATTGGGTAGATAAAGAAGGAGATTTCTCATCAGTGCAATAAATACTCGGTAGAGATTTTACATCGCAGTGGTTCCTTTTCAAATATACTACTTGTCCATGATGAATTGAGTTGGTCAACCTATTCAAAAGTCCTCTGAGAAGAAAAAAAATATAGATATCTTTCTCAATTTATAACTTACCAAAGTGACAGTCCTTCAGAATTTTAAGTGGATTTTACCCGGAGTAAAAGTCAATTTTTTAATGAACATAGTACAACACCTGCCAATAAATATCCAGCTAATAGTGGACATGCCAGATATTTTCAAAATAAGCCTATCAGAGGGAAAAGAATGCTTATTTATAGATACACCATCCCATCTCTTCTACCTACCCTCCACAAACTTATAATTCTTTTTAGAGATCTAAAATTTTACATGCCAAAATAAATTAAAGAACTTTTTAGGGGGGTATTAAGAAGTAATGCACCACTTTCTAATGTGTCTCTTATTCACCAATGGGTAACATACCACTGGTAAGAAAAGTGTGTGGATAGGGTATAAATCTTATCATTAGTATATGCCAATACTTCCCAGTTTTCCACTTCTAATGTTCCCTATAAGACAGATTTTCTTTCTTTTTTTAATTTTTTTTAATTTTTTAAAAATATTTTATTTATTTATTTGACAAAGAAGAGGGACATCACAAGTAGGCAGAGAGACAGGCAAAGAAAGAGGGGGAAGCAGTCTTCCCACCGAGCAGAGAGCTCAATGTGGAGCTCCATCCCAGGACCCTGAGAGCATGACCTAAGCGGAAGGCAGAGTCACCCAGGTGCCCCAAGATTTCCTCTTTCTTGATAAACAGAACAGAATTGGGGGCCTGTAGCATTACTGAAGGGATAAATAAATTCTTCTCTGCCTAAAAATATTACTTAGAATCATATAGCTCTTTATATTTTTATTTATTATTTTATTTTATTTTATTTTATTTTTTCAGTGTTCCAAGATTCATTGTTTATGCACCACACCCAGTGCTCCATGCAATATGTGCCCTCCTTAATACCCTCCACAAGGCTCACCCACCCCCTTACTCCCCTCCCTTCCCAAACTCAGTTTGTTTCTCAGAGTCCATAGTCTCTCACTCTGTCTCCTCCTCCGATTTCCCCTAATGCTCTTTAGAATCAAAAGACATCTCAGAAGTCATCTAGGTTAAAGGGTCTTCTTCTACACTTCTAGAAAGGGAAATCTTTCTCCTTGAGTCATATTTTTGCCATTTCTATTTATGAGAAATTCAAAGTCTTCCTGCAGCTTTCATACACTTTAGAATATTGTCCCTGAAAAAAAGAGAATAATTCCAATCTCTTTCACATATGAGCCCTTCAGATGGTTGAAATCTGCTACTAGGCTCTCCATTTCCCATAAATTTTACATCCCTATAATAAATCTGAAGAGATATTTTATTTGATTTTGTTAATTGTAGTTTTTTATAGCCATGAAAATAACAAGACTGTATTGAAAGGACATGAGAAGGTAGCAAGGTTAGATTAAAGACAAATGGCAATTATTACAATAGCAGTTTACACTTACATGATTCTATGACTATAAGACAGAAACAAATTTTTAAGTATTATTCTAAGTGTGTCCTGTGTAATAATACTTAATCTTCATAGTAATCCTATAAGCTAATTACTATTATTATTTCGTTTTTATAAATGAGTAAACTGAATCACAGAGAGGTTAACTGACTCACTCATGTTTACACAGTAAGTGGCCAAGCGGGAATTTTAACCAGGGCAGTCTAATTCCATAGCATGTATGCTTATCCTCTCTGCCATACTTTAGAACTCCCAGAAGACTAATGGAGCAAAGCAGGACTCCAGAGTGCTAAACAAATTATCAGTCAATAACCCATATATATGAGGACAAGGAGAAGGAACAGACTAGAAAATAAAATTAGCACATACTGTCAGATAATACAATTAAGCTAATACAGTAGTACGTTTAACTTGTAATTTCAACTGAATTTTAATCTCTTAAAATTTCCAATTCATGATTTGTTTAGAATAGGGTTTTTTTCTGTAGTATGGATCACATGGTCTCTAAATTCTATTATTAGTGAGAAAAGAAACCTAAAAATACATTAAATTGATCCTCAGCTGCATCTTTAGTGACATCTTAATATTACATACCATCCTCCTTTATAAAAACAATGGGATAAAAGCAATTTTACTCTCTTTTATTGGTTCATTTTACATAAGGCCCAAACATCCATTATATGTATCATTATTGTGTCATTACTACTGAGCATCAAAATACCATAACAAAAGACTGCAGTACTTCTATCTTAAAATCATTCATAGGCTGATGGAAAGAACAGAGAATAAATCATAAATTACAATCCACTTTTATAAGTACGAGGGCACATGTAATCATGGATATTGTGAGAACAGAGATGGCTTAGGTAACACTGATGCAAAGAAGGAATCATTGCACTGAGTCTTAAAGAATCTTTCAAGTTAACTATGGAAGAAAAATGGAGCAAATAAGCCTCTAAACAGAAGAAAGACATGTTACTAAGCCTAGAGGTAAGAGAAAGCATCGAGCATTGGGAATATTGCAAGCAATTTGTTTTAGCCAGGGTGACGATGTGCCTAAACTGATTGATAGTAGATGAGTCTGCCAAAATGTGGAAGAATCAGATAACCTGAGATCTGGATTGGATGACTAAACTTGGCTTTTATTCTGCAGAATATGATGAGGTATTCCAAGATCTTACTTTCTCAAATGTCTTATTTAGCATAATTTTAAAAAAATAAAAAATCTTGAAATTTTTTAAATTTTTTTTAAAAATTAAAAAAAATTAAAGTTTTTATTCTTAACGACTTTCCTTTTTTATTTTGAAGGACTTCCTATATACCCTTACACAGGTTCTTATAATGTTAGCATCTTTCTATGTATACAATTATTGAAACCAGGAAATTAACATTGATATATCACTATTAACTAATCTACAGAATATAACTCAAATTTCATCAGTTTTCTACTGTCATTTTCATGGTCCAGGGTCCAATCCAGGATCCCACAATGCATTAAAAATTCATGTCTCTTTTGTCTCCTTTAGTTCCTCAGTCTTTGTCATTAATGACCTCCAGTTTTGGAGTACTAGTCAATTATTTTGCAGAATGTCTTTCAATTTGGAATGTTTTGATAACTTTTCATAGTTAAGCTGATGTTGTGCCCTTCTCAGTGGATAAATTAGGGGATATAGGAAAAGAATATGTCTTATGACTAATAATGCTAACTTAATTCACATTAAAGGTGGTGTACACCAGTTTTCCTCACTATAAAGTTGGTATTTTACCTTTTGTATTTACAAGTATTTGGTAGGATGATACTTTGAGTCTATATAAATATTCTGTCCCTTATCATATATTAGCTCACCACTTCCAGCACCAGTGAATGATATTTGCCTACAAAATTATTTTCATGATATTTATTTAATTGTGATTCCCTGTTGCCATGATTTCTTCTACATCTTTTAAGTAAATTCTACCCTTCAACATGGGACTCAAACTCATGACTCCAAGATCAAGAGTCACATGCTCAATGGACTGAACTAGCCAGACACCCCTATTTCTTCTACACTTATTGATTGAAATTCTACTGTAAGAAAGAGCTGCATATTATCCTCTTACTATTTCATTAATTTATTTATATCAATAGAGTCTTAGATATTCAGATTATTCTGTGGGTTGTATTCCATTGCTACCATTATTTTATTTTCCAAATTAATCCAGACTTAACCATTAAGAGCATATTCAAGTTCACTCCTATGTCTCTTTGACATGGACCATCCTGCATCCATTTTTGAACACTTCTTTACTCTCTGATATTATAAGATATTCTAAGCACATCTTATTTATTCTCTGGCCAAACCCTAGAATCAACCATTCACCATGGAGCTTTGGAACGTTTTATTAGAGAATGGTGTTTAAAAATCAAGATCTGGAGAGGTTTTACATTATTTAACTGCATCTCTGACAGAATTTTGGAATATTGGTTAATTACACAGTATAAATAAAACTAAGATAAATTTAAAAAAAAAATATGCTCTATGTGTGAGTAAAGGAATTTAAGAAATAGAATGAGCAGAATTTGATTAAATATATCAAAACAAATACAAGTAATGTTATTTAAAAAAATTCTTTTTTTAGCATGGAAGTTTATTTCACCTATCTGTCATAATATACTGAGAGTATGACACATCCACTTGTTCACTGAAAACTTTTCAATCCAAGGTAATATGGAAAGTATACTATATCTAGATCATTTTGTTTTCATTTGTTTTCATAGCCAGAAAATGAAAACAAAACAAAACAAAACCACACCACTTTAAATAAGTATGTTTTTATTCATTTTCTAACAACATAGCAATAAAACCCTTTCTCACAAGACAATTAGTTATGCTAGATAAATACATAAGAAAGCTTATTTTTGAATGCAAAGTTAAGCCCCTTTAATGCAATCAAAATCCTTGGGGCCAAAAATGAAAAGAAAAATGCAAATCAGAGCTGGCAATTTGTTGGCTGACAATGGTAATAAGTTTGTATTTGTGGTAGTGTTTGATACTATTTGTAGGAGTTTTTATTATGAGTAAAAGGAAATGATAGATAAATCCTCCCCTAAATCTTCTCTCAGATGGGTGTTCAAGAAGCACATTTATTATGGTAATAAGAGATGGAACAACCAATATTCTAAGATTGCAAGCAGCTAAGTAATGTATTTTTGTATTAGTTCTGTTTTCTTGCATGCTGTACTCATTCTATCCTTAACTTTGGTTTTCTGGATTGTACTTCTCCATAAGTCCTCAGACTACCTTTGTTTCAGATTCTATTTTTCGGGAATCCAGGCAAAGATAAGCAACCAATATTCACTACTAGAAATGGAAAAGACATAACCACAGATAAAGGTGAAATTTTAAAAATAAGAAAATATATTCTGATAAATTTGAAAAGTTATAAATTATATGCCCAATTTTCTTTATAATAAATACAACCTGCTAAAACTGATTAAGAAAAAAAATAGAATGCTTTAATTTACACTATTATCCATCTATCTCTACATATAAATTAAAGAAACAGAATTTAAAAAATCACACATGCATGCACACACAGAGGAACTGATAAGTTCAGATAATTTTATTTTATTTTTTTGACTGAGAGAGAGAGAGATCACAAGTAAGCAGAGAGGCAGGCAGAGAGAGAGGGGGGAAGCAGGCTCCCTGCCGAGCAGAGAGCCCGATGTGGGGCTTGATCCCAGGACTCTGAGATCATGACCTGAGCTGAAGGCAGAGGCTTTAACCCACTGAGCCACTCAGGCACCCCAAGTTCAGATAATTTTAGAAGTGGCATTTGCAAAACACTCAAGAACCAGATCACATTGTAATATTATGCAACTTATTTAGAGACTAGATAAAGAGAGAACGGTGTGTCATATTTCCAAACAAGATGGACTAAAATAAATCATATTTGCCCTCTTGTCTTGAACAACCAAAAATAAATAAATAAAATGCAAAATATGTGAAACCATTAAAGACACTGCACATCATCCAGTAATGGAAAGTGATTCCTGAGAGACAGAAAACAAACACAATGAGTTCTATAATTGTCCCACCTTACTAACTTGAGAGTATTTCCAGGCCCTGGTACAGGCAGAGGGAACTCAGGAGTATACCTGAGTTGAGCTGAGAGTTCAGGGTGACCAAAATGACTAGAGCTGGCAGGACTAAGTACCAGTGAGCAGAGCATTGCTCATTGAGCATATTCAAAATATGTCTTCTTTAATTATTCAACTGAGTACTGATCAGCACACACATAAGGAAACTACCTTAAGGCAGAGGACAGTCCAAAAGTATTAAAGGGAATAGTATTGATGCTTACATGTGATAGAGAATAGTGCCTGATCCCATTAGTTAGACTGGAAAACCTCATGATTCATTGAGCATCAGCTAGATTACTCAGAGACTAGTTCATTTGCTATGAACTATAAATGAGTAAAATTTTGGAGAGGACTTATTCACTAGCTAGCTTAATTAAAAATGTTCAGTTCATGACCACCCAATGCGGTACTGTCACATGTGCATGAAAATATGTTACATAAGTGCACATGGCAACATTATTTATAAAAGAAAATTTAAGATGCAAACAACTTAAATTTACTATGAGAAGATTGTAGAAAAATAGTCTTATCTGTACATTATGGCATATTTATATAATGTAATATTATGTAACAGTCAAAATACCACACACACTACTAACTATGACACACACCATGTTGCAAGATTATTTAAATGCTTTGACATTTCATTATAATCTGATTTCTAACTGTGGGCAAGATTTGTCAAGCTTTTTTTTTTTAATATATCGCAATCCTTTAGGACTAGACATCTATTAGTGTAAATTGTTAGAAGTCATCTTTTCTTCTTTTAGGTAACAAATGCCTATGATAATGTTATTCCATCCAGAGAGTGACAGATTAGGACAAGTAATCCAGATTATTATATTTATGGAGAAAAAGAAAAAAATTAAGTATAATAAAATTTTATGTGAGAGACTTTTCAGGGCAAATAGGGGATATTGCATTTCTTATGTACATGTGTCCTAAAATAACTCTAAGTCATGACATTTAAATACAATAGCGAGTTTTAACATAAGACATTTGGGGTGATACATAATTTAGAATCCCTAATTTCAGTTATACGAGAGTACAGGCATGATGTACTTCCAAAATATTATGCTGATTACAATCCCTGTTTTTATTTGTATGTGACTAACCAGCCAACAGTGAGAGAAATTTTCTCTATTACTATAAACATGATGATTATACCAATCTAATTTATTTTGTCATGGGATCTCTCCTTTGCTCTCTTAGGCATTAAGATATACATCTTGAATTATTACAAGTGGATTTTCTATTATTATTGTGCAAAAACTAATAAAAACATTTTTAAAAACCCAGAAGACTTAATAGTATCTACTGCCAAGTCATGATTGCTCATGAAATTTATTGTCAAAAGGGGAGCAATATTTTAAAACTATAAAACCAATAAAATTATAAAAGTTCTAAAATATAAATCTTTGGTTTCCATAGGAGAATACAATTACTCATTATCCATGCCCCTAGTGGCAACTAAAGATTTTAATTGAATATTTTTATCATCAGAAATTTTAGCAAAGAAATATAAGATGCAATGATTCTACCTGTTGTTAAAATACAAATAAAAAACATAAGGACCTATTTTATGTGAAGACCGTTTTGGCAGATGCACACCATCACAAAAGTACCACGCACATCTATTTGCCACCACCAAATTCTTTGAATCAGTGTCTGCCTCTGTGATCTGACAGACTTATTTAACTTGAGCAAAGGTGAAACCCGTGCATGATACATGTGGAATTTAGAGATAAATTTAATTTAGCATCCTTATAATGAACTTGACTAAATAAATAAACTTTCTTATAAAAATGTGAAGTTAAACATGCTATTTATTAAAAACATAAAAGAGCTTGGGAGTCATGGGTCACTTAAATCTCATTTTTATGACAGAAAAGTTGAGTTTCCACATTTAATTGCTATATTCAAGTTCTAAAGTTTAATTACATGTATTCTTCTAAATGTTATTTCTTATTGCAAAGACAGCCACATTCTCTGACTTCGAATTCTAGGCTAAATTAGGCAGCACTTGTGGAATCTGCTATGAAAAATTCTAAACACCCCTTGTTTTATTGGACAGAATTGCATTCATCAGTGAATGAGTCATTAAGATATGTATATCCACCTCAGCTGTGTTATTGAAAGGGCTGAAAGCTGAAGGCAAAAACCAAACCTCTCCAATACTTCAAAAGTGGACATGTGTCTTTTTGTAGCCCAAATCTGCATAATTGATTATACCTACAAAGTGAATTTTTATTAGCAATCTTAAAAGCAATTATTCCCTTCCATGATTTTTTTAAAATTTTCATTAAATTCATATAAAAGATTATGTAGGGAATACATTAATATTTTAAAAGTTCTTTATTGATTTTTTTATCATGTTATTTTCTTTTGCTTTAGAGAATACGAATCCTACTTAGATTTTGAAATCTGTTGCAGCTTCTAAGAGTTCTCCTATTTGAGGCTAAGTTGAGAAACTATTTCAAATGGTCAAAGTAATTATCTGTCAATATACAATATTGAAAAAAGATTATAAAAGTAAAAGTGTAAGCCCATCAAAAATATGCTTTGATTTATATGATAGTCAAGGTATGAAAATTTAAATCCCTTTCCATCTAAGCAATTGGTATATTCCATATACTTCACACACTACAGTTAATCCTCTATGTTTTTCCTTGTGCACCACATGTAGGTGAAGCCGTGTGACTCTCTCTGCTTGACTTATTTCACTCAGCATCAGAAGGGGAGGTGAACCAGGAGAGACTGTGGACTCTGAGCAACAAACCGAGGGTTTAGGAGGGGAAGGGGGCAGGGGATGGCTGAGCCTGGTGGTGAGTATTAAGGAGGGCATGTATTGCATGGAGCACTGAGTGTGGTACATGAACAATGAATCTTAGAACACTGAAAAAATAAAATTAATTAATAAAAAACTATAAGAAAAAAAATAAGACCTAAAACTTATTTCAAAACATGGTGAAGCATAGTGAGAATGTCCTTCGTTTGTGCAACATTTTATTAATTTTATGCTATCTTTAGATTCCCAACTTCTTGCTCTACATTACATTTTACATCGTGCTATAGAACACAGTTCAGAAATGGTGGAAATCCTAACCAATGTACTGGAGAACTTTGTAATATCCTCTGCAGTCCCTGTCAATATATGAGAACTATTTGTCAGAAAATGGCTTATAAAGTCCAAAATGCTAGAATGAACTTTACACAGGCAGCTCTTAACATGCAAATGGGATTCATTCACAAACACTCCACACCATCTTGGATGCCATATCCCATCCTTCCAGTCTTCTAGCCGTCACCTCTGCTCTCTGCTATTATCATTTCTGCTGGGCTGCCTCCACAGAGGTGTTTCCTCTGTGTGTCTTCCCTTTACATTTTCTTCATTACCAAAACTGCAAAGAAAGTATTTAAGGTATGATGTGCTGTCCTTGAAAAATTGTACTTTTTTATGTTATTCAATTCTCCCTCTGTCTACCTTCCTTTCAATCTGGGACTGCTGGATGAAACTTTCTCTGTCTTAATCTGTATGTTAAAACTACTCTCACTGACTATTGTCTTATCCATCTCCCTTCCTTCGCAGAAATTCTTTGTCACGGTTCCAACTCTCATGCTTGTCCCTCTGAAAAGATGAATAACCAAATGAAGAGAAGGGCAGAAGACAGGTGGTAACCCGGTGCCCTCTACTTTGTTCTCTTGCAATAGCAAATTTCTACTCCTCCAGTTACTATAACTGGGATGAATGTTACTTTAACTTTTCTTATAAGAAATGAATAAAAAATCATCGCTTCTCGGCCTTTTGGCTAAGATCAAGTGAAGAAATGAATAAAATATCCACAGTACTGTTTCATTTTCTACAGTATCATTTCTCCTTTGCGATCATCATTTTCTTGTTTCTATATCTTTCCTCCTATTTTCTGATATCCAGTGGGAGATTTAAGGGATTAGGTTACCTTTTAATCTCAGCTATCTTCTGAAACTTTCTTACAATTTTTATGTGGAACTAGTCTGTTAAGACAGTGATATGTACATTATTCATATATTTCATGCCTTTAATGCCTTAACTGGATGGTGATACTTTAAAGAAAAAAATAATAGGTTTGGTCCCATTACACTTTATTGTATCTACATATTTTACTGACTCTATCACAGATTAAAAAGCATTTCTGGATTTGTTTAGGAATTTAAGCCCATTAATGATACAATGTTTGATTGTCCTTAGAATAAAACTGACAAATTGGGAGTTGCTCTTTTCAGCAGGAGATTTTTCGCCAATCATTAAATAATAGTCTTATCAACTTTCTATTTCAAAGAAAACAAAAGACCTGAGCATTTTAGGCATAAAAGAGTATCTTATCTTTATTCTCTAAGTATGAGTCTATTGACACCAAGAAGCTCATAACATGGTGATGAGGGGTTTCATTCTTCAATTGAAAGTCATGATTTTCTGTCTATGTACCACTTATTACTAAGAAGTTTCTTAGAACCTGACCCTATACCCTTGTAGCTGCTGAGCCACTATGCTATGATCTGAAAATAATACCTGAAATTACTTATCCCTGAACAGTAAAAACTTACTTTATCACCTTCTTTACAGAAAAAAAAAAGAATAAATCCACAAAGGTTTTGTGAAGTCACTAAACCATAATAACCTGTTTAAAATTTTCTATGATCTGGCTTAGTTGATGAATCTATGATTTAATTCTTCATTAAGGGGAAATGAAACTGAACTTTAGCCACATAACAGGAAGGACTCAGGAAAAGTTGAGTTGATTTACCCGAGAGCTCTGACAGAATCATGAGGAGCTAAGAAATGGAACTTAATTATGCATGAGTAAGGAAGAGCCAAAATTCACAGTAAAATCACGCGTCAGTGATTTAACTCTGGCTGGAAGTTTCAGGGTCTTGGAAATAACTTTATGTAGGCATGTTCTTTCCTCAGGACTTTTCTTTCAAGTTTTTATATATCTGAAAACAGTTCTTCCACTGTTAAAGTACTATTTCATTTAGGGAAGAAGAATCTTAATATAACTACTGATATGGAACCATCTTCTTTATCTTGGCAGTAAAATCTCCTGATAGAAGAACGCACTGTGGGGGCTCCTGGGTGGCTCAGTGGGTTAAAGCCTCTGCCTTAGGCTCCGGTCATGATGCCAGGGTTCTGGGATCAAGCCCCGCATCAGGCTCTCTGCTCAGCAGGGAGCCTGCTTCCTCCTATGTCTCTGCCTGCCTCTCTGACTACTTGTGATCTCTCTCTGTCAAGTAAATAAATAAAATTTAAAAAAAAAAAAAAGAAGAAGAACACACTGTATTGGAGAGTAAGAGGAATGGGGTGGGTATTTTGAGAGACATACACAGAGACTGCGCCTCTACCTCCTGGTCCCAGGGTAATCTCAGAAAGCTGGAAGAAAGCCTTTTCTTTGTTCCAGAAGGGCGGATGTTCACAGAAAATTCAAAAGGGATGGAGGAAAGGGGGCCTTTGAGGGAAATTAGGATTGTAGTTTTTTGTGCAACCTAAATTCTTATCTTTTTCTTCCCTGATAATTCTTTAGTAAAATCTATATTATTCACCAGTACTTTGCAAAATCACCTTTTTAAAATGTGACAAAAATGTTGTTTCAGTGTTGGCACAGAGGAAAAAAAGAGCCTGCCTCCAGGGCAGCCAACCATAGCTGGATTAAATGTAGCATGAAATAAAGAGATTTTTAAAAAGCAGCAAAGATAAATCTTGAGTCTTAAACTCTGTTTGCCTGGATTTGTGGGAAAGCTGAGAGCTGGAATGCTCTCTCAGCTTGGACAATAACGTCATTAAGAGCTTCTCTTAACAAGTGGGGCAGACACAAGATTTGTGGTGACCAATACTGCAAAAAGCATTCCTGAGAAGGTCACAGATATATCAAAAAAAAAAAAATCTGGATGATGGTAATCAAGATGGTCTTCAAGTTCCTCTCAGCTTGACTAAACTTTAGACAGATTTCTTTCTGACTATAACCCCCTGATCTCTCTTTTCTTAGAGCATTTACTTTAGAAAACTTGTAAATTCTCTCTCAGCCTCTTTGAAAAGCATATAAATCTCTCCATCTCTTGCAAGTTCCACAACTCAGGAAATATCTTTTGCAAGGACCTGGAAACCATCTCTTTAAAGTGTAAACATTGGGATGCCTGGATGGCTCAGTAGGTTAAGCATCTGCCTTCAGGTCAGGTCATGATCACAGGATTCCTGGCTCAAGCCCCACATCGGCCTCCCTGCTCAGCAAGGAGTCTGCTTCTCCCTCTGCCTCTGCCCCTGGCTCATGCTCACTCTCTCTGTCAAATAAATAAGATCTTTTAAAAAGTAAGTCAATAAATAAAAATAAACATTAAAGTTTATTGACAATCCTATCTTCCAGTCTCTGTGGGAAGTCAGAAGCCTAACTTGGATGGGAGTCAATTAACAAACACATATGATCTCATCATAAAAACATTTATAAGCTCAGGAAAGTCCCCTTGCACTCTACTTATACCATTGATCAACTTCCCCATAATGTAGTCCAAGACTTTTCTGCTAACTCACGCCAGCACTTAAAATTGCTCCATCCTTTGTTACAGTAGAAACAATTATCAGACTTGGTCTGTGTCCTCTCCCCTATTGCTGGCAATAATATTGGAATAACATCAACTTCTGTATACTTGTCTTGTCTGGTGAAATATTTTTCTTTAACAATGGGTAATTAGCTCTGGAAGGATACCAAACACATACTTAAGAGAAATGAGCTTGAGAAAAAATAAGTGAGAAATAAACCAACTATTTATAACCAAGCCTTCTTGTTTTTAAATACTCGTTATAATGCAATGCTATATTATATAACATTTTTAGAGGTTATCATCTAAAAAATTGTTCAATTCCATTTAGAGATCTAATCCTGCCTGGGGCTCCATGCAAGGTGGAGGCTACTTGGAATTCTTTCCCCTGGCCCACTCGTGCTCTCTCCCTCTCTCAAAAAAACAACAACAAAAAAATACCAATAGTGGTTCTGAGCTTTAATTAAGTAATGCAGGTAACATTTTTAGCACAGTGCTTAGAACTAAAAGATGGTGAGAATTTAGGTAAGTCATCTATCTTCTATGAACCTCAGTTTCTTCACCTCATAAAAAGGGTTAGTAATACTGTCTATTTCCTAAGGTAATTGTGAGGAATGAAGGAGGTAGTGTGATAAAGTACTTAGCAGATCATTAGGCATATACCACAGCTTACTAAGTTTTTCGTTGAGTTTGTATTATTTAATGGGACCCTAGGATCAAAATGAAACCAAGTTCAACACTCCCATGTAGACTTAGAGGTTGCTACTGTCAGCAACTTGTATGAAACAGCTCTGTTACTGGATTTACTTTCCAACCCTAACCACCAAAGTTCACTGATACTTTCAAAAGTCCTTTTAGTAGAGTTCAAGCAACAATCTTCTTCATTCACAACTTAAATAAAGGAACTCACAGGGAGTGAGGTTCACTGTGATGAAGAAAACATATTCTGGGCCTTGGAAAGTTCATAATGTGCAAATATGTTTGCTCAACAGCTCCTTTTGGGAGCCTGCCCAGGTAGAACAAATGCTGTCCACCCAACAACTTTCTTCAAGCCCTCCGCCATCACACTTCCTCAAATACTGAGGCTCCTGGAAAATCCTACAAACTACCAAAGAGCCTATCATCAGAACTTCTCTAAACTGTTTCCATTTAAAGGACAGGGATATTCAATCATTTACTCTAGAGTTCTTCCAGTTTCCCCAGGCTTTGGCTGTGCATGGAGATGGAGTCTTATTAAAAGGAATAAGTTCATTTTTCCTGACCATTGCCTTAATATTTCTGAAGAAGGGTTACTGTTCCCATGATAATTTTCCTCTGAGTATTTCTTTGATTCTGTGATGCCTTGTAAATGCTTAACGGCGTATTTATTATTTCTAGCACCATGCTGCTTGGGGGATGGGTTGGTGTGGGGACTCCTTCTGAGCACTACAGAGTCTCCCAGTATGCTACATGATGACAGTGTCCCTCTGGTGACTTCTGTGGTTTTAGCCACTTACAGTCCTCTGACAGCAGCATGTGGTAAACTGGGGCAGGGGTTGGGAGAGAGTAACACTTGGTTTCTACTTTTTCACTATAGTTTATTAGTAGGCCCTCATGGTTGTATTTCTTTGCTCCCACAGTATTGGTCTTGGGCCCATAATTCAATAATACCGAAAAGGATATACTTGAAATATGTATTCTTTTCAGAAAATCATGTTTAGTATTTATGGTTTATTCTTCCCTCTTGTTGAATGAATTTCCCTCAGAGACTCCTCATTTCTCATGTAGCTAAAACTCTGGCAACAACCCGAGACTCTGGTCTTCTTTTGCTAGACATAGCCAGGCCCATCTGATTTTCACTTGGTCTCCAGGGGGGTACATGAAAACATCAAAACTAAAATTATTGAATTTTTACTACCTACATTAAATGTAGAGCAATGGTCACCTTATTTTCAAAGTTTCTCTCATTACATTACTTCATGTTTTAATTTACATTATCTGAACCTCATAGATTTCACCATTTAACTGGTTTTTCTTGTTAATCATTTATTTGCATTCTCTACTCAACTACAATTCAATTTGATTGTTTTCATTTCAACTTTGAAGATATATTTATAATTTTGAATTCAACCCAGACACAAAAATGCCAATACGAAAACTCATCTATGGGCTGACTAATAATATTGTGCTAGTAAAATCAAGATGAACTCTAAAAATAAAAAAATATTGCTAAATTATCTTTTAAGACTCATATATGGGTTGGCTAATAATATTGTACTAGTAAAATAAAGATGAACTCTCTAAAATCAAAAAATATTGCTAAATTATCTTTTAAGATATTTTTTGGTTTCTTTTTCATGAGGTACTATATAGGAACTTAAGTGTATCTGCTGTTAGCAAATCAGTTTGTTATATTTTATCATACTGACAATTGACCAGATTATTCTTCATGTAAATATGCATAAGTGACTGCACTCTCAGATTTTCTAGTTGTGCCAGATATTTAGAAATAATGGAGCATAAAGAATTTATAGTTTTCAAAACAATTATATCTTAAAAATATGCTTTACTGACTTCTCTCTCAAGCAGCATTTACCTGGCATCAGCAAGGTACGTGTTCTAATTTGCTTGGTGTATCTAAGCATGTACCCTAATGCTCAAAAAAATATACTCTGTAGAAGGTGGAAAGTCACCCTTTACTGTATGAGAAAAGTAATATTAGCATCTTCTAATATGTGTTTAGAAATGGAACTGATAATTTACATGATATTTTCAAGTTTTATGGAAAAGAAATGTTTTAAGAATCAATTAACATTGCATCTCCAAATGCAACTTAACACTGCTTCTCTGCCAGGTAAAATCAAAGTTTTTGGATTGAAACAATAAATAAAAGGCAAACCTCTAAAGAATAATATCTCTTAGCAATTCTAAATCAAATATATTTTGTCACCAAGGAGATAACATGCTTTCAACTTGTTTTTCATACCAGATGTCCATTTAGGCCCACTTCCAATGCTGAATAAATTTCAGAGTCATCAATGGATACTAATTAAGCTGATTCCACGCACAAAGGTTAGCATCCATGTCATAAAAATTTAAGAAACTCAACAAATAAAACTGAAGTGTAAATACTTAAAATGACATGAATGAAAAGAACTGTGGAAATTAAAGAAGTAAATCCTGCAATATTATCCTAAATCCTAAATCAGCAAAGCGTGAAATCCTAGGTCTTGGAAGGATTTTGAAAATGTATTTAACCCAGCAACATTCCTTGAGCTCCATTCAGACCCACTTTTGCTTTATGGTTTACACTGTGCTAATCACATAATTTCATTTAATCTTCCCAGTAACCCATGGAAGTAGATATTATAATTACTTAGCAAATTGGTACATGGCAAGGCTGGAACATAACTGAAACCTCTAGTTTCATCTTCTGCATTCTTTCCATTATATAATACAGGTGACAATTTATCCTGTCTTTATTCAGCTCCAGTGACCAAACTGTAATTATCAAGAATTATGCACCATCTGTTATAATAAATATGTACAGATTTAGGCACGGAGGAAAGGTAACCCAGCCCAAGGGGCTTTTTGGAATCTTGACTGTTGAAATAACACCTGAACTCATTGAAGAATAAATAAAATATGATCAAAGGGGAAAGGAGGCTAATCAAGTTTGGGATTGGAAACTTGGAATCAAAATCAGAAATTTCTGGTATTAACCCTTCTTCCCCATTCAGCTACTATTGATTTAGACTATACTTATGTAAGGGCAAATACACATTAAAAATAAAAGGCCTAATCCTCCTTGTTAAAAATAAGGGAAGAGATTCCCCCTACCTTCTTTCTCATCCCATTTATTGTAATATGTTCTTAAGTGTCTCTGAAAAATTTGTACATCCTTAAAAGCTAAATTAGCCTTTTACCATCTTAAGGACCCAGGAATGTTTTTCTCAAGGACCTAAGAAACATTCCATTAAAAAGTAAACATCAAGAAAAATAGCACTCTCATATCCCAGTTTCTGTAGGAGGGTATTTATTTTAATAGTTAAATCCTTATTTTATTTTCCATTAGAGCAACTATAATTACTACTTCAAAACTACGATTTTATGGGCATTTGTCCCTAATTTGAGAGTTCCCTAGCTTAAGGCTAAAAGGATATAGTAAGATAGCTTAACATTAATTTAAAGAAAAATATTGCTATATTTCAATAAGACCAAAAAATTTATAATTTATAAAATATGGCCAATAAATTTTAAATCAGACTTTTATGCTCCTCAAAGTCCTAATTAATATATCTGGAGAAAAAAAGGAGAAAAGGGAGAAATGAAATAAATTTGAAATCATTGTATAGAACCTACAATTTTTAAATTGAGGTTAGCCATGTTTTCTAATATTTAGATTACTAAACAAGACCTAAACACAAAACCTAATTAAGTGTTATCATATGAGAGCTATTTTGATTCTACCTTAAAAATTCACTGTAATTCATAGAAAGCTGGTGTGTACAGGACTGCATAGAGGTCTTTTATTGAGCACAATATGGTAGGTCTGTTTATTTTTACAATTGTTTAATATTCATTTGTTAATTCATCCACTCATTAATTGATAAATATATTTTAAACTTTTCTTATCTTTTTATTGAAATATAACACAAAGTATAAATGTATACAAGTCACAAGTTTTACAGCTCACTGAATTATCACTTAATAAACACACCTTAGTAACCACCATCCAGACCAAGTACCTTTGAAGTACACTACTTTTCCTCTGAAAAGTCATCACTATCCTGATTAATATTGCTTGATTTTTAAGTTTTATATAAATGGAATTATACAATATATAATATTTTGTGTCATGAATCTACCACAATTTATCTCTCAGTTCTACTGTTTTTGGATTTGGGATGTGTCCACTTTGAGACAATTATGAATAATGTTATTGCAGACATTCTCATACGTGTCTTCTGGTGCATATGTGAATGCATTTTTTGGGGCACACACCTTGTTGTGTTTAGCTATATGGCAAATGTGGACAGTGTTTGGTAATGGTCTTACATTCACACTCCCAACAAGGCTTCAGAAAGCTGCTTCACATCCTGGCCAGCTTTGAAGTTTCTGCCACTCTGGTGGTGCTCAGGGCCATCTTGTCATGCTTCCAGTATGTTCCCCTGAAAAGGGGATCTATCCATCTGTCAGTTGGCCTTTCCCCTGCCCTCATTTGTAAAGTACTTTCTAGCCTCTTGCCCATTTTTTAAGTTGGGTTGCCAATCTTCTTTTTTTATCACTGATTTGTGTTTAAGAAATCAGCTCCTATCCTAAAATTTTAATCCCCTTCCCTTATTTTGCCCATCCTTTCTACCTCCTCCCCTCTGAAAACCACCAAATTGTTCTCCGTGTTTATGAAGTATGCTTCTCTTTCAATCAACAGATATTCTTGAGTGGCAATTATAAGCCAGACACTGATCTAGAGCTGGGAATACAATGATGAATGAGAAAGACATAGAACCCTGCCCACATTTAGTATGGAAGACATGAAAATAAATAATTGAATGTCTACTTTGTTATGAAATATTACTAAATTTTGAATTATTTATAGATTTTATACTTATATTCATTCTACTCTTCTCATTGGAATGGTTATCATGTTAGTAAATTTTTTGACAAATATTTTGATGTAAATAATGCATTTTTGATCAATAAGGTCAAACTTAAAGATTCCAATACAGGGGCATAGATTGTTTTTAATGTGGATCCTTAAAAAAGATAACAGTTAACTGATATGTAGCATTGGCTAACATTTCTTTTTTAGTATAAAATTTTGCATAGCCTAAAGGCTTAGGAATGTGGGTTTTCAGTATTAGAATCTCAGTTTTGTTAACTCAGGAAACACCAGCTACATCTGTTCCTTCTTGTCAATGTTGCAACCACCTTTATTTTAGAGCTTCTGTCCAAATCATCTTTTAATCAGTTCTTATTTAAAGAGCAAAGAATACTTCTTCATCTGCTGGCTTCTCAAGAAAGCACAATTTCTTTCTTCTAAAGGACTCAAAACAATGATCTTTTAGTCCTTTGTCACTCTGCTATTGCTGTCTAATTTTGATTTTAGATTTCTTCTCTTCAGAATGAATACAAAAATTTAAAAAACTAATTTTTATAAGCTCATCTT
>CM052808.1:43151160-43170292 GCA_028533885.1 Nasua narica
GCATGAATCCTGATGGATTGACTTTGCTCCATGACCTTGGTAATCAACTTGTTATGTATTGTTAAAATTTCATCCAGAACTGCATGCCTTGAGCATAACATTTCATATCAGTGGGTCTCAAATTACTCATTGGTAAAATGGAGGAGGGAAGGGATAAGCATACTCATGTGCTTTTCTAAATGTGAAAAATGAAGTCATTCATTATCATCTCTGGTAGATCAGTCCTTCAGAAAAAAAAAGGAAGAAAAGAACTGGCTACTCATACACTCATTTGCATATTCATTCACCTATTAAAATGTTAACTTCATGCAGACAAGAGACTTGCTTTTCTTCTCCGGGGATCCAGTACCAAAAACAGTGTCTGGCACATATACTTATATTCAGAAGATACAAAGATAGATTAAAAGAAATAAAATGAAGGTAATTTACTGCCCCCAAAGATCTGACCACTCCATAAGCCCTCCAACTGTGTAATAGTGAAAAAGCTGAGTGGCAGGGACTCAAAAAACCAGAGCTCCTCCTTCCACTTTGTAACCTACTCACTACATGATCTCTGACATCATTTAACCTCTAGGTGCCTCCATTTGGTCATCTAGAAATGGAATACTATGCATTGGCAAAGGATAAAATATTGAGTTCAGCCATATATAACAGAAAATCTAAGTAAGTAATAGAGGCTTAATAAACAAGACCAGTATGTGTTTTTCCTCAAACAATAAAAATTCCATAATGAAGAACTTCAGTCAGGCTTAAGAGCTCCATGATAGTATCAAAAATCCAGTTGTTGTTTTTTGGTTTTTTTTTTTTCTTTTGTCTCCCTCCGTTGTTCTTAGCATGTGCATCTCATTTTATGATGGCAGATGGCTGTTAGAACTTCAGTATCACAACCATATTCCAAAATATTTCAGGAAGAACAAGAGGTCAAAGGGTCATTCTGTCTGAGTTGGCTTCCTTTTAAGAAGTTAGGCATATGCCGGAACTGTATCATATATTTATTAAAAAATAATGCTACAAAATGTAGTTTTGTAACTGGTCACTTGCATATGCAACAAAATCAAAACTTTGTTAGTAAGGAGGTAGGGATGGATAAGTATTGAGTAATAAACTAGCTGTTTTAGACATAAGTGCAATCTATTTACACAATAAGTTTTTATTGCATATGTGTTTAGAGTTAAGTATTTGACAGTGGTTGAGATGGACAGAAAGAAGCTTCCAGCAATGAATAAAATGTTTGCTCTAGGCTGAATGCTTGTGTTCCCCAAAATTCATATGTTGAGATGTAATTGGATTAGTGCCCATATAAAAGAGAACCCCTATGAGTTCCTTCACCCTTTCCACCATGTGAGGACACAAGACTGTCTATGAATGAGGAAGAAGTAGGCCTTCAGTGGAGCTGCTAGAGCCTTGATCTTGGATTTCCCAGTCTCTGGGCCATGAGAAATAAATGTCTCTTTTTAAAACCACCCAGTCTATGGCATTTTATCATAGCAGCCCAAGTTAAGACAGTGCTGTTCTCAATACCTTGAAAAAGGAAATAATATTTATGACTCTTTTTTTCATCAGCAACTTTATCTAAAAGGCCTAATAAAAAGTAGGTGCAGAGAGCACCTGGGAGGCTCTGTTCAGTTAACCATCTGCCTTTGGCTCAGATCATGATCTTGGGGTCCTGGGATCGAGCCCCACATTGGGCTCTCTGCTCAGCGGGGAGCCTGCTTCTCCCTCTCCCTCCGCCTGCCTTTCTGCCTGTTTGTGCTCTCTCTCTCTTGCTCTCTGTCAAGAAAGAAAGAAAGAAAGAAAGAAAGAAAGAAAGAAAGAAAGAAAGAAAGAAAGAAAGAAAGAAAGAAAGAAAGAAAAATCTTTAAAAGAAACGAGGTGCAGAAGTCCCAAGTTTAGCTTGTATTTAAGAGATGGGGAAGCTAACTCTCTACTTCTTGGTTGGAGAAACATGGCAGGAATTGCTACAACCATCTTTGAAAACAATTTCATAAGGTAGTCACTGTTATTTTAGGAGGCTGTGTGTCTAACTGCCTGCTAGGCCAGATTTCCTTACCACAGTCAAAATTCCCTAAGCTACACACTCACTAGGAGAGGAGTGAAAACTAACACTTTACTAATTTTAAACTATGCCATAAAAAGCATAAAATTCTCTACTATATGATTTTGTTCCACTTAATCCAATTCTGTAAGTTTCAAATTGGGTATCTTGGTTATGATGTCCAAATGTTTTCTGAGTTTTCTCATACTGAAAATTGGAGTGATAACATCTATCCTCTTAATCAAAAAACTTTACATATCAGATGAACTAAGGGATGTTAAAGTTCTTCACCAGCTGGAAATTACTATACAAATATAAATTCTTATTATTGTCATACTTTGCTTCGGCTCATCTTGCCTCCCTCTATGAACATGAATCCTTCTCCCACACAAAATTCTTTGCTCAGTCATGATTTCATAACAACGTATTATTTTCTTACGGCATGGCAATCCTCTATACTTAAAATAAAAGTAAAAAGGTTAAATAAAGAAATAAAATTATTTCCTTCTGAAAACTCTCCTCTGATTTGATATCCTACTTACCATCCTCACATCACACTGTACTAACCAATGTGAATTTCAAAAGAATTTGAATATTTGAATAATTACTTATTCATTTCTATAATCTATACTCTTTGTTTGCAGTATATAACCTTATTCAAATAACTTATTTACAAGAAATTCAACTATTAGTTGTAATGAAGGGAAGCACACATTGATAATTTAAGAGTGTTAAGGGCAGTTTATATTTGTTTTGGGAATGCAGTTTTCTCAAGGGATTTGCTTTTATAATTACATTTTTTTTCTGGCTAGAATTAAAATTATTTGCGGTCCTCGGGCAGGGAGGCAGAAGATACTGAGTAGAATTGTGAATACAGAGAGAAGATGATCTGGATAGAAACAAAACTCCATCATGAAGAAGACATACAATTTTAAAATATACTAATCACTGAGAGTTGATCACATAACACATTTGCTTTTGTTCATTCCATTTTTCTTCCACACTATAAAGTCCCTGAGTAGAAGAGTCAGCTGCCATCAAATTCTATAAATATTAAAGTGAAAAGTACCATACCAAACCCTTACTCTGAATATGATAAATAATTCTCAGTGGCAAGAATATAGTTACCTAATTCTGGGACTGACCCAAAACCATATAGGTTGATGTGATTTTATTGTGTCTTTTATCCTCTCTTTTCTGATATAAATATTTGCATGTGCATGTGTGTGTATGCATATGTATGCATGAGGAGAGAAAGAGAGGGAGAAAGGAGAAGCGAAATTGAATAGAATAATGAGAGAAAATGATGTTCCAACTAACTTTAATGCCAAGATTCATAGCAGCATAAAGAATGATTTCATGGGAGAAAAATAATAAGATAAATATTTAAATCTTATATTTCATAAATATAAGGTGATTTTGGAGTTTACTTCAATGAATGTCATGGAACACTTATTGCTTTTATTTAATTTAGAATACGATATGCATTAGCCGTCTCTTAGCTAGGTTCATTTATAAACTATTAATGATTTCATTTGCATTTTTACCAAGAACAAAAAAACATAGTTATCTCGTAGGTCTTTTTTTCTCCAGGCACTGAGTCATTATTTAATTAAGTACTGTTTATAGTTTGACATATCACACTGTACTTTTATCTAGGTGCTGCAATTGAGTAAGCATATATTTAATTTATCACCTCATATATTTTTTTAATCTAGGCAGATGAAGATCATTAGCTTTTCCTATAAAGACAAGTTTCTTTAAATCTTTTAACTCATAGACAGTAGTTTCACTTCCTTTTCTTTGAAAATAGTGTTGTTAAAAACTTAAAAGACCAAACAAAAACAAAAATATTCTGACAGTTTTTTAGTGACCTAGTTTACAGATTCTATTTTTAAAGTAATCATATTTTTACTGTATACTGTATGGTGTTTTCATTTACTTTTTTACATAGACTTGGTTTTCCCACTGCATGTCTCCTTTAAAGAGCTATGTAAGTAGTTAAACATGTTTTGAAAATTCTGCAAAATCCTTAATAAAGCTTAAGCTAATATAACATAAGAGAACATTATCAAATTGAAAGAAATTGATATAATATATAAACTCAGGAGGCTGTGATCATTATCTACAATTACAGGAAGAATTTTAGAAAACAGAAGTATAACATTATGAAATGAAAATTGATTTTGAATATTAGGAAAACAGTATGAAAGCCTTTAAACTCTATGAAAATCTTCTGAGGTAGGTAAAATAACTCCCTTATGTAAAATGGATTTATTGGCACATCTTTAAGAAAACATGAAGCAAATTGCCAGAGAAAAATATCTAGCTATCTCTGTATATCTATCTATCTATCTATCTATCCATCATCTATCATATATCATCTCTATATCCACAGCTCTATAGTATATGTGTTTAAAGAGAAGTCTGAAAAACTCACCAAGTTTTCACCAGAGAGGTGATGTCTCCCCATTGAGACATTCTCTCTTTATATCACTGCTTTCTTCACCAATGGTAGGTGGAATCTCCAGGCTCAATTTTCCCCAAACAAACAAACAAATAAAAACAAATCTAAGCAAGTTTGGAGACAAGAATCAGAGCTTCAGTAGCCTGGAGATGGAAAGGTGGACTTGGAGGTGAGGCTGAGAAGCTAAGAGGCTAATACAGAGAAGCAAGGAATTGGAACATACAAGTTAATGGGCTGGCCAGAGCCTTGATGCCTCATATGAATACAGAAAGAGTAGTGAATGAGGAAGCTGAGCTTGAGATACCTCTCCAAGTTAGTAGGGTATTGAAGTGGTTGAGGTCTGTGTTAGTCATTCTCAGAATTAGAAACAAACTATATCTGTAGGCAAATTTGCCCAAATACCTTCAGGATTAAGATCACAGGTGAAGATTACCAACCAAACTAGAAGCTAACCCTCTGATGATAAACAACAGAAACAAGACACAAAGATTAAAAGCAAAGATTGCAGATCTGGGAACTGCCAGATATAGAGGGTAGGAGAGCTATGTAGAAAATTTAATGGAAAAATGAAGTTAAAAAGTAGGTGTAGAAAAAGAAGACATAAAGAATTATGGGCAGGTCTGAAAATTAAATTTCTAGAAATGAAAGACATAATCATTGAAATAAAAACAAATTCAGTGGAAGGTTAAATGAGAGACTTGAAAGAAAAATTTATGAACCTGAAAAATATATGTAAAAAAAATATTCAAAAACAATAAGGAAAGACTGGAGATAGAAAACAAGAGAGATTTAAAAAACTTAGAAGAGAGAATAAAAATTTCTCACTTATACCTAGTTGAATTTCCAGGAGCAAGGGCTAAGCAGAAAGCTAAAGAGATAATACTTAACGTCATGACAGGAATAAATTTTCCAGAAATAAAAATATAGATTCGCCAAACTCCACGCATCCCAAACAAAATTCACAGAAAGAAATCTAGGCCAAGACACACTGTCATAAAACCAAAAAAACATCAAAGACAATAATTATGAAATAGAAAAGGAAATGTAACCTATAATGGAATGACTGTTGAAAGGACCATGGAATTCTCAACAACAGCAACAGCCAGAAGACATGAAATGTTATCTTGAAAGTATTAAGAGAAGGTAACTAGTTATCAACATAAATTAGTATTTAAAATATGGTATATCATGTTATATTATTATGATGCTCTGTTACATGATTCCACATTAGTCAACCAAACACAATATTTTATATAGGACTACATATATGTGTAATAAAACTATACTTTATATACTACAGTATAATGTAGTGTAGTATAGTATAGCGTAGCATAACATAGTATAGTATAGCAACTATAACATACTGTTTTTGAAAAGATGGGCATCCTAAAATGAGGGGAGGTAGGAGAATGGAATAGGGGAAGAGTGCATCTACAGATATATGTTACAAGCAGGGTTGAATTTTTTTTTTTTTTTAGATTTTATTTATTTATTTGACAGAGAGAGAAAGAGACAGCAAGAGAGGGAATCCAAGCAGGGGAAGTGGGGGAGGGTGAAGCAGGCTTCCCACTAAGCAGAGAGCCAGAGGCGGGCTTCAACCCCAGGACCCTGGGATCACCACCTGAACCAAAGGTAGACGCCTAACAACTAAGCCACCCAGGCACCCCCAGGGTTGAATTTTTGATATGTGTGTTGGTTCATGGGTTTACATTGTATCATAACAAAAAGGCAAGCAAGCATAGACCAAGATAATAGTGCGTTGTTAACCAAGGGCTCTGTTAAAATAAAATACTGAGCAAAAATAATCTCTATTAAGTAATTGAACATAAGAAATACATAATGGCATAAAAATAATCAGGAGTATTATTTAACTGCTAATAATAATCTTTAAAATGTTACAAAAGAAAAATAGCTACTGAGTTTATGGGTGTACTGTGCAAATAGTCCTTCCTATCAACATCAATAGCTTTTCTTCCCTCAGGGTTGAGACGGAAAGCACAACCACAGAATGATTTCCTAGCATCATGGACTCTGAATCTTTTTTCTATTACACACAGAAAAACACCTATCATCAAAATAAATAGTTACTAATCTGCCTCTAATGGTTTCACACAAGCTCAGAAAGAAATAGAGCGAAGTTGAAATGCTGCATTAAGTATAGGAGTCATAAGACATGGAAAATAGCTTAAGAGCAATATCAAATATAAATTGTCTGGAGATAAATGATTCAGTATTACTATGCTCATGAAAGTTCTCTGATTTTTATTTAGCAAATTACTGAGTGGTATTATGATAGATCATGATGAATTTTGAACTAATGTCTCCATTAGATCTGTATCACTTAATATTTTTTCTAACATCACCTTGGTCCTCTGTAGCAATATAGAGAAGACATTGATCTGGCTCAGAGTCTCACCAGGATTTGCTGATTCCATGATGGCCACAGACATCACTGGAATAGGGCTATAGATAAACTCAGCTAAGCTTGAAGGGTATGTATTTGACCAGCATATATATTAGCTAACCACATACACATATCCAATTTATTTTCCATTATAACAATCAAGTCTTTCTTAAGGAAATTTTGTAGTCTTTGTATTTACTGGTTTTGTTTGTTTTAGTGTGGAACACTGGCAAATTTGCATTTCATTCTCACGCTCCTCTTCTCTATATTGTTCCAGTTTCAGTGTGTGTGTTGTCAAATACTACAAATTAGTATTTGTACTAAACTAAACAAATACTACTATTGGTTTTTAATAAACACTGTCAAGGACTTATATTAAACTCTTACATTTTCTTTATTTGTATTAAATCAACAAGTTTTTCATACATGAAAATAAAGATATCAGATCAGATGTTCATATTAGCGTGTTGTACTAGAAAATCTTTGATAATATTTAGAAGTAAATATGTTCCTGGAAAGCTTAAGTAATAGATTCTTTCAGAGAACAGTATTATTTCACATAAAGACGATTTGAAATAAATCTGGTACATAATAATCTTTAGAGATAATTGTTGACATAATAAGAATAAGGCTATAAATAAGTTCAGCCCAGCTGAAAGAGAACACTTTTTGTAATGTAACTTCCAGGATTTCTTGCACCATTAAAGATTTCAAAGCAACAACCAATGAATAAATAAAGCAGTCAATGCTTGAGTTATATCATAACTTAAGCACTTAAATAGCTCTATAGAAATATTAGGCTAATGTGATATACAGGCATAAATAAATAAAACAAATAAGTCAGATTATTCAATGTAAGAATATATTTAGTTTCCAGATTCAACCACATTACCATATATGGTAGGATTTCCTTCTTTTCTAAGACTTAATAATATTCCATTGTGTATATATACCACTTTTTCTTTATCCATTCATTTGCCTATGGATGTTTAGGTTGCTTTCATGTCTTGGCTTTGTGAATAATGCTTTAATGGATATGGGAGTGCTGAGAGTCCTTAAAGATCCTGATAGCAATTCTTCTATATATATACACAGATGTGGGATTAATGAATTATATGATCTTAATAGTTTTAATTTTTTGAGGAATCTCCATAGATACTTTGTGCATAATGGTTTAATCAATCTACATTCTCATAAAAAGTGTGCAAGGGTTCCCTTTGCTCCACATTCTTAACAACTTTTGTCTATTTGATGATAGCCATTCTAACAGCTGTGAGATGATATCTCATATGGCTTCGTTTTAAATTTCCTTGATCATTAGTGATGGTGGACACCTTTTCATATACCTGTTGGTCATTTGTATTGCCTTCTTTGAAGAAATGTTGTTTCAGTTCCTTTGCTCATGTATTAATTGGATTATTTGTTTCCTTGCTATTGAGTTTTAAGAGTTTCTTATGTATTTTGGATATTAACCCTGTATTAGATATAAAATTTACAAATATTTTTCTCCCATTCTGAAGGTTACCTTTTAATTTTACTGATTGTTTCTTTTCTTGTTAAGCTTTTTAAATTGTTCTTTATCTATCTTGTCTTTAATCATTTTATTAAGGCATAATTGACATACTAAAAGCTAAACATATTTAATTTAGACAATCTGATGAGTTTGGAGATAAGTACACATCTGTGAAAATTTCATCATAATCAAGGCTTTTTATTTATGAGGAATTTACTTTTCATTTATGAGGAATTTATAAGGTTTTACTTTATGAGAAATCTAAAATAGCCAAACTCATAGAAGCAGAGAGTAGAATAGTGATTGCCAAGGCATGGGAGGAGGAGGAAATAGAGTACTATTAGTAAAAGGGTAAAAAGTTTCAGTAATAAAAAATGAAAGAGATCTACTGTACAGCCCACTAACAGCCCACTAACAATGGTTAATAACATTGTCTATATACTTAAAAAATTTGCTAAGGAGGTAGATCTTATGTTAAGTTTTATTATATAATAATAATAACAAATAAGGTGAGAAGAAACTTTTGGAGATGATAGATATGTTCATGGTATAGATTGTGATGATTGTTTCACAGGTGTATACTTATCTCAAAACTCATCAAGTTGATACATCAATTCTGTATGGCTTTTGTATATCAATCATGCCTCAATAAAGTGCTTTTTTAAGAAAGGGTATACTTTTCCTAAAGTAAGTCCTACCTTTTTTCTCTATGGTTTCATATAAACATCCAAATATCTCAAATATTACTGATAGAATTATGATCAGTTTATTTACTGTAATAAGTTAACAGGACATGATGCAATATCTTTGGAAATATGCAGTATAGAATAAGAGTTTGTAAATATAAACATTTAAGACAAATGTCATTCTGTCAATGAGCACAGGCATTAGAGATGCAACTGACTCTGAAACTTGGCTTAGCTACTTCCCACCCAGTGACTTTGGGCTAGTTTCATTATCAGCAAATGAAGATGATAACTATCCTAGAAGCAGATTTTTAACATTAAGTGATAAATGCATATCATGATTTTGCAGAAGATGTGCCATGTAATAAGCACTCAGTAAACCATCATTATGTCACTAGCTGATATCGAACAGTAGCATGAATGAGAAATGGAAAGTAAATGCCAATCCAAATGCTGATAACCTAAATACTTAGTGAGCCTAATAAAATTCAGGATTTAGTTTGAGAAAGCTAATTAAATATAGTTATTTACTCATTTCCTTTCCCATATAACTCAATTTTGAAAGAAATCAGATATTTTTGAGGAGATGGATTCTATTTTTTTTTTTTTGCATGTTCTTACTTTAGCCTCATGATGTGAAACAGCTAGGCAGATATAATGCTAGGAAAGATGAGATGGAAGAGTGAAAATTTGGTGGGCCAAATAAAATTTCTGTGGGTGTAATGATTTTTAGAAACTGACAACAAGCTGTCTAATATCATATTTCCATATTCATCCTCAAGTAGCATGAACCACAAAATTCTTAACTCAAAGCCTTCCTGGTTGGCTGGGTTATAACTTTGGGAAGCTTTATAGCTGAACTTTAAAATAAATCCACATGAGTTTGGGCTTCAAATTCAACATTTGGAATATTAATCTAAGAGAACAACAGACATTTATTCTGTCCAAGTGCACCATTGGATGTCTTAAAACCATGCTGCACGATTCTTCTGTGAATGATTGAGAACTTTATATTGCCTTTTTGTCACCGTAAGTTCCATAAAAGGCAGTAACTCCTTAATGGATATTTGTTCACCTGTCTCATCTATTCCAATAAAAAGCTGAAATAAATATACACTTGAATTGCTCTAAGGATTTATTCACAGAGAAATTATCTGTCAGGAAGTTAGTTATATCCACGAGACATTCATCTCTTCTCTGTGTGTAGTAGGCCACCAGATGGTAGCTCTCCACAGCTCTCATAGACTGTGAATTGGCACTAATTGAAACATCAACACTCACTTCAAGGCTCCTATAGAGAAACCTCATCCCCAGATCTCCAAATCCTCTAAACCACGAATTTAGAATATACTGCATTTAATGTTATTGTTTTTATTTTGCAAATCAATAACATCTTCCCAGGAAATGCTACACATGTGGTAGAAAGAAAATCCTTGAAATTTTATCATTTACATTTTACATAATTTTATCTTGATTTTAAATGGCTCCAAAGAGCATTTCTTTTTCAAGACAGTGTAAAACATTGCATGTGATGGATTCACTCTAAGAAGAATATTATTTGGAACACTTGATTCATTGAAGACATGTATAGGTTTTTTTTAATGATGAAAAATAAAACTAAATTACTATTTGATTATCTCCTGTATCATTTTCATGGAGATGAGCTAGAAAGACAAAAACACACTTACATGGATAATAGCTACTCAAATAAATAATGTCCCATCTCATCATTTTCCCAGCAAATATTTTATATTGGTCAAGTTTCTAATTGTTGGCAAAATACAATAATAATATTTATTGAAAATTCACATGTGCTATTTATTGTGCTAGACTTGGTAGAAGAACAGATATGGTTATGAAGTAATTTCTGACAATTTGAGGTTTCCTTTCCAATGGGAGAAACCACCACAGATGCAAACACAATAAATGATCTCAGAAAAATGATAATAGTAGAAGCACAAAGAATAGTTTTTCCTGGGAAGAATCAGGAAAAACTTAGAATCTAATGAAAAATAAATTGGATTGGAATACACGAAGAAGGGACATTCCAGAAAGAATGTCTGGTTATCAAAGAATAAAATATAGACAAGGAAAGAACAAGGATATCAAAGAATAAAATATAAAAGTCAAAACATAGGGACACCTGGGTTAAGTGGCTGCCTTCAGTTCAGGTTGTGATCTCAGGGTCCTGGGATCCAGTCCTACATCTGGCTCCTTGCTCAGCAGTGAACCTGCTTCTCCCTCTGCCTGCCATTCCCCCTGTTCATGCTCTCCAACCACCCCCCGGCAAATAAATAAATAGATAAATCTTTTGTTTAAAAGGTCAGAACATTAAAAAGTCAAAAAAAAAAAAAAAAAAGCCAGTGAACTCAATTCCAGAAAAGGGGTTTAGTAAATTGAATAAAATGAGAAATAGACTCCACCCTGGAAGTTAATCAGTGACTTTACATGAATATGGTTTTCAGTGACAAGGGATTTTCTTAATATTATTAGGAAACAAGGCAGGATCATCATTTTTATCCTGAGGTAAGGGACTCATCTTAGTTCATTTTTACATCACACAGCATTTCCTCAGTATAAAACGGTGACGTTGAAAATCAGATTACCTAGGAATCAAGGTCTAACCAGTAACCAGGTAGAACAGCATAAGAAGTATTGATGGGATGATATGGGAGAGAACATCGCAATTACAAATTAGATAGCATGGAGAAAGAAAACAGCATAGTTACAGGAATTCTGTTCTCAGTTAATTAGTTAGATTTCCCAAAAACTTGATTTAGCAAAGAGATTAATTTCAGCATAGAAAATCAGAGCATAGAAAATTCTGAGAGGCTAATGAGAATAGTACAGTGGAAGAAGAGCACAAACATTGGAGTCCAGCAGACCTGTGCTCAAATCCAAACTCTGATGTGTAAGGACCTGCAAGTTACTCAATGACCCTGCTTTCCCTATGTAACGAGGTTACTAAAAGCTACTTCAAAGGGTTGCTTGTAGACACAATAACCAACACACGTTAAGTAGTTTCCAAAGTGGATAAGCAAGTGAAAAATGTATTTCAAAGGTCAAATTAACTGCTAAAAGAATCAGCAAATTCCTCTTCTTGTACATCAAAAAAAAAAACCAAAAAAGAACTCAACTGAACTAAACCGAGGCCTTTTTTAGTAAAATGTTCTTTCAGAGTTGAATTTCCTCCAATTATTCCGTCTCTCCTCAGCGGGGAGCGCCATGACAGCAACATGCTCTTAACAGTATTTTGAGTGATATTAGTTACTTCAAATAATTTTTCAAAAATTATTTAGTACATATTTCGTGTCTGCTGAAGTCCTAAAGGCAAATGAGTTGAACTGTAAAATACATTACAGGAATTCCAAGGACCAGTATAGAGGAAGGTATTCAATCAAATTTGTTTGTCACTCTCGTGGGATCTGAATCAACCCGCCTCATTGTCTGCCCTCCTTCCCTCTCTGTCTCTCTTTCTCTATCTTTCTCTCTCATGTCCCCTACTCCCCCCATTCATCTACCTGCATTTTCTAGTAGTCTGGACTCCACCGTGAGCTTCATCAACAGTGTTATTGCTTCAGATATGGGATGTAACAGTTTCACAAAGTATACCTCATCCAGTCAATATTTAGAATGTTATGTTCCACAGGCATTTAAAAAATGGAATGCTCTTAGGATTGTCAGTTAAAATAAGTTGAATAGTTTGTGACAGCAAAGAATCAAAATATATGTGTCCCACATCTCTAAACTGAGGAAACAATTCATGTAAATAAGTAGAAGTGAAAATAACAACCAATTGATTTGTTTGAGCAGTTTATTTTTATAGAAACTCAGAATATTATTAAATTTCAGGAAAAAAAAGTCAAAGGTATACACCGTTACACATCACTCAATTTTGTATACTATGCAACATTGTTTTCTATCGCCTTTACTGCATACATGGCACAATGTATTTTTTTCCATATAACATGAATATTAAGAACTACTTCAAAAAACCAAGAAAACATTCTGAAGGCATTATGTGTAGAGGGTAAGCAATTCTGACTGTCTTGCCTCTAATCCCAACATGACCACTTTCTATAATCTACTGAGGTCTGTCAAATAAGAACAAGAAGCAGGTTATGGTAAATATCAATTAAAGGAACAGTTGCTAGATTGTTAAACATTTATAGAATAGTATACAGATTAAAGATTATATAAGCAAAATCGATGAGGTGATTTGAGATATTTGAGTTGAACTTTAAAAGATAACTGTAATTTGTCAACGTATTTTATTTCTCATTTTAAAATATATCAAACAACAGTTCCCTGGGTGGCTCAGTCAGTTAAGTGCCTGCCTTTGGCTCAGGTCATGATCTCAGGGTCCTGGGATTGAGCCCCAAGTCGGGATCCCTGCTCAGCAGAGGGATCTGCTTCTCCCTCTCCCTCTGCCCCTGCACATGCTCTCTCACTCACTCTTTCTCTCTCTCTCTCTCATAAACAAAAAAAATCTTTAAAAATAAATAAATAAAATAAAATAGATCAAAAGTAAAAGAGAATGTATACACATAATCTGTAGTTTAAGGAATAAAATATAATCTTCATGAGCCTACCACTTACCTTAAACAATTAAACATTATCATTTCATTAGCTTTGAATGTGTTGGTGTTCCCTTCTTTCTTCATATCTCCCTCAGACATAACTACTGCCCTTGAGTTGTAGGCTGATTGTTCTTTTGCATTTCAGTACGCTTTTACCAAATATATATGTGTATCCAAGAAATATTCAATCTTTTTGTCTAGTACTTTTCTCTTTCTATAAATAAAATAACACTATGCATTTTCCTAAGACTTGCTTTTTTTGCTCAATATTAAGTTTTGAAATTTAATCATATTTATTCATGTTGCTATTAATTTGTTTTCACCTATGTTACATATCAATCTACAAATAGTCTTCAACTTATTTATTTATATATTTTTCAGCCAAAAGATTTTAGGGTCGTTTCCCAGTGGTTCTCTGTTACAGAAAGTTTACTATAAACATTCCTAGCATATCCCTTGGTAAACTCATGCAAGAGTTTTTCTAGGTAACAAAATTTCTCATAGGACATGTGCACCTTCAATCTTACTACATAATGCCAAATACTTCCCCAAATTGCTTATACCAATTTACACACCAAGTATTCAGGAAAAGATCCTGTTCATACATAGTTTTTCCATTATTTGATATTTTTTGATTTCTTAATTTTTGCCACTTGAATATATCTTTTCAGAGAGATTCGTATTTATTGAATCAAAAAGGAAAGCAAAATTTTACATGATCATAAAGTTTTAGTCCTGGTAAATAGGAGATCTTGTTTTATTATTTATAACTGTAACTCATATTTGGAAGGGACCCACTCTTGTAATGACATGCATTTAAATGTACCCTGAATTTTCATTAGTAACTGGAATTATAAGTAGTCAGCTCTTTGCTATTTTTGCTAATTAAGAAGGAAAGTATAGCAGATGATAGTAAAATAACACAGAAAAATTCAAAAATTAGTTCTATAGTTAAGTCTTGAATAACATGGGTTTTTAACTGCACTGTTCCATTTATATGCCATTTTTCAAAATAAAAGCAGTACAGTCTTGTAAATGTATTTTCTCTTCCTTATGAATTTATTGATAACATTTTCTCTTCTCTTGCTTGCTTCATTGTAAGAATAAAGTATATAATACAGACAACATAAAGTCGACTGTTTATATTATTGGTAAATCTTCCAATCAACATAGGTTATCAGTAGCTAAGTTTTGGGGGAGTCAGAAGTTATACATAGATTTTCAACTGCACAAGGGTTGGTGCCCCTAGCCCACCATATGTGCTTAGACACATACACAATATTACCATATTGTAACAAATGAATATTTACACACTTCTTCAAGCTCCTGTCTGTCCCTGGAAGCTCAAAACATACTTAATGCCACTGATAATTTGATGTGATATCATAATAAGTTTAATCATTTGATAAAACAATAAGATTATGTAACATAATTATTTCAAATTAATAGAGCATTTGTATACTTGCATATGACAGACATGTCTTACAGTACTAGAGGCTTTATATTGATTGACTTTTCAACTCTATTTTCAATTGGTGAACAATAAACAGAATTATCAAAATCACAGAGATTCTATAAATTGAATGTTTCTAGTAGCCCAGCTTAATCCTCAGGATATAAAATATTTAAAGGTTGATTGATTATGGAGGAGTTAAGATGGTAGAGTAGGAGGGTGACCCTAGCTTGCCTTGCCCCTCGAACACAGCCAGATCAACATCAAATCATTTTGAACAACTAGGAAATTGATCTGAGGATTAAGAAAATAATACGCACAATTAGAGGGAGAGAACATGGCAGATATGAAGTTTGGACATGTGAATTGGGGGAGAGAAAACCTGCAGTGCAGTGGAAGGGAGGGAGCCCTTTTTGTGGAGAGAAGTCAGGGAGAGAAGGAAAGAGTGAGAGAGAGAGAAGCATGTAGGTTTTCACACAAGACACCATCATATGAGTATCCTCTAGATTGAATTGGAAGAGAACATGTGCCTTCTTGGAGTGATTTGGAAGGGGGTATATTGCCTCTCCAAGAACAAAAGGCCTATCGGGTGCCACTGAGAGGCCATTCAACAGCAGGGGACAGAGGGTCACTCACAGGGCAGATAACCTGGTTGCAAGCTTTTGCTGGGCCTCATTATCGACTCCATGAGACCACTTTTCTGGGACAAAACAGCACCAGGGGCAGCACAGGGAGGATTTCCTCTTGGGCAGAGGAGGGGGTCACACCTTGGCAGGTCCTTTAAAGATTTGGAGTTCTGAATCCCATCTGGCTGCCAGAGACAAAACACAGAACTGTGGTGCCAGGCATGATGAAAGCCCAGACACAGACAAGGTTGAGGGCAGGGATCTGACGAAAGCCTAGGACACAGGGGGAGAGATTATTCACTTTTCTCTGAGGGTCCCCTGAAGAGCGTGGCTATGAGTTTCCCTCCGTGAGTACAAGAGGGCAGGGTGATGCCATCTTCCAGCCCCCACCCACCAGAACAGTCGGACTTCAGAGAGAAGCACAGCACCTCCAGTGGAGGCTGCAATCTCTTGCACTAAACCCCATGCCACTGTGCTGGCAGGGGCATCTTTACTAAGGCAGGTCTGATTGTGAGCCAGCACAGCGGGCCTCTCCCTCAGAAGACCAACACAGGCCCTCCACATGCACCAAGTCTCCTGATCATAGAATGCTCCAAAGCGTCAGCTTCAGCTCTAATGGAAACAAGACTAGGCTCTTCTTCTTATTATTATGATTTTTTTATTTTTTTTATTTTATTTTATTTCTTTATTTCTTTCTTCTTTGGAATCAGGTTTAATAGTTTTTGTTCGTTTCTTGGTTTTTTTGTGTTTTCTTTTTGCATAAGGTATCTTTTTTCTTTTTTCCTTCCTTCTTTTTCTTTGGCAACAGGCTTATAGTTTTTTGTTCACCTATTTGGTTCCTTTTTTGTTCTTTTTCCTTTTCTCTTTTCTTAGACCAGGTATTTTTTTAAAAATCAGTCTTATCTTAACAAACAAATCAAAACACATCTAGTTAAAGATCCAAACATCCCCCACTGCAAGCAAGGAGGAACTCTGTAGAGGACTGACCTGTGGGAAAGAGCAGCCAAAACACAACAGGAAAGTGCACACATTATACACCAAAGATACTTCCTGAAGTTCCAGGCCCTGGACAGTGTATGACCCCTTCTTAATATAGTATTACTCTCAGGAGCAGAAAACATAACAAGTTTTCATAACACACAAAAAACAGAAACCTAGACAGAATGACAAGACTGAGGAATTCTCCCCAAAAGAAAGATCAAGAAAAAAATCACAACCTGGAATTTGCTCAAAACAGATATAAGCAATATATCTGAGGGAGAATTTAGAACAACAGTCATAAGAATACTAGATGGGCTTGACAGAGGCGTGAAACACACCAGAGAATCCCTGGCTGCAGAGATAAAGGGCCTAAAAACTAGTAAGGCTGAAATAAAAAAAATGCTGTAACTGAAAGGCAAAACTGACAGGATGGAATAATGAGGATGGAATAAGCAGAGGATCATGTAGGTGATACATAAGAAAATGTTATGGAAAATAATGAAGCTGAAAAGAAGAGGGAAAGAAAACTATTAGATCACAAATACAGATTTAAGGAACTCAGCGATTCCACAAAGCACAATAATATCTGTATTATAGGAGTCCCAGAAGAGTGGGAAAAAGGGACAGAAGGTTTATTTAAACAAATTATGCCTAAGAACTTCCAAATCTGGGGAAGGAAACAGTCATTCAAATCCAAGAAGCACAGAGAAGTCCCCTCAAAATCAACAAAAATAGGTCAATGTTAAGACATTTCATAATGAAACTTGCAACATACAAAAATAGAGAATTCTGAAAGCAGCTAGTGACAAAAGATCCTAAATATATAAGGGTAGTCACATAAGGTTAGCAAGAAATCTGTCCACAGTAATGTGGCAGGCCAGAAGAAAGTGGTATGATATAGTCAACATGCTGGATGGGAAAAATAAGCAGCCAAGAACAATATATCCAGCAAGGCTGTCATTTAGTATAGAAGGAGAGATAAAGAGTTTTCAAGACAAACAAAAATTAAAGGAGTTAAACCAGCTCTACAAGAATATTAAAAGGGACCTTTTGAGTGGAAAGAGAGATCAAAAACAACAAAGACTAGAAAGGAACATATATAATCTATAGGAAAAACAACTTTACAGGTAATACAATGGCACTAAATTCATATCTATAAATAATTACTCCAAATGTAAATGGACTAAATGCTCCAATAAAATGACATAGGGTATAAGAATGGATAAAAATATATATATACTGCTTCCAAGAGACTGATTTTAGAACCAAAGACACCTCCAGATTGAAAGTGAAGGGGTGGAGAACCATCTATCATGCTAATGGACATCAAAAGAAAGCTAGAGTAGCCATACTTACAACAGACAAACTAGATTTTTTTAAAAGATTTTATTTATTCATTTGACAGAGAGAGATCACAAGTAGGCAGAGAGGCAGGCAGAGAGAGAGGAGGAAGCAGACTCCCTGCTGAGCGGAGAGCCCTATGCAGGGCTTGATCCCAGGACCCTGAGATCATGACCTGAGCTGAAGGCAGAGGCTTAACCCACTGAGCCACCCAGGTGTCCCAGACAAACTAGACTGTAACTAAAGACTGTACCAAGACTGTAATAAGAGATGAAAAAGGGCACTCTAACATAATAGAAGGGTCTATCCAACAAGAAAATTTAAGGATTATAAATATTAGTGCCCCCAATTTGGGAGAAGCCAAATACATAAATCAATAACAAAATTGAAGAAACACATCACTAAAAATACAATAATAGTAGAGGACTTTAACACCCCACTCATATCGTTGGACAGATCATTTAAGCAGAAGATCAACAAGGAAACAATGGCTTTGAATGACACACTGGACCAGATGGAATTAACAGATATATTCAGAGCATTTCATTCTAAAGCAGTAGAATACACATTCTTTTCAAGTGCACATGGAACATTCTCCAGAATAGATCACATACTGGGTCACAAATCAAGCCTCATCCAGTACAAAAAGATTAAGATCATATCAAGCATATTTTCAGACCACAATGCTCCGAAATTAGAGGCCAACCAAAAGAAAAAGTTTGTAAAGACAACAAATACATGGTGGTTAAAGAACATCCTTCTAAATAATGAATGAATTAACCAGGAAATCAAAGAAGAAGTAAAAAATACATGGGAGCAAATGAAAATGAAAACACGACAGTCCAATCTCTGGGATGAAGAAAAGGTGGTCATAAGAGGGAAGTATACAGCAATACAGGCCTTCCTCAAGAATCAAGAAAATTCCCCAGTATACAAATTAACCTTACACCTAAAGGAACTAGAAAAAAAAAAGCACGTAAAGCCTAAAACCAGCAGAAGGGAAATAATTAAGATCAGAGCAGAAGTAGATGATATAGAAATAATTT
>CM052808.1:43170792-43239368 GCA_028533885.1 Nasua narica
AGTATGGTACTGGCACAAAAACAGACACATAGGTCAATGGAACAGAATAGAGAACCCAGAAATGGACCCTCAACTCTACGGGCAACTAATCTTCGACAGAGCAGGAAAGAATATCCAATGGAAAAAGGACAGTCTCTTCAACAAATTGTGTTGGGAAAACTGGGCAGCAACATGGGAGAAGAAAGAAACTGGACCATTTTCTTACACCATACACAAAAACAAATTCAAAATGGATGGAAGACCTAAATGTAAAACAGGAAACCATCAAAATCCTAGAGGAGAAAACAGGCAACAACCCCTCCGACCTTGGCCATAGCAACTTCTTACTATACACATCTCCAGAGACAAGGGAAACACAAGCAAAAACAAACTATTAGGGCCTCGTCAAGATAAAAAGCTTCTATATAGCAAAGGAAACAGTCAAGAAAACTAAAAGGCAACTGATGGAATAAGAGAAGATATTTGCAAATGACATATTGGATAAAGGGCTAGTATTCATAATCTATAAAAAACTTATCAAACTCAACACCCAAAAAACAAATAACCCAGTTAAGAAATGTGCAGAAGACATGAATAGACACTTTCCCAAAGAAGTTATCCAGATCGCTAACAGACACATGAAAAACTGCTTAGCATCACTAATCATCAGGGAAATACAAATCAAAACCACAATGAGATATCACCTCGCATTTCTCAAAATAGCTGAAATTAACAACATAAGAAATAACAGATGTTGGCAAGGATGCTAAGTAAGGGTAACACTATAAGAGGGCTTGTACTGTCAGTGGGAATGCAAACTAGTGCAGCCACTCTGGAGAACAGTATGGGTGTTTCTCAAAAAGTTGGAAATAGAACTACCCTGTGACCCAGCAATTTCATTACTAGGTATTTATCCAAAGGATTAAAAATGCTGATTTGAAGGGGCACGTGAACCCCAATGTTTATAGCAGATTATCAACAATAGGCAAATTATGGAAAGAGCCCAAATGTCCATCAACTGATGAATGGACAAAGAAGATGTGGTATAAATATAAAACAGACTATTACTTAGCCATCAAAGGGAATGAAATCTTGCCATTCTCAATGACATGGATGGAGCTAGAGTGCATTATGCTAAGTGAAATAAGTTGGTCAGAGAAAGACAAATATATGATTTCCCTCATGTGGATTTAAGAAGCAAAACAGATGAACATAGGGGAAGGGGAGCAAAAATAAAGTAAGATAAAAACAGACAGGAAGGCAAACCATAAGAGACTCTTGATTATATAGAGGAAACTGAGGGTTGCTGGAAGGGAAGGGGGGGGATGCAGTAAATGGGTAATGGGCATTAAGGAGGGCATTTGGTATGAGCACTGGGTGTTATATGTAAGTGGTGAATCACTAAATTCTACTCCTGAAACCAATACTAAACTATATGCTTACTAAGCTTACTAACTTGAATTTAAATTAAAAAAAAATTTTAATTAAAAAAAGTAAACCATTGAGACCTATGATGAGTACACTATATTGACAAAACCCAGAATCACTTTCCCAGAGTCCTAGAAAGTAACTCAACTATGCAAAGTTTTATACTTAAAATGAAATTTCAGCTTCTAGAAATTTTACATCCATAATCCTATGTAACTGAAGTATTCTGTAAAATTATATAGATTAAACTTTCTTCCTAGAAATTAAAAAAAAAGTTGATTGATTACATCAAACCACAGTATATCTTAGAAAACTACAGGGCTGGGATGCTAGGAAGTTAGGGAAATTGGTATTAATTTTAAATGGATTGACTTCATTTTCCATATTTATGTCTGCTTTGGAGGCCTTTGTTTAGATGTAATGTAAAGAGAGAACAACTATTTGATCTTTTTATTCCTTTTTCTTTTTTTGTACAATGAACGTTTTAAGTAATGTTCAATATTCTTTAAGTATCTCACTGGCCTACTTTGCATAAGTACTTTGCCTGTATTATTCACATTACTTCAATGTGTCTTTCTTGGTTCTCGTTGCCAAAATTAGGAATGAAGCAATATAAATCTATAAAATCCTAATCATTAAAACCATTTCCCTCAGATTAAACTCTAACGCGGTCATGAAAATACTAATGACTGTTAATATGGCTTCATGAAAAGTCTTAACTGTGATGGTCTTGAATGTGTGACCAGTGTGTGTGCCAAGCTGATTGAACCTTTTTTTTTTTTTAACAATAGCTTTTTAGTTCAGTGTAGGAAAGGAAAGAGCCTGTTTTTTCACACAGTGCCAAACCCTGAATAGTTCCAATTTCAGCCTAATCACACTGTCCTTAAAATTTCACTCTGCTTGAATAATGAAAAAGGATGATATGAAAATTGTATGAAACTAGCATGCCCCAGGACAGGTAGGGTAGGATGTAATTACATATGCTTCAACAGCTGGAGCAATGTGCTGTGAGAAAGGCTTTTAAGGTGACAGGAGTTAATTGCGCAGGTTTTAGGGCAGAAGAAAATGTATGTGAAGAAGCAAAGGGGAAGGACACAAACCCCAACAGGGTGTCAGATTTCAAAATTTGAGAGAAAAAGGATTATTCCAAATTAGAAATGGACATAAAAAGGTAAATGGTAAGCCACTTTCTCCAATAGATGAAATAAAAAGGAGAACCTTGGCTAGGTGGGAAGCAGTGTATTCCTAGCTAGCCTCCCAAGCATAAAGCTCTTTATGATGTGCCTGCATATAAAATAGGACAGCCTCCCATAAACCAGGCTGTGATATTTCCTCAGTGACACTGGTCCACAAGGCAGCTCAGTAAGAAATAGCACATTTTCCTGCAATATCTATATTGACAGTGGTGTCTATCTTAGACTGGAAATTGTAGGGCCATAGAAACCATGATGCATTCAGTCTTGTCTCCAGCTGAAAAACACAAAGCTTTTGAAAGACATCCTTTGGGTGGCATTCCTTTAATGAAGGCTGAATCACTTTTTGCAAGCTGTGTGAGATTGTCAAACGAAGAGAAAGGGACTGTGTATGGTGGTACGTATCACATTGAAAATAAAACTTTCAAAAGGAAAAAGGGAGTAAGTTGTAGTATCAATCTTGGTCTTATCCATCTTCCCCACGGGGCTACCTTTTTACAGAGCTAGCTGGACATGAGCTGTGCTGCTCGATCCTGGTGGGTGCAGAATAAACCCAATATCTTTCCTACGTATGCTTCGCTTTCTGGATGTTTTCAGAAATAGTATGTGATAAATCACCAAAAAAGAAATCTTTTTGGATTTTGTGTAATTATGATCTCTTTGAGAAACATGGACAAGTAGAGAGGTATTTTTAATACTCCTGATATTGTAAGCTATAACCCTTGCTCAAGGATATTACCACTAGATCTTTAATTGATACCAATAAATTAATTGTGTGACACTAAAATACCTAATAAAGACTAAAGCTTGTTCAGAGAATGAAAGTTTATTGTTGAATTTTAATGCATAATTCAAATATATTGATTTAATTGCTCATTCTTTCCCATTCTTTGGACACTTCATTTTGATTAACTAAATGTGTTTTGAAGACATTTCTTCAGTTTGCTGAAAAAGTCAAAATCTTTCCTAAGCTAGAATGTAAACACAAACACTAAATCATTTACTAAATATCTGTCAGCAATTTACAATCCCATAACTTCATTTCAAATTAAAATCTCTTAATGCTCCATCATTCCCCCTGGGGGAGATCAGCTTGAAATTCTCAAGGCAAATACAAATTTCTTCTCCAGATTCAACTTAATCCTGATTTCTCATTAGAAGGCTTATTTAGAGTAACATGATGTAATCTGCTTTCTCATCATGGACAGCTGTGTTTATCAGCCTCCAGACATATTAAAGGTACAGATATATTCATTTACAATTGAAAAAAAAAAGTAAAGCTCTTTCAGTTATTTTTGTATATCTTTTGTATACCTTTGCAGGATAGATTTTACCTTAATTTTGTATTGGGTCAACTTCATTTTTTTCTTACCACTCTGCTGTTATTTTTGTTTCATTTTTTTGCTTAAATTCTAGTTAGTTAACATATAGTGTAATATTAGTTTCAAGATTAGAATTTAGCAATTCATCACTTACATATAACATGCAGTGCTCATCTCAACAAGTGCCCTCCTTAATGCCCATCACCCATTTAGCCCATCCTCCACCCATCTCCCCACTAGAAACCCTCAGTTTGTTCTCTATAGTTAAAAGTCTGTTTTATGGTTTGCTTCTTCTTTTTTCCCTATGTTCATCTGTTCCGTTTCTTAAATTTCACATATGAGTGAATGCTGTTATTTAAAAAAAAAAATCAAAAACGAAAAAACAGGGTAGGTGTAACCCAGATCCTACTTGTCCTTTAAGTGTTTTAATGAATGGATCTCTTACATATGTACAAAATTAAAAGGACCACACCACATTTACGCATAATTATATAAATATCTGGGAGATTCATGGAGGAGGGTAGTTGAAGTGAATTAAAGATCAACTATTCTCCAGTCTGTAGGCAAAACTGTGCCTAAGTCATACCAGAGGAAATTTTTTAAGTTCTTAAGAAGATCTCCAAAGAAATTCACTCACTGTCCTATCTCCAAAAGGCTTTTATGTATACATTAAATCTAGCATAGTGACAGGACACTTTTCCTTATTCTTTCTTGGTCTTGATGAAGAATAATATGCTACAATTTCAAAATAATAATCTCTCTCGGGCCAGACATCCTATGAAACAGGTCAAGGATCAGTTATATCTTTGTATCCATTAGTGTTGGTTACCAGCTCTAGTCCATATTTTTCACAAGCAGAGAACCAGTCTGAAAACAGACTTAATCTCTGAGGCTTGCAGGGAAGCTGGGAACAGTCCCCCTTCATTCCATCTGTATATTGCTTTGACAACAAGTTTATAAAGGATAGCTTTTCATCACATAGGGACAAGAATTAGCCAGATACTGCTTTGTGAAGTTGATCTTATTTTTAACCCTTAAATTATCTCTATGATTCTGGAACAAATTCTCTAATCTTTCATTGGTTGTTGATATTTAACTGTTATAGCACTGTTTTGATGTAGAAGATGATTCTGATATCCTTCTTATTTGGTATTATTCAAGTTGATTAAAAAAAAGAAAACAGCTCTGTACCACATTTACTTTCTCATGGTAGTCACGGTCTGTTTGAATGCATTTTTTACAAGTATTTCTTTACTAAGCAACTATTTTTTGAATACCTGTCGTATGACCTATTTTTTGTCGTATTCAACTATCTTTTTGAATATCTGTCATATGACCATGATTGTTGAAGACATTTTGGGGACAGTAAGGGAAGATGAAAATATAATGTAGTCGCTGACCTTTAGGAATATACAATCTATGTGGTAAGTTCAAGAAGCTGCCATAATTATCTATATATGCATATTATATAAGTATGTGTGTATATGTGTGTACATATGCATGTATGTATTGAGGAATGTGACATTCGTAAATGATCTAATTTTGGACTAGAAATTTTTAGTTCGATAAGAGCCATTGGAAGAAATTTAAATTTTAAATTAAAATTTTTTTATAGCCGGGGTGCCTGGGTGGCTTGGTGGGCTGAAGCCTCTGCCTTCGCTTGGGTCAGGGTCTCAGGGTCCTGGGATCGAGCCCCGCGTCGGGCTCTCTGCTCAGCGGGGAGCCTGCTTCCCCCTCTCTCTCTGCCTGCCTCTCGGCCTGCTTGTGGTCTCTCTCTCTCTGTGTCAAATAAATGAATAAAATATTTAAAAAAAATTTTATAGCCAAAACAAGTGAATCTTTATTGTATAACTGCTAAGGTTTCACAAATGATTAACAACAAGAAATGAAGAAACAGATAAAAGAACATAAATGAGGTAGTTCTAGGAACATTTAATTCTCATTTTTTTACCTGATATGTAACATTTGGGCTGTCTTGTTTATAGTAGACTGTCTTGTTTAAATTCCAATCACTGTTGCCAGAAAAAAAAGATGAACTTTTCAGAGTGCTGTATTTTTTAATTAAACCTACTTAGTTTAAAAATATTTAATATTTCTCAAGAGTTCCTTTTTTTCCCAAATACTTTTATTTTATTTTTTCAGCGTTACAAGATTAATTGTTCATGCACCACATCCAGTGCTCCATGCAATACATGCCCTCCTCAATACTAACCACGAGGGTCAGCCAACCCCCCATCCATGCCCCTCCAAAACCCTCAGTCTATTGCTAAGTTAAAATTAATTAATTTTAACTAATTACATTAAAAGCTTCAGTTTCATGTTAAATTAAAATTAATTTAAACATAAAAGGTATAAAATGAATTGGGAAATCTAAATTACCTCTCCAAACTCTCCTGTAACTCCCAATTCCTGGACCATTTTTTGGTGGTGAGTGGTTTTTAGGTTTTAGATCATCTCTTCCACCAGGTATAAATAGGATGTTTGATAAAAGAAGAGGGCAGGAGAGTTAAAAGGAACTCATGCCTTTATTGACACACTAACAACAAAAGCAATAAATCCAATCCTTTTCTTTCTCTTTTTTGTATCCATTGTAAGACAAAATAAAAACTTTTTTTTTTCTTGGGGCACCTGGGTGGCGCAGTTGGTTAAGCAACTGCCTTCGGCTCAGGTCATGATCCCGGAGTCCCGGGATCGAGTCTCACATCGGGCTCCCAGCTCCATGGGGAGTCTGCGTCTCACTCTGACCTTCTCCCTTCTCATGCTCTCTCTCACTCTCTCTCTTTCCTAATAAATAAATAAATAAAATCTTTAAAAAAAAAAACAAAACTTTTTTTTTCTTATTAGGAGAAAGACTTTATTAACCTTGCTTCAAACTTTATTCCCAGGCTTCTTCAGCTTAATTAGCTGCAAAGAATGAATTGTGTATAAGCAGAAACTGGAAAGAGCTGCAGTGTTCAGGTGTCTTGGGCTTAAAAATATTAGAGATCTAGATTTGATCGGATCCATGAACAAAATTTTTAAAAGCAGTCGTAATATGAAAGAGCCGCTCCCAGTAACTTCCTCAAGTTTTATCGTCTTCAGAAGTTGACTCAATTCAGTTTGCTTCACTCTTGGAAGCTTCATCAAAATTCTCCACAAAATCTGAAACGTCATCATCATCGTCATCCTCGACGGTACCGAGTGGGGCTTTTTCATCCACGGATTGTGTGAGCAGAGCTTCCGCCAGTCTTCTTAAATTAGTCAAACTGTCTGTACCAAGTTGGCTTAAGATACTGGGCAGCAAGCAATCGCACTACTGGATATTTACCCTAAAGGTACAAATGTAGTGATCCAAAGGGGCACATGCATCCGAATGTTTATAGCAGCAATGTCCACAATAGCCAAACTATGGAAAGAACCTAGATGTCCATCAACAGATGAACAGATAAAGAAGATGTGGTATATATATACAATGGAATACTATGCAGCCATCAAGAGAAATGAAATCTTGCCATTTGCAACTAGAGGGTATTATGCTAAGAGAAATAAGTCAGTCGGAGAAAGACAATTATCACATGATCGCTCTGATATGAAGAATTTGAGAGGCAGGGCGGGAGGTCATGGTGGGGTGGGGGAGGGAAATGAAACAAGATGGGATGGGGAAGGAGACAAACCATAAGAGACTCCTAAACTCACGAAACAAACTAAGGGTGACTGGGAGGTGGGGGGCGGGTAGGGATATGGACATTGGGGAGGGTATGTACTATGGTAAGTGATGTGAAATGTGTAAGCCTGACGATTCACAGACATGTACCCTGGGGCAAATAATACATTATATGTTAATTTAAAAAATTAAAAAAAAAAAAGATACTGGGCAGCATTTCTGTCAGCTGCTCTGTGTCAGCATGGCCTGGAATGATGAAAGTGTTCACTGGCAGGGATGCCTGACCTTTAGGGTTATGAACATGGATCACGGTTCCTCGGTTTGCAAACGTATTCACTTCTTCAGAACCAGAGATATTGTCTACCCCTGTCTTCTTTAAGAAGAACTGGTGTTTTGGGCTGGGGTGACTCAGTCGGTTAAGCCTCTGCCTTCAGCTCAGATCATGATTTCAGACTGAGGCCATGTGGGGCTGCGTGGTCAGCTGGGAGCCTGCTTCGCTTTCTCCCTCTAACCCCCCTCCCCTCCATTTATGCTGTTTCTCTCTCTCTTTCAAATAAATAAAATCTTAAAAAAAAATCTTAAAAAAAAAAGAACTGAAGTTTTTTTTGTTTTGTTTTGTTTTTTGTTTTTTTTTAGAACTGAAGTTTTTTGTCATCCGCTGTAGCCATTCTACGAACTACCTTCTTTCAGCAGGCAGTTCCTTTCCCACCAATGCTCAAGTGTGCTTGCAGTTGGGCGAGTTTCTACTGGTTTATCACAGATTCTCTCAACTTGGAGCAGAAACGGGAACGAGGGAGACTAAGTTGAGGCTAGGCAGGTCTCAGGGGGACCAGCTGTGAGATTAAGTGCACACACGCCAGGGATACAAGATGGCAGCTCGAAAATAAAAACTTTTTTTTGTTTGTTTTTTTTTTTAAAGATTTTATTTATTTATTTGACACAGAGAGAGAGAGAGATCACAAGTAGGCAGAGAGGCAGGCGGGGGGTGGTGGGGGAAGCAGGCTCCCCACTGAGCAGAGAGCCCGATGCGGGGCTCGATCCCAGGACTCTGGGATCAGGACCTGAGCCGAAGGCAGAGGCTTTAACCCGCTGAGCCACCCAGGTGCCCTGAAAATAAAAACTTTTTAAACAATTTTGAAAACAATAAAAAAATTCATGTCTGTTTTTATTGGTGAACGATCAATAAATCAATACATTATACAATGGCAAAAGGTCTTCCTTGTTGTAACAGAAGCAATTTATTTATCCAACTGAAATCCCCAGATATTAGCTAAATGCATACGAGACATTTCAATAACACACAGGTAAATATTGTCAAATCAGTTCTAAATTCAGAAAATCTCAGGCAGACTTGCTGGTTACAGATTTAGGGACCTTCCATGCTAACCAGAACAATTATTGCTAGACTAGGTTAGGAGGGTACATGCACTAGCAAGCCACAGGGTGACTCTTAGGATTAAGAGTTGTGGTTTAAAGCACACATCCTATAGTAAAACAGGAGAGGTGCACATCAGCCTCACACCAGGGATGCTAGTGTTCATATCAGGTTTCCTGGAATCTGGTTCCTGAGGCACAGCCACATAGAACAGCCTCCTGCTTCTTCTCCTTCCCCTGAACTGAATTTTCTTGTCTTAACAATTTCCTTACAGGGGTGCCTGGGTGGCTCAGTGGGTTAAAGCCTCTGCCTTCAGCTCAGGTCATGATCTCAGGGTCCTGGAATAGAGCCCTGCACAGGGCTCTCTGCTCAGCGGGGAGCCTGCTTCCCCCCCTCTCTCTACCTGCCTCTCTGCCTACTTGTGATCTCTCTCTCTGTCAAATAAATAAATGAAATCTTAAAAAAAAAAAAGAGCAAACACTTGCTTACCTAGAGTCACAGTATCTGATGGGTTTTTCTAGCCAATCAGGTTGATCTTACTTTTTTGGTCAGTTCTTGCCTATAGTCTCCAAGTCCCTAAAATGACAAAAAGGTGTCCCACCTTTACCTAGAAGTTACCACAAGCCTTCCATTTCTCCAAACCTATCAGTTAAGAATAGACAAGGCAATGAGAACCATAAGCAAAAGCTAATATACACAATAGTACTCAATGGTCACCAAAAGAACAAACTCACAGGTAGTTCCCAGGTAAAAGTTTAGGAAAATTTGTACATTGAAATATGGAAATAATACTCTCCTTGGATCTTGAGCAAAATCAAAGTTACAGTAAATAATCGGTGGAAAAGTATGGGGGAGGAAAAGAGAGAAAGGATATCTGTATAAACCTGTATTTATTTAAATGTGTTTATGATGCTCAGAGGATTACAGAATGATTAGGGCTACAGTTAGGATGGACCATATATCTGGGTTTACCAGGAACAGTTGTGAATGTTGCCTATTCTTGGTGTAATTACAAATAACATCCTTCTTACTCTTAAAGTGTACCAGTTTGGATAATAAAATCTCATGATTATTCTATCTATAGTTGGGTAAGTCATCACAGTGAAGATGAATTATAAAATAAATTAAAAAATTTTTAAAGTCAACTTGTGGAAAGCAATGAGTCAGCATTAGGCTGTGAAATTAGGAGACCAGGATTCGAGGTTGAGTCTGCAGAGCTTTGCGTGGGTGAAAATGAATATATTTGCTTTTGTGGAGCACAGTGTTTGACTTTAAATGTTACAGAAAATGAGATCAACTAAGCAGAGAGAATCCTAGTGATTAAGAATTTTGAAGCCTGTAATTTAGAATTCTAATTAGACTTTAGCCAGTAGTTATTTTCCTTCTCAGAAGAGGAGCTTTCCTCCAATTGATATGGAAGAATTCTTGATTCCTGTTGCTTTTTAAAATCTCATAGTCTGGATGACATATGGACCATGTTGATGCCTATGCAAATTATGAGGTGTCAAAAGGTAAGAAATCAAAATCTTAACTATAGACACTGTGAGAGTAAGACAAAAGCAGCATCTCCTCTCAAATGATACATACACACTTCATGTACTTCTAAAGTATGAAGAAAGAGAAAATCACTCTAATTACTAATCAGTAATATGCATCAAGATTTTTGATTCCAATGTACTCTATTTTTTTATTGACTTTCTTCCTACTTGTCTCTCAGTGAAAGAGATGAAAGAAAAATTTTAAGCCAAAAGTAAAATACATCTTAGGTTATTTATTTATTTATTTATTTATTATACCCACAAGTCTTACATGGTTTAATGAACAAAAAAGTCAAAATTGCACTGTCCTATGCTTTGACTAAAGATATTATATCTTCCAGAGCCCTTCAGATCAATGCCTATTGCCAGGTTCTAAGTTCCCAGGGAATCCTGTAATGGCTAATAGATGAGTGTAGCTCACATGAAAAATCACATTGTGTCCTGCTGTACATCAGACCTGAATAGAGCATCCCACTAATCAGTCAGTTAGGATCCTGTGTTGCTTTTCATTCTCTTCATAGGCTAATTATATCGGGTGTGGTGACCATTTTCCTAGTTGATTTCAGATCCACTTTTCTGTCTGATATCACGGGGGAAGCGGGGGGGGGGGGGGGGCGCTGACTCTGCAAAGTATAATCCCCAGGCTCCTTTGGAACTAATCTCTGGTTCAACCAAAGACAGACCAGAGAGCAGGGGAAAGAAAGGAGAAGCTGGGGGTAAGTCCCACTCCCACCTCTGCCTCAGGGATGTGCTGATGCCAGTGGCTCCGTCTCCATGTGGTTCCAGCCTCCACAAGAGACTTATTTTATCTCCCTCTTAACTCCTGCCATATGGACAATTCCACAGTAGTTCTAATACTTACTGAGCAGTTCCAATTGCCCGCTTTTGCTAACAGCACCCATATTTGGTTACAGGCCTGGGGAAATCTCAAGGCCATATCTAGTTTGCCTTGTTGTCTCTATTTTGAATTTCCTCTCCTCTAATGGCCTTGTGACATGGGTCTCTACATGGGTAGAGGGTACAAGTATTCCCTCCAACAACACAGTTGAATGGACTTCCCTTCCCCAGTATCTTTCTTTCAAAAGACTACCCTTGCCTATTGATGTAGATGGAGGTTTAGAGACAAAACTAACTTTAGAATACAGTTTTTATTATGTCCATGATCACAGTGACTGCATTCTGACTTTTATAGAAGATTCCCAGTTCATGCCTATTGTCCCAGCCTATTTATGAAAAACAACCCCTTCTACTCAAAAGTGTTTCAATTCACAAATTATATGGTCATTCTAACAATTGGCACCTTGAATTTATCACAATTTTCAAAATCTTTTTTTTTTTAAGATTTTATTTATTTTTTGAGAGAGAGAGATCACAAGCAGGCAGAGAGGCAGGCAGAGAGAGAGGGGGAAGCAGGCTCCCCGCTGAGCAGAGAGCCCGACGCGGGGCTCGATCCCAGGACCCCGAGATCATGACCTGATCCAGAGGCAGAGGCTTTAACCCACTGAGCCACCCAGGCGCCCCCACAATTTTCAAAATCTTAAAGATGACAACATGAAACATGGAACTCACTACACTTCCTATTATTTGACAAGCCCCAGTTCTTTCCCAATTTATGGGCATTGAGTTTTCATCTTACTCCAGAATCTCTAGAGTATGACTGGCTTGTTTTCACAGTGTGCAAATGGTTAATAAGTTCTGGAAATATACATGAGCAGATACTCACTTAGTGACTGGAAAGTTAGGATCCATATTGATTATAAATAAAAATACTGAAATTTCTATAAGTGGCTAATTAAACCCAAATATTTTAAAAGAATAATATCCAAGGCAGTAGTGTAGACATTTGGGTGGAATAGAAGCTGGTACCTTTATGTTTATTTATCCATTTAGCAATAATTTTTAGGTGTTTACTTTGTACTAGTTGTGGACTAAGTGATGGAGAACTAGTGAGGGAAAAAACAGAAAAAGATTTATTTATCTTTAGTGGTGTTCCATTGCTAATAGCATGGAGAATTAGTACCATGCCTTTTGGGCAAATGGCATAGAAATACCTATCAGGAGCATATATGTCCATATCTTTTAGCTTATTAATGTCCTCAAAAATTAATTCTAATGAAATAAAGACAATTATAAATATACAAAGCCCAATATATATTACTTGCAATAGTGTTTATAATACCAAAAATTAAGCAACCTATGGAATATTATAAATACACACACGTACACACATACACATAATTGCATGTTTGCTATTAGTATAATTACCTGAAAAACTAGAATGTAAATGCAGTTTTTTGGTTCAGTGATTTTATAGATTTTTCTCTATTTTAAAAACTTCCTGTAATGCCATTTTCTCCAGTTAAGTCCATTTTAAAATAAAAATAAAATAAAGAATTCACATTGGCCTAACAAATAATTAAGAATGTAAGACTTAAAAGATTGAAGTTACTTTCTGTAAGATGAAAAATTAAGCACTTGTGAAATGACTATTTCTCTGCTTCTTTCTATACATAATAATGAGATAAAACCTCAGTATGTTGACAAAGACCATAGGCTGAGTCACAGGCTAGGGATTTTGTCACTTTTCTGCCAATAGCTAATTTTGACTAAAATTTCTTGAGTGGTTTTTCATCTGTAAACTGATGAATCTCAACTTAAGTAACTACTGATCTATAAACTTTTTGAAAAAGAATAAAAATTTTAAATCTATGAACATCTGTTATCACTTACAGCTGTTACTAATTATACTGCCTTTGTACGTTACATTCGTAAACCTGCATTTATCATTTTATGTTTACAGTATACTTTTACAGATCACTGAAAAACCCAAGAACATACAGTTTTAATATAAATGATAAAAAAAATGGTTAACAGTGTCATCCTTGGCTTAGAAAAAAATAGCTGTCTTGTCTCCCTTCTTACTGTATGCATACTGGTATATCAAGAAGCTGTTCTGCAAAAACGTCTCACATGCCTTGCGACATTCTCACTCTTCACTAAATGAAACAAAAGATAAAAAGCCTCCTGGGTAGAATGTCCCTAATGAACACAGTTGACATTAAAATGTGACAGGCTGACAGAGAGAATGATCTGAAGAACTCAAACATTCTTACTGCATGTGTATAAATAATCAAGAGATGGGAGACAGGCAAAATTACTATCTTAATTTATTTTGTCACCGTAATATACATTTTAATTGACACAAAAGTTGTTTAAAAGTTCACTTTTGAAGACTATTGAGTTCACAATAATGCATTCACGTGGAAGGTACATGATAGCTTAAGTGAAGGCAGGGCCTGGGTCATATACATATTTTATATGTGTATATAGCATGTCTTCAATGCATCTTTATTTAATGAACAATTACCAACTAATATCGAGATGTAAGTTTCATGGGAACAGGGATTTTTTTTGTCTCTTTTGCTGACTAAGCTCCTGGAAGAGTGATTGGCACATAGTAGGTGTCAATAAATATTTGTTGAAACAATAGATGACCCAGAGGGAAAAAAACACCCATTTTCTCACTTTAATTGTTGAGTAATATTATTGCTAAGATGTCCTTTTTCAAAAAATGTAGTGTTTAGGGGTGACCCTGGCTGGGTCAACTCTGGGTCAACAAGCATCCAACTCTTGATTTTGGCTCAGGTCATCTCAGGGTTGTGAGATGGAGCCCCACATCAGGCTCTGCACTGCGCATGGCTCCTACATAGGATTCTCTCTCTAACTCCCCGCTCTGTCTCTAAAAAAATTAAAAATATAAATTAATGAGTAAGTAGGGTTCAGAAAGCTTAGCCATTTAGCTGTGGGGATAACTATAAGGTGAATGCAGAAGTAGATGAACACAGGCCTATGAACTACCTTCAATCTTCAGCATGAGTTGTTAGATTACTGGATACGTAAATGTTTTCAATAATTTCTTTATAAAATGGAGTAATAAGGATATTAGCAACTAATATAGCTATCTGATTGTGTTTACTGGTTATTTATTGGTGCATACCCAAAACTTGGTGGCTTAAACAACAATGACCTTTAATAGCTCTTCTGGTTTCTGTCAGTCAGATATTTGGGGATAGCTTAGCTGAGCAGTGCTGATTCAGTGTCAGCCCAGATGTCAACATGGGTGACTGTCATCTAACAGCTTGTTTAGGGTTCAAGGATCTACTTTAAAGATGGCTTACTGGTGATGGGTAGTAAGGGGGGCATTATTGCATGGAGCACTGGGTGTGGTGCATAATCAGTGAATCTTGGAACACTGAAAAAATTAAATTAAAATAAATTAAAAATAGATAGATAGATAGGGCTTATTCTCATGACTGACCAGCAAGAGATCTCAGAGTCTCCACACTTGGGCTTTACCAGGGCTTCTGGGGAAGGCTCACAACATGGCAGTTTGCTTCTCCCAGAATAAGTGATAAAGAAAGCTGAACATAGAAGTCACAGTGTCTTTTGTAACCTAGCCTCAGAAATAACACACTGTCAGTTTCATGATATTCTATTCCTTTGAAGAGAGTCACCAAATACAGCCCACATTCAGAAAAGGGAGGGATTTGGCTGCCTTTTTTGGAGGGAGGAATATCAAAGAATTTGTGAACATATTTTTTATACTTTGTTAATTAATATATAATGTATTATTTGCCCCGGGTTACATGTCTGTGAATCATCAGGCTTACACATTTCACAGCATTCACCATAGCACATACCCTCCCCAATGTCCATAACCCAGCCACCCTATCCCTACACCCCCACCCCCCAGCAACCCTCACTTTGTGAATTTGTGAACATATTTTAATTTTTTTAATTTTTATTAACTTATGATGTATTATTTGCCCCAGGGTACATGGCTGTGAATCACCAGGCTTACACATTTCACAGCACTTACCATAGCACATACCCTCCCTAATGTCCATAACCCAGCCACCCTATCTCTATCCCCTATACTCCCCAGCCACCCTCAGTTTGTTTCATGAATTTAAGAGCCTTATGGTTTGTCTCCCTCCTGATCCCATCTTGTTTCATTTCCCTCCCCCACATCCCACGACTCCCTGCCCCGCCTCTCAAATTCTTCATATCAGAGAGATCATATGATAATTGTCTTTCTCTGATTGACTTATTTCACTTAGCCTAATACCCTCTATTTCATATTTTAAAACCACAAAAATGAGAACAACTGTTTAGCTGATTTTTACGTAAGCTGTTATCCATTGCTATAGCCATTCAGAGAAATAAATGAGGTTTTAAGATTTTCAAGTCTATAATTAAATGAGTCATATAATCCTCCAAGTAGATATTCCTGCACACTAAGGATTTTTCCCCCAAAACTAGTCAAATTATTATCACTATTTTCCATTTCATTTTGCCTATGAGTATGTATTATATGTATAGGGAAACTTGATTACCAGTAGGTCTAATATTTATTGTGTCGATTATTGTAGGTATCCAGAAAAACCTCCTGGGGACACTTATTAAAAATGTAGATCCTTGGGTTCCATTCCAGCCTGACTAAATTAGAATCTTGTGTATGAGATGTTGGAACTTTCATTTTTAACAAGCTCCTAAGGGCAATTTTGATTGAGATGGTCTACAAACTATAACTAGTAAGCTCAGGTAGAAAGAACTGGTAAAACAGGGCATCAGTTGTAGTGTGACCATGCTAGGAAAGATGTCTGGATATAAAGCCTCATGTCAGGGACTGGTTAATGGAAGTAGGATTGCAAATGTTTTTTGGTTTTTTCAATTATATGAACTAAAGCATCAAATAGAACTTCTGGAGGAAAAATCATAATGTTTTTCATGACTCAGCTGTAGGTTAGAAACTAACCAGGAAATATTGATAGGCTTAAATCATTACAGAGACCTAAGAAAGTTTTAAAATGAAAAATTACATCACTTAAAATTAGGCTTCTGAGTTACAAAGCAGAAAAGACAAAGAAATCAAGCATCACTCAACACCAGTTAAAAAGAATGTTATGAAAATGTTGCTTCATAACAACAAAAGGAATGAGGACCCCTGTTGTCTGGAAAGAGTCATGAGTGACTCTTTCCAGACAACAGTAATGTTTGCAATTATCTTCTTCTGAAAATAAAGAAATAAACCATTGTTTAATATTTATAGAATGTCAGAAAATAATTAAATGAGCAGCTCTAACTTTATTAAATTTTAATTGCATCAAAGCAATTTTCAATACACATAATTTCACATTACTTTTTAAGTAAATTTGGAGCTTCGTGAACAATGGCCTACAGCTGTATCTTTCTCCATTCATTCACAATACTGGAGGAGAAAGGAAAAATAGGTGTCAAGCATGTAAAGGAATGACACATTTTTTAATAGATACCTTCTGAACACACACATACAAAAAGATAACTGCAGATACTCCTTTTTTTCAGATCATAGACTTTCTGCAGATACCACTCATACACCTAAGGGTTACTCTCAAAATCAGTTAATAAATTGTGCACAAAAGAAAACAATTTGGGAGTGCCTAGGTGGCACAGTCGGGTTAGCATCCAACTCCAGGTTTCAGCTGAGATCAAGCCTCGAGTTGGACTCTGCTCTTAGCAGGGAGTTTGCTTTAGATTCTCTCTCCCTCTCCCTCTGCCCCTCCCACTCATGCACGCACACACTCTCTCTCTCTCTCTCTCGAATAGAACAAAAAAGAAAACAATATTATCTGTACAACTTATAAAGGGTACAAACATGAGTTCTAAATACAACAGCTAGTGAGTGTCAGGGCTAGACTCTGAATCATATATTCTGAGCCAAAATCCGTCATAGCACCCTTCCTCCTCAACGTGATACTTATATGTTACTTTTGACCACAAAAGTCTTACTCATTTGAATTCCCACATTTTCACAAATCTTCTGTGAAGGTTTTATTTTTCCCCTGTAATTAGTTTTTTCTCAGCTATAATTCTAAATCTTCTTTCCAATGCAAATAGCGTTCACACCAGAATGTATGTACAGCTCCCACAAAGGAAAATATAGGTGATGGTGGTCATAATAGTAATCAACTTTTAATCACAAATATGTTCTTAAAGGACACGTCCTATATATTAATTTAGGAGTGGAAGTGTAATGGTAACTTAAACTGTGTACAGATAATTATAATTTATGACATGCTTTTACATGTATATTACATAAGATACATATGTATATATGTGTGTATATTCATTAAAACTTATATTTAGCTATATAATAGGGTGTACTTTATTAACTAAAGAACCAGGACCAAGCAAGTTATATAATTTGATTAAAATTACAATATTGACAAAACACTCTATCTGATGTAGCTCACATCTAAGAAATCAAGTCTTATACTCAGCTTTCATGTGAGAAGGACCTCATCTTGTTTATCACTGTCGTCCTGAGAAAGAAAATCTTTTCTTACTCTTTTTTAACATCTCCTGGCTATATATAACAGTAAAAGAAAGAAGAAAAAGAAACTAATTAGCCATAGTGAATAATTAAGTAACTGTTTAAATTTTAATAAGTAAAAAAATTATTTTCAGGTCATATATCGCTGCATAGAGACCCCCAAATGGCGCAGACCAAGCTACTCATACTGTCTGACAAAGTGCGGATATGAGAGACAATCCTGAAAAGTCAGGAGAATCCAAAGCTGGTCCCTGCTACTTCCTCTCATTTTGTTTATGGCATTTCTTGTAATTGTGGGCTTAATCTATGGGTTTAAGAGAAATAATCTTTATGCTAACATCAATGATGACTATTCCAGAAGAATGAGCAATGAGACCAAGCACCACTCCCATACCTTATACAGACATTTATGATCACACAGGTGTTTGTGCTGAGGACATAGAGAAATGGTTTAAGAGTAATGGAAAATGGTCAGAGCATTTTCTGTGTCCCTCTGGGAAAGAATAAAGAGAAGGTCACCGCCTTGGTGCCTTATCCCCAGGAGAGCTTGCTTAGAGGAAATCAGGCATTGGAATAATACTCTACAAGAATCAGATGTTATTATTGCATGCTATTAGAGGCTGATTATTAGTCTTCATGAAAAATAGTTGAGTAGTTGGTATAAGATTAAACTTTAATCAGATTGTTTAAAGATCATGTAAAGCCACAACCCTCTCTTTGTCTAACACCTCATATACTTTGTACTTTATGTTCCTGTTATAACTTTGTCTATCACCTCTGACACCACTTATACCCATTAGTGAGCACAAAAGGAAACTTATAAAGGTCAAACTATTGAAACTATTCAAACTATTGAAACAGAGAAGAAACTGAAAGGAAAAGATCTGTATCTATCATTGGTATGTTCTAAGTCAGACTCATTGAGCTGTAAACAAAGAACATATGGGAAACAATGTAAAATCTTAAGGTCTAAATAAAGGTCCCCTGAGATCCTCAGGAGATGCATGCACCTTGACTATGTGTCTGTGTCTCCTCACTCACCAATGCTGCCCTTTTCTTTGTGAGACCCGCCCCAGCTGGAGCTGGACTCCGGCACCCAAATCTAGCCATTTTAGTATATTTAACAAGTTTGTGAGTCAAGTATTTAGTCAGGGCTCAGCTAGGTGATTCTTTTGGTTCCATGTAGTATCACTTACAGAAGTCAATCTGGTGTTACGCTACTTATTTTCTCTAATTCAATGGGTCTCAAACGGATAAACCAGTCTGGAGAATCCAAGACAGCTTTAGTCACACGCCCCATGCCTTGGCCGGAATGCCATTCTCAGCTGGGATTGTTCTCCCAAGCACTTACTCCAGGCTGCTGGACTTCTTCCACAGTGTCTCAGAGCTCCCAGAGATTCTATTTCTGCCAGTTTCTTAAGGCCTGGAACTAGAAGCTGGCACAGTGTGTCTCTGCCATTTTCTATGAGGCATAGCAGTCAAGGAGCCCTCCAGGATTCAAGGGGGGAAGGGATCACAGACTCAATCTCTAAATAAAGACAGTGTCAAAAAATTTGCAGCCATCTTTAATCTACCATAATTACCCAGGATTCTTTTGGTTGCAAATGACAGAAAACAAAGTTTAAACTGAATTAAACAATAAGGAGAAATTGTTGGTTACATAATTGAAAAATTCATGGACTTTGGATGCAGCTTGGTCTAAGTAAGGGCTTGATCTCTGGATCTAGGACCTGCTCATTTTCCAACTGCTGGCTCTGTGTTAGCAATAGTTTATGCAATATTTGGTAACACCATCACTGCCCATGACTTTAGAGCATACTGTCAGGTTCAAATCCTGTTATTTTTGCGGGGTTTTTTGTCCAGTCTCAAACACACAGATAAAATACTGGGATATTCCTTGGCATGCCCCATTGAGTTGTTTGGGACACGTGTGCATTCCTAAACCAATCACTGTGAGTAGGGGACCCATAAGCTCTGATTTCCTTGATCTCAGTAATCCATGACCATTCCTCAAGCCAGGAGTGAAGTCAGCTCCAGTGAGAAACATCAGTGAGGGCATGGAGAAAAGAACAGATCCCTAGAACCAAGTTAGTTTACTGTTCTCAGAAGAACGAAGTATATGGAGGCACAGAAACAGCAATTGTTCATCCACAATTACATCTTCATACATGATAAGCAAATATGTGGTGCGTTCATAAGTTTTTAAAGCATAGAAAAAAAACAGCAGCCAGACACAAGACATGCAAAACAGACTTGGAATAAGAAAGCCTGGCTCTTACCCAATTCAAACCTCAGAGATCAGTGATATTAGTTATGCCACCTTCCAGAGTCTGGCTATTGCCACTTTCTGGAAATTACTGTTACCATGAGATTGAATTGTATTAGATCTCCAACCCCAGCAGGAAAATATTAGAGTGCCTCATGCCCTTTGAGGGAGATCTACCTGTTTCTATTTGCTGTCCACTCCACCTGGAAGTTTGTTCTATACCAGGCTTCGGCCTCCTCCATGACCCACACCCAGGATTCCTTTTTTTTTTTTTTTTTAAGATTTTATTTATTTATTTGATAGAGAGAGACAGTAAGAGAGGGAACACAAGCGAGGAAGCGGGAGAGGGAGAAGCAGCCTCCCTGCGGGGCGGGGAGCCTGATATGGGGAGCCTGATGTGGAGAGCCCGATTTGGGGACCCAATGTAGGGCTCAATCCCAGAACCCTGGGATCATGATCTGAGCCAAAGGCAGATGCTTAATGACTGAGCCACCCAGGCGCCCCCAGGATTCCTCTTTTATATTACCATGCTTTGCCCTTTAGGTGGTAGCCTTGAATATGTTAGAACCCAGCTGGGTTTTATTCATATCAGAATTTTTACATAAAAACCAGTCTTCACCATCTAATGAATTGTTCTGGGTGACTATGCACCCATTCCAATGATGTTACATTGATAAAAACTTTTTGTAAGTCCTCATTTGAAATGATTCTCCTAGCATACGGCACACATTCTTCTGAACATCTTCAGTAAAGGGAATTGTTGACTATTTTGAAATAGCAAAACTCATTGATAACCATATTGCAAACCTGCCTTGTGATCAACGTCCAATAAACTTTGTCCTTCAAGACTACATTGTACTATGGTGAGTTCTTTAATTTCATTAAACTTAATTCATGTTATTTATATACATACTGATAAATCTTAATCTGGATATATTAATTAATTTTTATTATTTTCCTAATTATCTATTTCCTCTAAGTGACTGAGTCTAATGTTAAAGTATGCATTAGAACCATATAAGAAGTACATTAAAAGTTCGTATCCTAATACTTTCATCCCAAAGACTCTGATCTGAAAATTCTTAGGCAAGGATCATATTTTGGGGTTTCTTTTATAAAAACTTCCTTTAGTTATTTTTAAAATAGCACATATTTGTTTAAAGAAAAATTTAAAAATCTAGATAGTCATAAAGAACAGGCTAAATATGCCCTTGGACTCTTCCTTTCCCACACCTGTTAGTAACAATCTGATGTGAATCTCTCTATGATTTCCTTTATGCTCAAATAAACATACTTATATGTTTTATTTTATTTGTTTTAAAATAATGTTACATAGTACACATTCTTCTGCAACTTATTTTTCATTTAATAATGCAATAATAAATCAAATCAATTTATCTAGATCAAATTCATAATTTAAATTGTTGTACAATATTTCATACCATGATATATTACAATGTTTAAAATCCTTTCACTTTAAGTTCTCTTTAAGTATTGCTTTTACACACATTCTCTTTGCCCTGTTTTGAATGGTCCCAGAGGTGAAATCTAAGAGAATTTTTTAGGTGACTTCCAAATCTAATATATCCTTGGACACAATGTACTTTATTGATAATTATAGAAATAGATAAAGGACTGAGGTTATATAACAGCAACACAAATAACTTTAGCAGGAACATTAGTCATCATCACTTTTAAATTGTCTTGTGTTCCTACTAAGGAAAATAATGTTTTAAGTATGCAATATCTTCATCTGCTGGTGTTTGAAAATGTGATTACTAATCAATGCTATTTGACTTTTAAATTTGAATAGAAATATCCAAGTTACTTTTTTTTAAAAAGATTTTATTTTATTATTTTAACAGAGAGAGAACACAACAGGCAGAGAGGCAGGCAGAGGCAGAGAGAGGAGCAGGCTCCTTGCCAAGCAAGGAGCCCGATGTGGGACTCGATCCCAGGACGCCAGGATCATGACCTGAGCCGAAGGCAGCTGCTTAACCAACTGAGCCACCCAGGAGTCCCTCTAAGTTACTTTTTTAAATGTTGCATCAATTCACACTTAAGCAATATAAGATGGTGCCCATTTCCTTGCATCATTACTAGTACCAGATATTATTACTTTTCATAATTTTCCTAAATCTGATGAAACAATTATGGTAGCACATTGCTGATTTAATTTACAAAATATATGACACAAATGGTTACTTTCTCTGAAATAAAAAACCTCCTATAAAATAACACCAGAAGAAAATACCCCAATAGGAAAATGCACAAGGATTATGAAAAGGTAATTCAAAAAAGGAAATCCCAGAGGCCAATAATCAGATTTTAAAATGTTCAGCCTCATCAGAAGTAGAAGAAATGTCTCCCCTATTAGGATGCAAGCTCCATGAGGAGCTTACTTGCTGTGTATGGTACATTCCTGACACCTAGAACAATGTCTGTCACATGACCCCTGCCCAGTAAACATATGGAGAATATTTGGTGACTGGAGACTAGCAACAGTGAAAAAAAAAAAAAAAAGAATACACCTAAAAAAACAAAAACAAAAAAAAAAACAGAATGACCCCAAACTCACTTATATCAGATTTAACCCAAGAAGAAAGTAAAAAGTGGGGTTAAAAATAACCAGGTACTAATTGAAAACTCAGGCAAGTGAAAAGGTCAACTGTTAGGCTTTAAACACAGAAAAATCTGCAGAAATTCTGTACAATTTTTGTGTGGTGTAATGGAAGAATACTCTAGATTTAGGCACTGGAAGAGCCTTCGGTGAAAAAGCCAATACCCCATGTGCTAAGCACTACTTACCACCCAAAAGTTCTATCCATGTAAACAGAAACCCAAGTCAGTTTCCCATTCCTTCACTTTATGTTTTTTTCAGTTAAAATATAGTCGACCTACAATGTTACATTCGTCTCAGGTATATAACATAGGGATTTGAAGACTTTGTATGTTACATGCTGTGTTCAGCACAAGCCTAGTTACCATCTGTCACCATACAACACTGTTACAATACCATGGATTATATTCCTTGATGTATACACGCCATCTTCGGTCCTCAGTTCTACCAGTTCAGTTTATCGAAGTGTACCCATTCATTTTCTCTTATTATGAATGACCAAATGAGAACTATTGGACATTTGAGGAATTCTTACAACCCAGGCAAGGAAACAGAGATAAGAAGAAAATGGACCCTAGAAGATATAAAATAATTCAGGGAACCAGAAAAACTTAATGAAGGAGACAAAAGAGGGAAAGAAGGAAAGAAAAGAGAGAGGGAAGGAAGGAGCCTAAAGAGCATCTTCACAGACATCCATTATTACATTCACAAAACAAGAATCAGATCCTGTTAAAAAGTAACATTAAAAATGTTGAGAACTAAATCCTAGCACACTACTACGTTAAAACACAAAATTAAAGTTAAAAATCAAGAAATAGACTATTAAGAAAAGAAATAGTAGCATAATCATTTTTTAAATATTAAAAATATAAGAAAAATACATATATAGTTAAAAGTAGTTGTCTCAGTGGAGTGAAAAAAAGTGGGGAGCAGTGGCACCAAATTATTCTACGGTATTTAATTTTTGCACACGTGTATGAGCATCGTTTAAAACATTTAAACAATAAAAGGATATCTCTTCATGGATTATGAAGGAGAAAAATAAGGATCTGAACTAAAGTGATAGCCACATCTCTACACTTTATTTTTTTAAAACCTGTTTATTTTTTTAAAGATTTTATATATTTATTTGACAGAAGCAGAGAGAGAGCATGAGTAGATGGGAGGAGCAACGGGAGAGGGAGAAGCAGGCTCCCCACTGAGCAGAGAGTCTGATGTGGGACTTGATCTCAGGACCCTAGGATCATGACCCAAACTGAAGACAGACGCTTAACCAACTGATCCCCCCACCCCGGTGTCTACATCTCTACACTTTAAAATATTTTCTTGGAGTCAGATTGTATGAGAACCATATCAAATCATATGGGAAAAAGCCCTTGTAACCAATTTCAGCCTTTGCCACTATTTTGCTATCCATTGGTCCACTGTTTCTTAGAATGATGATAAAGAAATCATCTGAAATATGCTAGCTTAGTGATAAAGCATTGTGTTCACTGAATGGGTATCCTAATCGAGGAAGTCAGAATGAAATTAAGATTCATTAGTAAACTACTCATTAGTCAAGTAACATCCCACAGGAGGGCAAAGACAGATTATAACCCATCTGCAAATCCCTGTTGCATAGATGACACAGAACAGGTTCAAGGTGAAATTTTGAATGATTATTGGATATTTTAACATAAAGCTGCTCAGATTTCCAAATTATGCAAGTCTATTTTGTTGGAGAGTTAATTCATTATGTCAAAGCTACAACCTTAATGCTTAAAAAGCAGCATATCAATAAGATGATATTTTACTTCTCTTATGTCGGAGTTGAATTCCAAGTTATCCAAGCAGTAGGATAAGGTGGAAGAAGGAAAAAGTTAAGGGACAACTGTTTCCAGCATGAACCATAGGAGCATAATGGAAATACATATTATGTACGTATGTGTGTGTGTGTGTGTGTGTGTGTGTGTGTGTAGAGCATTACTGACCTTTTTCTATCACCATCAAAAAGAATCTGGTCTGAGTTTCTTTGGTTCAGGAATCTTCTGTTATCCGGGTATCCAGTAAGCAAATCTCACAACCTCCCTTCACAAATGAAAATGGGGACTAGGACATGTATTATCTTTCCTAGATAATATATATTTTAATAGCTACTTAATGTAAATGGTGCCTTATGCTAGATAAAATTCTGGTGGTGAAAATTTTTAGATGGGCTATTGAAGGAGATATTTTCATGTAGTGACCCTTTAAAGCCCCTTAAACTTATATCACACAGTTGGTCACTATTCTCCTGTAGGACCTGAAGATGTGAACACACTCATAAAGTGAGTTATGGTGTTGGTGGAAAGATATGACAAATAGCCTCATTCTTACAGAGGGAAAATATTCAGAATTTTAATTTTTGTTGTCCTGGATTTTTCTCAAATTTTTCTATCTTCATAGTTGTTGAAATTGAGACATGAAACCACTTCAATGATTTTCTTGGAAATAAAAATGAGATATAAAATATTTAATTTTTCCCATAAAACTCAAAAATTTTAACTTAGTGAAGCAAAAAAAAAAAAAGGGAAATCCCAACTGCTAAAACAATCCTGGACTAGAAATTGATGATTATAGCTTCTACTTCTATCTTTGTCACGGAATCCCCATATAATCTGCGCCTGTGATGGTGGTCACATGCAGATCGATGAGCAATTTAAAAAGGAAAAGAGGGAAAAAAATATTATTTATATTTTACAGTTATTATCAAGCTATGTCATAAAGTATAAGACATGATAATAATACCTATTTGATAATATTGTATTGTTTTGATAAAACTATAGAGTTAATCAAGAACTGCTAGCACTTTCTCAAAACTTCCCAAAGCAAGTTGTTTTTAAAATGTATTTTTTCATTTTTGAGGTAGAAATCACACCACAGATTGTCCTTAAATACTATAAAGCACCAAAAACAGAACAGTGCCATCATGTTAGCAGAAATTATGCTTTTGTACCAAACTTTATTTTAAAAATATGATGAATTTCTTGGGGGCACCTGGGCAGCTCAGTAGGTTAAGCAACCGACTCTTGATTTCAGCTCATGTTATGATCTCTGGGTCCGAATATCAAGCCCCACATCAGGCTCTGCACTGGGTGTGGAGCCTCCTTAAGATTCTCTCTCTCCCGAGGTGCCTGGGTTGCTCATTCTTTAAGCGTCTGCCTTCAGCTCAGGTCATGATCCCAGGTCCTGGGATCGAGCCCCACATCAGTAGGAGGCTTGCTTCTCCCTCTCTGACTCTCCCTGCTTGTCCTCCCTCACTGTCTCTCTCTCTCTCTCTCTCTCTCTGCCAAATAAATAAATAAAATCTTTTTTTAAATAAATAATAAAAATATTCTCTCTCTCCCTCTCCCCCTCCAAACCCTCACTATCTCTCCAAAATATATGGTGAATGTCCATGTACATTTAAGAGATAAAAATTATCTTCCTTGCTGTCAGAAGTGGAAGATAGAAGCAGTACTTAGGTTAGACATAAAAACAATGTCTCGGTTTAAATTTTATCCACAAAATCCATTTCTAAAGTTGTAGAGTCAAAAACTCTATGTCGAAGATATAGGTTAATTTGAAGGAAGTCAGATTGTTTTAGGGAAACTATTTTGTGAGAAGGGATAGTATTATTAGTTCCAGTAAAAAAAACTGTTTTTATCTATTCTATGTTACTTAGCCAAATAAGAGAAAACTAAGGAATTAAAATTCCTCTCTGGTTGGTTAGGATAAAGGTAATGAGTAAAGATAACATTAGAGAACTAGAGAGGAATCACATTCATAATATGTAGATTCCAGAGGGGGAATTTGAGACATTATTCAGTAGGCAGTGTTGAATTATAGAAGAGCACTGAGGTGGGAGGGCAAAAATTATAGGCTACTTTAAAGAAGATTGATCTTGACTATATATGGAACAGGTCAGAATGAAGAAATATTAGCAATAAGAAGACCCATTAGGGAACAAAGGAAGTGATATGGTCCAGATGGGAAAAGGGCCTGGAGGACGTATGCAGCAGTAGAAATGGAAAGGACAAAACCGATATATAGGAGAGTCCAAGAAAAATTTGAAAGGCTTGGGGATGGATTGGATGTGCTGAATAAGCTGGGTGATTCAGAGATTGCTCTAAAACAGCAGGTCTGGACAACTAAGAGAATAATGATACCCCTAAGAATTCAAGAAAGTCAGATAATAGATCCAATTTGGGAAAGTGAGAGAGCAGTTTTGTCTAAATAGACCAACTTCAAGTGACCATCGGACTTCAGCCAGCACACAGCTGTTGGATGTTCAATGATGGTTCTATCCATATTAATTTTTTGATTCTTAGTTCAATACCCTCTTGAAGCCCCAGTTTCTGTTATCTGGGTGATTGTGCTATTTTATGAAATGTGAAATTACAGATGTGTAATTATATCTGATAGGTGGCCTTAGTAAAAGCTCTTGGACCTGAGATCCCAGAGCCTGAAAATAGGTGCCTTGGTCAGCATGGTTTTCTGATTTTCCTAAGCAACAATGAGTCTCCTATAAACAGGAAGAAAAGCAAGGGTGGAAAAAGTAAACAATGGTGATGACACAAAGTTTGGAACATGCTTCCGAAGTAACGAGGGAGTATGGAGGATTTAATAATGATGGTTGCTGTAGCATAGTCAGTGGCTTCAGTCTGCAATACACCTCTAAGACTTCTTGCATTCCAGAGAGGTGTAGTAAGACGTCTCTGCTTTATGCCAGCCTCTAAGAAGCAGAAGTAACTGAAGGAAGCTTCACTCTGACCCTGCCCTTGAAGGCAACAGTCACTCAATACTCTAAAATGTCACACAGATGTCAACACTTCACCTTTGTAAGCTCGGTATATTTGACTTGAATATTTTTAATAGCAGGTCATTATTAACACACAAAAAGATCTGCAAATGTCTGAGATATGCTTTGTCGCCATCTACATTGTCTGCTGGGCAAAAGTTCCCTATGTGGTATCTTTGGGCTTCACCGTGTCTCTCTAGATGTGAATCTCAGAAGAATCAATGAGATGCTCCCAAGAACCTCTCCCATAAGGTCTCGTAAGCAGAGTAAATTTCAGGAGGGAAGATGAAAGAGTACTTTCTATTACGGCCAGCCAATCTTTACGGGAACATGAATCAGCATCAGTTTTCACTGGTCTTTAGCTTACCTACTTCCCCAAAGTTTGCTAATCTCCATCATTCCAGCATCTCTTTATTTTATGAGCTCCTCCTTTTCTTTTCCTTTTTCTTATCACTCCTATTCCTGTCTTCTCTTCCCTTGTGGAGAAAAAAAAATCTATAAATTCCTAATCACTTACTTTATCATATATATAGATGCTTTCCCCTACTTATGTTTGGATATCTGAAAACATTTGTTTCCCTGCCCCCATGCATCCTAAGACTGCATACAAAAGTCTTTCCAAAAAAGATACTTATCTTCTTAAAAGGTGTTTAATGGTAAGAAAAAGAAACACATTTCCTACCCTGCAATTACTCCAGGGTTGCAATCTGGGCACTGCAGTGTTTGAGTAAAGGACCCTTGGAGTCCATGAGACCTGGGTTCGGTATGATCTGTATCTGTGAACAAGTTATTTATCCTCTATAAACTTCAAAAGTAATAATATCCCATCTCAAATGTTGTGTCAATCAAATATACGATGTCTTTAGAGTGTCTAGTACTATGTTCAATATATAATAACTATACAATAAAAGTGCATGCTATTTTCCTCCACTTCATTAAGTTATAATTAACATATATGGTTGTGTAAGCTTAAGGTGTACGTCATGTTTATTTGATAGATTTATATATTGCAAAAGGATTACCAGCATAGTAGCTAACACATGCATCATGTCACATAATTACCATTCCTTTTTTGTAGTGAGAACATGTAAGATCTTAGTGACTTTCAAATATATAATACAGTATTATTAGTTATAATCACCATACTGTACACAACAAAGAGTGGATGCTATTTAATTAATTTGGGGGGGGTTGGGGAGTGAATTTTGAATCCACCTCCAGACTTCCATTATTTACCTCTTTTTGTATCTTCCTAGAGCTTTATGAATGTGCTTCATTGACTGCATCAAAGAATAAGACCCTTTGAGAAGAATTAACGCAGACTCAGATTTCACCCCAGGGTCTAGTCTTTGCATCTCTCTAGCTATAGTCTCTAGAAGTAACTTTCCAAGTGATTGCATTCTGATTTATGTCTTATACTGGATACAATAACCATAAAAGGCTCATAATCAGTCAACACAAAGGAAACCCAGAATTCCCTTTTCTCTGATCTGAGCTATAGTACTCAAGTCTGATTCTGATGTGCTTCCATTATGCCAGGGTAAAAGAATACTAATGTCTGGCCAGAGTCCAGTAAAGCTAGAGAGAAAATAATTATTTCAAGAAAAGACTGTTTTGGTGTGCCTGGGTGGCTCAGTCGTTAAGCGTCTGCCTTTGGCTCGGGTCATGATCCCAGGGTCCTGGGTTCGAGCCCCACATCAGGCTCCCTGCTCGGTGGGAAGCCTGCTTCTCCCTCTTCCACTTCCCCTGTTTGTGTTCCTTCGCTCGCTGTGTCTCTCCCTGTCAAATAAATAAAATCTTTAAAAAAAAAAAGACTGTTTTGCTTGCTTGCTCTCAAACTGTGGGAAGGGAAATATTAAAGAAATCACAGTCTGAGGTTGATTTTGGAACCCCAGCTGCCGGGACGCTCTTTTCATTGACATTAACACACATTTATGTTTATATGTGTCTGCTCACTCACGGACACATGTGTTGCTGGTTTGTTTGTGCAAAGGGATTTTAAACAAAAGTGCCCATACCCTTGAACTAATAAGGCTGTTTTGCTTTTTGTGAGCACAAAGTACTTTTCTCTGACCATTTCATAAACAAAGAATATACATTAAAAAAAGAAAATATTGTTGAAAGTTTCAAAGTAATATTTTGTAATTGTAAATAATATGTGAATTTTATAGGCAAAAGTTTCATCTTTGCACATAGGAGTATTTTTTCAAGATGAGTAAACAGAAGATTGAAATGTTATTAGTTGCTGACACTGAAGCAGACCTCATATGGCCACATCCCATGCTTGACAGAAAAGATGGACCTATTTTGTAAAGTTGATAAATCTATATGGAAGTAAAAGGTTCAGAGCTTTAGCTGTAATTCCACTGGGTATAATGAATAAATATGGTTTGAGATGCAAAAGAAGAAAGATGCTCTTATAGGGAACGTGTCATTATGCCACTATTAACGTGAGTGTTATCATAGTTAACATTTTTGAGTAATTTTCATGTATCGGCCACCATGCTTGAAGATTTAGATTCTTGCTTCAACTGAATGTTGCAAAAACCCCATTCTAGTTTATTTTTTTTTTAGTATGGCTGACACGCAATATTGCATTAGTTTCAGGTATACAACATAGTGATTCAGCGTCTCTATACATTATGTTGTGCTCACCACAGGCGTAGCCACCATCCGTCACCACATAATGCTATTACAGTGTCATTAATTATATTCCCTATGCTATCCATTTTATTCCTGTGACTTATTCATTCCATAACTGGAAGCCTGTATCTCCCACTCCTCTTTGTCCATTTTGCCCATTCCTCAATCCTCTCCCCTCTGGTAACTATTAGTTTGTTCCATGTATCTATATGTTTGATTCTTCTATTTTGTTTGTTTATTCACTTGTGTGTCAGAAACCCTATTTATTTATTTATTTATTTATTTTTATTAACATATAATGTATTATTTGCTTCAGGTCACAAGTCTGTGAATCATCAGTCTTACACAATTCACAGCACTCACCATAGAACATACCCTCCCCAGTGTCCATCACCCAGTCACCCCATCCCCCCACAGCACCACCCAGCAACCCTCAGTTTTTTTCCTGAGACCAAGAGTCTCTTATGGTTTGTCTCCCTTCCCGGTCCCATCTCGTTTCATTTTTTTCCTCCCTTCCCCTCATATGAGGAATTTGAGAGGCAGGGCGGGGAGGTCATGGGGAGAAACCTCATTTTAAAGATTAAAAAAAATTGAGCTTCAGCATTTCCAAGTCAATGACTTAAGGTTACACAACCAGAAAATGGCAGGTTCACAAGGGCCTGGGTCAAGACTCCCTCTTTCCTTCCAGAACAAATATTTCATGCTTATATAAACATTGCCTTCTGAGACACACATGTTGGGACCATGCTAAAAATTTTTGGGTGCCCTAAGGCACATTAGCTACTTCTCTGCTACAGAAAGCACACCTCCCTATCAGGTTTAATTTGAACAGATTTAGATAACAGGAGCAATTTTTTTAAAGCAGAAATTTTACTCCAAGAGCCCCATGTTTCTGTAATTTGAACTAATGAAATGTCTAGGTGCCTTGGCTATAGAGCAGGAAAAAACGAAGAAGTAGAAATGAATAAGACAAAAACAACATATTCTGGGGATGATTGGCTTTGTTAGTCTGATTGTGAGTGATAATTTGAATTTTATTATCATTTATTCAGTATTGGTGTATAGCCTGTCTATCATGAATCATTGTAGGTAGCTACATATAATGAATGTTTTATCATTTTGGTAAAATCTGCCTAGTTGCTATGGCGATAGTCATTATAAAATGAGTAAAATAAAATTCAGACCACTACATGTCTAGAATAAAATCAATGAGGTAATAACTGCAAAAGTAGGCATTTGTTACTTTATATATTGTTAGAGCAGTGAAATAAAATTACATTTGTCCTAAAAGTAGGTATTTCCAATTTTACATTAATACATCTGAAAGAAGTGAAAAGAAGTGCTAACACAGAGTGAATGGAAAACTGAATTATATAAGATATTCCATAGTGAGATTAACTGTATATAATAAATTGTATTGGTTTGATTTTAGGGTTATAAAATTAAATATTTTGAAAAAGCAATTCATGCTTTATATATGTTTTCCTAAATGTATGGTTCCTCCACTTTTGCTCATCAGTACTCAACAAAAGAAAGTGGAAAACACTCTCTCTCTTTTTTTTTTTTTTAACTACTGACTCAATTGGAACTTGGTGTTTGGCAGACAACCAAAAACAGACAATTCTCCACATGACAGTTTTATTTTTTCACACATCCATCCTCCCCAAATTCAAAATATGTGTTTTCTGATGACAACAGATTGCATATAGATTTGGAGAATTTGAGAAAATACCCTAGAACCCAAGTGCTATCACTATCTTTTGTTTACATCGAACAACGCTGCTCATCCCTTTCTCCGGATCCGAAAAACTTGTGGGAGCTTGAAGAACAGATTCCAGAAAGTTGAATCTTCTCTCCTACTATGAGAAGTTTATAAATTGGTTGCTTACCAGATGCTGTAATCCTTTCGATTTGAAGAAAAATTGTTGGCTTCCAAAGGAACACAATACAAAAAAAACCATTAGCCTCAACAATTCATAGACCAAATAAAGCACATTATTCTTCTGCTGTTCTTGTAAAATAGTATCGGGCTTTAGAAGTTAAAAGAGTGTTCATTGAAATCTTTTCACCTACTTAGGAAAAATAAGTGGCTCATTTTTGAACAACAACGCTGCAAATTTTGTTGAGAAATGTAAACTAAATTGGAGAAATGAGAGCTAAGTAGCTGATATAGGATGTAACAAATCCTATCGGTTATGTCGACAGAGTTTCTTTTCTCCCATTTTGTTTTGCTTGTATTATTTTTGCTTTTAATAGTCTTGGTCTGGTGACCTTCAATTGGAAATATGAAGAGTCAGAGGCCCGTTAACTATTGGAGATGATGTCTTGAGATTTTCACTCAAAAAGACCTCCAAGTTTCCTTTCCACATACAGAAAAAAAAAAAAAAAAGCCCAGGATTCATGAGAGAATATTTCTCATTTTATTAACAGGCACATATCTCCAGCCTTTGTGCATTTATCATTCCCTCCATCACTGCCTATCTCACCTCAGAAATTAACATATATTTTACTTTTCCTTCTCTAACATTAAAAATGCATTGCAATGAATAATATAGCAGGGCTGTGTATAAAACTAAACCTTCCGCATCCTCTTTTAAATGTTTGTTCTTCAGCAGAGATCCTTTGAGGAAAACATATTGAAAGGATGAACAGTAATTTAATTTTTTATCATAAGCATTAGTGGCAAATAAAGGACAGAAGTACTTTGCAGTGCTAAAGAAAAAGGATGAGATATTCATCAAGGGAAAATACTGCCTTCAGATTGACTGCCAGGTCATGCATATTCTTTTTCTTTTCAAATAGAGAAAATCGCAAGATTAATATGCAGACCCTGGAAATACTTCCGATATATGTTACAAGTAGCAAATATTGAAGAGACTCATGGTACTTTTAGAGAGCTATCTAAAAGCTTTTATGAAACAAATGAGGTTACTAAACATTTTATTAAAATATGAATCTAAAATTCAGAATTACATTGTTTCCCAAAGTGCCTTGAATTACAATCTTCCATAAAAATACGATAAGGAAAAAAATCTGCTATCAACTTAAATCATTAATTAGCTATGTAAAGTAAGAAAAAAACAAAAGCTCAATTTTGACTGGTGCCCAAAGTTATAATAACCTCATACTTCTACATTAATTTCTTTACCTTGACTAATAGAAACTTAAAATGGCTGGTAGCAACTACAGGCAAAACTCAGTAGAATGGTACTGCTCATCATGCCTTTAGAATTTTGCAGTAGTATTAAGAAGAAGGATAAAAATGAAGTATCATCCTACATTTCTAAAGGGAAATTTAGAAATTATTTTATACTTGCTTATCATATTTCCAGGGTCTCTAGTATTTGATCCATGAGTAATGAAAAAAATATTTAATTGGGGAGACTTTATGGTCTGTGAGGAAATAAAACCAAGTCTCATGTAGCAAAAACTCTATTAAACAATAATATAATTAAATTGTTCACCTAGACTTGAATTGAAGGTCTCTGTTTAATTATTGGTCCTGACCTTCAATTGTAGATCAATGTTCAGGAATGAAACTGTAATCCTGGCAGCATCGCACTTTCAAAAACTCTTATCCTAGGTCCCATTTCCAGTTTCCATTTTTTACCCTTGAGATTTTACCCTTAAATGATGCACTCTAGCATATATATATCATGTAAAAATCAAGTGTTTACCCCATAAATAAAAGAAATTGGTGGTTGCCAGAGGGAGGGAGGTGAGGCGATGGATAAAATGGGTGAAGTGGAATGGGAAGTAAGGTCTTCCAGTTGGAATGAATAAGTCACAGGGATGAAAGGCACAGCAGTGGGAATATAGTCAATGGTACTGTAAGAGCTTGGTGCATTGACAGATATAGTATGAGACACTGTTATTATACTATGCTTGTGGTGAGCATAGCACAACATGTAGAGTTGTCAAATCACTATGTTGTACCTGAAATTAATGTAGCATTGTGTGTCAACTGTACTTCAGTTTAAAAAAAAGGAGGAGGGTGGATAAAGTGTCCAAAATTGGAAAGTATTGGGGGCACCTGGGTGGCTCAGTCAGTTAAGTATACAACTTTTGGTTTTGGTTCAGGTCATAATCTCATGGGTCTCGGATCGAGCCTCCATGGCCCCCTCTGTGCTCATCGGGGAGTCTGCTTGAGCTTCTTTCCCTCCGCCCCTTCCCCCACTTGCACATACTTTCCCTCTCTCTCTCAAATAAAATAAATCTTTAAAAAAATAAAATAAAATTGGAAAGTATTAGAAGGAATTGAAACTTTTAAATTATTGAAAAAAAATATAAAGCCTATATCAACCACTAATGCACAAAAAAAGTGGTATCAGAAATATACAGATGCAAAGTATGTCAGTCTAAGGGGATACACTTTGGAGATGATATTTTAAGGGATTTGGGAAAAAAGACAATTGCTCTGTGGAAATTCTGATAGAAGAGTATCAGATTCACCAACTCATTGAAAAGGATTGTTAATAGCCAGAACAGCCCTAAACACATCCTTCTGTTTTTGTTTTTGTCTTCATGTTTAAGATCACGTATGCATGTCCACTTAAGTATGATCTCAGTACAACTACATCAAACATTTCTTCTTTTCTTTCTAAAAGTGTTTTGTTTTGTTTTTAACATTTTATTTATTTATTTGAGAGAGAGTGAGAGAGATAGAGAACACAAGATGGGGAGAGAGGCAGAGAGGGAGGGAGAAGTAGACTCCCCGCTGAGCAGAGAGCCAGACACAGGACCCGATCCCAGGACTCTGGGATCATGACCTGATCGGAAGGCAGACACTTAACAAACTGAGCCACCCAGGTGCCCCCCTAAAATTATTTCTGTCCAGAAAGTCATTAAGAGATTTATTAAGTATACACTTTACAATCTCATTGTCTCTGGCTGTCAAGTGTTAAGTTACGGTCATCATTAACATCCTCGTTCCTTTTTTTTTTTTTCCTCGTTCCTTCTATCTGTATGTTTACACTGTGAAGACTAAAGCACCAGTGATGCCAGAAGTCCCAGGACATATTTCAAAAAGGGATTATGACCTGGCATACAGGATGGGTTTCATCTGAAAGAAAGCATGCTCACTGGTAAAGCTTCTGCTCTTTGCATCCTTTCCTAGCCTTCCCTGATGGAACAGAAGTAGTAACAGCAAGTACCGGAGAATTTTCATCATGCTTTACTTGTATAAACTCATTGACTCCATACAACCCCATGAGTTAGGCACTCTCATTATCCCCAGATGAGAACTTGAGACACAGAAAAGAAGTCAACAAATGGTGGAACTGGATTGAAAACACAGATAATCAATCAATCAATAATACAAAAGAAAAAATACAGACATTCTGGTTTCAGAATCTGTTTTTAAAGTCGTACATTACCTTGCCTCCCACCATAGATCTTTAGGCTGGTTTCTCCCACCAGAATGAGACAAAAAGAGGCACCTACAACCACCGGAGAAAGAAAAGTTAAGAAGAAATGCTGGGGATTTTTCAAACAAGAGAGCAAAGATATTCTCAGCTCAGTGGAAAGGTTCAAGCTTACAATTATTGCTAATGAAGATTCTCCTCTTGTCTGAGCTTCTTCCAAAGGATGTCACCATATATTGTAAGACATAAGCAGATCTTTCAAGCTAAAATACAGTTCTCCCAAATTGGTGTTGACCAATATGTTAATAAGAAGCATCTGGACCTCACTCTGTGCAACCGTATAAAACAAGCCCTTATGTACCTTGTCTCTTGCTGCCTAGACATTTAGTCAGCCTATGGATCCTTTGATTTGACTTTTAGCCCTGCGCCTTACTTTTAAACTTTAAAAAACTGCTTTGCAATACTAACCTGTTAGTACATCTGATACTGTAGATGATTCTAGGTGATTCTGTTCTCCCTTGGGTCTTTCCCATTCTTCCTGGGGTCTTTCATGAGGACATGAGCCCATGCCCACGTCTGGTACTTGTCATCCTTCCCCAGAACCACACTGAGGGGTCTTGAGATATGACCATAATATTGTTGACATGTGCAGAGGAAGACTTCTTTCCCCGCACCTGAACTTGCTGGAGTACGACACCATAGAAGTATGCATGTCGTGAACAAACTAGAGTCAAAAACGGTTTTTTCAGTATTGTATGTTCCTGAAATATTCATGTTCAAATGCAACAATATTGCTTTGGTTTGAAATATCTGTCTTTTTCTTGTAACCAGGGAGTCATCCAGGCCCTTGGATGTTTTACAGTCTTGCCCAGAATGTTAAACCTCACTGCATGAAGGGAAACAAAATGTTTTGTATTTGAGAACTCATTTTTTGCACACACCTTCCAAGATGTACATAAAGTCGTAAGAATGACATGGTTGGAGCATTCCTTGGGTCGAATCTAAGCCGAGAAGTAACTGAAGTCAAATGCTAGAATAAGTTCCAATTCACTGTAATTTTTTCTCCTCAGTAGAGACTTTGCTGCAATGATAACTTGATCAGGAGTTTGATAGAAAAATGTGGGGCCCTGTACTGTTCCTAATCAACAGCACCACCTTCTGTCTGCAGAAATGTCAGATCCTGGTGAATGGAGAGCTCACTTGGCCATGTGTCAGCCTAAATGGGCACTTGCACAAATTATGTAAATCCTATTTTCTCTTTACCTTGATATCAATGAAGTCAAAGTAATTTTTAAGTAGTGCAAACAGTATGTTAGGACAAATAAACTAAATGCTTCAACTGAGAATAGCACATGGAAAGAAACATCACAGCTTCGATAGAGTTCTGCTCCAACTGCTAAGCTTCTCCAGGTATAACCTTTCAGCTAGTCCTCCTACATGGAAATCCTCCAAAAGAGCAAATTTTGTGTGTTTCACAGAAGAGAAAGTGTGAGCTCTGGTTTGTTACAATTGGAATGATTTAGAAAACCATGTCTCCAATCTTACAGTTACATCATAAGGGAGAAATAAAGAGATCTAGAGGTGTGAGCAAAATCACAAGCTCTTCAAGTACATACACCTTCCAAATAAAAAACTATGTGAGACACACGTAGATGCTCTTTTCTACACTCTAATTCAGATCAGTAAAATCACTGAAGCCTTGAACAATTATAGAAATTATAAAGGAAAAGTTAATTTGCTACCAAATTCATAAAACTCATGAAGTCATTTAATAAATAACAGTGCAAGTAGAGTGTGGAGGAGGTCCCAGCATGCATCTAAATGGTACTTGGATATATGGGGCTCAGTCTGCAAAATAGGGAAAGGGTTTCTCTAGAAATCTGTCTTCAGGAAGACTCAGAAGAACTCATCCCGAGGAGAAATTAATCCAGGCAACATGAGCCTAAACTACCCATGCCTCTTCAACTCTTAACAGTAGGAAGATTCTGAAAGGATGATTTTGTCCCTTGGGTCTGTCTCCTAAATACTTCTTTTGTAGGGCAAGGAAACTATGTAAAAACTGAGAAAGCTATGGCACTAAACCTCTGTAGCACGTTCAAACGCCCACCCACCCACATCTATAGGAACATCACACAAAAGGAGCAAAGCTTTCTCTCTAAATGTGCAATATTGGAGTTGTAGAAATCCTGTTTATTTTTGATTATGGTGTCTGGTAAAGTATCTCTAGTACTTTGGGAGAGAACTTTGCAGAAGATATTTTTGGTGAATCCATTTAGAAAACATCCTATGGGGGGTGGGGTGGGCGTGTGCCTGGGTGGTTCAGTCAGTTAAGGGAAAACTCTGGATCTCAGCTTAGGTCTGGATCTCAGGGTCATGATTTCAAGCCCCATGTTGGACTCCACACTGAGTGCAGAGGCTACTTTCAAATAAATAAATAATCAATCTTAGTAAGACTTCTGAAAATAGGTGACAACCCAAATGGGTCGTGTTTGGAAGGAGGAAAGATTTACAGGGAATGGAGAGGTCACTATTAATGAGAGAGAGAGAGAGAATGCAATGTCAGTTATCACTGTTATCATACATTTAGCCATTCACACTAGGAAGATCATAGAGTCCAAGTGTGAACAAGGGAGAACTCAGTTCTAAAGGGAAAAAAGAGAAAAGGACACATATTGTTGATATTTTATATTTCTCAAAAAACCTCAAGTCATGTAACCATTCTTTCTGAATTACCTCAACATGGAGTACTACAGAGTGTTATGAGTTAATTTAAGATGGATCACGCAGGCAAAAATGAAATTATTCCCCTAAAAAATACCTACATCTTCTATAAGGTCAACCAAAATTCACTGGAGAATTATACAATCTCCATTCACTTTTGGCTAGATAAGTAGACCTTGATGTTATTAAAGAGTTTTCTTCACTGCCTGAAGACATGGAAGGGAATAAATGATCTCTTGAAGTCCCTTCCTATCTGTGATTCTATTTGTTACATTGATTAAAACTTTCTACAGAAAGAAGTTCCAATTAGAGCCAAAAGAGTCCAGATAAATAAGTGACAAAACCCTACCCAAGTCCCAAGGTCATTGATTTCAAAGGTCTAAAACCACAATTCCAATATGCCTGTGTACACTATAAAAACCAAAATTACGCCAAGCATAGACAGTTAGGTGTCCTATATATCATTATAATGGCAAACAAGTGACCCTTTTTCCAGAATAGAAATGCTTCCATATGTTTCAATCACTGCAATTCAGTTTTTTAAAATTATTGGCTACAGAAACCCACTAATCAACGTAAAAATATGAGCAAAATAATAGGTTGCTATAAAAAGTATATAAATTAACCACCAGGTAGAAATATTAGTGAATATTCCATAATTTATATCTCCCTTTAATTTTTCACAGTCTGCAGTAAAACCTCATTATCAAATTCTCAGAACCAACATTCACGATGCTGTATTTTCTTAGTTCTACTCTTATAATAACCCTGTCTTCTTGCAAATTATCCTTGTCGTAAATATCACTTTAACATGTACATGTTTTTCAAAGATGCTGTTAATGAGAGAGAAGAATGTTGTCTTAAGAGAATATGCCTTAAGTTTCCCAAAGAGTAGCCCAGTTTCAAGCTATCAGGTAGGAGCATAAATTGCAACTTGGAGGATTTTATTTACTTACTTTTTACAGCTGATTATCTGAACAAGTACCTCTCAGCACAGTTGTCTATGTTGAAGACTTATAGTGAATCTGTCAGCAACACACAGCAGCCTGAGACAGCAGGCTGTCTCATTTTTGTTCAGTTTACAAAAGAAAGGAAGGGCGAGTTGGGGGAAATGGGAGGGGGAGATGAAACATGAGAGACTGTGGACTCTGAGAAACAAACTGAGGGTTTTGGAGGGGTGTGGGGAGGGAGTTGGGCGAGACTGGTGGTGGGCATCGAGGAGGGTATGTATTGCATGGAGCACTGGGTGTGGTGCATGAACAATGAATCTTGGAACACTGAAAAAATTAAATCAAATTAAAAAAAAAAAAAAGAACCATCTGTTTTGTTAACCAGGCTCTAGGTGACTATTTCTAATGTTTTCCCTTGCCTTTGTTCCCTTCTAGTCAATCCAGGTAAAACAGGATATTTCACATTGGGATTTAGCTTTCCATTCAAAGTTGCCCCTTGTTCTCCTTTAGATTTTAATCATATTATTAATGTGAAATGGCTTGAGGGACAAATCCTAAAGGATGGAAGCCACAATGTTTAGTTCCTAAGATCCTTGCTTAACTATAGCACTGCCTTATTTGGGTGTTACAACATAGGAAAGAAATTAAGTATGTGAACTCTTTCTGCCCAGATCCAGGACCCTAAAGATTAAAAAAACTACAGTCAGTTCTAAATAAATCTTTTTAAGAGAGAAGCTTGTGCTATAAAACCAGCCTTTCCATACCTACCTCCCAAAACTCAAAACTGATCAAGATGTTGATTAGAAAACACTAGAGAAAGTGAACAACTTTAAGGAACCCATTAAAAGGAGAGACTTTCTGGACTTCTTTTTTCTCCTCTAATATCAGGGAACACTGATATTCATTGTTTCTTCTAATACAATAACCTATCTGCTGCTTTGTAAATTTCCCCATCAAGAGATGGAGAAAAATCAAGAGTAAAACCCTATCAAAATATACCCCATAATGTGATCATTCCTCAAATATGGTGTCTTTTGCAACTAGAGAGCCATAAATAGGAGATTTTGCTACTATCTCTTTCATAAATACAAAAAATATTGTTGTTCAGAATGAAATCAGTCCTTACCACATTATATAAGTATTTGATTAACTTCTTTTTTGAACCTATGTTATTAGCTTCTGCTATTAATAATATTTTTTCATTTGTATAGCAAAAATACATTACAACATTTGAAAATCACCCTATTTTTTCCCTATTTACATTAATTCCAACTTCAGAAAAATAGTGAGACTTTCTTAGGACAGCACCCACTTACTCCAATATTAATTGTGGATAAATAATCATTCATTAATAACAGAGCTATATATGTAATATGACAGGCAAATTTGCAGTTTAAAAAGGAAGTTTTAGAATTTAGTAATGTTAAAGAAATGAAGATTAAACTGCTCCTTTCTAAGTTCCTAAAAGGACACATGTCAAATCTTTATATATTACACACATTCCCTCCTACTCTACCAACCTTCTGCTAAATCACATGAATAAATATTAAAAGTATTTATCATATTTCTTCTTTGGGTATATGCTCAAATATATGAGCTGTCTCTTTAAAATATCCTCCTGGTGTCATAAATTCCAGAGAATTCACTGTTTTTGTTCAGAACATCTGCTAGAAACTTTTTTCTATCGTGAAGAAGGCTCCCAACCAAACATGGACAAGAATCGTTTTAGAAGATAAATAAAGGATTATTCATTTACAATTAGATTATAAGGAAAGTCAAATCATTTGAAGTAAATGAGAGCTCATTTTTTTGAAATGCAGGGGAGCTAAGAGCCTGAAAAATCATTATAGCTTATTTTACATTGGAGAATTGAGAGGTCAAGCCATTAACTTTGTGAATTTGTGGAGGTTTCCCAGAAGCTTACTCAAATCCACTCCTAGGCCAATGTTAAACTTATTCGACTTATTAGCATAATAACATAAATGACCATTTGCAAAATGAAGACCAACATGAGTTTCTAAACACTGCTAGTAAAACCTGAGGGTCACATTAAAAGATGATAAAATGATAAACAGGAGTCTACAACAGCACCAAACCAGGCAAGAGATAATTTCTGATTCTCCTATATAAAATGACTAGCCTTATTTCTCTGCATACAATTGTTCTTATAATAATCGTTAGAATTAAAAATTGGTAGATTCTACCAGTAATTAAAATGGACATAGTCTGAAAAGAAAATGAAAACACCATATATTTTTATTAAATACTCTACAAGCACTTACTAAATAAGTTTTAATTTATGTTGCTTGCCAATTACCAGGAAAAAAATGAGATCATGAATAATACATTTTAAACAATACTTTCCTTCACTATGCCAATCTAAATCATAGCTGTATTTAATTCAAGGAACTAAAATAGATGAAAACTTAGCCATGATAACTCTTGCCATTCATAACCAATTTTGAGTCAAAATTCATAATTTTTATGTATGCTTCATCATGATTTCTCCTCCAGCCAAACATCTACTATGTAAGAAAATATATTACTTCATCAATGCCTAAGAAATGCCCAGAAGAATCAGAATTTCTATATATGATTTGGTCAAAGTACAAAATTCAAGAGGACTATATTACTATACAAAAGCAGAGCACTTACTCAAAACTTCAGATTAGAAATGCTGACAGATAATTATTTTAAGTGCATGGATTATACAGATATATTCAGACAGGCCTAAATTCTGATCTCAGTTCTACTAATCTCATATGGTTGTAGTCAGGATTAAATTGGGTAATATAAGTAAAGTACCTACAGCCCTATTGATGCAAATAAGATTCTCTTATATCTTATTCAAATACTTGATAATGAGTAGATATTTAAGGCATACTTTGTAGAAAACACTGTGCTAGGCTCCACAAGGGTGACCATGAAAGTATATGACATAATTTCTGCCCTTAAGGACTTATAGTAAAGCTGGGCAGCTAAGAAATATATGGTTAAATTGAGTTTTGGATAAATAAAATCTGTAGGAATTCAGAAGAAATAATGATCAAAGAAATCAGGAAAAGAATCATAACATCAGAAGCTGTTTTAACAGGAAGAAATCTTAGAATTATTATTTGGAACACCCACTAATATGGAATCCTTCTGAGGTCATCTTTTATTTCCCAAATGATAAAGGTCTCTGGTTTTCAAGTCAAAATCCCCCTTTTGGGATTCCCAACACTAGATTCAGTTTCGCCTTCTGGTAAGACTACAAAATTGAGATATCTTAATGTTCAGAGATTTTCTGAAAGATAAAAGTTTAAAATAAGTATATTAACAAGTATGATTAATAAAATGAAGAAAGACATTTTATTTGTTTTACCAACAGAGTTCACTATTATTTAATGCCATGTTTTAAGAAATTATCTATATGTTCATCTTTTAAGTCTGCAGCAAAGTTAATTCTTCACTAATTATTTGGCTTGATGCCATCCTGAAAAGTTATGTATGACTAAGACAGATTCATTCACTTTTTTATTTATTCAACAAATATGCATGGAATGTTTCTGTGTGCTAAGCAATGTTGTTAAGCTCTCAGAATGGAGTGGTGAACATAACAGATGAAAAATTTGTCGTCAATTTATCCCTTGGAGATTATGTTGACAAATGTGGGAGTGATTTTACTAACCTTCCATTTCCCTGACTCTCTCTTCCCCATATGTGAAGAAATAGAAAAATTCTATGCTAGAAGATCTCACAGAGTGCACATAGAGAGCCTCACTAATACTGAATTCCTGAAGCCAAGGGGGGAATAAAGTAATTTGTATTCTAATTCCAAATTCATGAAGAGTCTTAGAGTGTCAAGGAAAATTGCACTCTTTGAAGATGATCTAAGTAAAGATATACAGTTCTGCCAAATATGCTCAGATTACTATAAACTCTTTTCTCTCCACCAATTCTTGAAAATGAGGACATCCTTTGCTTTGACACTTGTTTTATGTTACAGTGATATATCTTAAAGAATTGGTCTTGGCCAAGTAAGAAAAATACTAAACGCTTTGTTGTTTTTTTTTTGTTTTTTTGTTTATGTACATCTCAAAAAGCATCCTGTCTGCTGTCATTAAAATTGCTGGGCTAATAGTAAAAACTGAAGAGTTTGACTATTTCAAACAGATCTGTATAAATAATTGAGAGTTCTGAATGCTTAGCCACTTTTATAAATCACAAAATCCCTGAAACTTTGCAACTGATATGCATCAAAAGAGCTGAATCTGGAGCTTTTTGTCAAGTAAATCAGGCTGAGAATTTTGACACTTTTGCAATTTATTTTATATTGCTAGTAATGCATTGAAAATAGCTCCTAAAACACAAGTTTGTCTCATTTGCATCATAAAAGAGCTCAAAGAAATACTGTATGAACTAGTGTCTTCACTAAGCCTAGATAAAATGGCATCTAATAGCATATAGGTGTGGCACTCTGCCTGTCTTCTTGTGCAAATTCTGATACTTCTTCCCTAGTTTGGGGGAAGAAGAAAGATTATTTAAGATTATTTATTTATTTACTCTGTTACCAACATAGCATTGACCCTTCAGTTCCTTCAAGTTCTTTTCATAATAATTTGGTCACCAACCATATTATTAGGCAAACCATTGAGCATACAAAAATACTATTTTACCATAGTTGAAGAAGTAATATGTAAACTACACATGGGGAGCCTAAAATTAATCTCCACAGAATACAGAGGAGGAGAATAGGTAACATTCACGTTTCTTCAGATTGTTTTCATTCTATTCCCCAAAGATTTCCTGGTCTAGTTCTGTCTCTGTTTAATTACGCATGTAGTACTTTGTGTATAGGTTTCATCTGCTCCAGTTAGCAGTACCAAACAGTTGTGTCCTTCCTTTTCCTCCAGAAATCCATGTACATCACCTTTCCCCCCACCGTACATTGTAAGTACTCCCTGACTTCTCATTCATCTGTCTAGTCTTTACAGGTGTGGTTAGCCAAGCAAATCTTCTGGATCAATTAATTCATATGTAAAACAGGAACACAATTCCTGGGTCATAGAGTTGTTAGAAGAATCACATTGAATATGACATGTAGGAGGTGGTTCAATCAGTTGTGCCTGACTCTTGATTTTGCCCCAGGTCATGATCTCAGCGTTGTGGGATCGAGCCCCTCATCAGACTCGGCACTCAGTGAGGAGTCTGCTTGTCCTTCATTCTCTGCTCCTCCCCCTACTCTCCTGCAATCTCAAATAAATAAATATCTTTTTAAAAAATAATAAAATAAATATAATATGCAAAGCAAGCATTGTATCGTGCCAGGCTGGCCAAAAGTAGCTCCTACACTTGTTCTATTACTTACACGTCTCTTATTTACCTACTGCCTGCAGCCCACACCATCTTTTCCCATCCATCACTTAGTTGCTTGTGTGCTGTTCTGTTTTCAACAGATCACTTTTTGATTCATTATTCTGCTGATCATTTATAGCTTATGAATTTATGGTTACATCTGCTTCATTGTAATTAACACTTACATGAGATTTTTCTAAACAATAACATAAATATAGAGATTCCCCATATAAATTTCTTTCTCCTATCAGAAATTACTTGCTCCTTTCTCTATGCTATCATAATCTTCTTTTTGTAATTATAGGTATTGTTCTTGCCAACATCTGCGTTAAATATGTGTGTGCGTTTGTGTGTAAATATAACCTAGATACATAAATGTGTATGGGTCAGTGTGTGTGTGTAGAGAAAGAGAGACAGAGACAGAGACAGAGAAAAACACAGAGGTAAAAAGGGAGAGAAGGATATTAATTTTTGAAGATAGAGATAAAACTCTAATTACCATTATGGTAACAAGGAGAACCAAGGTGATGTATCACATGTGGCAGCATATTCTTAAAAATGTTTGCTGAACTAAATTTAACAGAGACAGGACTCACAAATTACAAAAAAAATAAAATGCCACAAAAGTGTCACAAATCTCAGAACGTTTATTCAATTGGCAATTCCATTCTTGTCCCTTGAACCTCCATGTGGTCATTATAGACCTTAGACTGATGTCTTGTCTAACTTCCACTCTCTCTTGTTGCCTGGACACAGTAGAGGACCTCTTTTTGCCATGACTAGAAACCCCTAAGAGGCAGAAAGAGATTATTTGTTTCCTTCTGCTTCTTTCTGATCACCCATAGTGCCTAGGGCTCTGAACAAATTGGGCACTCAATAAAAGTTATTAATTGTCACATTCAGTTAACTGAGATCTCTCATATTCCCAGCATCAGACACCTGCCTGAGAGTTCTGCCTCTGAAAACTCACTGGACCAATACTGATGGGGGTGTAGCAGGGGACGTGGAGGGAGACACAGTTGTATTTTGCCAATGGCCAAGTACTGCTAGGCTTAGGTTCTGTCAAATTTTCTGGGAGGAAAACATTTTGGCTGTGTTAATAAAATCATATTAATTATGTTAATTCACTTAGAGTTGCCTGTCCAAGTCAATTTTACTGCTATCACAGAAAATTGCTTATGAAGTCACATGACAAATATTTCCCTAAAATGAATTGAGAATATAAAGTCTCATTCTTTCTTTAGCCCCATAATACACATTCATGCTGCCATGGTGTCAGACTCCATAACAACCCATTTGCAGTAATTCTGCCCATGCATAAGTTAGTGTTATATTTAGCAACTCTCAATGCTTTGAAGTGCCCACTTCCTAACTACATTCATCATTTCTTGGCATCTCTAACCATCCTTTGGCATGAAATAGACACATTAGGGGTTTACCAATCATCAATAATGAACCAAGAGCAAAGTAAAAAGCTTTAGTACTATAGGGACAAATGATAGATCTCCTGATGCACAGAAAAAAAAATACACACTAATTGTGGACCACGTAAAGAAACCGCAACCTAATTTGGGCTTTAGTTTCTTTCTGGAAAGAAAAGAGAAACATTATAATTAAATAATATAGGACGTGCATGTTTATTAAAAATGCAATAATTGATTTAATATACAATTGAGTTTTATATTGTAGGCTAATTAGTGGACAGTATCAAGGGAAAAAGTAAGAAACCGTAAGGGATATCTATAGGTTTTTTAAAAAGCATAGGAAAAAAGAAAAGAGACTCAGAGGAATATTGATACAAATAAAATGTTTCATAGAACAGTTTTATTTTGTAACCTATAAGAAAATTCTTCCTAGGGGTGCCTGGGTGATTCAGTCCATTAAGTGTCTGACTCATGATTTCAGCTCAGATCATAATCGCAGGGTCACGAGATTGAGCCCCCTTGTCGGACTCAATGCTCAATGGGAAGTCTGCTTGATTTTCTCTTCCTTCCTCTGTTTCTCCCTCCACACACACTCTGTCTCTCTCAAATAAATAAATAAATAAATCTTTATAAAAATTTTAAAAATTAAAATTAAGAAAAAAAAAGAAAATTCTTCCCAAAGCTTTTAGAACTTCTTGTGTTCTTGAGATGACAGGGAAGAAAAAAAAAAAAAGGAAATTCCAACACTTGGCACCTGAGCCATTGGTATAAGAAACTGTGAGCCATATTCAGGAAATAAATGCTGAAAAGGCAAACTGTTCTAGCATTTTAATAGGGCTAATGGTATTGTTAAGTTATGCTTAACACTAACATAATAAGCATAGTGACATGCAAACAACTAATACATAATATGGATAGTGGGGAAGAAATTACTCTTAAATATCTTTCAAAGGGTTTATATCCTGGAAATAAGAAGTAAGAATTATCAAAAAGAAAGCAACATTAAAGGAGTAAAGCTTGGACATGTGTATTGTGTTTCATAGAAAGAACCATTCCCCTGAAACCACCACTGAGCAGGTGGTCTCACTTCACCATGACTCTAGCTAGCCAAGAGATGCTCCACTGAGAAGATTCTTCAATATTGACACTATATCAATAAAATTTTAAAGATAATATATATTGAAATGACTACTACAACTGTGATGAAAAATATTAGAGGAAGCATTATGCAAACAAGATCCCAAGAATCAGAGAGATTGTAGGCAGAAGAGGCATGTTTCAGGCAAAGTATGCATCCCCCTCTGCCATCTGCCAGAGCTCCCCCAACTCATTTTTATTTCTCTGCCCTAAGAAGCTTGTATGAATTGAAAACTAACAATATTGAAAATATGTAGAAGTCAGTTTGGGTTGAATTGACTTAAACAATATCTTCTCATACAGTGTGAGAGCACCTTGTTAATTTATAATTAGATACATTTAATCATGTTGTCTAGAAAGAATCTTTAACTTAAAAGTAAAATATTAAACATCAGTACAATTGATAGTCAAATGATATAAATTTAACACACTGTCCTCAGAGTCTGTTTTCAAAGTTAACAATCCAACATATCTGATCCAATTCTTTTGAAATCGAACTATAGTCATCAACTATGATCAAAGGAAAGCAAAGATTAAAACAAACCAAACGAAAGGTATGAAGTTACTTTGTGTGTATTTGAATAGATGATTGAATAGAATACAATTAAGATTGTATCTTTTTGTTTGTTTGTTTGTTTGTTTATCAAGGTTTTTTTTTAAAGTTTTGTTTTGTTTTGTTTTTGTTTTTTGACAGAGCACAAGCAGGGGAGCAGCAAGCAGAGGGAGAAGGGGAAGGAGACTCTGCGGAGCAGGGCTCGATTCCACGACCTCAGGATCATGACCTGAGCCAAAGACAGACAATGACTGAGCCACACAGGTGTTCCAATATATAGGTTTTTTTTCTTGTTTTTTCTTTTGTTTTTAAAGATTTCATTTATTTATTTAGAGATACAGAGTCAGGGGGCTGGCGGAGAGCACAGAAGGAGAAGCAGACTCCCACTGAGCAGAGATCTACTGAGCCACCCAGGCACCCTGAATTAATTGTACTTTGTAAGGTTTAGTTTCCTGCTGAAGAATTTTGATCAGGATCCAAGGAAGTGGGAATGGGCTGTGGATTGATTGTTGTGTCTGAGGCAGATCAGAAATGGAGATTAACCAAGGATGCAATGCTGTCCTCAACTCCTTTGGGAACCTGGAAGCAAGCCCCCCAAGTCACAGTCAGGGAGAAGAAAGATTCACTGGCCATAATTCTCCGTGGGAACAGCAGTTACCCCAGCAAGAAGAGCTAGGAAATGAGCCAGACCATACAGGACCTCCTCCAAGATTGTATCTTAATGCATTTTTATTATTTTTTTTATTTTTATTTTTTTTGTTATGTTAGTCACCATACAGTACATCATTAGTTTTTGATGTAGTGTTCCATGATTCATTGTTTATTAATATAACACCCAGTGCTACATGCAATCTGTGTCTTCCTTAATACCCATCACTGGGCTCACTCATCCCTCCACACCTCTCCCCTCTAAAACCCTCAGATTGTTCGTTTTACTATTTATACATTTCAGGTATTCTGCATTACAGTGTTTTTAAAAGTGTTTTGAACTAAAACATTCTAATTAAAAATTGGAAAGGAAAAAATTTTCTGATCTAATTTTAATATTTTAGTTGGAAATCAGTTGTTTATATATATGAATTCAATAAGTACACCTATGTATTAATCCAACCAATATATCTCTGTTAACTGGTTGAACATTCCAGAAGTGCTAATATCTTCTGAAAATATTAAGAAATGACAAGGTTTTGTCATTTGTCATGTCATTACTTTCTAACTGTTTTCCAAAGTATTATACTTCATTATTTACTATATGATAATGATGACCTTGTTACCATTGATATATATTTTGTAAGTTTACTTACAAAATTTTAATGATTTTTACAAGAAGTGTAATTTATGTTCATTTAAAATATCTGGAATATGGGGCACCTGGGTGGCTCAGTGGGTTAAAGCCTCTGCCTTCAGCTTAGGTCATGAACTCAGGGTCCTGAGATCAAGCCCCACATTGGGGTCTCTGCTCAGCAGAGAGCCTGCTTCCCCTTCTCTCTGCCTGCCTCGCTGCCTGCTTGTGATTTCTCTCTCTGTCTCTGTCAAATAAATAAATAAAATCTTTAAAAAAATATAAAATATCTGGAATATGACTGAAAAAAATTATATAACTAATTTAAATATTCCCTCATCTTCCTATTTACCAAGATGGGCTTAACATGACCCTCAGGTTGGCTACACCATAGACAGGTTTCTTCCTGACTCTAGACCACTGGCCTCCCTTTGTTTGGAGCATTTACTTTAGAAAGTCTGTAATTGTTCTTTCTCTACCACTTTGAGATATAAATATTTTCCCAGCTTCTTGCCAGTCTCACAACTCTGGAATATCTTTCTCGAGGACCTGAAAGCCAGTCCTTTGAAATACAATCAAGACACAGTACCCTTCTCTCCCAGTCCTTGAGGGACAAGTGACAAGTGACTACTAGCAACAACAATTAGCAACCACAGAAAGCATAATCATACATAGTACAGTACAATAGCTTATACCGGTGCCTAAAATTTCTTCATGCTTTGGTTTCAGTGGACTTGGGTTCCATCTCTCTCTCCCCTATTGCTGGTCTTCAATAAAGTGTTTTTTCCCTGTTTAACCTTTCTAACTTCTCTTTGACTCATTATACCCAGTGTCATGTTAGAGGGGAAGGAACACATTCCCTAGAAAAAGCAATATTTTAACAGAATTTTTCAGAGTAACACACTGATAAGGCATTTTTTTAATTATTATGATGAAAAATAGCAGAAAACAATGTACACACCAGATTATGGGATGCATAAAGAAGGTGCTTTATGTGTTCATCCCCACACCTAGAACTGGCCCTAACCGTAGTCATGACCTGTCCTCACCCTAATACTCTAACATCCCCTGAGTTGGGAATCTGGCTATACCTCTGTGAACCCCAAGGATTACATTCTCTTTGCAGGCGACTCCAGGTAGGAGTCACGTTTCGTTTCGTCAGACGGCATATGAATTTGAATGTCACAGAGTCCACCATTACCCCTACATCTTAAAGTTTCATTTGTTTACATAACCTTCCTGAGTTGATTTGAAATGGTAAATCCTTTAACATATAGCACCTTTTAAAAATTGAATCAGAACCTTTTAGTGAAATAATATTTTTCCTAAAGTGGAAATGACTTTAATATTTACTAGCTTCGGGCTTACATGCTTTTTTTTCAACATGTAAAATCCTTTTTCTTCTTATAGAAGTGAATTTATACTTTTAGTTTAAGGGAGTAGACTGAACACATGCATTATTTACTAACCGTACGAAGATTTTATTGAAATGAAACTGAAAACTTACATAAAGGAATAAATCATAAAAGTGCTGAAAACAGCAGAGGGAAAAAGGAGATTAGTGGACTAGACGTTATGAAGTATTTTTAGAAAAGACAGATAAGTTGTACTAAGAAATAAAGTGGGGATGAATATCTGAAACTTAGAACATATACTGTAGATGGCTACAAAATATATTGCAGATATTCTTCCTGCTTGAGCCTTGGAAATTTTCTAAGCTTGTAGTTACCAAAGAACACTGAGTAAGTGTAGGATACAGGAAAGTTAACAGGTTAATACCAAGGGAAAACAATGCCAGTAAGTTCCTGTTATCTCTCCGACATCCAAAAACAGCAGTCAACAGAAATCTCTATTAGGATATCTCTATATCTCTAAGGAAACTGAAAAATTTGCATTAAGGTCTCTAGTGAAAGATGGTTATTTCATTCTAGAACACCCCCAAACCCACAAAAACAATACCTATAACACCGACTAGCATATTTTATTTAAATAGTCTCTTTTAAGTGGCTATCCATGCCATGTTGAATTATTTTATATTGAATATAATTCTTCAGAAAATGGCACTGTATATACTTGTGTATGTTCTTTGAGATTAAATTTACAATGATGTTAACAAGTTGATAAAATCTTGTTGTAAGTGGAAGTAAATTCTATGTCTAGATTAATTTGTAAAGCATTGACATAATTACCAAGGGAGGATTGAAAATTAACTAACCCATATATTGATTTGTAAGAGCTCCAGCTGTAAAATTAAAGTTTTTTGATAATAGTGCAGAAAGGAAAACCATCCGTAACAGTATATAGCACTATGCTAACTATTTGAGTGGGAAACAGAGCAAAGTCACGTAGAGAGGAGAAAACAACACCAGAGTAGAGGAGAACTCCAACTGCTGGCTGACTATTAAAAAGTTAGAATTATGAGTTAAATACAACTATTCTCTGAGAATATAATTTTTCAGCCCTATGATGGAGAGAAGGTGGAATCACAGGCAATAAAACCAGTCTCTTATTTAACATATATTGAGCAAGGAACAATATTGTCTTATATGAAAGTTAATAAAGAAAAAATCATGAAACTAATCAAATTTGTTTTTAAACTATGGAAAAGCTTAGAAAAAGAGAAAGAAAAAGAACTTTAATCAAACAAAGAATTGTCATCTGAATTGTATTTAGTGCAAAATCCAAAAGACAAAGGCAGAAAACTAACAATAGCTTGTAAGTTAAGGCTTCTATGAGAAGGCAACAAGATAAAATGGAATATTAAAAGAATGAGAAAAAAATAGGTAGATGAAATAAGAAAGGATACTAATAAACAAAAAATTAGAAACTACTTTAGAGGCTGCAAAGTTTAGAAGATATCAACACCCATATAAGGAATTCAATAAATATGAGTTAAATCATTCAAATCATGGAAACATAACTCTGTGAGTTGTAAACTTATGCTTTTTTGAAATGGAAAAACAAATAGATAAAAGTAATAGAAGATAATTTGATTGATAGATAAGGAGACTAGAAAATGGAAATCCTTATTTATATGTAATAAATTTCCTTAAGAACTGACTAAAACAAATGACACAGAAGAAATATTCAAAGACATTTTTAAAAAGATATTTCTCAAAGAAAAGAGAATTGCATCTGATAATTCTAAAAATTCAACATATTCAAAGCAAAACCTTATGTGAGAGACTTATTTTTACACATTGTTGTAATGTGTTAATGACAACAGTAAGGTCCTACCATCAGTCAGACAGCTGGCGCGAAAACACAGCAACCAAGTGACTTACAAAAAAATAGAGTAGTGTTAGACAAAAATGTTAATAAAAGTCAATGTTCTAAATAACATAAAACTGAAAGCTCACAAATGTACACTGTCAGGAGAATGGCTAAATAAATCTTAGTATAGCCATAAAATACAATATTAATAAGCTATACAAATAAATGATTCACAACTAAAAAATGTGGCTGAAACTTAAAAACATGGTATTAAGTAATAGAAGAAATATTCATTTTTGTACAGCTCAAAAAAATCCAATAAATATTGTATTAAGCATACATGCATTGGAGAAAGCTGTTTTTAGATGTCAAAGGAAAAATAGACATGAAAATGAGGTAATTGTGAATACTATAGGAATGATAGTGTTCAGAAGTTAGATGGCATAGGAGAAATATACAGAGGTAGCTATAAATCATTTGTAATATTATATTTCTTGGATCATATGGTTGATTTACTGATGTTACTTACATTCTTTAGAACATGTGTATAAGTTACATATATTCTTTTTATGCTTCAAATATCATAATAAAAAATAAGAAAAGACTTTCACTTCTGGCACGATGAATAAAGATTGGATTTACCCTCCTATGTAAACTACTAAAAAAATCAATGAAAATACAAAATCAACAGTTTTCAGGATATTGGTCTTCAGGCAACAATAAAATGTAATTTCTAAGATATAGAAAGCAAATAAGGTTACTCTTAAAATTGTTTCAGCTTAATGCATTAAGAGTTTTCAGGCTGTGGTATAGGAGGCAGAATATAGGTAGATCCGATAAGACCAAAATGGCTAGAGTTTTCAGGGCAGAATACTGGAAAAGTGAAAACTACACAGAGCAAGATTCTCGACATATGCAAAGGCTTCACTTCAGGATGCAGCAGAGTAATAATTAGTGCATGCATGTAAGGAAATTAACTATGGCCCATAAAAGAACCACTTGAAGGAAATAGAGGGAATGGCATTCAGAAATTACACAAGGCAAGAAACCATGTTCTGCCACCAAAAGCCAGATTAGAAATTTTCCTAAATTATACAGAATTGGTCATATTATTTGGAAGGGTCTTCCCTCCGTAAAGGAGAAAAGTTAGCACTACACCAATTACTGCTCTGGTTGTGCATAACAAATCTTAAAAGCAAGATTTGAGCATAAAGACAGTTTCCAAGTAACATAGCTGTTTCCTAGAACAAAGCTCAAAAATGTTCCTCGAAATACAAAAATGCCAAGCACCCAATGAGGTAAAATTTAAAATCTCTGGTATTCAATAAAAAAATTATCAACATGAAAAGAGACTTCAAATGATTACTCATAATGAGTTGAAAGATCAACCAAAACCAACACAGCATTCTACTGGAAGTTCCTGCTAATTCAGTAAAGCAAGAAAATAGAAGGAAGAAATAAAACATTATCATCAATGTAGAAAATCCAAAAGAATTACAAAAATATTCTTGGAACTAATACATGATTACAGCAAGATTTCAGAATACAAGGAGAATATACAAGGTCAAATGCTCTCCTATATACTAATAATGAACAAGTGGAATTTGAAATTGAAAACACAGTACCATTTACATTTACATTCATACCCCATGGAATTAGATACTTAGACATAACTCTAACAAAATATGTACAGAATCTATATGAGGAAAGCTATAAAACTCTTATGAACAAAATTAAAGAACAATTTTTTATTTTCTTTATATAGAGATACTCCATTTTCATGGATAGGAAGATAGATTATTGTCAAGAGGTCAGTTCTTTCCAACTTGATCTATAGATTCAAATGCAATCTCGATCCAAATCCCAACAAGCAATTTTTTTTTGGATATTGACAAATTGAATTTAAAATTTATGAGTGAGACAAAGAACTCAGAATAGCCAATATGATATTGAAGAACAAAGTTGGAGAACTGATACTGACCGACATCAAGATTATTATAAATCCATAATCATCAAGTGTTGTATTGGTAAAAGAATAGACAGATATATCAATAGAACAAAACAGAGAGTCCAGAAATAGATCCCTTATAAATGTAAGTTAAATGATCTTTGACAAAAGAGTAAAGGCATTACAATGAAGAAAAGATAATCTCTTCAACAAATGGTTCTGGAACAACTGGACATCCACATGCAAAAAAAAAAAAAAAAAAAGAATCTGGACACAGACCTTGTACTCTTTATAAAAATTAACCCAAAATGGATCACAGACCTAAATGTAAACCCCAAAACTATAAAATTCCTAATATATAACGTAGGAAATATCCTAGATGATCTTGGCTAAGGTAACAACACTTTAGATACAACACCAAAGACACGATCCTGAAAGAAATAAGCTGGACTTCATTAAAATTAAAAACTTCTGCTCTGTAAAAGACAATATAAAGAGAATCAGACAATGAATATGTGGAGATCAAAATTTAAAACACAATGTCATTTACAAACACCTCAAAAAAATGAAATACTTAGGAATAAATTCAACAAAACAAGAGTTGATAATTACAAACCGCTGATTAAAAAAATCAAAGAATACCTAAATAAATGTAAGAACAAATCCATGTTCAAAGATTAGAAGGCTCAATATACTAAAGATGTCAATTCTCCCCAAATAAGTCTGTAGATCTAATGCAATTCTTGTCAAAATATCAGCAAGGATTTTTGTAAACACTGAAAGGCTTATTCTAAAATTCATATGGAAAAACACTGTTGGTTTGTAAACTGGCCCCCTAACACAGAGGACAAGGAGAGACTGAAAAAGTCATGCCACTCCAGATTGGTAGGTGGCAATTTTAATAAGTAAGGGAACTGAAATACAAGGCTTGTCTTGGCCACAAGACCAATAGATATCTGTATCCACCTGCCAGAATCTTAAGAGTTTATATGGGGTCTTAACTGGATTTGGTCATGTATTTAGTTTATATTACCACAACACATTACTGTCTCAAGGCTATCTGGTTGAAACAGCTCCTAATGTGGAAATGGTAGGCAGAATGTACATTCCAAAGACAGGAATAAGGAGCCTCATTGCCTGGATCCATCTTGTGCATCAACTGGTGGCCACATCTTCTCAATGACCTCCTCCAACAAAGCCCTAGGATACTGAAACAGTTTTTACAAAGAACAAAGTAGGAGAAGTCACTCTACATGACACTAAGCTTTTGTATATAGCTACAGTAATCAAAACATGGGTTATTAGTAAATTATAGGTACTTAGATCAGTGGATCAAATTGTAGTACCAAGAAATAGACCCAAAAAATATGCTTAACTGATTTTTTACAAAGATGCAAAGCCTCTTCAATGGAAAAAGGATAGCCTTTTCAATAAATGGTGCTGGAGCAATTGGTCATCTATAAGCAATTGATGAACTTCAGCCTAAACTCAAACTGGATGACGGATTTAGTGTAAAATGTGAAACTACAATTTTTTTTAAATGAGAAAAAAATTTTATTTATTTATTTTTTAGATTTTATTTATTCATTTACAGAGAGATCACAAGTAGGCAGAGAGGCAGGCAGAGAAAGAGGAGGAAGCAGGCGCCCAGCTGAGCAGAGAGCCCAATGCGGGGCTCCATCCCAGGACCTTGAGATCATGACCTGAGCTGAAGGCAGAGGCTTTAGTCCACCCAGGTGCCCCGAGAAAAAAATTTTAATGAGAAAATTTTTGAGATCTACAGCTAGATAAAGAACTTTTAGACTTGTTAACAAAAGCATAATCAATAAAGGGAAAATTTGATAAAAATGGGTATTAGCAAAAAGAACACTTTTGTTTTGGCAAAGTTTGTATTAATTAGATAAAAACACAAATTACAAACTTGGAGATATTTGCAAACCACATATCTAGCAAAGGACTAGTATCTAGAATACATAAAGCACTCTCAAAATTCAATAGTAATAAAACAAATCAATTAGAAAATGGGAAAAATATACTAGCAGATATTTCAACAAAGAGGATATGCCAGATGGCAAATAACCACAGGGGAAAAAAATGTTCAACATGATTAGCCTTCAGGAAATGCAAATTAAAAGCATGAAATAGCACTACTTGCCATCAAAAAGCTATAATGAAAAACAGTGACAACACCAAAATCTGGTAAGAATGCAAAAAAAAAAAAAAAGAATGAAGAGAAACTAGATCACTCATACATTGCTGGTGGGGAGATAAAACGGTATAACCTCTCTGTAAAATTGGCAGTTTCTTAAAAAAATAAATATGCAATTATCATTAGACCCAGCAATTGTACCTTTGGCTGTTCATATCAGAGAGTCAACCATGTGTTCACATAAAAACCTGTACAGGAATGTTCACAGAAGCATATTCATAATAGCTTAAAACTAGAAACAACTTAAATGTCCTTCAACAGGTGAATGGTTAAACTGTAGTGCATTCATGCCACAGAAAACTAATCAGCAATATAAAATAACAAACTACCGATCCACACAATATCCTTGAAAAATCTCCAGAAGAGTGCTGCAGAGGGGAAAAAAAGCCAACCCCCAAAGATTACATACTGTATTGTTTTATTTCTATAACCCCCTTGAAATGACAAAATGATAGAAATGTAGAACGCATCAGTGGTTCTGAGGGTTTAAGGAGAGCTTGGGAGCAGAAGGAAGGTAGATATTGCTATCAGAGAGCAACATTAGGAACCTTGCAGCGATGTAAACATTCGGTACCCTGAATGTATCAATGTCAACATCCTTGTTGTGATGTCGTACTATAGTTTTATAAGCTATTACCACTGGGGGAAACTGGATAAAGGGTACAAGGGCTCTATCTTATTCCTCGCAACTGCTCGCAAATCTATAACAATCTCAAAATATAAAGTTCCTTTTTTAGAAAGAGGGGACAGTTTAGGATTTGTGTGTTTCATATTAAGCCATTTGTCAAGGGTGAAACAATAAGAACAGAGCTGTAAAAATATACTATTTTTAAATACTTGAGGATATATCATTATCAGACCAAAAAATGAAGTAAAATTGAATTCTCAAAGATAGGATATTCTGGATAGTTTTTTAAGTGATGAGTTCTAAAACCAGTGAAACAAAAACAGAACGAAAACATTCTAAAGAAATGCTGTATATCCAGCTTAAAATATTTCACATATATAATAAGTTACCTTCACAAGGAAGGAATATAAATAATAATACCATTTTAATAAAAGTAATCTATATGTAAATATCAACTGTTCTTTTAAAAAACAAAATGTTAAGGAAAGGGCGCTGGCTTCTGTTTCACACTGAAGTCTAATAATAAGAGAAATATGTGTTCTCCAAGTCGTGTTGCTATGATAGCATTTGAATCTAGGACAACATTTTTCTTTCATCACTTGCTCGCAATTTCTCTATTATTCACCACAGCTTTTCTCAAAATGAGAGCAGGATCAGATAAAAATAAAAATTGCCAGGGGCACCTGGTGGCTCAGTAGATTAAGGGACTGACCCTTGGTTTCCACTCAAGTCATGATCTCAGGGTCCTCTGTGGGGCTCCACCCACAGTGAGGAGTCTACTTAGGAGTCTCTCTCTCCCTCTCTCTGTGCCCCTCTCCCTGCTTGCTCTCTCTGTCTCTCTCTCTCTAAAATAAATAAATAAATCTTTTTAAAAATCAAAATTGCCTATTAAATTTATATGAACAGATGAGTATCTGTGTTTATTTCATTGTTAAGTACCCAAAGTTAAAATGAGTGTTTACGGTACTTAGTGTCACTTTTGCATCCAATTATGAATCATAAGTTCATCTAGGTGGTTAAGGTTAATAAAGTTTCATCATCAAGAAACAGTTTTTATTATTGGTTGGTCACTATGTGCCATTGTTTGGTTCTATTGTTTGCTTATGGTTTTGCATTAAGTGCTGAAGTGAGCGGTAGCCCGGGTAGCTTGGTGCCATGATGAATGGGTAAGAACAGCACTAGTAATATCTCAGCCCTTCATTTCAATGCTTGTTAGTGACTAAACCTTTTCTGCAATCCTATATACAATTCTAATATGACTTTGGCACTCACTAGATTACATGTTCATTTTAAGAATTGGTAGTTTTTAAAAATCTTTTAAGATTTGTATTAAATGATCAAAAAAGTTCTTAAAATAAATACTACAACAAAAATGCTAAAAAAAAAAAAATGCTTAGACCTTAGGCCCTACACATCTGAGTACCACATCCACAGCAGAGCTACGAAACTATCTTTATTCAAAGAGTAAGAGAAAGAGAGAGAGATGAAACTCAGAGAACTCAATCCAAAGGCATTGTATTCGGATACTAAGGCAAACATTTAAATGTTGCTCTGAAATAAAGCCTAAAGCCTAGCAGTGTTATCCATCTAATTGCCTCAACTACTTACCGGGTTTTGTTTGAGAGCCTTCAGTTTATAAGTAACCTCTCTTTGAATTCTTAACATTTGCAGTCAGAATAATCTTTTCTTACAGCAAAGTTTCCATTATTAATTCTAGGACCCAAAAGTAAGCCTGTGAGTTGACCAAAACAAAATCTTGATCTTAGCCATTTTCTACTATCCATTTCTATATTACCTTTATTTTAAAAGCAGCTCTTAGAGATGTTATACTATATCCCACAGTGTTTCCTTAGCAACTTCTACAGTGCCCCTGAGCTACAGACCTTAATTCCACCACATGCTGTAAGTATTTTTTAAAAGTGTAACGTGTCTAAAGCTTAAGCTTTATATATATAAAATTCAGAGCATTTTTAGGTTTTCCTATGGGCACGCATAATAGCATCTGTTGGTCGCTGTAGATAGAAGTAAGACAAGCTCCAAAAAAGACAATGAAAAGCATGATTTCGTAAGAATAACTAAATTATAGTTCTTCTGAATTTAACATCTAAATCCTCTTACAAAGATCCACTATGTTGGATCCACATTTAAATCTTGTTTCTGTGCTTGGTCCAAACGAAGAATTACTGTCATCGGAATAGCTTGAAATGCATCCCCCATAGATAGCCCAAGGATATTACTTTCTGAGCCCCTTAATCCCCAACCACATGAATGTTTTTGTATTTAAAATGAGTCCAAATGCTTTTAAGCTTAAAGGGTACAATTATATAACAATGATTTTGCACCATCTTTTAAAATTCGATTCCTATTCATTGCATTTCCAAAGGAAAATCGAAAAATGCAAGAAAACTTCCACTCCATTATTAATTTACCATTCTACGTCGATTAAAGTTATCACCCATTTTCTCCATAAAAACAAAAGAACAGATGTTTTATCACATTACGCACTCAATGGAAGTAACCAAGATAGCACTAATGTGTGGATGTTGACTGCCTCCACTTCTCGTATTAAGCCTATTTATTCTGCAGACACAAAATCTCTCTCAGTTCTATATGGGAGATGCTGAGTGGCAACACGGAAAGAGCATGGACGGAGTGAGCTGAAAAAGATTGGTTCAAATCCCAATATGAGGCTTTACCAAACTTTTTTTGGAAAATCATTGTCTTCACCTATGCTTGGGCTATCTAGCTGAGTAAAACACATCTACTTCAAAAGGCTATGAAGCGGTTGTTTTGTTTTTTAACTGAAGCTTTTTTTTTTTTCCAACATGCCATGTCCAAACAGCAAACATTGTCTGGGGTAATTCATTCAAGAAAGGTGGATTTGTCCAACGTGATAAATCCTATATCCTGTGTGTAGTGATTGGAAGCTGTGGCAGGAATTACAGGGGTCATATTTCCAGATCAGACCATGCTGTGCGAGCACACACAGAAAAAGTGGAAAATTGGCTGCATTCTCAGAGGTGGTTCCAGTAGAGCCTATGGGGACCCTTCTTGATTTTGGAGGCACCATATAAAGGATAAGACAGTTTTGAGAATTAAATGAGATAATGTAAAATTCACAAGTAGAGCTCTCTATCACACTTAGTAGGCACTTGGAATAAATATTAGTCATCCTCTGATTTGCTTCTTTAATATTCAAATAGCAGCTTCTAAAAAATACTATTGCAAATGTGAACATTTTCTAAGTGGTGCCATATGCTATATACACATTTACATAGGCAGAAATATAGACATTATGCAGATAATCAGATAGCTAATAGTGGATGTTCACTCAGTGCCAAGCCCTATGCAGAAAGATTGACATTAATCCTCAAAACGATTTTATGAGACGGGTACTATTCTTACTCCACTTGGCAAATGAGTAAACCGGTATTTTTTGTAGAACAGATCACATGGCTAAGAAAAGTGGGGCCAGGAGTAAACTGTCCAACACCTACTTCCCTACAAATGCCAATAACAAACCACAACAGTTACTCCAAAAACATGTTTAAAATATATGTTTAATAAGGATCAGACATATCTCAGTCTGTAGCATATAATGTTTCATTTCTTTCTTTCAAAATCTGTTGGCTTTTCATCTAGTCATCTTAAGGTTCAGGTCATAATTTAATGAAAACTGCAAAAATCAACCGAAATCTCATTTGTTCGTCTTACAGCTTTTTAATTAGAATTGTCAGACTTTTGTTCGGAACTATGGTGATACGATCTTAAACTACAGCTATGGAAGAGAAGCTCCCACTTTTAAAAAAAAAACCTCCTAGACTCATCAAATTCCTTATATAAATCCCACACCCAAATATAAACACTTTCTTTTTAAAAAGCTGTGCCTCGGATTCTCGGAAAGATGAACTATCTGTTGGGAAAGACAGCCTGTCTTAGAAGTCAACCCCAAACTATCTAACTCTGTAGGAGATAAATAGAGATTTGCCTGGAGTAGGAAGCAAAATATTGCCATGAATCACCTCCCTCACAGCAGTTCTGAAGCTTTTAATTTTCAGCATTGCTGGTCTCCAGGTATGAGCACTTGATTAACAGCAGAAACTGAACCAACTCCATGTGGAGTCCTCAGTGTTGGCACGTAACGCTGTTTTAAATGACTTCTTTCTTCCTTCTCTTCACTCTTCCTCTCTTCCTAAAGCCGTCCTTATTTTTCTTCCTTATTCCCTTTGAAAAATTTCTGCATTATTCACTTGTTACATGGGTATCACCAACGCATCCCAGATAAACTGAGAAATTAATAGACGTCTGTGTTTTTGTCTAATTACTTTCTCTTCCCTTGCCACTGTCACAGTCCTCTCTCCTAACCCTTATAAGTAAACGGATCAGATCTTCTCTGGGAAACAATCCAGCAATGATAATACATGCAAACCTCTGCTGAGAATATTCTCTATCTTCCCATTCTCTCCTTTGTTTCTTGTTCATTTTTTATTCATCATTCTAGTTCCTCTTATATCAATTATCCTGTCCTTTATCTCCTTAGGGTATTTGGCTTTAAGAGCATTTAAAATACCGAATGTTCGGATTTCCTAGATCGGTGCTTACAGAGTCTCCCAAGAAATTTGGTGGCCTTGTTTGTGTTTGTAGACAGCATAAAATATATGTATTTTCTTGTTTTCTTTTACCTTAATGCAACCATATGGATTTGGGGAAATGCATCACATATATTTGTAGACAACCGTGTAAATATATTTAATGAATTCATTAGCAACCGAGAATGGTAGTAGGAAAGATGACCATCTGCAGTGTCATTCTCACCTCCACCCAGAAACTTAGATAAGTCTGCTGGGCAATCTGACATCTACCATGCTATTAACTTTGCACAGTGTGAAAGATGTTATTCAGACATCAGTGTCAACATCGAATTGGGAATAACCTCTAGAAGTAAAGAACCCAGTGTGTCATATAATAAATATTTCTCAATATCATTTATAAGTTCTAGGGAAAACATGTAAATAAAGCAAGTGTCTGTTCCTTGACTTCTGAATATCATCCTAAATGCAGAGATCAAACTTTATTCTCAGCCTCAGCTTCCTGTTGTCAACCCAGGGACCTGCTTCTGTGCCTGCTGTTGCTGTAGGTCTGCTTCCCAGTAGGTGAAGGTAGCTGCATTGGTGATTTTCCGGAGCATTGTTCCCTACTCACGTGTCTTCGGACATTTAGTCAACTTTTTGTCCTTGCCCCCTTTCCAGTTGTCAGCGCTGGTATTGGCCATTCCATAGAAACCAATGCTGTGTCCACCTCTCCATAGCAAGTGCATCTGTGTTGAGCCACTGGCCTATCCATCTCCTGCAATAAAGTCCAGCTCTTACACCAAAATGCCAGAACCCAAGAAGAGAAGGGAAGTTATCCAGAGGAGGTCCTGTGTGTATGCATCCCCTTTCCTCTGCTGCTTGCCCCATTGCTTTGGTCCTGCCTAAGCCACTGTCACTCCTCCTCCTATAATTACTGCCTCACTTAGCCCTGAGGTAGGTACTATGTTACCAGAATCATGAGTCCTTTCAAATGTATTTGACATAATTAGAGTTGATGCTCAAATGTTGTGTCACTCTAAGAAAAATTCCCTGCTTCCCAGAACTGAAATAATTCTACATTTGTGATCTAAACATACAAATTCTTAGGTAAATGCGTCTTAAAACCAGGAATAAGAGAGCAAAATGCTAAATTGTGTATACATTGACAATAAATGTTTTTAAAACCCTGTATTATTCATGACTAAGATTTTTGTTAAATGTCAATTATATGCTTTTACATGCCTAAACATGTTTTCTAATATTAATTTCCCAAGGAGGTAATTTGGAGTTAATTGCATGGCAAGTTAATTTTGGTGTTGAATACTTAAGAAACCTCAAGCTATTTTTTCCTGGGATCAATAGATATTTGACATATAATAGCTGCATTTTGTAATCTAATTAAAGGATTATTTGACACATTTATAGCTTTGGCATGTTGAGTCAAGACTTTCTAACAGAGAGCACTGATGTTGAACATTTATTTTGTCAGGAAATCTTCAGTTATCACACTGAGGACCTGCTTCGTAACGAGATACCTCAGATATAACATTAACAATTATTCGTATCAGGAAGAGTATTCAATAATTTCTATATTGCTTGATACCATCCATATGATAGAGACTTTGTATCATATGGAGAACCGGGAGAGTCAATAATGCTAGCTAAACCTCAAGATTGAAAAGCCTTCTGAGAAAAAAAAATATTGGCTTATGACTGCAGCTTAAGTCACTTCCAATTCTTCAAACTGGTATTTAACTCTTGCATAAACAAATTTTATGCCCTATTTCTCATGTAAACATAACCTGTTTTGGGGGATGGGAAGGATGGGGTGGCTGGGTGATGGACATTGAGGAGGATATGTGCCATGGTGAGAAAAACTAAATTTAAAAAATAACCTGTTTGATGCAATTTACCTCTTCCACTTGAAACAGCAATTACAGTATTTCCACAAATGCAATGATAGTGTCTTTTATTTATGTTTTCTTATAGAATACAAAATTTGGTTTTATACCTACCGCTTGTGATGTAGATTTTATTGATCTAGTTTTATCAATAGTGAAATTAAAGTTCAGATAGCTTGTCTTGGGTCACATGGCTAAGAAGTGTTAGAGTGGGGACAGGAATAAGATCTCTTGTTTTCAATGTAAATATTCTCGATAGACAATCACATACCCTCTTATTGTGCCCTCCAGGGAAGCTTAACAGCAATCTGGAGATGGGAGCCCAGTGGAAAACGTGTCCATCTAGCCACGTGTTCCATTCCTTGTGCTTTCTTTTCAGATTGTTGTGGAGGGCTCTGACCTACATTTGAAGACCATTCATAGAGATCACAGATAAATGAACATGACTTTATAGACACCAAGGTTCTTGACTTTGGGAGTATCATTTTTACTTGCCATTCATGTAATCCAGTCAGTCATCAAATTCCTCCATAGACTATTACTAATGAAAGCAGTGAAAATAGTTTTATTTACTACCCAGGCACCCACATATTCATCCAACAAATATTATTGATTGAGTGCCCCATACTTCTCCAAGACCTTGAGGGCCCCAGCGACAAAAGCAAAACACTGTAGTCATTCAATTCAAAATATTTCAATCTTTCAAGGGGCCATCATGATTTTTTTTAAAGACTTATTTATGTTTTTGAGAGAGAGAGGGAAATAGAGTGGCAGGTGGAGGGGGGTGTAGCAGAGGGGGAGGAAAACTCAAGTGGATTCCATGCTGAGTACGGAACTGGAAGCAGGGCTCAATCTCATGACCATGAGATCAGGACCTGAACCAAAACCAAGAGTCTGACCCCCAACTGACTGCACCAGCCAGGAACTCTTGAAGTGGCTACCATGATTTCGATGAGAAAATTAAAACTTAGCGTTGTTACTCACCATCTTGTATAGATCTTGTATAACTTCTAAGTGTAAGAGACAGAATTTAAATCCAAATAGGCCTCAGCTGAACAATGCTCTCCCTTTCTCTTCCTCCATATCCTCACATCTGTGACTCCATTTTCATTCATTCCATGGGTATCAGCCATATCTGGTGCTCACTGCCTCACAACTTAATTGCTGCATCAGTTTCCTGTCTGACTAGTTAGCCTCTAGCCTCTTTTGATTCAAATTTTCTATTTGATTTTACACATTATAGTCAGATCAATCTCCTTAAAACACAAGTTTCTTCATTTCAATAGCCCACTAAAAAAATTTCAGTACACACCATTCTCTTTTCCAGCAGGTGAAGTCCAAACTGTTTAGCAAAGTATTCCAGGTTCTATGCATTTAGTTATAACACACCATCTAAACTGATTTCTCTGACTATGTCTCTTCATAAACCATGCCTCTCCCCCTCCCCCATAAGACCCCTGTCACTCAACCACATCATATCCTTCCTGCTTCTTGTCTATATTCAGTTGTTTCTCCTATCTGAAATATCCTTCTCCTCTATTTCGTTATCCATGCCTTACTTCAAAGCTCAGGTGAAATGCCAGTTCATTTATTTTGGTCCTTCCATCCTTTCTAGTACATAGTAATCTCCCTTTTCTAAAATCTGAATACACTTTATCAATCCATCTAATTGTATTCTGGTGACATAATTACTCACCTGCTTTCTGTGTCTAGTTCCTGTGTTAACACTTAAAACTCAGAAACCATGTCTTAACATTGCTTTTCAACTTCCCCTCAGTACTGTGTACATACTTAATAAACACTAATAATCGTATTTATTAATATAGTAATTGTACTTAATATGCTATTTACTAATATAGTTCTCATTAAACTCAGGAATAAGAGACATACTATTATTTGGACAGATTTTCTGTTTGCACACACAATGACATCTTGCTAGTATTGTATTTGAAAAGAAATCATGTACATTGCCATTTTACCTATATTTTTAACTGCTTTTTATTCCATTAACTTACCAATATTTCTATTAAGTTACCACATTTTTGATGTTTTAATTTGCAATGCTTTTTATATTTGATCCTCCTATGTTTGAATAATTACCACTGTAGTACAATTGCTTGTCATTTTATTCCTGAATATTATTTATAACTCTCTATGAAAGAATAGTCTACCTTATTAACAAAAGAAAGAATAAATAGAGTCAAAAGAAAAACTCTCCGAAGTTCAAGCAATTAAGAGAAATGAAGGCATAGTACTCCAAGAAATTACAGTCAGTTTATTAAAAACGGGCAAATAAGCAGATAATTACAATACAGGTATGATAAAGTAGATATAGAAAAAGCATCAAAACAAAACTGGATGATGGGAAGAGAAAGGTTGACAGAGAGATAGAAAATGGGGAAAAGTATAAGAAATGGCTTTCTGGACAAAGAGGTGCCCAGCCTGAGTCTGGAAAGATTACTAAACTAATCCTAAGAAGATAAGAAGACTTAAGGGAGATGTTCTGGGCAGAAATTATAATTCAGATATTCTCTCAGTGTATTTATAGTTCTCGTCATAGAATACTCAAGATTACACAGGTCATTCCTGACCCATTCAGGGTCCTGGCAGGACACAGCACACTCCAAGAAGGTAACTGGCTATCACAGATTATGAGCAGGGTCAAGGGAAATCAACAGAGAATAATTCATACTAGGACTAGCAACACTAGGAACTGTTACAATCCTTGGGTGGGCAAGAACAATGAGAGGGAGGGAATAATTACCTGAACCTGGAGAAAATTAGTTCTGAAAGGCTCTGAAAGGAGGCATGGCCTTTGGCAGAAAGATGTGTCCAACCTGCTACACCCAAGCAGAGAAGGAGCCAGGGTAATAAAAATCTTGGGCTTAATTTCTTCCCAACCTCTGCTCTCTTAATACTTCTCTCATGGCTGTCGCCCGGTGGAAGCCAGCAAGCAAGTGTTGTGGCCGTCTGCAGTTCTGCTCCCTGGAACACACAACAGAGAGGAAGAATGGAAAGTAGATCTGGAGGGGCAAACAGAAAAGATTTGGCAGAGTTCCTTAATTTGCCACAACACAGAGAAAATCAGCCTATATCATTTAAAATATTCTACAAAGCACTTGAGAATGCCAGCAAAGAAAAATATCCTCAAAATCTCTCACAACTGGCTCTTGGCAACATTGCTCCCAGAGTTGAAAATGTTGGCTCTGCAGGGGATGCCTACACACCTGCCTTCCTACCTCAGGCAGGTTCTCCCCCTTCTTTCCTCCGTACAGTTTTTCCCTATATCCAGGATGGTTCTAAGCACATCCACACTCTCTGGAGTCCAGACTTAGAAAAGGAAAACTAGTGGCCCCAAGGCTTATCTACTGTCATAGGACTTGCTTCTTTCCATCATGATTGAAATTGGAATGAATCCTTGCTTTAGAGGATTCCTCTCCATCTACCTTGACTTTAACCTATGGCCCTTGCAGAATAATAATGTGCAATTGAAACAGCCTAATATTTGTACAAGGAGTGCAGTAGCAGAGGGTTAATTTTATCATATTTCTTCTAAATTATCAAAAAAAGGACAACTCTGTCCTCTTTTACATTTCTTGATATTTGGGTTATTGAACTTTAATAACTATGGATGTCCTCAACACTACAATCCAGCTAGAGCCTCACAAATCCAGAAAGATGGGGGTTTCTCCCTTAAAATAACATAAAGCACATAACTCGTATCCTTTTTGCAGTTTGTAAGTCTCTCACTTCCAGGCAATTCCAAGCTGCATCTCAAACGAAAATATATGTGTCTCCAAAAAACAAGCAACAATTTGCAATCACACTATAATTAAAATCTATTTTGAAGAAGATACTTTTCTCAAGAGGACACATAATATAGAGATGAAATTCTGCTTACAACACAAAAATATTATACATTGTTACCTAAGGTAATTTAACTTCTTGGAGTCCCAACTGCTCACATATCTCAATATCTACTTGTGGTGGAGACCCCAGGACCCCAAGACCACCCTCAGGTTTAATGATAGGCTAGGATTCACAGAACTCAAAAAAGCTATTTCACTCAAGATTACAGTTTATCACACAAAAGAATGCAGATTAAAATCAGCAAACTGGGGCACCTGGGAGGCTTAGTCGGTTAAGTATCTGCCTTCAGCTCAGGTCATGATCTCAGGGGCGCACATGAGTTGGTCCAGGAGAAGCCAGATCCAAGCTTCCTATTGTCCTCCCTCAGCAGAGTCACAGGAACAACACTTAATTCTCCCAGTACCATGTGTGACAAGACATTCAAAGTCTTGCCAACCAGGGAAGCTCATAAAGCCTTGTTGTTCAAGCTTTTCACTGGGGCTGGGCCACTGCCCTACATTACTGACCTTAGCTATTCAGTCTCTAGCGCCCCCAGAGGCCAAACTGATATAGCACAGTCTATGACCCAAAACAAAGAAAACCCGGCATTCACCATAAATCACATTATTAGCATAAACTATCTGGTATGACCCAAGGTGCCAAGTGTACAAAGTTACTCTTATCGGGCTGAATGTTCCTGAGGACTCTGAGGTTATCCCCCAGTAGCTAGTTAAGATCCAGTCTTCATCAAGATCAAAAGCTTTTGCACAGCAAAGGAAACTGTCAACAGAACCAAAAGACAACTGACAGACTGGGAGAAGATATTCACAAATGACCTATCAGATAAAGGGTTAGTATCCAAAATCTATAAAGAACTTCTCAAACTCAACACTCAAAGAACAAATAATCTAATCAAGAAATGGGCAGAAGATATGAACAGACATTTCAATAAAGAGGATATCCAAATGGCCAACAGACACATGAAAAAATGCTCATCACTCGGCATCAGAGAAATACAAATCAAAACCACAGTGAGATACCACCTCACACCAGTCAGAATGGCTAAAATTAGCAAGTCAGGGAATGATAGATGTTGGCGAGGATGCAGAGAAAGGGGAACCCTCCTACACTGTTGATGGGAATGCAAGCTGGTACAGCCACTCTGGAAAACTGTATGGAGGTTCCTCAAAATGTTGAAAATAGAGCTACCCTACGACCCAGCAATCGCACTACCGGGTATTTACCCTCAAGATACAAACGTAGTGATCTGAAGGGTCACATGCACCCAAATGTTTATAGGAGCAATG
>CM052808.1:43239868-43343113 GCA_028533885.1 Nasua narica
AAAAAAAAAAAAAAAAGATCCAGTCTTAAAGGAACGCCTGGGTGGCTCAATCGGTTAGGCCGCTACCTTCGGCTCAGGTCATGATCCCAGGATCCTGGGATGGAGTTCCGCGTCAGGCTCCCTGCTCAGGAGGGAGCTTGCTTCTCTCTCTCTCTGCCTCTGCCTGCCACTCTGCCTGCTTGTGCTCTCTGTGTGTCTCTCACTCTGATAAATATTAAATAAAATCTTAAAAAAAAAAAAAGATCCAGTCTTAAGGACATTCACATTCAGAGTGTACAGTTTAGACAACTAGACCGGCTGGATTAACCCTTTAATACATACTGTCTATGGACTTGTTAAATAGAATTGTTTAAGAAAACAGTCCATTGCTTTGGTTTGCCGGTTAAAAAAACAAACAAACAAATAAAAAAACTAGACTTTTGCTGAAGTGTATTCAAAGCTTTGCTTCTAAGATAGAAAAGTACTTGTAGTTTCAAAATAAGAAAGTTTTTGGTGTCTCTTCTCCCCCTACCTACCTTCATGATTTTAAAACTCTCAAGACAAAGTTTTAGCCACAGCTTTAACTCAAAGTACATTGTACTTCCATTATCTCCAGTAGCTGTTAAAGGAACAGAACCTCTACCAACTATATGGCTAGAAGGAAAAACTCAGATCCAGGAAAATGGCAAAAGAAAGCAAATTCCCTTTTGGCATGTTGTTCTTCAGGTTCCTGCCATTTCAGCTTTTAGGAGCTGAACCCTGGCAAGTCTCAGTCTGGACCCAGCAAACTAAATACATTCTCAGTCGAGTCAAGTACATAGAAATCAAGGGACATCTGGGTGGCTCAGTTGGTTAAGTGTCTGCCTTCAGTGCAGGTCATGATCCCAGGGCCCTGGAATCAAGTCCTAGGAGCCCCATGCTCAGTGGGGAGTCTGCTTTTCCCTCTCCCTCTGCCTGCCCCCTCTCCTTGCTTATGCTCTCTCCCTCTATCTCTCTGACAAATAAACAAAATCTTTAAAAAAAAAAAAAAGAAAAGAAATCAAGTAATAATATCACCAAACTAACAGTGGGAGCTCGGTGTAGCTCAAAAGAAAGAGCAATGGATAAAATGAAAATGAAATTCAACACATTAATATTAAAAACAGGTTATCTTATATTATGTAATTCTTTATCTTCTGTTTTATAAATTCTTTATCTTCTTGTAAATTCTTTATCTTCTGTTTTATAAGCATTCTTTTTGATGAATACTATTCTTTATCTTCTGTTTTATAAGCATTCTTTTTGATGAATACTATTTTCTTTCCTACATTTATTATATTTTAGACATTTATTGATTTCTATTGAAACATTTCTAAAATATTCATCTTTCAGATAGATTATTGTTGAACTAAGCTGTTTTATGAAAAAGATACACTGTATTTATAATCCAGTCTTTTGAGTTGTATTCTACTGCCCCTAATGGGTCTGATATGAAAAAGATAAGATAGAATATAACCAAAACAAATGAAAGAGCCTTTAAAGAAGGTTCATTTTTACATCTTTTCTTTGGTGACTCTGTAACAGAACTTGCTAATACTTGCATACTTTAAAGAACAAAACTAAAGGACAGGATGTAAGCACTTGGGTGAGTGACTTGAGTATAGCAAGTGCTCTGACTACTAGGCTTTGCTAGAACTGGAAATTAGCCAATAAAAGTATAAATTCAATTGCATTACTTCGAAGCAATTAAACTTGCCTGATCACTTTGGCTGCTATAGAAAAAGAGCATTTGCTGTGTCAGGATGAGATCAGTTGAGAGGCAAGATAGTACAGCATGAGGTAAAATACTGATTTAAATTTTGCCTCAAGGTCTAGAGGGACTTGCTTTCATTTACTAGAAATAAGCAAAACATAAGAAGGTTTAGTGCCACATATAAACAGTTATCAATCAAGATCTCTACCTAATGTCAATATACCTTAGGGGAAAGCTAAATGACTTGTATGCAACACAATGCTTACTGAACATTAGAAGAAAACCTCAACATGATGACAAAAATCATATTTTATTTTTATTGAACCATTTATTGTGAATGATAAAATAATTGCAAAGATTAAATGGCAGAAATGTCTGTCGTTTGAATTGAAGTATTTATCTCTTTCCTTTCAAGAATGCATAAGGCATATACATTTATTCTGACATTCTGAGCTCAAAGGAAGCATGTGGTCAAGTGCTTCAGGTTGGATTTCTTGGCCTGAGTTATGAAGGAATTAATTTAACAATTTATTTTTAATGATGCATTGCTATCCTGTGTGTCTTTGTGCTTGGGTGATCAAAATAACTTGAGAGATTGAACACAGCATGATTTCCTTTCCAGCGTTTCCTACATAATAACTATTTGAAAAGGTTTTTTTTTAATCCTCAGTGCTTTAGCCAATATCATGTATAGTAAAACCATTTGGCTGCCATTTTCATCCAAGCATCCAAGGCTACCTTCTCCTCTGTATTTCAACTGTATTCTCCAGGCCACCAACGACTCTATCATCGCAGAATCAACACTAAGCAAAGCTAACTCTCCTGAAACATCTTTCTTCTGTGTGACTATTTTTGTCAAGCATTCTCCCTTTACCTAACAGATTCTTTTCTTCCTCTTCTCTGACTTTTCTTTTTCCTGCCAATCCATAAAATAGGGTGCTCTGCACATTCTAGTTCTCCACTTATCTACTCTTTTTCCTTGAAGTGATTTCTCTTAGTGATATTGTAATTTCCGTTGTAAGGAAATAACCCCCAATTCAGTGCCTCTATCCCATCCCCTTCCTTCTTGTGCCATTTCTCCTTCTCCTAGTGGCTGATAGACATTTGTCAATCCATGATCCCCTGGAACTTCAAGCTAATTGCGTCACCATTGAGAATGTGTTAACCTTCCACAGTCCATCTCTCTTTCCTTTCAGCCCGTCATTCAACAATTAATTTTTGAATACTTACTACATGCTGGCTTTCTTTCTTTTTTAAGATTTTATTTATTTGTCAGAGAGAGAGAACACAAGCAGGGGGAGCAGCAGGCAGAGGGAGAGGGAGAAGCAGGCTACCTGCTGAGCAGGGAGCCCAACATGGGACTCAATTCCAGGACTCTAGGATCACGACCTGAATTGAAGGCAGATGCTTAACCAACTGAACCACCCAGATGCCCCTACATGCTGACTTTCTTCTAGATCAGGGACCAACGAACTTTCCTATAAAATCTAGATAATAAATATTTCCAGTTTTGCAGGTTCTATGTGTCTGTAATGACTACTTAAGTCCACCGTTGTAGCCAAAAGCTACGTGAACATGGTTATACTTCTGGATGCTGAAATTTTTATTCATATTTCACATAATTTTAAAATATCATAAATTATTATTTTTCTTTTGATTTTTTTGTCATGGGCCACAGAAAAAGTAGTGATAGACTGGAAGACTTACTTTTGTGGTAGCTACTGAACATTCAGCAATGAACAAGAGAGATAAGCTTCTTGCCCTAAATATTCTAAAATTTTAAAAGAACTTCTCTTTCTGCTAATAGTGACTTTTTCCTCTATTCATATAGCAACTTATGTCAAGTTTATTCCTTATTACTTAGACTAGAATCCACTCAGTGATTAAGCACTTTCAGGTTTTCACATTATCAAATAAAACAAGTTTATAGTGGAAGGAAAAAAAAGAATCTCTTAAGTATTAATCTCAGTTTTGTATCATTCTAAATTCTCTCAATACCCACATAGAAATCTTTGTAATTATAAATAGTTAAAAAATATTTTGTAGGGGCGCCTGGGTGGCTCAGTCGGTTACGCAACTGCCCTCGGCTCAGGTCATGATCCTGGAGTTCTGGGATCGAGTCCCGCATCAGGCTCCCAGCGCCATGGGGAGTCTGCTTCTCCCTCTGACCTGCTCTCTCTCAGTTTCTCTCTCTCTTTCTCTCTCAGATAAATAAATAAATAAAATATTTTTAAAAAATATTTTGTAATTAAAGATTTAATTTTTTTCATTTTTCATCCTCTATATTGGCATTACCTTTTTAAGGTGGTTTTTTTTTTTTTAACAGTTTTGTGAGATATACTGGATATGTGATCCTGTCTACATTTTTGGTCATTTTTTACTTAGGTATTACTTTTTTTTATCACAGCTTTATTGAGATATGATTCACATACTACAAAAGTCACCCTTTAAAGCCAACAATTCGGATTAGAATATTCAATTTAGTATATTCAGAATTGTGCAACCTTCACCACTATCTCATCTCACAATTAGATCACCACAAATAGAAATCCCATATCCACTGGCGGTCACTCCCCATTCCCTACTCCTCCTGGCTCCTGGCAGACACTAATTTACCTTCTGTCTCTATACTTTTGCTTATTCTGGACATTTCATACAAATGGGATCACGGCCTTTGTGTCTGGTTTCTGTCACTTAGAATGTTCCCAAAGTCCGTCTGCACATCAGCATGAGGACTCCACTTCTTTTTGTACTGAATGATACGCCACTGTGTGGATAGACCACATTTTCCCTGGTCATTCAACGGTTGATGGACATTTGGGGTGTTGCCACTTTCTGGCTGTTATGAATAATGCTGCTCTGAGCACTCATATATGCTCAGGATTTGGTGTAAACAGATGTCTCATTTCTCTTGGGCTTACCCCTGGGAGGGGGCTTGCCAAGTCATGTGGTAACTTGGCCTTCAAGATTGTGGAAATGCAGCAGCATCACTTTACATTCTCAACAGCAATGTAGGACGATCCCAGTTCCTCCAAATCATAGGTATAACTCTTGTTTTCTCTGACGACGTCCAGGTTCAAATCTCTCCCACCTTATTCCTAGATGATTTTTTTTTCCTAGATGATTTTAATAGCCCCATTGTTATCTATTCTGTCTTCAGTCTTCCATCCCCTGCAATTCATCCCACAGTCCCATTAACATCAACTTCAACCCACCTAACCACTATTTGCTGTCCTTGCCTTACCCCACCAAACTCTCAATAGTTATCTCCAACCTAGGAGATAGACTGCTAAGAGCTTATTCTGCAAAAACCTTCCAGGTTCAAAGGTCAGCAAAATTAAAGAGTTGTTTCCCAATAACTTTTCTTCTTCTGCAACCAAGACTCTCCAACTCAACCAAAACTATGCAGAACTCTTTGGTGAGCAGCGTAGGCTCCACCAACCTGCAGCCTGTGACCCACACATAAAACACCTTTGCGCTTCACTCTCCTCTCACCAGCTTAGAATTTTAATAATGTTTTAACATGAGGCCCCACATTTTCATTTTGCAGTGTGCCCTGTAAATTATGTAGTCAGTGCTGCCTATGAGAGTCGGGCTCAGTGTCTAACCCCATCCCATTCAGCAGACCTTCTTGAGACTCGACTGCTTTTGTTAAAATTGCAAAGCACTTGCCTTCTGTGTTTTAGGCCTACTCAATTCTTTATGTCCCTTTTATGACATTAATGCTCACCCAGTTTTCATTCCTGCTTTCGGTTTTCATCTTTATTTTTTAAGAGAAGTCATGATACCCATCATTATTTTATTTTTAGTTCATAGCCCAGGCTGACATATAACCTGAAATAGTTTAGCAACTTTATTTTTGACTTTGAGATACAGACTCTTTGGACATTTTCTTTGAAAGAAAAGAAAGAAAGAGAAAAAGAAAGAAAGAAAGAAAGAAAGAAAGAAAGAAAGAAAGAAAGAAAGAAAGAAAGAAAGAAAAAGAAGAAAGGAGGAAGGAAGGAAGGAGAAAGAAAGAAAGAAAGAAAGAAAGAAAGAAAGAAAGAAAGAAAGAAAGAAAGAAAGAAAGAAAGAAAGAAAGAAAAAGAAGAAAGGAGGAAGGAAGGAAGGAAGGAAAAAGAAAGAAAGAAAGAAAGAGAGAGAGAAAGAGAGAGAGAGAGAAAGAAAGAAAGAAAGAAAGAAAGAAAGAAAGAAAGAAAGAAAGAAAGGGGGGAAAAGTACTTTAGCTTAGAACAAAGGCTCTCATAGTAGAGGTTTTGATCAAATATATACCTTAATGATGTCAAGGCCCCTCGGGCGAAAAAAGAAAAAAAGGGGGAAAAAGTATGCATTGTCGTGGAAAAAATTTCTTGCCTGTAAGTTCTTTTCTATCCTAAAAAGCAGATAACCCCTTTCAGCTTTAGCAAGCACAAGAAATTAGCCCAGGTCTATAGGCATACTTCACTTTCAGAGAACTTGCATGCTCTTAAGCAAGTATACGTGAATTGAACTTTTATAAATTAGATACATTCTTTAACTACTTTAAATTGTAATCTCAGAGATAGAAGGTAGAATTTCACAAGACATAATTTAAAAGAAGGCTTTAGCCCTGCATTTTAAGTTCTAATCTTTTTCATTTGACTGCTGCTAACAATGTTACAGCCGACAGTGGAATAAGCCCATTTTTCAAACTAGTAAAATTGTTTGCATTTGTTGAGATTTTAGATACATTAAAATGGATTCAACTTTTCTGATTTAAAAAAAAAAACTTGAAGAATTGCCAGAAGATAGCAGTCTTTTTATCTATTCCACAACTAACATAAGTTTTTTTAAGACTATTTTTTTAAGAGAAATCTTAGGCTCACTTGAAACTTGAGAAAAAAGTACAGATTTCCCATATACTCCCTGCCCCTATGCATGCAGAGATTCCTTCATTATCAATATGTCTCACCATAAAGGCACATTTGTTACCAACAATGAGCCTACCTCAACATATTGTCATCACCCAAAGTCCATTGTTTACCTGAGGGTTCATTTGTGGTGGTGTACATTCTATAGGTTTGGACAAGTGTACAACGACATATATCCTTCATTATAATATCCTACAGAATACTTTCACTGCTCTAAAATCACTTGTGTTCATTCTATTCATCCTTTCCCTCCCCCATCCTTAGCAACAGAGTTATCTATCAGCTCTGTAGTTTTGCTTTTCCTGAATGTCATATAGTCATATAGTTGGAATCATACGGTCTGTAGCCTTTTCAGCTTGGCTTCTTTCACTTAATAATATGCCTGTAAGATTACTCCATGTATTCGCATGATTTGATAGTGCATTTCTTTTTGACACTGCGTAGTATTCCATTATCTAGATGTACCAGTTTCCTTATTCCTTCACCTACTTAAGGACATCCTGGTTGCTTCCAAGTGTTGGTAATTACGAATAAAATTGTTATAAACATCCTTCTGCAGATTTTTGTACAGACATAAGTTTTCAACTCCTTTGGGTCAATATAAAGGAGCGCAATTGTTAGATCATAAGAGTGTTTAGTTTTGTGAGAAACCATCAAACTTCCTTCCAAAGTGGCTGCACTGTTTTGCATTCCCAGCGACAATGGGTGCCGGTTCCTGCTGCTCACATTCTCACCAACATTTGGTGTTGACAGTGTTTTAGACTGTGGCCATTCTCATAGACGTGTACCTGTATCTCTTTGTTGCTTTAATTTGTACTTCCTTGATGACATATGAGGTGGAGCTTATTTTCATATGCTTACTTGCCCTCTGTGTATCTTCTTTAGGGCAGTAGCATAATGTTTTGCCCTACAATTTTCTTTAAGGTGGGCCTTTCCTTTCTTTGTAACAGTATTTTGCCAAAGTTTGACGAATCACTCTCTGTTTATCAGGCCACAAATTTTGGTAAAATTTCTCTGGATATGAAATAAGTAAGTGAAAAGTGAAGCATTAAACATGCCATTATTATTTGTCATCTAAACTTAAGAAAAAATGGAATTCCTGGTAATTGGCTTCCAAATTCGATCTTTGCATAGTTGTAAATTATGACCTTCTAATCTATTTGCTAAGTAACCTTACTGGCTTACTCTAAGCAGAGTAGATTTGTGAAAACACCACATCAATCACTTTACTGAAAATATGAAAGAATTTCCTCTGTTCGGCCAATTTATCTCTTCAGTCAGAATAATTAAATGCAACTTCTGGGAGTCCCTTGTAGCAATATAAAAGAGAAAAAGAAAAAAAAAGCTCTGAAATTTCACTTTGTAATGCTTCACATCTGCAGCTCTGAGTTGCTTAGATTTGGAAATCAACTGGATAGTTTATCTTTACTAAGTATTCCACAAGAGAATGGCTACTAATTAATTACTCATCAACAAAAACTATCCCAAATGAGAAGACACATCGAGAATACACACAACTATACTGTCATCTCAAGACAGAGAGAGAGCCTGATTCGGTGGCTTTCAGTCTGGCGGTATGTTAGAATCACTAGCCAACTGTGGCAGAGGTGAGGTGGAAAACAGGGCTGCGAAAATACCAATGCCTGCGTCCTACGCTCAGAATTTCTGCTTTAAGGGTACCTGGGTGGCCCAGTGGGTTAAGCGTCTGCCTTCGGCTCAGGTTATGAACCTGGAGTCCTAGGATCAAGCCTTGCATCAGGCTCTCTGCTGAGCAAGGAGTCTGTGTCTCCCTCTCCCTCTGCTCCTATCCCACTACTCTATGCACAAGCTCTCTCTAACAAATAAATCAAATCTTTAAATTAAAAAAAAAAGAATTTCTGATTTGTTTGATCGCGGTAGAGCTGGAGGCTGAATTTATTTTAAGTACCCCAGCTATTTCTAATGTGCATCTGTGGTCGGTAGAATTTTTTTTAAATCTCCATGGGTTTCAATACAGGGTCAGACATCTGAGTCATGGGTTGGTTGTGGCCATACCTGTGGCACGAAAAACGTTTTCAATATTCTCTGTCCGTGTAAAAGAACTTGTTCTGTCTCATGCTAACCTGCAGACGCTTTCTGTAGAACAGGGTCCGGAATTGTGATGGTGAAGTTTCTGTTTGCTTTATTTCACTTTGTGTTTCATCTGTGGGTAAGATAATTACAGCCGAGTCCCAGCAGCATACGGAAGTGGGCTGGGGAGAAGGAAACCAAATGAGGACAAAAGCACAAATACAAAAATAAACATAAGTCAAGTTTGTGCTGCTGGGTAGTTTTCTTTCATCTTTCTGTGAGGTTAATTAACTGCACAATATGTCTTTGCCACTCTGATGCATCCAAAGCATCCCAGAAGGCTCCTCCTCCACGATCTAAATTATAATGATGGTTGAATGATAGCAGAATTTTTAGTTAAACTAGAGTTAAGTGAGTGAGTCTGGGCAACGTGAAAGTGTACCTTCACCATTACCCTTATCGTCAACTGAACTGCCATTTTAAGGTCTCAGTGAGGCCAAGAGCTGGAGCTGGTGGGTTCCTCCCACGGGCACAGGGCACTCTGGCAGCGGAAGGCCTCGCCCCACATCGTCTCAAACCCATCGCATGCCCCTGTGAACCACATCAGATTTGCTTTGAAAGTTTTGGAAGGAGTATCATGAATTTGCTTTTAAAATTATTTGCCTATGAGCCCACCACTTAATTATATTGACTATTATTTCTCTGCAACTGTTGTCAATTGAAAAAAAATTAGCCCACAGACTGTTTTCAAATTATCAAGATGATATAGGATTACATTTTGTGGACACTTAGTTAAACATTATTTATTTTGTTTCTTTAGATTTTCTCTTTATGTCTTGCATCCGATGTATCTTTTCCAGTTCCAGGTGTCTTCATAGACCCCTAAAATCCCTCGGGGTCTAGACTTGTGCCTACATATGTGATAGATACAAATGAATCTTTGTTGCCCCAACCCTCAGATTCCAGTGAGAGACTGAATATACAAAGGGACAGTGATCAGACACATATGACAGTAGAATTCTGAGCCACAGCAGTCATGATGTGGTCCCTGACAGCCAGCTTCTCTCTGCCCTGTCCTCTCCAATCAGATGTGCCTAAAGCCTTCCCATTTTCCCACTTCCTTACCTGCCTTTGAGTCTCTGGCAAATGCAAGTGATGGTGGCTGATCCCTTTGCTGGAGCCGACTCTGAATAGCCTCTTCATGTTCTCATTCAAGCGGCCTTCCTTTATTTCCAACTGGCAAAGAAACAGTAGAAAGGGGCTAGGGACAGAATCTACATTTGACTTCTAATGGTATCTCTCATTCCCGTTTGCACTTGTTTTTTTAAAAAGTCTTGGGGCACTAGGGTGGCTCAGTGGGTTAAAGCCTCTGCCTTCAGCTCAGGTCATGATCTCAGGGTCCTGGGATCGAGCCCCACATGGGGCTCTCTGCTCAGCGGGGAGCCTGCTTCCCCCCATCTCTCTGCCTGCCTCTCTGCCTACTTGTGATCTCTCTCTGTCAAATAGATAAATAAAATCTTTAAAAAAAAAAAGTCTAGATGATATTATACAAGCAATGAAGGAGGAAGAAATCAACAGTTTACACTGCATGGACTGAAGAATTTGTTAATTTTGTGCCATAGCAGTTACACTCTGTTTTAGTTGATAAAATACTAAATGTATTTTAAGATAATAAGGTTTTGACTAATCAGATTTGGAAACAGATTAATCTGTAGGGAAATGGCCCTTATTCATAAAGCTAGATAAGCCCTGCCCAAAGGTAAAAATCATTTGGGATCATCCAAATCCAACCAGAAGTATTAATAGAAGGAGAAACGGCTGTCAGTCAACTGAATGTCAAAATCATTTTTCTTTTTTGATAACATGAAAAAAAATCCTTAGGACTATAATAGTTTCTATTAATGAACATAATTAAATGAAACTAATCTAATGGTAACCCATTTATTATCTTACCTTTATTCAATGCCTTTCACTGTATTATCTCTCAATCCCCCACTTAACTCCAAGAGCATAATATAGAAAGTCAGCAATTATACATTAACTGAAAAGATAATAATTAAGCTGTTGTGACTTATATGTGGAAATTTACTTGTCTCTAAAAGAAGACATATTTCTGTCTAAGTGCACTGCCATTTTACATAACTAGCAAATGAATTAATTTATGTAAAGCATTTGGAACAATGGCTGACACATAACAAACTCTATGTAATTAACAAATACCATAATAAGGTGGATTTAATACCAAAAGAAGAAAATTACGACCTAATGGAAAACTTCTCAGAGGGATAAAGTCAAAATTGTCACAACCTGAGAACAAGTAATTTTCATATATTAGTTTGTAGCTAATTGTTATGTTAAGATTCACCCTTTCCTACGAAAAGAGAGTCTTAGAATCAGAAAAATTCTAACTGGGAACCTTATGCCATCCTTCTTAGATGGCTCAACAAAACCACTCATTGTTAATCAGCTGACTCTTGGGACTTAAACCAGGACTTGGAAGGAATCAACGGCTCTTAAAGGAACAATGCCAGGGCTGTCATTCGCAAACCACAGGGTCAACCTTACCTTAACAGAATGTATATGCTTTACTTAGGTGAGACTACAATGTGTTTTCAGATATAATAGCCTTCTTAGTAACTAGGGAGAATGTTAAACCTGATTTATCTTCTCCATCGGCCCAAGGGCTCTGTCTCATTAGCATTTAGCAGAAGACTAAGAAATTTTTTTAACTTTTAAAACTAACATATTTCAACGTGCTTTCTTTTTCTTTTTCTTTCTTTTTCCTTTTTTCTTTCTTTTTTCTTTTTTCTTTTTTGCCATTCTGTTGGTGCCATCGCTTCTTTAAAAATCTTTTTTTAATTTTTCAGAGAACCTAGAATTTCAAACATGAGAGCTTCAAAATGGTCATTTCAGAAACAGGAGCTATGAAAAGGGACTGTTTCAAGCTGCAACAACTTCAAATGATTTGCCTTTTGAGACAGCAGGTGTTAGATTCAGCAGGGTCCTAATGCCAGGAACACATTTACATTCAAATTAAACTAAACGTAATTAGAAGTTATTTCTTCAAAGTAGGAACCCCTTTGTGTAAGAAAATAATTGCAACTCCCACTTATGCAAAATTTGAATTAAATTTTTACACTTAAAACATCCATCTTGGCCATATTAATAAGAATGCCGAAAACTGGCTCGATATTTTTCCCTTTTGAGTATTACTACTATGTATTTATCCTTCTGTTAACATTCCCATCATTTACTTTGAATGCCAATGTGAAAAACCAAAGGCGTATGTCCATATATATGTAAGACAGTGACAAAAACTCTACTTGTGGAGCATAAGGAATAACATGGAGCGCATTGGGAGAAGGAAAGAAAAAGTGAACTGGGAGAAATCGGAGGGGGAGACGAACCGTGAGAGATTGTAGACTCTGAGAAACAAACTGAGGGTTTTAGAGGGAAGACGGGTGAGGGGAGGGGGGTGAGGGGGTGAGCCTGGTGGTGGGTATTAAGGAGGGTACGTATTGCATGGAGCACTGGGTGTGGTACATAAATAATGAATCTTGGAACACTGAAAAAATTTAAAAAATAAAATAATTTTTAGAAAAGCAAAACAAAAAAACAAAAGTTCTAATTTTCATTATGATTACCAAAGTTATTTGAAACTTTTTAAGGATAGGAGACATAAACTTCTATGGTTCCAGCAAAACGCCTTCTCTCAACGCACCGTCTTGCCAGCAACCACTATTGATACCATACCTCCAGTAAACAGGTAAACTTTCCTGAATGTAAAGTCTGATGGCGATTTATCTGACCTGATCCCTTTGCAGTATTGTCCCCTGACCACTCCTTAGAAAATCTGTTTCTTTCATGTTTCACTGTCTGTGTTCTCTGCTATTTCTCCTCTTATGTTTTTTTCTATTCCAGTTCAGTCCTCTTGGCTGGCTTTTCTTTTCTTTATCACCTGGTCATTGAGTCATTCCCAGAGTTCTGTCCCCAGCTGATGTCTCTTTCCAACCTTCACCTACAATCTCACATCACGACTTTGACACTCATTTTTGCTGGTCACTTTCACCTTTCTGTCTTCTAGGACATTCTAATTAGCTCACATGCTCTACTTTCCTTTTCTTGACCAGCAGATGTCTAGGGTGATTATTTTCGAAGGTACATCTGCTGCCCATTTATAATTCAATGTCCTACAAAAACTTAAATTCAGCCTATTAAACACTGTTCTCATTTTCATATTCTTATTCATATTCTATCATCTTCTCATCATGAGAGCCTGTTTCAATAAATTATGCTGCCTCTCACCTAGTTATTAACTATTCAAGGCTTCTATGTCTCCTTTTTCCTTCACTCTCCATGTACAAGTCTGGTCTAGCATTCTACTTGCTAGCATTTCTTTAAGCTGTTTTTTCTTGGCCACTACAACTTCCTTTGGGTTGTCATCATTTCTTACCAAGATTCTGTATTAATTTCCAAACTCAAGTCCCTGTCTCTAACTATGTGTCATGGTAGGCAGAGCAGTGACTTTGCAACACCTAATCTCTGTAACTTACGGATATGTTGCCTTTCTTGGTAAAGGAACTTTGCAGATGTGATTAAGGTCAAAGGCCTTGGGAGGAGAGATCATCTTGGGTTTTTGAGGTATGCCCAATCAAACCACACAAGTCCTTAAAAATGGGACATTTCCAGGATGTAATCAAAGAGAGAGATATCATGACAAAGAAGAGTCAGAGAGATGCAGTGTTACTATCTTTAAAAATGGAGAAAGGGGCCAGAAACCAAGGAATCCAGCTTGTCTTCAGAAGCTGGAAAAGTCAAGGAAATAGGCTCTTCTCTAGAGCTTCCAGAAGGAAATGCAACATGCCCGTGCTTTGATTTTAGCCCAGTTTTGAGTCCTATGTCCGTCTTCTGGCCAATAGAAGAGTAAGATAATAAAATGGTGTTGTTTCAAGCCACTAAGCTTCTGGTCATTTGTTAAGGCAGTGTAGGAAACTAATACCCATCCCTCTGAATTATTTTTCACCTCACTATCAAGGAATCTTTCTAAAATGCCAAGATGCTCACATAAGCATGTGTATTAATTTTCTATGCTATGTAAGAACCACAAACTTAGCTGATAAACAACAATACACATACAGTATGTCAGTTTCCATGGATCGGGCATGACTTAGCTGAGTCCTCTGCTCCAGATGTCACCAGAGTTGGGACCTCATTGAAAGCTGTGTTCATCTCCCAAATCCACTAACCTCAGTTCTTATGGTTGTAGCACAGAGGCCTTTAACTTCTAGAAGCTTCTGAAAGTTCCCTGCCAGGAACCCTTTCTACATACCACAGATTATTTGTGCAGGTCAACAAGAGAACAGCCATTATTGCTTCCCCTTTCTCTGACCTCAAGTTGTTTTCTTAAAAGGCTCTCCCGATTAGGTCAAATCCAGACAGAAAACTTTTCTTTTTGTGTGTGGGGGGATTTTGTTTATTTTGTTTCTGGCTTCAAACAACACAAATTTATTTATTTATTTATTTATCTATCTATCTATCTCACAGTTTCTTTGTGTCAAAGATCTAGGTACGAGGTAGCTGAATCTTCTGCTCCGGGTGTCACCAGACTGAAATCGAAGTATCGGCCAGATCTACGTTATCAACTGAGCCTCAAGATCCTCTTCCCAGCTCATGTGGCTGTTAGTAGAATTCAGTTCACTGCAGCTGTGTAGATGACATCCCATTTTCTTGCTGGCATGGGATGAAATGGAAAAACTGTAAGAACCAGGAAAAGGCAGAATGATTAAGAATTCAGATCATTTTGGGAAGAAAGATTGGGTGACTCCCACCAAATAAGGAACAAAGAGCAGCTGGGGTTCTGACTGCGAGCAAGGGAAACATGGAATGGGTAGTGGAAAGTCGAAGCTACAGATATCAACTATGACCTCATGACCAATTACAGAAGTCAGGACTCTGGAGGTGTTGCCTATTTTGTCTTTGCTTGTTATATACATGTGTTTATTTTTTTCCCAGCTTTATTGAGATATAATTAACATATAACGCTGTATAAGTTTAAGATGTTCAACACACTGATTTGATACACTTATCTATTGCAAAATGACACCACAATATGGTTAATTAACACCGCCATCACTTCACACAATTATCATTGTGTGTGGTGTGTGTGGTGAGCAATTAATGATTTTCTCTTTTAGCAACTTTCAAGTATATAATACAGTATTGTTAACTGTAACCACCATACTGTGCATTAGGTCCCCAGAACTGATTCACCTTATAAGTAGAAGATTGCACCCTCCGACTAACGTCTCCCTAACCCCTGACAACCTCCATAATACTCTCTGTTTTTATATAATGAGGCTCTCAGGGAGAGCAGGCAGGTCTCCCAAGCTAGTCTGACCTTGCTTGAAAGAGCAAGAAAGGTAGCGTGGTTTGGAGATTTTACTGTTCTTAGGAATTGAAGCCATGCTGAAAGATCCCACACTCAGGCAACAGCTAATGTGGTTTGAATTTCCACCAGTGACAAAGGAGGAAGAATCCAGACCTTCTTAACATGCATGGATGTAGAGAAGAAAATCAAGGGGTGAAGCTTAAAAGTGTCAGCAATTAAATATCAAAAACTCCAATGATTGGAGTCCAATCATTTGTTGCAAAGGGATTTGGAAGATTTAAAGAGATTTCCAATATATGATCCTGGGAATGTATTTGCATAGAGATACTGTAAAGACACATATCTGAGTTATTACATGCACCATATGTACCTTTGCATTACCTACCCAACTCCAAAGGCACATGGGAACACAAGTAATTGCCTTTTTAACATGCATATTTCTCAGCACTAGACTTTGAACAACTTTAGGGCACGGAACATATTTTATGTGTCTTGGTGTTTCCAGGTTCTAACATAGTGTCTGGCACATAGTGAATGTTCAATAAATATTTATAGAATAAATGAAACCATTAACTCTCATATACTATAACATTTATTTTTAAAACACTTGAATGTAATTACTGTGATAGTTGGTATAACAGTTCAGCCTAGGGCAATTTGATAAAATGCACAATATTTTAATCAGAATTACATACTCTAAAGTGGTTAGTTAGCATTTTAAACACTCTTATCAGAAGTTCTCATTCCAGAGGCAGTTTCTACAAAAGTTTTAAGAATCTTTATTTTGTCATAAGCACTTAAAGGGTATGAGTTGGCAGAAAGGATGTTAAAATTTTTCATTAGTAGAGGGAATTTTGTCCACAAAAGATGAGTTGACTAGAAACACAGCATAAACCTGTCAGTCCTGGCATGAACATGGTATAGAATCTAACACACCTAATAGACTGTGATGTTTACAACTTAGGGCTCTGTTCAGCCTTCTGCTCAAAAATGTGCAGAAGAGTCTGAAACTCAGGGCTCCTGGGTACAGTCCTAGGGGACTGAAGCCCAGAGACTCAAAGCTAGGCTCTCATGGAGCTTAAAAGAACAACAGGAAGGATTGTTTTGGGGCCTGCTCTGCCCTCTCATATATGCTTTTAAATATGCAACTTTCTTTGCCACTTGCTTTAATATACGACCACATAGTGAGGTTGTGGGGGAGCCTACAACCATCAGCTACCTCTAATAATTAAAGGCTACCAATATCAGCAGAAGAAAATACAGTATGTAAACCACCAAACTGGCTTAGATAAGCTCTAAGCCATCCCATCTCTAAAATATACTACTTTATCATCATAAAAGGGAACATGCCTTAAGACCCTGTCAGACTTAGAATTAAGAAATATTTCACGAAGAGGGTCTGTATTAATTTCCCAGGGCTGTTGTAACAAAGTAATACAAACTGGTTGACTTAAAACAACAGAAATTTGTTGACTCACAGTTCTGGGTGCTAGAAGTTGAAAATCAAGATATTGCGACCCCCTCTGAAACCTATGCAGGACTCCTTCCGTGCTTCTTCCCAGCATCTAGGTTTGCTGGTTGCCTTTGACATTCTTTGGCCTGCAGATGCATCCCTCTGGTCCCTGGTCATTACATGACCTTCTTCTTGTGTGTCTTTGTCTCCCCGCGGCTATCTTCTTCCAAAGACACCAGTCATATTGGAGTTGGGGCCCACCATATTCCATCTAAACTTAACCAATTACATTTGTATTAATCCTCTTTCTAAATAAGGTCGCTTTCAGAGGTACTGGGAATTAGGACTTCAACATACGTTTCTGGGAGGGGACACAATTCAACCCACACCAGACTCTGTGAACTTGCCATCTGAGTTCCAGTTCCCAAAAGAGAGCTGATTCTTAATTTTTAATCAAGGACATTTTTTTTAGTTTCTCTTATGTAACGGAACTAAAATATGAGTCCTTGTTCTTCATGAGTTGTTAGCCTAATGATAAGGCGAACATGTAAGCAAATAAATACTGTGAAGGCACAGTTCCAATGAAGGAATATGCCTCATTATAGCGAAGCATAAAATTTGAGAGTTGAAAATAATTATAACAGATTCTGTTATCACTTTATTGAAAGTTTTAAAACACACACACACACACACATTGCCCTGAATGCTAAAATGCTCTAAGCTCCCATCAAGAACTTTCATTTCCCCTGAAAAGAAAGTAAGACTTTTTTAATATCTTATCTCAGAGAGAATAAGGCTAATGGCATAGGAAGGTGATTCAGCAGTTTAGAAGGTACTTTTGAATGCAGAAGACCAGCATCTGCAGAAAACCAGCATCTGTTTATTGGTTCCCACCTTGCTTGTGTTATAGGAAGGAATCAGGACTGTCAGCCTCAAAGAAGAATATATAACAATAGTGTTTTTGTTTTCAATGACAGGTCAAATCATGCTTCAAGCCCTTCACCGACAAAGAAAGCCTTTTTCCTTTGAAATATAATTTCTGATAAGTTGAATGCTTGTGTAACCCCTATTTACTATGTACTTAACATCAGAGAGGCAGGGCAACACATTCACTTCCTATAAAGAGAAACCGAAAACAGTAATAACAACGACCAAACCTTAATTTTGCTTTTCAGTAGCACGGATGAGGTAAGTCTCAAAAGGGATTTCAGGAAAGCTCCTAACTCCAGGCTCCAACCAGGGATGGCAAAGCACACAGTGCTCCTTAGATAGGGAATTTGCAGCTCACCCACTGGCCCCCCGACTGGTGAGAAGACTGGATTTCCTGCCTATAGTATCCTAGGCCCTCCTCGACATACTCTCTCTCCCCCTGAGATTCCTAAACCCTTTCTCTACATCTTTTTCTCTCCCTCCTAGGTCCCTCATCTCCTCAGCCTCAGAGTCAAAGGCCCAAGTATTTCTTTTCAACAGTTTTACTTTCTCTGATGCTAGAAAGGACCTCAGAACCCTTTGCCTGGTGGCATTTCTTTCCCACAATATGCTGAAAATGTCTGCGTCTTTCTTTGTTTTGAATTGCATTGGGTTGAGGGAGCTCTGCCCTCCCTTAGTTTGCTTAACTTGGAAAGTATCTGGACACAGAATTGGAATTAGCAAGTACCATGCACCAGCTACCAGGGGAGTAGGAGAAAAAAATTCTCCCACACTCAATTTTGGAGGAAAATTTCATGCTATATTAAACTTAAGCAGATGCACGTAGAGATTCCAACCATGTCCTTTTACACTATAATTTTCGTATATATATATGTTACAGGAAGAGGCTCTGTGAACCAAAGAAAGAAAGAGAGGAAGGACAAAAGGGAAGGGAAGAAGAAAAAGCAAAAAGTCTAAGAATATTTGCTATATTCTTAGACTCTAAGAATATAGCAAAAAGGTTTTTACTAATATTGACACTTTGGAGGATGGGGTGAAGGACAAGAATTTCCATTATGAAATTAAGATTTGAAAGACTAATGCCAATAATGATCTTTTCCCTTTGCACCATTCATGGAAAAGTTAATATGTATCACTTTTTAACAGTAATATTGGATATATTCTATTTATTTTTAGGTAAAACAAAAACTCTTGAGTTAGGAGGTGCCGTGGTAGCTCAGTGAGGAATCTACTTCTCCCTCCCCCTCTGCTCCTCCCTCCACTCCTCCCCCTGCTCACTCTCTCTCTCTCTCAGTCTCTTTCTCTGTCAAATAAATAAAATCTTTAAAAAAAAAAAACCTCTTAAGTTAATGATTTTTTCAAACCTAATAATATCTTCCAATACCCTAAATGTCTTCTTAATACTCTAAAATTTTTCTTTTAAAAAAAAAGGATTTTATTTCTTTATTTGAGAGAGAGAGAGAGAGCACACACGTGAGCACCAGCACGAGTGGGGGGAGGGGCAGAGGGAGAAGCAGACTCCCTGCTGAGCAGGGCAGCCCAGTTGAGGGCTCATCCCAGAACCCCAGGATCACATCCTGAGCCACAGGTAGATGATTAACTGACTGAGCCACCCAGGCATCCCTATTCTAAATGTTTTCTAATTCTAAGAAATGTTTTAAAAAAAATTCAATTCTCTCTGACCTTTTCACCTTAAATAATTTTTCTGAAAAACTATAATTTAATAATAAAGTAAATAGTCTTTACACCAAGAGTAGTTTGTGCAGAAAATGTCAAATGGTGTGATATAATTATCACATACAATTATAAAGCAACTTCTCCAAGCCTGATGGATATTAACTGATAAGGAGTTGCCCCATGCATACTGTGCTCAGATTAAAGGATTTATCCCCTAGTAGGATCCTTGCTGGTAATTTTTTACATTCTCAAGGGTCCATTTGCAACCCACAGGTACAAAAAGAGTTTAGATGATCAAATTTACTCCAGCTTTCATCATCAAAGATACCTATTGAATTGTACCACTCTGTGAAATAGATACTTTACTGGCATACATAAAGATAATAGATATGTTCTAAAATTCCAAGATATGTTCTAAAATTTATTTTTTATTTCAATATGAGCATGATAAGCAAATAATGCCCCCCCCAAGATGCTATATTCTGCTTCTCAAAACCTGGGAATATATTACTTTACACTTCAAAGGAGACTTTGCAGGTGTGAATAAATTAAGGCTCTTTCACTGGAATGTCATGAGGTCCTTATAAGATGCAGACAGGAGGGTCAGGTCAGAGGAGAGACACTGAGAGGAATGCAGGCAGCCTCTAGAAGCTGGAAAAGGCAGGGATGGATCCTCTTCTTCAGCCTCCAGAAGGAATTAAGGCATTGATTTTAATCCCTTAGGCCCCATTTCAGATTTCTGGCCTCCAAACTATAAGATAATAAATTTGCGTTGTTTTAATCCACTAAATTCGTAGTGATTTGTTACAGTCACAATAGGAAACTAATACGGTGGGTTGTATCACTTGGCTTAAGAGAATCAATAAAATGTAATATTTGAGAGCGTAGGCTTTGAATTCATACAGGCCTAGTTAGAATCAGCTGTTCCTGTCACACACAACTAGGATCAGCAATTAATATTCGCAAGCTTAAATATTTCTCCTTTGTAAAATGGATTTTGAAAATAGAGTTTTTTGAAAAGATTCAAGGAGGTATTTGTACAGCACTTTAAATAGTTTTAATTCTTAACAAGACCCTGCTCCAAATATTAGCCACCATAATCATACACTCTGAACATCCCATGTTCACTATTTTTTACTCTTGTCAGAGGAATCCTGAAACCACCTTGACTTAGGTAACTGTTATTATCCCCTCGTTGGTAGGAAGGAAATGAAACTTCAAAACAGAATTGAACCAAGTTATCCAGAGCCACTCTCAGGATATTATGGTTAAATATGAAGTGAAGATAGAAATGCTGAATCTGGAAAATACGATCCATCTATAATATTGCAAAATGGAGGGAAGAATATAAGATTAAATTGTAACTTGGTTCACATTTTTTTAAAATATTCTTTTTCAGAAACAAAAGCATAATCAGGCAATTTGTAGTCAGCTTTCTATTATAGATACCAAATCATACTCTTGGCAAACTTGAAGGTAATTGACTTTTTATTCATTGTTAAATACCTGGAGCCGTAACTTTAACCTACCTTATAAAACAAATGTGACTTTTTATTTTCACATCAGGATATTTTTAAAAGGTTAGTGTGAAGTGCCTATAAATATGCAAAGATTTCAACAGCTAAGACAAACATCTCAGTAAATAACTTAATTGAGCTGTGAATATTTAGTGATTGAAATCCGATTACTTTGTGGCTTAATTTGTGTACTGCTTGACTGCTCTACAGTTTCAGGCAATTTAACAATGTAGACAGTATATGAAGATGGAATGTTAAATAGTGACTGAGGCATTTGAAGTAAAAATGTCTGTGTGGTGTTCATTTTTTAAGCATACCGCTGAGTAGGACACGAGCTCAATTCAAAGACTCCAAATAGACAGAATATATAAGTCATGGAAGGCACAGATTCTCTCCCCCCACATGTTTGGATAATTAGTTTTACCTTCTTGTTGAATTTTTGGTGATCATTAGGCTCATAAAGATTAATAGCATAGCACACAAAATCACCTTCACTCCTGTAAAATACCGTTTACTATATATGGAGGGTCAGTAAGTTTTTGTGATGACCTAATGCTTTCAGAAGACATGTAGAGTACAGGCTCTTTTGAGAGATTTCTTGTTGTCCTTAAACCCAGTTAAGTGAGTTTCTGATATTTTACAGAACTATATACCCAGACACTGAATTTTAAGAGATGGGTAATAAGTTAGGTCAATAAAGAGAGCGAATTTGGATATTGCATGCCAAACAAACTGAATCTTCTCCTCAGTGTGCCTTTCTACAAGCACATTCCAGAATATGGCTTTTATCATCAGTTCATTTTATTCCTCCTTCAGAATAAAGCTGTAAGTTCTGTCGATCTCCACCCTTGGCCCGCTACCTAAGCCACTTGGATTAATGCAAGAACTCCAGTTTTCTACACCCATCTCACGTCCCCCGCATTCCGTTCTTCTCACAGAAGCCAAATGGTCTTTTCAAAAACCAATCATGTCACTATTATCTCAAAACCGGTCAATGTCTTCTTGTTAAGCAGTTAGGAAAAAATCCAAAATCCTTACGATGAGCCTCAGGGTCCTGCTATGTTGACTGCTACCCACTCTTTATTCATACCAATATATCCACGTATTATAATTGCAACATCCGATCAATATCACAATACCAGTAAGATATTTTATATTCCTTTTTGTCATAAGAACTCTCCAAAAACTGAATCGGCACTTCTTGATTCAGGTTGGCACACCGCCAGGACACACTGGCCACATGTGACACTCACCCCACACAGTGCAATTCCAGAGGACCAACCCGCTCATGTCAATGAGGAGACCGGATGAGGAGAAAGGTAGGTCACAGAATACATTGTTTCCTTCACAAACAAGAAAATATTTTTCTAGAGTCAAAGAAAATGCCTAAAAAGTAAAATCTTCTCTCCAAACTAATAAGTATTCATTTCTAAGCTACATTATTTTATGTCAGTATAAATTACAAGTAGCTATTCAATAAATTCTAATACCTTATATTTAATAGTTGTTCCTTTTTCGAGCATTAACTTTTCACTTTACAATGATTACATATTAGTGTAACAAACTGTGAAGTTTCCATATAGCTACCTCATACTAAATGTGTCTTTACCAACAAAGAAGTAACTCATTAAAACCATTTTGGCATTTATAATCAAATTAAAGCAACAGTAAGCACAACAAGGAGTTCATAATTACTGTGATAAATGTGGACTGATTATAGGGGCTAATAACATCCATCCTTAATATACGGTAACATTCTGTAAAGGGAATGTAAAATGAATTTAAACGCTTTCTAATTTTTAATTTCAATCATTTTTAAAGACCGAAAACTACTAAAACTGATTGCAAAGTACACAAAACTACACTCTATTCATTCTGCCCGAGTTAGCTTTTTGTCTGGTTGATTAAACTTTTTTGGCTTTTATATTGCTAAGAACTCAGCAATTGTTCAGACATGAAATGCCATTTAAATTTGGTGGTTTTAAATGCTCATTTGGACTTACTAAATAACATTATGAATGCCAGTACCTAAATTGCAGTGATCATTTAGCAACTAATGGGTCATCTATTCCCACAGTAGGAAAAAAAAAAAAAATCTTCAGATTAATCAATAGTCACAGGCACAGTCAGAAATAAGATTTTAAGTATAACTTCACCTAAACCCTCCATATCTCAAACACAGAATTAATATGAGCCGTTGATACTCTGAAATGAGAAGCTATTGTTGGCAAATTACTAAAACAGAGGCCAGTTTTAAGGGTCTGGCAAACCGCTTTTTCCATACTAACATGTTTTAGCTCCAGGTTGGATAGGCAATTTTCTGAGTTCTTGATAAAAGCAAGGTTATCCTTGTCTGTCCATCAGATGTAATTTCAGGCTTCAAGTAGAGACTGTTTTCCAGAAAGTCACCTGTGAACGCAAGCTTCATGTGCCCTCTCCCTTCATTATAGAGTCCCATATACTCTGTCCCTCGAGGCCCCAGCCTACGTACAGCTTCATCGTTGCTCTTCTAGCTCTTTCTAGTTTGATTCCAATCTTTCCAACCTTTTTTTCAGTCTCTTAGGTCTTCTGATGATGTTTCTAGGTCCTTCCTCCATTTCCATCTTCTATCTTAATTCACACATCCTTTCCAGAGATTATCGTACCCCTGAACTTTCTGCCTATGATCAATCTTTCCTCTTTCAATAAGTTTTTGTGGCATTGTAAAAATAACCTTTCCAAGATCATTATGTTCGTCTACATATTTATGACGAAACCTGTTACCTTGTGGAAACAGGTATTTTCGTTGTCTTCAAATTTTTCAGAAGAAGTGGAAGTTTCCCCAACAGAATGTGGTCTATAAAGCGGTGTTTCTCAACCCTGGCTGTGTGTAAGAATCACATGCTCGGACTGGGTGTACCTCCAAGATTCGGATAGAAGTGGCCCAGGGTGAGGCCCAAGCATCTGTATTTCTGGAAGTGACTATAATGAGTATTCAAGGAAAAAAAATCCACCCTGAAGCGTCAGATTGTAGAACTCTGGGTAAAAAGAGCAGCCTTGGGTAAGCAAAGTATTACTGGCTCAGGGACAATGGAGAAAAAGAAGGTGCAGAGATCTGATGACAGGCAGGAGACTTGCCTGGGAGCAGGGCACTGAGAACAGCTAGGAAAGCTGGCCACCAGGGAACGTGGGAAAACTGTCTGCATTAGAACCTATGAGCCCTTACTGAACAATTTATACTCAGAATTAAACAAGAATGATTAACAGAAAGACGTCAGAGAGGTATTTGGTGACTTAAACTAGCAATGGAATATAAACTAAAATAATAGGTCAAGCAGGAAACAATTAAAAATATATCTTGTCATGTGTTTAAGGGAATAAATAACTTAAAGAGAGATGGTCAAAATTAATGTGCAAAAAACTCGATAAAAAAAAATCCTTCTCTGGACCCTGCAACTGCTTCTTTTTTTTTTTTTTTTTTTAATTTATTTATTTATTTGACAGAGAGAGATCACAAGTAGGCAGAGAGGCAGGCAGAGAGAGAGGGAGAAGCAGGCTTCCGGCTGAGCAGAGAGCCCTATATGGGGCTTGATCCCAGGACCCTGAGATCATGACCTGAGCCAAAGGCAGAGGCCCTAACCCACTGAGCCACCCAGGTGCCCCCCCTGCAACTGCTTCTACCCATTTGCCTCTTCCTCTTCCTTCCATAGCCCAGCTGGCATCTCAGAAGTATTGTCCTACCTCTTGACTTCCAATTCGCTCATCCACTCACGGGGATGCTGAAGCCACTTTTGGCAAGATCAACAGTGAGCTTGTTATTGGTAAACCCCATGGACCTCATTCAATAATCTTACAGGGACTCAAGCAGGTTCGGACAGAGTTGACTACTCTCTTCAATTCCTCTTTCTTTGGCTTTTGCGATGCTGCTATCTTGTTCATTATCCTCTTCTAGCTAGGAAAATCTTACTCTGCTTTCCTAGGTTAACTTGTCCCTTAGTGTTCTGTTCTTCTTATTGTCAGGATTCTGTCTTCGGCTACATCTTACACACCACCTTCGCTCAGGCATTTTCACCAACTCCAATGATTTCAATTACTCTCAAGAGGCTGATGACGAACACTGCTCTGTCTCCTGCCCAAATTTCAAGGCCAGGCTCAAGAATTTGCATGCTCTCTCGTGTTGTCCTCGGGCACTTTACACTCAGTATGTTAAAAAAATGAATTTATGATCTTTCTCCCAATTTTTATTACCAGACTGCCCTAGTCATCCTAGTCAGAATTAAGAAACCATTCGTGACTTATATTTTTCTTGTATATACTAAAAGCTTTGACATCATTTGAAATTTCGTCAGAAAATGCAGAATCTCAGCCTTAACCCCAGACCTGCTAATTAGGAATCTGCATTTTTTTTTTTGCAAGATTCTCTTTTTATTCCATACAGTAAAATTTAAGGGCCACTTTTCTATAATTCATGCCTTGGAAACTCTCTAATTCAACACCTTTTTTCTCTGTGGCTACTGTCACAATCCAGGCCATGAGTCCTGAAAATGAGCTACATGTTACAATCACTTGGAGATTTTTTTTGATACGTGTGCCAGGTTCTGCCCTTGGAGAATCTGACTACATTAATCTACAGCAGAGTAGTACTCCTCAGGTTGTCTTACTCTGTAGCCAACACTGAGAACCACTCATTGAGGCCACGATCCCCTTTCAACTAGATTATTATAAGAGTCTCCTACCTGGTGTCTCTGTCTTCAGTCTTTCTAATTTTCCTTATTCTTAATAGAATGATATTTCTTAAAATGGGTTTAGAACCTTTCAGTAGCTAATGTTGACTCCATGCTAAATGCATACACTAAAGCAAGACATTCATGGCCCCCCTTCATCTGTCCCCTGCTTATTTATCCACAGCCATTTGTCACCACGAACTTTCCTTCCCTGTGTTCTTCAACAGTCAAACTGAATGATTTGCAGTTTACCAAATGGCCCATGGTTGTTTTTGCCTCTGTGTCGGCTCTTTTTTTTTTTTTAACAGCTTTATTGAGGTATAGAAGATATGCAAAGAACTATACATATTCAACCCATACAATTTGATGAGTTTGGACACATGCAAACACCCATGATACCATCACCACAATCAGTGTAATAGATATATCCAACACCTTTTAGAGTAGCCTTGTGTCTCCTTTGTTTTTATGTATTTATGTTTTTTGTGTAGATGTGTGTTGTGTGTGTGTGTGGCAAGAACACTTGGTCTGAGAGATACTCTCTTAAAAAATGTTGAAGTACACAACTTTCAGTAATTTCTAAACCTCACTGTGCTCGCCTATAGTGAAAAGACTTTTGTTATAATAACAGAAAGTAAAATAAACTATTTTGACATTGCCTTGAACTTTGGTAGTAAGAAATTTCTAATTTTCCCAACTGAACTTCTCCTAAGAATGGTATCTGTTGTGACTGCCTTACCCAAAGGAGACACCACAAATCAATTGATGGATACTATCAGAATAGAGGGGCGCCTGGGTAGCTCAGTTGTTGAGCGTCTACCTTTGGCTGGGTCATGATCTCAGGGTCCTGGGATCAAGCTCCACATGGTGCTCCCTGCTCAGCGGGGAGTCTGCTTCTCCCTCTCCCACTCCCCCTGCTTGTGTTCTCTCTCTTCCTGCGTCTCTCTCTGCCAAATAAATAAATAAAATCTTTAAAAAAAAAAAAAGTAGAACTTAAAAACCTAAGCTATATTAAAAGGAGGAAATGATGTAACATAATGAAATTTTGTTACAATGTATTTACTAAACATTTGTTAAGGACTTCCTGTATGTTAGGCACTGTGGAAGTTATTAAACCAGTTCCTGACATTAAAGATACTACTATGTGGGGAAAATAAAACATGCATGCAACAATAATACCTAATACTGACTTAGTACTTTATGTTAGACAGTATATATAATCCTCATTTCAACTCTAGAAGATAGATATGTTTAAAATCTTTGTATTGTAGACGAAGACAGCAAAGTTTCTTAATTTTCTCAAAGGCACCTAGCTAACAAGTGGGAGAGGTCAAATTCAAACCAGGTACTGGCTAACTCTCAAAGCCCCGCTGCTACGTACTGCCCTCTGCTAATTCTTTACAATCAAGGGATGATGGCTAAATGTCATCTGAGTGCCACATGCATTGGCAGTATAATAATCTCCCAATCTTACAGTCAAACAAGAAGCTAATTATCCTAAGATAAAAATTCACTCAGTCTTTTGATGCTGAAAATTTAGATACTTGGACACATCTGGTTGATTCACAGAACTTTTACTTTTCATCCAGATTGCTTGTCATTATAAATGCCATAACATAAACACAACCACACTTGAACTACTCAATTTTTTCTAAATGGACCTCAGAGCACTCATTGCTCTTTCAGAAATGTAATGTTGATTCTGATGCACTATCAGCTTCTGTGTGATAGCCTATAATTAAAAACTTACAATGCTTCATTACAAGGATATAAACTAGAAAATGGAAAGTTGTATTGGTGAAAAATCTTAACATTTCTTTCTTTCTCAAGAGCCTAGAAAAATGAGAAATACCACTGCTGTTGCAATCACCTCCGTGGACTGAGGAACTGGTGTTAATCCAACACCTCCTGCTCTAAGTAAGATGAATGGAAGTCCAGGCTCCTAGTACTGAAGGCAAAACACAGCAAAAGAAAAGTTATGGCAACAATGTCTACCCACTAGGCAGATAACAAGACAGGAAAGCTACAGGGTTAAGAACTTGTTTTTTTCCCAAAAAGACCAAATATGGTGTGTGTATGCTAGGTGTATATAAAGCCTAGAGCAACCTGGTTCAGTAATGGCGCTGCCCCATTATTTCACAAGGTCTATTCCTGGATAAGACATCTTAGAATAGAGATGTTAGCATTAAATTTTTGCTTGAAGAATACCCTGATGAGTCAGATTTTTCCTTCATGTAGAGCATCCTACTCACCCTATTCTACTAGTTTGATAGCTTCAGGGTTTTCCCTTACAAAGAAGGGTTTTGGCTATTTATCAAGCTATTTGCCTAGGAGATATCATTATTCATTCATTTATATATCCTTGTTTTATTTAAACCAATCATTTTTCAAAACATATCACTAACTTGATGTGTGGCATCTATCCATCTAACTAATCAATCACTTGATAATATTATTTGCCACCTGATGACCGTAAACAGAAAACACAAAAATTTGATCAAATACATTTCCATGCAGTCAAAATCATATCAACAATTATTTGGAAGGTTCATTGTGTGTTGCCCACATGAATAGGAATGAAATAATTCATCGCAATACCCCAGCAGTAGCCAATAAAATATGTAACTATGAGGATTTTTTGTTTTGTTTGCTTGCTTTTTTAATATTTAGAGTTATTTGTTTATTTGTTAAATCCACCATTCTTTGTTGTAAAATCAGAAACTAATAATGGGAGAAAAAGGAGAAAGAAGAAAAGAGAAAAATTAAATGAGGAAGGGTAGAAGGTGAGATGATCACGTGCAACCCCAACAACTCCCAAAAAGGAGTTAACTTTTCCAAAGAATAAGTCCTAGAGTAGAGTCCCATCTCCAGTACCTGTATACATTTATTCGTTACCTAACATGAAGTATAGAAATACTGTTAATGGTGAATTTTAATTCTAAACTTGGTCTTTTTAATTCTGAACTTGGAGTAATTACCACAAACAATAGACTTATTAGTCTTGATAAAAGGAAAAGATTGAGCCACAGTGTACAAAAATAAAAAATAAAAAAAGTAGATCATCAGGAAAGCATATGAGAATTCATGACAGTGCAGAATCAGGTGAAAGATGAAGTTTCAAAGAGGGTGAGCATAGAAATATATTCTTTAGTTACACATAAGGAAAGCTTTCAGCAGTTACTTAGAGTATAGATATTGGAATTAATATTAAATGGTCTACTTACTTAGATACATATCTTTTTTATTTTATTTTCATTCCAGTATAGTTAACATACAGTGTTATATAAGTTTCAAATGTACAATATAGTGATTCAGAACTTCCATATATCATCCGGTGCTCATCACAAGTGCACTCCTTAATCCTCATCACCTGTTTCTTCCATCCCCCTAACCCACCTCCCTCTGGTAACCATCAGTTTGTTTTCCATAGTTAAGAATCTGTTTTTTGCCTTGTCTTTCTTTCTGTCTCTCTCTCTTTTTTTCCCTTGTTCACTTGTTTTATTTCTTAAATTCCACATATGAGTGAAATCACATGGTATTTGTCTTTCTTTCTTTCACTCTTTTTTATCCATTCATCTATTATGAACATGGGCTGCTTCCATAATTTGGTTATTGTAAATAATGTTACTATAAACATAGAGATGCATGTATCCCTTTGAATTAATGTTTTTGTACAAAATGTTTTGTATTTTGGGGATGAATACCCAGGAGCACAATTACTGGATTGTAGGGTAGTACTATTTTTAACTTTTTGAGGAACTTCCACACTGTTTTCCAAGGTGGTTGCACTGCTTTACATTCCCACCAAGAGTGCAAGAGAGTTCTTTTTTCTCCACATCCTCACCAACACTTGTTGTTTCTTGTGTTTTGATTTTAGTCATTCTGACAGGTGTGAGGTGACATCTCATTGTGGTTTTGATTTGCATTTCCATGATGATGAGCAATGCTGAGCATCTTTTCATATGTCTGTTGTTCATCTGTATGTTTTCTTTGAGAAATGTCTGTTCAAGTTTTCTGCCATATTTTAATTGGATTATTTGTTTTTTGGGTGTTGAGTCTCAAACATCTCAAAAGTTCTTTATATATTTTGGATACTAACCCTTTATCAGCTATATCATTTGCAAATACCTTCTCCTGGTCAGTAGGTTGTCTTTTAGTTTTATTGTTTTCTTTGCTGTGAAGTTTTGTGTTTGTTGTTGTTGTTGTTGTTGTTGTTGTTGTTGATGTAGTTCCAATAGTTTATTTTTGCTTTTATTGTCCTTGCTTCAGGAGACATACTGAGAAAAATACTGAGAAAAATGTTGCCATGGCTGTGTCAAAGACCTCACTGCCTGTGCTCTGTTCTAGGATTTTTATGGTTTCAGATCTCATATTTAGGTCTTAACCCATTTTTAATTTATTTTTGTGTATGGTATAAGAATCAGTTTCATTCTTTGGTGTGTAGCTGACCAGTTTTTCCAACACCACTTGTTGAAGAGACTGTCTTTTTTCCATTGGATATACTTTCCTGCTCTGTCAAAGATTAATTGACCATATAACTGTGGGCTTATTTCTGGGTTTTCTATTTTATTCCATTGATCTCTGTGTCTATTTTTATGCCAGTACCATACTTTTTAAGATCCCTGCAGCTTTATAATACAATTTAAAGTCTGGAATTGTGAGAAATATATATCCTAATTATAATTTGTTGTGTTCATTGATGTTAAAGTTTGACTTGACTACCTAATAAAATACATGAAATTCAACTATATGGTTCCGTTTACTCCCAATTAATGGTTTTCTTTTTTTGTTATTGAGATTTTTGAATTGTAGATTCACAGGTAGTTGTAAGAAATGATACAGAGAGAACCCTTGTACAATTTTCCATTTCCTCTGGAATAAATCCTCAGGAATACAGTTGCTGAATCATATGGTGGTTGCATTTTCACTCCTTATTTTCACTCCTTATTTTAACCATTCTGACAGGTGTGTAGTGATATCTCGGGGTTTTAATTTGCATTAGTTTGAGGTATAATGATATTGAACATCTTTCATATGCTTATTTGTCATCTGTATTATCCTATTTGTTAAAATATCTATTAATATCTTTTGCTTATTTTCTAATTATGTTATTTGGTTTTATACTGTTGAATTGTGGGTGTTCTTTATATATTCTAAGTACTAGTCCCTAGTTGGAGATGAGATTCAGAAATGTTTTCTCCCAGTCATAGTTAATCTTTTCATCCAATCCCCATGGGCTTTCACAGAGAAAAAAGTTTATGTTTTAATGAGTACCAATTTATCAATTTTGGTTGTGCTTTTAGAATTCTTTGTCAAATGCTAGATCCCAAAGATTATCTCCTTTGTTTTTTATGAAAGCTTTATATTTTTATGTGTTACATTTAACTCTATGATTTATTTTCAGTTAATCTTTGTATAAGTTTTGCATTTTAGGTCAAGAGTCGTTATGTTTGGTTTCTGTTTTTGTTCATGTTTTTCCCATGCATATACAATTTTCAGGCAGCATTTGTTAAAAGGCTATTTTTCCTTCATTGAATGGATTTTATACCTTTGTCAAAAATCAACTAGGTCTATTTTTGTGGTTGTATCTCTGGTGTTCTTTTCTGATCCACTGGTCTATAAGCTTATTCTTCCACCAATACCACATTGTCTTCATTACTACAGCTATATGATAAGGCTTAAGACCAAGTAGAGTAATTCTTCCCACTTTATTTTTCTTTGTAAAGATTGTTTGGCAGCAATCTTCCCAGAATAAATTTTAGAATGAGCATGCCTGACCCACCAAAAAATATATAATTAATTAATTAATTAATTAAATTTTTTTTAAATCTTGCTGAAATTTTTTGATATAATTTGCTTGATTTATTTTTAAAATACCAAGAGCTACTTTAGTTATTAATAAAACTGGTTTTTAAAAACGACGGTCTCATAGACAGATGAGGTATCTTGATGAATGTGCTCTTGTTCAGATATTTCACAGATTATATAAGGGTACAGTCAGGCTTTGTTTGAGTAGTGAGATAATAGGTCACAATATTATACATCAGGTAGTTCAGTAATCAATTTTTTTTTTATTTTCATATACACAGCCATGGTATGAAAACAAGATGAGCTTTGCTGCTCTTCAGTCATACATCTTGTGAAAAGGGAACAGGAAACCTGTCTATGTTTGTACTCTCACATCCTAAGATTAGGATGAATTTGTCTGTTCTCTTCTTTGGAAAAAAGAACTGGCATCTTGGCTAATAGTCATAATTTTACAATGATTAATTTTAAGCTTTTATTCACATTCATCATAATTAGAATCAGAATCTATGTGAGGCACTAGTAGCCTCCTTCAGAAAATCAAATGGATTTAATTAGGAATTGATGAGATATTTGGCAGAACCATGGGCCTTCTGGGTCACTTTCAGCATGTTCTTTGTGAAGAGCCATCCACATGAAGCAGCTGGAGCTTCAAAAGGACATTTGACTGGTAAATTGACTTGATTGATTCAAATTTGATTACATACTAGAAACACATTTAGTTCAAGTTAAGCACATTAATATATATCAGTTAGAATAAAGAACCAATTGCTTCTTTGTTATTCATTAATGAAACTTAATGACTTCAACAAAACATTAATGAAGAAAAAATATTGGCTTGCATAATTCATTTGGAAAAATTAATTAATTGTTGTATTAAGGGCAGCCTATTCCACAAAGTAATTACAGAGGCTTTGATGGAGAATTGCTTTATGTTATTTATTTAGCAAGCTGTTGTTTACCTTTTTCCTTTTATATTGATTTGTTATGCATATAGTTTTTTTTCCCTACAGAAGGAAATAAAGTCAATTTACAGTGATGATGTAACTACGCTCCTACCATTGATAAGGTGACTGCATTTTAATATGTTTACTAAACTCTACATGCATGACAAAAATGGTAATGTTCTACCCAACTAGATTTTCAACAATATCTGACAAATAATGTCTTTATTTAGTAGATGACTAGAAGGCAGAAATGGAATAAAATAAACTTTAGCAAGTTAGCATTATGGCTCTATTTTTGAGTAGGCAAAGCCATGGTTTCTTAATATTGTAGCATAAAAGTGCCAGAAGTAAATATTTAATAAGAAAATTGAAATATTTAATATTTTCTGAAATGCAGTATCAAGAACCATATGAATGAATAATTAAACATAAAGCTGAATCAATAGTTTAGATTTCTAATTTTCTCTCACTTCTGTTTTCTTCTATGACTTTGATCTACACACTAAAACTCATCATATCTATTTATGTAAAATAGAAACATTAACAAAAAAATTCTCAGTAAGTTTAGACTAATGACTTTAATTGGTTTAACAATTAATATAATCGTAAAAATTAATATTATTAAGATTAATCCTTAATATAATGTTCATTAAGTTATTTTTCATTAGCTACAACTAGGAAAGAGCAAGTAAATCGTTTTAAATTAAAAACAGGTGATCAAAAGCTACTCTTCTTTTAGAAGATAATTCATTATCAGCTGTGAATAAATGAAAGCATTTCTGCATTGAATGGCCTCAAAGAAACTTCCATTCCATCACAGTATAGATTATTTTGCAGGTAATAGCAAGACCACTTGCGTAATGGCACCATGTTTCATTAAGATAAAAAAAGATAAAACCTGAAGTAGTCGCATTCCAGAATAAATCAGCCCGGCTTTCTGCTGATCGGCTTTAGCTTTTTCATTACTACATGGATATGATGGATATTTTTCAAAACCTAGTTTAGACAAACTGTTCAGAAAGGAATGAGTTCTCCTGATCAAACGAAAATTAAGGTGAAAATAGATGTTCTTTCTCTCCTCTCCCCCTCCCCGGGGAAATATTTAAGAATAAGAGACAATTATTTCTCCGAACTGTTAAGTCCTCTCAGGATTTTTCTCCTTCATACATTATGCAGCAACTATTTTAAACTCATCCTATCTCACAGAGGTGAAAGCTGGAGAAAATAAATGAAGGAATGCCACTGAATATCATTCTTTTCAGGGAGACGGGCACCGGTTGGCTGGAGTCCCTTATTGCTATTATGCCACAGAAGCAAATAGTTTAGACCTTTTTTTTAAACATGAGATCTCTCCACTTTATTCATTTCTCAAGTAACCACCGGATGGCAGCATAGGACGATAAATCAAAATTGATCGCTTAATTCAAAATCATCCACTAGAGGTTATTAATCAGGCGTGAATCCTTTTGGTGCCTAACACATGGAACTGATAACAAATTCACTCGTGGGGAAAATGTGTGTGGTATTTGGTCCACCCGTGTGTAGTTGCAATGACACCTCACCAAGTAACTTCTCAATTTAGTCCAGTAGAAAACATAACGGCATCTGTCTTTCATGCTGTAATGTCTTGTAGGGTCACAGCGTTATCAGAGTGAATACGAATTTGCAGTGCGAAGAATTACAGCTTCAGGAAATGTAAAATACCCGTCCATGTAATCAATACCCAGTGTTCTGTCTCTGGTGCCATTTCCCTCTCTCACGAAAAAGAAACTCAAATGTACAAAAATCTGTTCTGATTATATTAAGTCCTTTTGTCTCATTAACGCAGGATTTTTAATATTCCCATTATCTTCTCACAGAACAGGATATAATTTGTCTTCGAGCCGGATGAACTAGCCAATGAATTTTAGATATTTTTTAAAGTTTAAAAGTTGCAATATTTTCAAAAATTAGTTTAGATTTAGCACCACTACATTCTATATTTTGTAACTTTACTTATATTTCCTATTTCTTCACATGCCTACGATCACTTCTAATGATATTGTCATGTTTAGAAATCCTCACTTAGGACCCCATTTTCCTTCGGCTGTGTTGGAGTACACTATTCCGTAAGGAACTGTTCCATAAAAGATGTTCCACTTGAGGAATTCTATATACTTTTCCATTTGAGAAAAGGAATACTTATTAATATATGAAATCTCTGAAAAGTCCTACAAAGTCCTATCTTTAATAAATCCAGCTTTTAATAAATGCTGATTTAAAACATATAAGTCAAAACATTAAGATTACACTTCAAGATCCATAATATCTCTCACATTCAAAACTGGCATTTAACCTCACAAATACTGATTATCCAAAGTACTCAGCTGTCAACTCAAAATATTTTACCTTGAAAATTTCATCAAATTCCAAAATTCCTGAGACAATTTTAACCCTATTTTGAAAATTTCTCATGCCTTAAATAATGTGTGATTCAGTTTACCTAAAACAAAATTTAAAAAATAAAATAATTTTTATGTGAAAATTGTGCACCGTGTAATGACAACTTGGACCTAACCTTGAAAAATAACTTATCAATATATGTTGCCATCTAGTGGCCATTTTTCAAATCACAGTTTGGACTAAACGGAGTGGACGTTGACTCAATGTCCATTGACTCAAAGGTGTTTCACAGTGATTCCGTCCAGAGATAGAACTTTAGAGTAGATCATCATTGAACTCAGGTTAACTTATGATTCTTTTTCATTGCTATGAAAATTTTATTTCAGAATAAATCTCTTCAGAAATCTCTTTCATTATTTCATTGATCAATTTTCTAAATACTTTGAGTGCCTCTAAGCATAAAGAAGTTTACTATTTTGAGGGGTGGATATTAAGCTGGTTTTGATCTGCCTGCTCATACATATTTCTATCTATATGCATTTAATTTACATATTTACCAATCAGTTAAGTTAGTGATTGTCATACTGCTTTTCAGAAGAAGTGATAGTCATCATACATCAGCTAATGGCAAATAATGAAAATTAAACTTGGGTTCAATTCCCCAAGTGATGGAATGTGCCTAATTTAAGCCTCAAAAAGAGTTATAATTTCGTTTAACAAATGCTTTTTAAGTACCTACTTCGTGCCTTATGATATGCTAGTTAGCAGAAATAAATAATAAATAAGATATAAGGGGCACCTGGGTGGCTTAGTGGATTAAAAAGTGCCTTCGGTTCAGGTCATGATCTCAGGGTCCTGGGATCAAGCCCCGCATCGGACTCTCTGCTCAGCGGGGAGCCTGCTTCCCCTCTGTCTCTGCCTGCCTCTCTGCTTACTTGTGATCTCTCTGTGTCAAATAAATAAATAAAATCTCTAAAAACAAGACAAAACAGAAAAAAAACAAGATATACCCAATCTCTGCCTCATGGGCCACTGCAGGAGGAAAGAAGCATGTGATGATAAAGCATAGAGAGTACTTAATTAGAACTTAACCTAAGAATCCGTTCCATCCATTCACTAGCCCCCTTCCTGAGTATATTGGGGAAGAAGGGGTTCTCACACATCCACCCATTTGTGTACCAGCAGCTACGTCTCTGCCTCTATTCCCTGCTGGTCACACTGTGTATCATTCTCCCCCCCACCCTCATACAGGGCTGCAGTCAACCACAGGACTCAGTCAGTGTGGGACAGCTCACTTTCCTTCACTGGTTTCCTCCTTGATGTCTCAAAATAAGACAAAACACTGTAAGCATTCATAAGACAGAACTAAATGTTTAGGGATAAATAGAAAGAATTCCAACATAGAAGAAAAACTGTACATTAACCATAATCATGACCATAGTCAAAAATGGTAAGTACCAAGAGGTATATGTCTTGGAACAGACATCCCTGGGGTTGGACCCAAATTCCTAGAAGTGCCATTCTGTCCCCAGTTTCACGTTCTTCGCCGATAACTCCTGACTTTGCAAGCCCTTATGTAAACCTGTGCTGTCTTTAGGAGAATCCCACACTCTACCTTCAGGGGTGGGTCACCTCTAAGACCCCTTAGACACCCAAGCAGAAACTGTCATTCTCCAGCAAGACTCCCCAGACTGTTGAGAATGGATGTCCACCCCTAAAGCCAGTTCCTTTCGGAGACGGTCCACCAGGGAGGCGTTCAAAGGTATTGTGTTCTTCTGGGCATCCGGAAGAAGATGAGCCCAACACGGACTTCCAGCACACAAACACACAAACATACACACACACAATGTGTCTCAGCACAAGAGAGCCTGAACTCACAATAAGAAAAGACGTATTTTCCTAAAGCAAGCCCTCAGTTCCCCACGGCACAGGCAATATTTTCTGTGTGCCAAATACAAAGAACAGTGGCAGTTCCCTTTTGGTTTTTCTTTTTTTCTTTTTCTTTTTTTTAAGCTATGTCCCAGGGCCTTCTATTGTGTAAGACAAGCAAGTAATAAATTGAGTCCATTAGGGGACTATATACCCTTTGATGCCTATCTTTTAGCTTCATGTAGACACAGAAGACATTTTTGAAACTAAATCTATTGGGAGCTTTCCCCTTCCTAATCCAGATCACATTCGTGAACGAGACATCCTCTGGTCATTTGTTTAGGTAAAAAGAGGTAAAAACGGTTTCTTCTTTGACTCACTCTCCTACCCCGGGAGAGTAGGTGCTAAGTAGTGACAGCGATGATAGTGGTTTAGAAGGGAACAGAGGGTGAACATCCTCCAGGTACACACCTAGCATAAGCAGTAACAGGGATATCTAATCCCATATTAAAGGTTTGGAAGACATAACATCTATGATGATTCTTGAATAATCAATAGAAATTAGCTTGAACAAAGGAGATCAGACTTCTAAGGGAATGAGAATTCTAAGTAGATCAAAACACGTATTCAAAGGCCTCAGTGTAAAAAGGAGCATCAGCCAGTAATATATGGACATCACCATTCCTCAACAATTATGACATCGCCTTTTCTGAGCAGTCAAGTCAACTTTTTTAGAATATGTACTTCTTCCAGTGAATTCTGTTAACTTTGTTATGTCTCTTCATGTTACTAAAATCCGGGCTTTGTTAATACTTCAATGGTATCTACTCCCCATGTTCCCCAGACTAAGTAAACTGAACTACCCAACCCAACCCAGAAATGAGAGTCCATTTGCAACCACATAAACATTGCACCTGGTGTCCAGAAGTCGGCTTGGAGATTTAAGTGCTGAGAACATCACGGAGCAGAAATCCCATGAGGTAAAAATGTGGCATAGCCTTTTAGACACTGGCAAGCTGTTGGTCCCACTGAGTTTGTTGGACGTGAAGTGCAAGTTTTCTTGGGACAGGCAATGTGACCCTCGCATTTACATGGCAGCAGGATGATTGACAGTTGAAAGCACTGGATATAATTGTGTGACTCCTCCATTCACACTGTTCAAAAGCCAGCGCCTTTTGGACAGTCTCTGTCCATAAAGCACAAAGGGTTGAGGTCAGCTTCTAAGGCTGACAGTGGTGTCACTCAAAGACGCTGACCCACTCTGGATGGGTTCATCCTGACCTAGAGAGTAACCCTTCCCTCGAGGATACACTAACTACCTTCCTCACTACATCCAGAGTGTAGGAAGAAGTTGGGGAGGGGAGGTGTTTTCATAGCTTGTTCACCTGGGAAGAAGTTCAAAAGTCCCTGGGGAAAGATAAGATCAATTAGCAAGTAAGAAAGGAAAAAATTAGATATGTAATAAAATTATGATGGAAACAATGGTAATATGAGCACTGACTGAAGTTTAAGACAGTTGGCCTATGAAGCAATGAGAGAGAGAATGAAAGAGAGACAGAGAGAGACCATTGTTTACAAAGTGATTATTTTTAATCCATCCTTACTCGACAGAGTTTCAGATTTTCAAAACTTGCCTAAAATGATAAAAGTGTCCCCATTTGTTTCAAAAACTTTAATCTTTGGAATTTTTTAAAATTTTATTTTATTGTGGTAAGAACCCTTAACACGAGATCTACCCTCTTAAAACTTTGAGTGTAGAGTACAGTATTGTTGATCATCGGGTCCGAGTTGTACAGGAGATCACTAGAACATTTTCATCTCATGCCTGAAATGCTACACCTACTAAACAGCAACCCCTCATTTCTCCGTTCCCCAGCCCTTGGCAACCACCATTATACTCTTTGTTTCTCTAAATTTGACTATTTTAGGCCTCTCATATAAGAATTACATAATATTTGTCTTTCTAAGACTGGCTTATTTCACTTAGCATACTGTCCTCATTGTTCATCCATTATTATTGCATATTGCAGAATTTCCTTCTTTCTTAAGGCCAAATAATAAATATTCAGTGAATGTGTATAGTATATTGTCTTTATCCATCTGTCAACAGAATCTTGGTTTGTTTCCACATCTTAGCTATTGTACATAGTGCTTCAATAAACATAGGACTGTTAATATCTCTTAAAGATCCAGATTTCATTTTTTAATAAACACCCTTAAGTGGGACTGACAGCTAGATCTAGGATAGATCTATTTTTAATTTACTGAGGAACCTCCACACTGTTTTCCATTGTGGCTGTACTATTTTGCATTCTTACTAACAGTGTAGAGGGGTTCTAATTTCTCCACTTCCCAGCTTATTATTACTTGTTTTTGCAATAATAGTCATCCCGGGAAATATGAAGTAATATTCACTGTGATTTGGGGTTGCACTTCCCTGATGATTAATGACATTGGGCATTCTTTCCATACACCTATTAGCTATTTGTATGGCCTCTTTAGAGAAGTAGCTATTCAAGTCCTTTGCCCATTTTTATATCAGGTTATTGGGGGGGGTGTTGTTGTTGAGTTGCAGAAGTTCCTCTTGTATTTAGGGGATTAACCCCTCACCCGATATATAGTTTGCAAATATTTTCTCCCCTTCTGTAGGTTGTCTTTCATTTTATTGATTTTTTTTTTCCCTCTGCTGTGGATCTCTGGAATTCTAAACTAAGATGTTCAGAAGCTATTAGAATCCCAGCCCGCCAACCAAAAAGGTGTTTTTTCAATGCGCTAACTAAAAACTCAGTACAACTAAATAAAATTAAGTAAAAAAAAATATCTATTGTGGAATAACAAATTATCTCAAAACTCAGTGGCTTAAAAGGACACATCTGTATTATCTCAGTTTCTTTGTTTAGGACATCCAGCCCCATCTGCTCTTATGCTTTCGAGCTTCTCACATTTGCAGTCATGGTGCCAGCTTGGCTATAATCATCACAGGCTCAGGTGGGCAAGGATATGCTCCCAAGCTCACAGGGTTGTAGGCAGGATTCAGGTCCTCATGGGCTATGAGGATTTGGTGCCTTTTGGGGTACGGGCATCCTCAACGTGGAGGCTTGCTTCATCAAAAAGTACAAAAAGTTCAAGAAGGCAATCGAATCTTCAAGCAAGATGGAAGCTACAGTATTTTGTAACCAAATTACAGAAGCAACATCTCATCAGCTGTGTTGTACTCTATTGGTTCGAATCAAGTCACTATGTCCAGCTCATACTCAAGGGTGTGAACACTAGGACAGGGATGCCATTGGGAACCATTCTAGAAGTCTTCCTACCACAGAGGGGAGGAAGCTTCTTGATGAGGTTTGTGGACCTCCTGAAGACCTGATTTAACTTCTTACTACACACATTCATCCACACAAGAGACTGGAATTTGCCCTTCTGACTAGAATGATACATCCACCATGTCTTCAAGACCTGATAAAATGTCTTTGGTCTCACTCCAAAGGAAGAGTAAGGAAGTGTCTCATCAATTGGATAATACATCGGATAACGTGCAATCCAGGTACCCTAGAGACATCTGCCAATGTGTGTGTCCGTGTCAGCAGCCTGCCTCGGAATTTCCAAAGCCACCTAAAGTCCCAGCCACTATCTAACTTTAACAATATGTCATCCCACTGATTCAGTCAGCAATAATATTAGATTTTTGGACTCATCATTGAAGAGGGTGCTGTATGGGTCAGGGTTTAAGGAAAACAGTACATTTAAGCTAGGTTTAGCAAAAGAGAGAAGGGAATGAAGTGCTTACGGATTGGTGAAGGCCGAGGAAACAGACTGAATTGAACTGAACTGAACCAAACAGGTCGAATATATAGGAAATAATACAGAGCCACCCTGAAGAACGAAGGTACCAGGGGAGCTACTCCTACAGCGGCTGACTCTGGGCATAAGCCTCCACTGCCACAGTCATGAAATTGCCACGATCGGGTCAAAGCCACAGTCAGGAACCATCAATAATCAGGAAGTTGTCAGAGGGGGGAGAGATGCCTCTAAAGGACTTATTTTCATGCAAGAAACAGAAACCAGGCCTCTGCCTGCCTTCTACCTTCCAGCTCCTGTGCAAAAGCATCTGATGGATGGGAACCTAAACTGCAGCCAAAGCCCGAAAAGCAACTTAGTCTGAGAAACGTAGCTTTTATTTTTCTAGCTTGGACGGTATACCAGAAGGCAGAGGGGAAGGCTGTTTTGAGCGGTTCTGGGTCAATCTGAGTGACAGCTTGTCAGGCCTTTGAATCTGACTCAAAGGAATTCTTGGCACCATCAGATGAAAGATGATAGTCACAGGTCTCTTTGCTATCATTGCATCAGCTTCTGGCCTCCCTTTCCTGCTTGTGTTCCAGGAACAGATGCTAGACCATCAATGTCTACAGAGTAAATAGAAAGAGGAGTAGAAAATGCGATGAACTGAGATCCATGTCCCCTTACTGTACATAGTATTTCGGCTATATCCAAAGTGCTTTAGGTTAAGAGTTTTTAAACCATCACATTTTGTTTAAGTTAAAGGTGGTTGCAATTGTTACATTTGTTTTTCACCAACTTACAAGAATCAAAAGACCTGTATGATCTGGAGAAGAGTTCACGGTCACATAGAAAGATACAGATCCCATCCTTCAGCTGCTGAGACCAAATTGAAGGATTCACAACCAGTCAGTATTACCAATCAGTATTAAGAGTCCAGAGTACACACCCTGACCCGATTTGTTGACTAGATTAATTTCAGTTTCCTTTTGTTGACCAGCACTACCTCATATCATGCCGCTGGATTCTAGATTTTTTTCCATAGTTTGATTTTATGACAGCTGCACCTTCTTTTCACTTTTTTTTTTTTTTTTTTTTTACTGTGGTTCTACATCCATTGCTATTTTGAGGACATAACCCTATCAACACATGAGTCCAAACTCATGGTTTTAAGTTATCTGGTTGGCCCACCTGATATCATTTTTTAATTATAGCTGGGAATTTCCATCTCCTTCCCCTATTTTTTCTTTTTGCCTCTCTTAATGAAAATTTATTTTCCATTGGGCCTCAGTAAAATCCTCCTTAATTCTATTATATTCCACTGTGATATAAAATAACGTAAGCCCTCAGTGTGAATACTGTCGCCTTGAATGCTTTCACTTCCTGAGTTCTAGTTTTCCTTTACTTTCTCTAAACTCTGGCATTGAGTCTATTCTTTTGGATAAGGATCTCGGCTATTTTATTTTTACTTCTGTCTATACTAGCTTGTTTAATAAATTTCTGACTCTGCTTTTGGTTTTCAGAGTAACAATTTAGGATGTCTACTATTTCTCTTGATAACGGCCTATTGGTTTCTTCTGAAGCTCTTAACCACATACTCAAATGCCGTTTTTATCATCTTGTATATATTTATTTTCTTTATCAAACACCCTTCAACTGTGCCACATTTGACATCCCACTTACCACCAAGCATCAGAAAAATATCTGTGTCCTGGGAGGATGGCTATTCTTCTCAGTCTGAACATTCTTACCCTCTTCACTACTCTAACAGAGATTAAAAATCCATACCTTTGTGGAAAGGAAAACTCCCACATTACATGGGATAGCTTAAAATATGGTCTTTAGGTATGCCTGGGTGGCTCAGTCGGTTAAGCATCTGCTTTCAGCTCAGGTCATGATCCCAGGGTCTAGGATCCAGTCCTGTGTAGAGCCCCCTATCGGGCTCTCTGCTCAGTCAGGAGCCTGCTTTTCCCCTCTCCCTCTGCCTACCGCTCCTCCTGCTTGTGAATTCTTTCTCTCTCTGTCAAATAAACAAATAAAATCTTTAAAAAAGGAAAAAGAAAAGAAAGAGACATAGTTATTTCTGCTTTTAAATAGAAAGGAAATAATTTTATGACTTGAAATAAAATGTGATATTTGAAGTTCATATTAAAAGCATTTGAAATATAAAGATATTTACCAACTGTACAGGAAAATCAAATACAGCATCATAAGATGTTTTACATAGGAGCACCTGGGTGGCTGAGTAGGTTAAAGCCTCTGCCTTCAGCTCGGGTCATGATCTCAGAGTCCTGGGATCGAGCCTCGCTGCTCAGCAGGGAGCCTGCTTCCCCCTCTCTCTCTGTCTGCCTCTGCCTACTACTGATCTCTCTCTCTCTCTCTCTGTCAAATAAATAAATAAAATCTTTTGAAAAAATAAGATGTTTTACATAAATATTACCCAAATCAGAAAACATTTTATAAATAACTTCTATGGGAAAATGCTATCACTAAACCTGAATTAATAGGACTTGGTATCTTACTTGTGGCACGATGGGGAATAAAACTATTCGTTTGCACAGTAAACAATGCATCCTTTGATTTTACTTTTATTCCCTAGCTCATCTTTCCACATATGAAATAACAGAAAGTAGGGAAAACATGAAAAAAACTAGAATTATTTGGGTACCTAAAAACGCTTATGGAATCCAATATCAGCAAAATGGCAAATTAGGATGGTCCCAACTCTCCTTCCCACACAAAACAACCAGAAGCTATCTAAACCAACTTTGTAAGAGCTCTGGAAACAAAGGATTGGTACCTAGCAAAGCTCCAGTGAAGAGAAAACCAACTCCAAAATGGCAGGGAAGTTTTGTATTTTTATTTGCCCTCATCCCACTTCTTCCCTGGTCATGGGCAGCAGCAACAACCCAGTTCCCAGTTGCCCTAATCCTTGGACAGGATTCTGTATGTCTGTCTACAAAGGCTGCCGGATACCTGTTCAACTGACTTAGTAGCCTATCTCCCATACGTTGTAATGTAGACATGAGAAAGCAGCAAATAATCTTCATCAAAGCTACAAGGGGACTACCGACCCACAGCACTTGGAGTACAAGATTATGGACAGAGACATATAATAGACCACCTAAGACCTGGAGGCAAATCTAAGGGTGAGACTGGGAAATCAGGACACCCCAAAGCAACTGCTTAGTGGTGCCTGCGTGGCACAGCCGGTTAAGTGTCTGCCTTTGGCTCAGGTCACGATCCCAGCGTCCTGGGACAGAGCCCCACATTGAGCTCCCTGCTCAGCGGGGAGCCCGCTTCTCCCTCTTCCTCTGCTGTGCCCTCTCTCTCTCAAATACATAAATAAGATCTTTTAAAAAACTGCTTATACAGAGGATTTTAGGAAGTCATATGCATGTCAAGGCAAGAAGCATGCTCAAAAAGTCCTGAGAAAACCTTAAACCTTCACTCTGGGTGATTCGTAGGCTTGGAACAAACCTAGCTGATCATGAAAGACATACCCCCCAACCTCCCACCCCTGCTCCAAACCACATAAACTGTTCTGTAAAGACTGAGAAAGATAAATCTTGTACTCTGGCAACTGAAAAATATTGCTGAAAGGAATTAAAGATCATAATAAATAAAAAATCACCTTTGTGGATCAGAAGACTTAATATTGTTAAAATGGTAATAAACGCAAGATCTGAAGATTCAGTACAATTCTTACCAGAATCCCTGCTGGTTTTTTTGTAGAACTTCATAAGATGACACTAAAATTTATATGGAAACTGAAGAGACCCAGATTAGCCAACCCAATCTTAAAAAGAAGAACAAAGTTGAAGGATCACACTTTCTGATTTCAAAACTTACTACAAAGCAACAGTAATCAAGAAGTGTGCTAGTGGTTTAAGAATATAGAGATCAAAATAATAAGATGAAGAGCTCGGATATAAACCTATATACCTTTCTAGAGTCAATCGAAATTTAAGAAAAGGCTCCAAAACCTTTCAATAAGATAAAGAATGGTCTTTTCCAGCAAATGGTGCTGAGACAATTGGATAGCACATCTAAAAGAAAGAAGCAGGATCTGTACCTTATACTGTATATAAAAACCAACTCTTACGGATCAAAAACCTAAATATACAGTTAAAACTGTAAAATGCTTAGAAAAATATAGAAAAATATATCTTTGTGACTTCGGATGTGTCAACATTTGCTTAGAACACCAAAACTATAAACTACAACAGAAAATAGATAAATTGGACTTCTTTTTTTTTTTCCAAGATTTTATTTATTTATTTGAAAGACAGAGAATGAGCGAGAGGCTATGAGAGGGGGGAGGATCAGAGGGAGAAGCAGGGAGCCCAATGTGGGACTCGATCCAAGGACTCCAGGATTACGACCTGAGCAAAAATCAGTCGCACAACCAACTGAGCCACCCAGGCACCCTGATAAATGGGACTTCTTAAAACTAAAAATATTTGTACTTCAAAGAACACCATCAGGAGCACTTGGTTGGCTCAGTCAGTAGAGAATTTGAGTCTTGATCTTGGGGTTGTGATTTCAATCCCCACCTTGCACGTAGAGATTACATTTAAAAAATCTTTGAAAATAAAACAAACAAACAAACAAACAAAAAAACCACGAAGAACTGTATCAAGAAAGTTAAAAGGCTATCCGAAAAATGAAAGAAAATACTTTTAAATTACATTTCTTTTTTTTTTTTTAAGATTTTATTTATTTATTTGACAGAGAGAGGGAGAGAAGGAGAGCACAAGCAGGGAAGTACAGGAAGAGGGGGAAGCAGGCTCCCTGTTCAGCAGGGAACTTGATGCGGGAATGGATCCCAGGACCCTAAGCCAAAGGCAGATGTTTAACCGACTGAGCCACTCAAGAGCCCTACATTTCTGGTAACAGATGTATATCCAGAATATGTAAAGAACATTTAGGGGGGTATAGCTCAGGGGTAGAGCATTTGACTGCAGAATATGTAAAGAACATTTAGAACTCAATAATAAAAAGAAAAATAACCTACTTTAAAAACAGACAAAGGCTGTGAATAGATATGTCTCCAAAGAAGTTACACAAATGGCCAATATACTTATTTATAGAAGCTTAGCACTATTAGAGAAACAAAAACCACAATGAGATATGACTTCACATCCTCTGAAATGGCTATAATAGGAGAGATAATAAGCATTGCGAAGGATGTGGAGAAATCACAACTCTCACCCACCGTTTGTGGGAATGTAAAATGGTACAGCTGCTTTGGAAAACATTTTAACTGTTTCTTGAAAATTTAAACATAGAATTACCATGTGATTCAGTAATTTCACTCTTAGCTGTATACCCAAGAGAAATGAAAACATATCCACATAGAAATTTGTACATGCATATTCATGGAAGTATTATCCATAAGAGCTAAAAAAAAATGGAAACAATCATAATGTCCATCAACTGATGAATAAAAGAACAAAATGTGTATATCCCGACAGTGGAGTGTTTTCAACCATAAAAAGACTAAAGTAACCTGCTATCATCTTGATAAATCTTAAAAATATTACACTAAGCTGAAGAAGACATTCACAAAGGCTCACATATTATATGGTTCCATTGAAATAAAATGTGCAGAATAGGCAAATCTGTAGGCTAGTAGGTTAGTGCATAAGGCTGGAGACACTGGAGAATTATAACTAATGGTAATGGGATTTCTTTTGGGGTTGATGAAAATGTATTTAAATTGATTGTGACGGTGGTTGTACAAGTTTGGCTATAATGAAAACCATTCAATTGCACATTATAAATGCATGAACTGTATGGTAGTGAATTTCATATCAAAAAGCTATATAAATGCATACTTACATACATAAATACATACATATATATATAACTCTAATAGTAGAAATATAGAAATAATTTTTTAAAAACTGAATTAGGGGGTGCCTGATTGGTTCAGTTTGTTAAGTGTATGACTCTTGATTTAGACTGAAGTCATGATCTCAGGGTTGTGAGATCAAGCCTGTGATGGATCCTCAGCATGAAGCCTGCTTGGAATTCTGTCTCTCTCCCTCTCCCTCTGCCCTTCCCACTTTTTCTCTCTCTCTCTCTCTCTCTAAAAATCAAATCAAATCAAATCTTAGGGCACTTGGATGGCTCAGTGGGTTAAGCATCTGCCTTCGGCTCAGGCCCTACTCCAGGGTGCTGGATTCGAGCCCCAATAGGGCTCCCTGCTCAGCAAGGAGTCTGCTTCTGCCTCTCCCTCTGACCCTCTCTATGCTCATGATCTCCCTTGCTCACTCTCTCGCAATGAATAAATTGAAAGGAAAAAAAAATCCCTTTAAAAAATAAATAAATAGGGACGCTTGTGCAGCTCAGTTGGTTGAGCTTTCTGCCTTCTGCTCAGGTCATGATCCCAGAGTTCTGGAATCAAGTTTCACATGGGACTCCTTGCTGGGCAGGGAACCTGCTTCCCCCCTCCCTCTGCCTGCCATTCCCCCTGCTTGTGCACTCTTTCTCCCTCTCTGACAAATAAATAAATAAAATCTTAAAAAATATATAAAATAAATAAATAAAGACACAGATGTGATGAAAATAAAGGAAAGAGAAAGAGAAATGCCATCACTTAGCACAAGAATGCTGGTGTCGTAGCTACATTACTATTAAACAAATTAGAACTTAAGTCAAAAAATATTACAAGAGATAAAAAGAAACACTTCATAATGGCCAAATGACCAATTCAAGAGGAAGATATAAAAATTCCAAATTCGTATGAAATTGTCAGAGACATGAAAAAGACAAATTCGTATTGATAGTAGAAGGTTTTAGCCTCAGGACAGAAGTGCGATAGAATGGGTGGACAAAGAAAGAAAATACGATAATTGAGCAACGTGATTAGCCGTATGGACCTAAATGACATACACAAAACACAGAATGTACTTTCTTTCAATTCTGAGAAGCAGTAGAATATCTCATTTTTTAACAGTTTCAAATAATGAAATGTTGACTGTACTGATCTGAGACGTTTTCTGTAGGACTTTCAGCACCGCAACCACTTAGGAACAAAAAATATAGAAACTGAAGAGAATCCTAGGGAGACAGATTGAGGTATGAACTCAAGCTGCTTCAGCCCCATGCTTTCCCGAGACAATATGTATGGCTCTGATCCAGTTCCTTAATCTCTGACCTTGGTTTCCTGATCTATAAAATAGAGCAACATGTCAGGATTAAATTCTAAACTATCCAACATGAGTAACAATAAGTATTATTGAATAATAATGTTGGTTTTCTTCCTTCCTTCCCTCTTTCCAATCATCCTAAACTAATTACAGATGCAAATTATAATCAGTTGCATCCAGATAGAACAGCTACGACAGAAAATGCCGTGTGTTCACAACACAGATATAAGTTGTTATATATCCAGAACTCTAATGTGACCTAAAGAAATCGTGTCCTTTAATAAATCATCAAAATTTCTATCAATGGGCTTTCAGTATAAATATAGAGATCTTTTTCTTTAAGAGTGTCAATGTATCTTTATTTTGACTTTATTTTTATTTTTTTCACATTTTTATTTAAATTCCAGGTAGTTAACATGTAGTGTAATATTGGTTTCAGGAGTAGAATTTAGTGATTCGTCACTTACCTATAACACCCAGGGCTCATTGTAACATGTGCCCTCCTTAATGCCCATCACCTGTCTAGCCCATTTCCCACCCACCTCCCTCAACAGAGAGATCTGTCAGTGTTTTTCTACTTTTCCTTTCAGAATTCATAAGACAGCAATAAGAAACATTAAAAACAAAACATAGGGGTGCCTAGGTGGCTCAGTGGGTTAGGCCTCTGCCTTCGGCTTAGGTCACGATCTCAGGGTCCTGGGATCAAGCCCCATATTGGGCTCTATGCTCAGTGAGGAGTCAGCTTCCTCCTCTCTCTCTGCCTGCCTCTCTACCTACTTGTGATCTCTCTCTCTCTCTCTGTTAAATAAATAAATAAATAAAATCTTTTTAAAAATTTAAAAAAATAAAAACAAAACATAGACACAAAATCCTGAAGCTCTATTTTCAGTGAGACCAGGAGACAGGATGTGATGACAGACCTAAGTGATCCCCTAGGATTTGCTGGTGTCCACAGCTTGGTGTCACTCCTCCCTCTCTGCATGCAGATTAAACTTGTGGTTTGCATCTAGCCAATAGAATATGGCAAAGACCATGGGATGTCACTGCCATGATGAGGTTGCTTTATGTAAGTCTCTGGCTTGGACCAGAGGGAGATAAGCAAGCAGCTGTGTTGAAGAAGCCCACAGGGCAAGGGCAGGGAATGGCTTTGAGCACTTGCATGGCCTGAGGACAACTTATTCAGTCAATAGTCAGCCAAAAGTGGTGGCCCTCAACTCTACAGCTGCAAGGAAATGAATTCTGCCAACAACCTGAAAGAGCTTGGAAGTGATTCTTCCACAGCAAGCCTCCAGATGAGCCCATAGCCCAGCTAACATCTTGATTACAACCTCATGAGACCCTGAGCACAGGACCTACCTAAGCTGGGCTCACACTCCTGCCCCAAGGGATGGAGATAACAAATGTGTGGTCGTAAGCCACTAAATCTGTGGTAATTTCTCACAAGACCATAGAAAACGAACATACAAAAATCTCAGACAACGAAATACATACAAGGACTAGTAAATCAGTAAATCGGTGAATCGAGACCAGTGAAATCAAATAGAAACCTTCTGAGGACTAAAGAAGCAGGGAGTTGAAAAGTGGGTTGAAGGAGCAGAACAGGGCTGGCTCCTTTTGCTTACACCCGCCTTCTTGTGTGTGCCCCCCACCCACCCCCGCAGGACCTGCCTCTGGGAGGGTCTAAGTGTGGCTCAGCCCTCCCTTGAGCTAATTAGCCCAGACGGCCTATGGGTTGGGTTTGGGTTAGCCAATAGGAACGTGGAACCCCTGCCTGGGAAAGAATATAAACCCCGCCTTTTGCCCGCCAAACTTGTGCGCCAATTCTGGCCAGGGTGATAGGCTAGTTCAAACAGTTACTAAGCAACTTTCTGTGTGTTACAAACTCATTGGCCACTGACCCCTCTAAAACTGTTGTGCTTTTTGAAACTCGCTCTCTTTCTCCACACCACGCCGCTGTGTCTGTGAGTGTGAGAGAGAGCTCAAGCTAGCTTGAATGAAGGGCTCTTTTGCTTTTGCATCGGACTTGGCTCCCTGGTGGTATTGGGGGATCTCAAAATCTGGGCATAACAGGGTAAGGGAAAAACCTCAGAAAGTGTCAATAAAAGCACGTTCTTTGGAAGTAAGAGCTAAAAAAAAAAAATAGAAAAGAAAAAAAAAGAAAAGAAAAGAAAAAAAGTAAGAGCTCATGCGAACCTACACAAGCTTTAGAATGTGTTCTCAAATATTGTATGGGATCTGGTGTAAGTAGTTAGCATTGAGAACCTAGGTTAGTTTATGAGATAGATACAAAGAATGCACGACTATAAAAGGCATGGCACGGAAGAGCCGTACTTGCAAGAAGCTGAAAAGAGGGAGAGGATCTTCAGCTGAGGATGCAATCGTGCCCTCTCCTTCTCAGGAACCTCCTCAACTAACTGATTTAATAAGTTACATTCTATTTAATGCTAATATAATTCACTCTTCCCAGAGATGAAAAGCATCATGAATTGCATTGAAAGGGGCAGGGATATTTTAGGTTAATAGAAGGAATTTGATCAAGGATCACTGCAAGGCATAAACTATATGATGTAGAGCATAACATTAGTATTCGACACCTAGCATCTTAACCCTTGTTAAGGGTTAAGGGCCAAACCATTCAGGTGATGAACCATCACATAGATTTTTTGCTTGTTTAGGTTCTTGGACCCTTAGAGATAAGATGCCAAATAGCAATGAAGGACAAGCTTCTAAGTGTAACCTGCTGGTTTATGACCCTCCATGAATTTGTTCTTAAGCCCGGACATTAAGGTCATTGAGCTCACTGTGAGGGTCTCCACCAGTACCACAGATGAGGGAGTCTAGTCAGTCATGAAGCTGAGAATTCAAACCCAATTCTGACTTTAGGTCTGCTAATACTGAATAATGGAACAAATGCTCACATTTCCTGAATGCTTATTCCAGGCCGGGCACCAGGCTAAGCATAGTGCGTGTGCCCACCGGGTTAATCTTCGGAGCAACCCGGAGAGATGGGTGCTGCCGTGGGAACTCACTTCTCTTCTCCGATTGAAAGCCACCGGCGGACCCTTCCTCTATTCAGAGTAAAATCTCTGACAATAAATGTATGAATTATATGTCACTTCCCAAAAACTACTTTACAAAATTCTTCTGAGAAATTTCAAAGTCCAGAATTTATGCCAACTTGCTGTGTAGTGTTGTTATTAAGGGCCAGAAAGAAAACTGCCAGTTAAAACTGCCTTGCATAAAGAATAAAGTACTGTATTTGGTACCATTGTCCATTATCTCTGTCTCAAGGGTCATAGTGAAATTAGTAAAATACACAACTCTCCTTGGGGAAAAAAAAATTCCTACAGACTCCTCAAAATACAGGGATTTTGAACCTGCTCTGATTTTGAGGGGGAAAAAGTCATCTCACCAACAGAGGCATGCATGTGGACAATATCTGCATATTTAGTATTATTTTAGGTGGAAAATAAAAGAGCAGGAAAAAAGCCACTTATATTGGTCTCTATCCTGAATTCTTAACCTCATTAATTTTAAAATATAATTTTTGAAAATAGCCCATAGTCCAAAACTGGGATTTTCACCTAATGTTGGCAAGGTATGAAAAATAAATTAATTTTCTCATAGAAACCATCTCAAGTACATTTATTTGATTCATGTTTGGAATAAGCAGAAGCAGCAGGAAGAAAGCACTTATAAATATCTATCCACCACACATGAATTGCACTGAGCTTTTATGGCGTGTGAAATAAACCCTTTGGTTTTAAAGAGAGAAAGGAGAAGAAAAAAAAAAAAGAAAACCGAATTAACTGTGAGTTTGGGTACAGCTGACATAATTAATAATAGACAAAATGCATTAATAATCATTGTACCATACACTATTCACAGTGATGCTTTCCTAAAATATCTAAAACATATTATTTGGACACATAAATCATCCCAAAGGGAAAATTAGCTCTCTAGTAAAACAATTTGACAAATGTCATCTCTTTTTATATAAAGTGAACGTCAGTACGCACAATGGAGATGATTTTTAATTAATAATAAATGTAGATATATTGCCAATTAAAATCTGCTTAATCGTCAAGATCGTCCTGGTTATTTATTTGGTAGGTTCCTTGGAAGAGGACTATTTTTATCTTTTACCTTTCTTACCAGCACATAAAATTACAGAACTGCTGGCATAGAAATGAATAGAAACCTAGACAATGGAATACAGAGGGCCCAAGTCATGATGTAAGATTAGGAAGGACAAGCAGGCTCTATTTAAAAGGGATTTTTTTTTTCAAGCACTAGAGCCAGAACGGATTGACTTGGGGTGGAGACAAAACCTCAAGGGTAATGTAAATCAGCCAGAAGGCAAACACGGGATCTGAGCAGACCGGGCTCCTAGCTGTAAAGGCATGTCAGAAGAAAAGTCAGATTCCCATTGTTAGAAGAACAGGAGACCAAATGCTGAGGTTAACAGTTTAGGTTCTCAAAAAGACTTGCTAGTTCATGCCTATTTATGTCTTCTCTGCAATATCCCAAAGTCACAAAGCTAGGGTGAACTCAGTTTTAATTCCAAGAAGCAGTAAATATGAGACGACAATGGGCAGGGCGGGGAGGGGGGAGAGGACAAGAAAGGAGGAGGAGACGGAGCAGGAAGAGGAGAAGAAATGAAGAAAAGAAACTGAGGAGGAAAACAAAATTTAAAAAAGAGGATAAGGTGGTGAAGAAAAAGAGGAAGAGAAAGAAGAGGAAGAAAACCTTTTATACATGCTAACTCGTTTCACGTACGGCATAGGCATTTTAGAAATCATGCCCTCCAATAGGCTCTTACCTTATTCACGCTAAGATGCCAAACCACTCTCATAGCCACAGAACCCTGAAGGACGGGGTTCCCCGCTGCCCTCCCCACCCCACCTCCTCTCACTCTTCGTCTCTTCCTCTCCAGTTCAGCTGCACTAGCTTTATGGAATATACCAAGCAAAGCCCTCCCTCAGGGCTTTTGCATTAGCTGTTCCTTTCCCCAGAATGTTCTCTCTCCTCCCTTGCCCTCATAATAACATGACTTGCTTACTCTCTTCCTTCAGGTTTTTTGTTCGAATGCCAACCTCCCATAAAGGCTTTCTGTAGCCACTCTTAATAAAATAAAAATCTCCCATAATTCTGTCCCTTATTCTGTTTTAATTTTCTATCATTTATTACAGTATGACATTTCATACATATTTGTGCATTTGTTTGTGATCTGTCTTCCCTCCCCTCTTGGAATGCAATTGTTGTGAGAACACAGACTTCAGCTATTTTATTCACTGCTGGGTTTTGATTTTTTTATAGATCTATTTATTATTAAGAGAGATGGATAGGAGGGGCAGAGAGAGCCAGAATCTTCTAAGAAGTCTCCACGCACAGTGTGGAGCCCAAACCGGGCTTGATCTTACAACCCTGAGATCATGACCTGAACCAAAATCCAGTCGGACGCTTTACTGACTGAGGCATCCAGAAGCCCCCACTTCTGTATCTTTAGCACCTAGAATTATGCTTGGCATGTGGTAGATGACCAAGAAATCATTGACTGACTCACTCACTCCTTGAAGAGCCTTGCTTTAGACAATAAACTGAAGCACAGAAAGATTAAGAAGCTTGGGACGCCTGGGTGGCTCAGTTGGTTGGGCAGCTGCCTTTGGCTCAGGTCATGATCCCGGGGTCCTGGGATCGAGTCCCGCATCAGGCTCCTTGCTCAGCGGGGAGCCTGCTTCTCCCTCTGCCTCTGACTGCTTGTGCCCTCTCTCTCTCTCTGACAAATAAATAAATAAAATCTTTAAAAAAAAAAAAAGAAAAAGAAAAATCACGCAAAAATACAATATTTAAAAAAAAAAAAAAGAAGAAGAAGCTTATCCAGGTTACTTGACAGATTAAATATTTTTCCATGCCAGGCCCAACAGGTTTTGCACGTATTTAGAACAACAGAAATTCCATTCAAATTTGAAAGTTCTGTCCTGTTTGTGTATACTTGTGGGTTTTTGTTTTGTTGCTCTTCTCTTTAGAGCATTGTTCTTATGTCGTCTTAGCCTCATCTATCAAGATGATAGTCTTACTCTATTGTTAACATACTTGGTTTTTGTGTTGGTGTATAGATTGGAGATAGGAAATTAGGGTGGCTGTCTGAGATAATAATTTGATTCAATAATTTGAATTGATTCAAATTCTTAGATTACTTAGCAAAGCCATTCAGAAAGATGGGCTAGATGAGCATACAAGTTTTTCAAGAATTAGTAAATACAGTGAAAAAAATGGGAGACACCCTGGTTCTCAAGACCTCAGGAATAGTGCACTTTGACCGCCAATTGCTGAAAGTAGCATAAACTCCCTGGAGTTCAGACAAATTAGAAAAGTGAGGAAGAACCCTAATTCTAATCTGACTGATAAAATTTACATTTTTAATTCATTTCTGCCACCATTTCTGTCCCATTCTGCTGAATGGGGAGTGGATGAGGGTGCCAAGACAAAAGACAAATTATGAAAAAATACTGACATCTTCTACGTCTGAATTTGTAAGCATGAATATTATTTGTAGCCTAAGTAAACACATGTATAACAGAATTCCTTTGAAATGACACATGATCTTTCTGAATCAAGAGGGTATGGGGGAGTGAGCACCCCCTATAAAGAATACGGTGTTTTGAGAATTGGACTGGAAAGAGTATTGTTGTTTCACCCAGGGACACGTTGCCCTTGTGGGTCAGATGCGTCCAGCTTCACCAAGTTAGAATCACAGAACAGAAATATGACTAACCTGGTTTGATTCCAATAAAATCACATCACTTCTTTTCTTTTTTTTCTCTTCCCATGTCTCATTATACTTGAGCCATTTTCTTGCCTCTCCCCAAGTAATCTTATATAATTATGTATTTGCTTTAACTTGTCTGTGATGATCCATGTTAAGAAAAAAAAAAAAAGAATTTCAATTAGAATTTGAAACTAGGAATTTCTGTGAAATTGCCCGTTAGCTTGGAACCTGTCACATCATGTCAGAGCAACTTGCACAGTCCAGTCTGTGAGCCAGAATGCCAGTCTCAGCAAAACTCTGTAACCAGTAATGTAACTCAACTCTAAAGACTCTGATTTACTTCTATCAGGAAGTAGATCTACTAAAGTTGGAATGTAAATCTGTCTTTTAATAAACAAAATGTAAATACACTAATGTCACATAGCATATATTTCCCTTCCTGTACTTAGAAAATAATGAAATCAATACAAATTTTGTGGGAACTTAGTAACAAATATACAGGTTTCTTCTGGCATCATATTACACCTATTAGTTTCCCTGGATGTAAGCTACCGACCCATAATATCCACAGTGCAGATTTACCTCCCACTGTGCTTGCATCGTACACAGGAGACAGAGAACAATTATAGAAGAGAAAGGTTGCAGGTATTTCTGCCAAAGTTTGGTTTTTTCCAAATTGCCTTCCAAAGATCCTTCTGCTCTTGAAGTCACGTGGAATAACAGGCTTCTGGGGCACAGCCCACGGTGTTCATGCTGCCCCCATGTCTCTTTTCCTGTTTGTGCTCAAGCACTGGGGGTGGGGGGACGAGGGGGGAAGCAGGTGTGACTCAACAGTGTGTCCTCCACTCTCTTACAGATAGCTGAAAAGGCACCATGGACCCGGGGAGCTGGGAGGCTCTGGCAGAATACCAAACCTCTCCTACCTCTAGGACTCTCGGAACTTATCTCGCCCAAAGAACACTGCAAAACCAGTTTATCTTGAAGGGAAGTATTTTTCTTTTATCATTGTTGCTGTTTTCCAAAGTGGTGAAATGCACTAAACCTGAGACCCACCCTCAACAAAGGTTTAAGTGCACAGTATTGTTAACTTTAAGCACATTGTTGCATTTTCATCTTGCACAACAAACTCTATCCACATTGAACAGCCACCCCCTGGTTCCTCCCCACCCCCACTCAGCCCCTGGCAACACCATTCCTCTGCTTGCTGATCCGTGGTTGCCAGGAGCTGAGGGAACAGGGAAATGGGAGTGGCAGCTTAAAGGGTTTTCCTTTTGGAAACTGAAGGATGAAAATATTCTGGTTGTACAACGTTCTGAATGTCACTGAATTGAACACTTTAAAATGGCCCAGGGAGAAGCTCCTGGCTGGCTGGGTCGGTGCAGCACCTGACTTTTAATCTCAGGGTTGTATATTCGAGCCCCACATTGGGCATGGAGATCACTTAAAAATCAAATCGTTAAAATGGCTTAAATAGGCGAATTTTGTGTTAGGTGAATTTTACCACAATTAAAGAAAAAAAACAGTAAAGGGAAAACAAAGTACTAGGCTCAAATGCATGGAATCAAAATAAACCATCAGAATAGCGAGATCTGCAAACTTAATCTGGATCCTGTTTAAGTCACTGCCATTTTGTTTTCTGTCCACACAGCCGATCCTAATCCTAATACAAGAGTCATGAAGAAGCTGTGTAGAGCTGGGATTAACCCTTTAAAAAAATTAAAAATGTTGTCAGTGTTCATTGTAGAAAACTAACACAAACTACAAATCTACCATAATTCCACTGTCAAGAAAGAATCTGTTCAGATTATATATATATATATATATACACTCCTCCCTAAAAAGAGATTAGATATTGTAGTATATGCAACTACATAATTTTATTGCCTATATACCTGACCTTCATATATCTTTCACTATTACAGGCAGTGTTCTACATGCTATAAATATAGTAACTCATTTAGTCACGCCAACAACCCCTTGAGGTTGGTATTGTTATTTTGTTTTTAAAGATGACAAAACTCAGACTAAGAAAGGGAATATAACCTTTCTAAAGCCACACAGATAGTGAGTGGCAGAGCCAGGATTCACAAGCAAACAGCCTGACTCTAGACCTGACGTGTCCCTTCTCAACCTCTATGAGCCAATATTTCACCAAGTCAATTCTGCTATATGCTTGGAATTTACTGAATGTTTTGATACCAGAAACGAAAACTCAATGAACATTTTTAAAGACAAATATTTAGAAATAAAAATAATAATCACAATAAAATTTCCTAAAATTGAAATTATTATTGTTCAAGTTATGCTATAATTTAAACCTTTTGATACAACTCGTACACTTTCGAAATGGTTAGCCTTACCTTTGTGGGAAAGCACACACACATCTCCCCGGGGGGAAAAGATTCACCGTGAAATACACAGCACCATAATTTAGTTGTGAACAAAGCTTGAAGGTCACATATTCTGTAAGTGACAGAACAAAGATTGGAATATCTCTTGTTTTTTTTTTTTTTTTTTTGAACTCATAATGTTTGCCCTTGACTACACTGCTCCAAGTGAGAATGCTGTATCGGCATTTTATTTCTGGAACACTACAATTACAACCACGTTCCAATACTTATTTACCCAACAACAATCAGATAGATACAGATAGATATCATTTGTAAAGCTGTGCCCCAAACAGTGATCTCCCCCCAAATAGTTTAATATGTAAATGATGTTGACAACCCGGTAATGACCCATTCTCTAAAATATTCCCCAGGAATACAAAGAAAACATTATTGAGGATCTATTTTTATGCCAATCTTAAGCACAATTTTACAGCATGATCATCTTGGAATCATTTAATCTCTAAATATAGCAAAGACACAATAACAAGTCAATAGTTTTATTACAACCTGTACCTGGAACTATTACTTTACACAACCAATTTTTGCTTATTTTAACCTGCCATGTTTCTTTAAAAGTGAAGAAGTAACTTCTTTAAATAGCAGACTTAAAGTTCTGTTAAAAATGCTGCAACCCAAACCTCACTGCATTTTAGACAGTTCACTGCTTCCTTATAAAAATATGAAAAAAACAATCTGTACATTTACATTAAAAATTCAAGAATATTCACTGGAAAAAAATTAGAGCTATTTTCACACTGAAATAGCATAATTGCCCCCTTACACATATAAGGAAAGATGAATACATGTTATAAATGTTTACATTAAACATAAGAAGACTTTAAAAGGAAAAGAACCCTTTGAAAAGCCTAAGTCTGAAAATCTAGGTTTCAGGGGAAAATTAGAAAATAGGAAATGTGGCATCAAGTAAATAATGTAGACACACACCTAACAGAAGACCTTCTATCTAGTGCCCAGAGGGCTACATAAGGAAGAAAGAATTCCCCATGAATGCCTTGTTTGCTCTGCACAGCCGGTTCGGGCCCATCCTGTAAATGCCTGCAAATGTACCAAGCAGTCAGCTCTTCCCTGGATTCCACAGTCTAAATAAGGTGAGGCATGGAGAAAGGGTAGGTGATAGTTCACCAAAATCAAATGGGAGCTCCCACTGGCCTGAGAAAAGAAGGAAAAGAGAGGGCCTGGCCTAGGAAAATTTAAGAAACAAACAATATTGTCTTTACTACCACTCCTGTCCCTTTTTTGGCATCTCTCCTTGCCCCTGAAGGCTTGGGTCTTCATATTGCTAACTGTCCAAATACCCTACTTGGGCCTGCACTCTCCATAAGTCCCCCATGTTTACAAATGACTACTCGGTCTTTTTCTTTCCTGTATTCAAAATTTCTATTTCTTCTGTTACTTGAAAAATCCTTGTAAGAAAGCAATCGCATAAAAATTACTTCATACTAAAAGGTGATTGACGGCCTGGAATATTTGCCCCCTAAGTGTTATCGACAATATTGGGAGAGAGATTGAAGAAAGAAAGGGGACTGTTGAGAGAGCTGGATTTCTCTGAATCGCACCAATGCCAGTAGAAACCAGGGCAGTGGGTAGGAAAGTGGTATTTTATCATCTCCAGGCTCAAATTAGAACACAGCACATGGGGATGAGCCTTAGGACGGTCACACCCCACTCGGTCCCTTCAGTAAGATTTGTGCTCCCACCCCAGCTCCCTTTATCCCCTGAAATCTGACCAACAGAATATGGCTATCCAGCTCTAAATTTTTAAGATGGCAGTAGATAGGAGAGAAAAAGAAAATGGTAATAGAATCCTTTTACCAAAATCAGGTTTAAAAAAGGTTTCAGTATTAGCTCCAAGAAAAGCATTTCATCTCTGGAACCCTGCCACCGGGAGTCAGGCAGCCCTAGCTGTAACAGCCTTTCCAGTTTGCTCCTAATCTGTACGTGCAGAGCGAAACTGCGGAGCAAAGCTACTGTTCCGCCTGGTTTCCTCTCTCCTTTCCACTGAAACCGGAGTCCTTTAATCAGCTGTCTACAACTTTAAAGAAACTACGCAAACGTACCTGAACTATTTCCTGATACGCTCAGCTCTGCAGTATAGAAGACCTAAGTGTAAGAGGCTCTCTCTTTCTGAAACCCTGAATTCCCACTGTAGGACATACCCAGCCTTAAGTTACCATCTTCCCCTTTGGTTTTCATTTTATTTGAAACGTGGCATTGACTAATAATTTTATGTAAGTATATATTTATACATCTGTGTGTGTGTGTGTATTTACCCTTATAGCATTTCTATGAGAAGTTTTGTAAGCCAAAATGGCATAAAGCAAAAAAGCAATTACCGTTCATTTATATGGAAAATTTGTGAGTATTTCCAGACCCAAAAATGAGCTTCTCTTTGGCTTTTCTGGTACCCTAGGATATATCTTACTAAGGGATGCACAAAATAAATGGAGATAAAACACAGATGCTCGCAGGCAGCAATTCAGAGCTCTGGCAGCTGGATGCGGAGAAGTGAAAGACAGTGGGGGGGAGGAGCTTGGCAGGGGGCCCCTTGTGCTGCTGGGGGGGGGGCAATTGCCTCTGTAAGGCTCGCTGCACAACAACCACTAAATGCTATTTTCACTTTTTGCCTTTTTCATATAAGCAAAAATCTTCTTCAGGTATCTGTAGGTTAGCAAAAACCGGTATTGATGTGGGTCTTTTGTGAAACACAAACTTTTGAAAAGTGGGGGCTACCACTGTCTCTCTCTTCTCTCTATATATATATATATACAGAAAGAGAAAGTCAGTTAAGCTTATATTCATACTGGACATTGCCACTACATGGGCCAGCTTACAAGTTCTTCCTCAAAGTCAAATAAAAAATTTGCTGGGCAGGGTGGGGGGTAAGTCCCAATTCTTTGGGTAAATCCCAAAAAGCTGAAAAATTTTTAAGTTAATTTAGTCTTCTCTTCCAAAATTTTCTTTAATTGGTGATACCTAATATTTCTTGTCTATTTTTTAAACTAACACCTGAAGTGAGTATACAATAATGTGGTATTAGATTTATCATAAGATCAGGTGTTAATTATTTTAAGTTTAAACACCACTGCTTTGGGATATTTTGCAAGTCCTTCCAGGGGCTCTATCACATGAGCAAATTTGAGACGCATTAAATTTTAAGCAACATCTTGGAGGATATTATATTGCACCAAAGGTTCTTTTGATTCTTTACAGCATTTTAAAATATTTATCTAATAAGGAGTAATTTGTGTGAAAATAGTAGTGAATAGAAATGCACACTCATCTCATAACTATGACAGGGTCTGTTTCTTCAGAATATGGAGCATGACACAATCCATCTAAGTATAACATATTGTAATTGCAAATAACTGCTACTGAGAGAAAATAAAATGCCATATGTGCTAAACCTGCAAATAAAAATATGCAAGTACAATATTAAAAAAAAGAAAAGCAACTTTTTCCTCAGCATAATTTTCATTACTGCAAGTTATCAATAGTAGTCCTGAATCTCATGGAAAAAGATGTCAAGACTTGTGATTACAATCTCAATAGGTCTTTGGTATTTTTCATTAAAATACTGACAATAATTCTCTGTATAGTGAATATAGTTCTGTTTCTTGAAAATAAGGAAACTTAGATATATTCCTCATCATAATCCTTTTGCAAACCATAAAGCATACAGTCAAAAGCATAAAAACAACACAGTTTTTTGGCCTACACTTTTCCCGGTGTAGTTTAACACCGTATTTCATGTATTTTTTTAAGACCTTATTAGGGCAATCAAATGGACAGAACTGCTCTTCATGATCTAAATGCTAACTAGAAGGAAAATGAAATTCCAGTAGTCTTTGGAGCTACCAGCTCAGTGGTACTGATTTTTTAAAGAGCTAAAAAATGCAATATAATTTAACACAATGTTTGATATAATCCTATTCCATTTAAATCTAAATCTGGAACAAGAACAGAATTTCTGGCCCAGATAGCCATTCTATATTCAATCAAGTACAGCTTAGCTATCATTGGACTAATATTAACTCAATACATTCATGCTATATAAAGAATAGCAGGTCCTTTATAGATCTTAATTCTGATGATACAGCATGAGATTTTCTAGCTGTCTATTTACTTGGCAGTAAAGAAGACAAAATACATTTTAACATTTCAAACTCCTTGGAAAGCAGAAGCAACAAATTGCTATAAAAATACAAATTGGTAAATAGTACAATTCAAAATTTAGAAAAATTATATCTTTTTTCTAGTGTATAGATATAACAAAAATATCTATATATCTTTATATATATTAGAAATTGAAATTTTAATCTATATCCACATGTGTATTAGAAATTGAAATTGAACTTTACAATACCCCTTTCCTTTTGGAAACCTCCAGAATGTCTGGCAAATACATGTCTAATTGTAATACTTTAACATTATCTCTTTGTGCATGTCTCTGCCAGTGTAGTAAATTTGGCTCCCAAATTATTTAAAAAGTCAAGGCCATCTTCTTCCTGTTTTTCACTGCAACAACCTACAGAACCAGCTGGAGATCCTCTTCCTTCGTAGTTGTATGTAAGGACGTAATCTTGAGATGGCACGTGATCTTCATTCTGGTTACACAGATGCAATTTCTGTAAAATAAAAAAAAAATTGTATTATTGTTTTAAACACTCTTAAACATACGAACATAAAATTTATTTTTTATTTACCTTTTATGTTTAATTTTTAACCAGTGTGTCCTCTAATGGAGTCCTACATACAAAAAATGCACATGATTGGTCGATAGCATAACCGAACCGCAAAGTCAGTATATCTTACATTTCTAGTAATCCACACAAATAAAAAACTATATATATGCTAACGTTATATTTAAGTACATTTAAATCGTCATGAAATGCTTAAACCTAAAGTTTCTATCTAGAGGTCAGGCTAGTCCACAAAATGGTGACAGTACGCATGGCAGTCAAGAATTTGATATTGGATATTCAAACAGTCCTGATTTTGAGTCAAAGCTCTGGCTAGGACTTTGGGCAGGTTACCAAGCATTCTCAAGTCTCCCTTCCAGCTCGCCTTATGTCTAAAATGGGAATACACACAGTGACTATCTCACAATAATGATGAAAGATACCAAAAATTCTCTTGGTTTGCCCAGCACATAGTAAATATCCAATAAATGTGAACTAAAACCCCTATGACATACAGTTATAAAGTAGGCAAGAATTACCACATTGGCTTCAGAATCAAGTTTCCAAGAGAGCCAAAACGTGACAAAACAGAGAGATGCACCAAGTATTTAGTGAAATTAAAAATATTTAATCAATGTCACCCACATTGGAGAAACCGGGCCTTTGGAATGGAGCGCCCAAGCATTCAGCCTCACCGTCTGTTCTTGGCCTGGCTGCCAGCCTGTCGAACTCCTGTGCCTCCTCCCTCCTCACCTGGGGACCCTCTCCCTCTCAAACCCACAGCTTCTTTCTTTGGCTTATGTTACCAAATGCCTTTCTTCACGGCCATTTCAGCCTCAGATCCCATCACCTGAGGCGCACAATAATGAACACCCCTAAGAACGCCTCTGAAGCTCCACTCCTTCCCAACCTGATGTTACGTGCATACTGACTGTCTAGACACGGAACAGAGATGAACGCTGGAATTTGATGGGGAAAAAAAATACACTATGGACATGTGATCAGCTGCCACGGCGTCACAGATTGGTGCCTATGTGCAGTCCCATCAAAGGATTAAGGGCTTCTGGTCTGCTGCGGGGGTTACAATAGTACCGGTACTATTCCTGATAAACAGAAAACTTAGTACCAGACAGGATGTTTAATCCGGTGCTTCTCTACCCAGGTGGCACATGTGAATCACCTGAGGGGCTTTAAAAGTAATAATAAGAATAGGAAGCCAAACCAGTTATATCCAAATCCTTCCAGGTGGAGCACAGGCATTAGCATCATTTCAAAGCTCCCCAGGAGATTCTGATGTGCTGCCGGAACTGAGAATCCATGATTTAATCCCTCTTTCCCTTGATTATCCTTGCTTCACCCTGAATAAAAACACTTTGTATTTGAATGGTGCTTCTTTAAATAGAGTTCCTATAGTCCATATTATTGAATGTTCACCCTCGAATTGTGTACAGATGTTTTGTTTTCAGAGAGAAATGCAGATGTGATTGGGGGAGTTTTGTGAGTGTGGGGAATGAGATTTTTTTTTTCACATTCTTCTATATTAAATTAGTTCATGAGGTAAACAACATCTAAAATGGTATGTAACTTTAATAGGTTTATTTAGAAACTTCCAATTCTCACGAGATTTTAGAAGCTAAAAGAAATATGACAGATGGAATAAAATCTTTTATGTTAAATAATGTAACAAAATCAAAGGCATGGGGTGGGAGGGTGGGGGGAGCGCAAGGAATGACCAGAGAATGAAAAAGAAAGGGTACACTGAAAAATATGGAAAAGCAGCTTCTGTAACTCTATGTTAATTGCAATCTCCTATTGTTCTGCACTTGAACATTTAAATGCAGAGACAAAACACTCAGGAAAACTCACTTCACCAAGACGGGGCTGAGTGAAATTATGCCACTCGGAGTAGGTGTATCGGCAGTTATCCACCTCCACGTGTCCTCCCCGGCAGGAATCCAGGGTGTGATGGTGCCCGGTCCCCTGGCACGATTCCAGGGTCTGGTGTCCGCCTTTCACCATTTCAATGGTCTCCTGCCCTCCATTTTTCACTCCTGATCCCATGGTACCACAAAAGCCTTGGCCAGAGTTGTTGATTGTCTGGGTCATAAACCCATTGCCAGAACACTGAAATAAAATAAAATAAGACCATTTGTATCTCGAGGAAATGGATTCCAAGTAAAGTCACAAGAAGACAAGGGAGAGAAAACGTTTATTTAGCCTTTTATTGGTTCACCCATTCATTCACAGACATTTATATTTTCGAGTTCTGTGCCCAGTGTAGGGATGCAAAGAGGAACATGATCCCTCAGTAGCTCCAAGAAGCTCTTATTCCAGTGAGGCAGAAAAATAGATGATTACTTTAAGAATGTATACGTAGGTGAACATAGAATGCTATAGGAACACAGAGGAAAAGCATTAAAATCCAAGAACAGACACAGTGGAACAGTCTAGAAAACACTGCACTGAGGGACTCCTACTTGAGAAAGGGGAAAAAGAAAACACTGTCCGCAGGAAGGCTTACACACAAAGGCAACGGGGTACTTAGGGGGCCTTCAGCTTTCAACCTGCTGAGAATGGCTACCACACTTAGAGTTCAAAATGAGAGAGGAAGTGGAGAGGTTACAAAAGGCCAGAGAACATAAAGATCCATATACCATGCTAAAAAATTTAGACTATCAAGAAGATGATGGGGACTCAAAGAAGGGTTTTAGTAACAGGGAAGAGACATATTTTTTAAAATCTTTCTAGGCAATAACATAAAAGACAAATAAGAAGACAAGTTGAGTGTCATGAATATTGGAGAGGTCACTGAATCGTTCTAAGTGAAACATGATAAAGACCTACGCCAAAGGAGAAGCAATGATGATTCAAAGTGGTTGGACTCCATACAAAGTTTACTGGTGGTCAGATGGATGAAACAACAAAGGGAAGAGTCAGGAATTATTCTTGCATGCTCTGCTTGTGCGAGTAGATAAATGGTATAATTCACTTAAGTAGGGATGAAGGACACACTCATGGGTGAGAAGAGGATGAACAGTTCAATTTTGGACATGGTAAATTTGAGAAACCTATGGATGTCCAAAATAAGTATATGAATATGTAAGTCTGAAGTTCAGGTGGGGAAGCCGAGCTGGAGCTATAATTCCAGAAGTCACCATCATAAAGGAGGTAGTTGAAGCTATGGGAATAAACTATAACACCCAGAGAAAATGGTAGACTTAAACAAAAAGAAGGCTAAGACTAGAACCACAAGAAAAAAAAAAACACATTTTAAGGAGTGATTAAGGGAATTAGAGGACAGAACTGATATGAAACAGAGAACAGAGGAATCCAAAAGGCACAACTCTGAAGCCACGCAGAGAGGATTATGGTAAGGAGAAAACATCAAAGTAGTTTAAGAACTGGTTAGAATAAAGTCATCCACCCATCAGATTCAAGCAAAAAAAGTGGCCATTGGTGATCTTGGTCAAAAGAGTTTCCAAGAAGTGCTGAATGAACAGGAAGTAATATCATGGAGAAATCGAGTATAAAAATCTCTCAAAAAGCTCAGTTTCAAAGAAAAAGAAATAAGGAGGGAACTAGAGCAGGACAGAGGCGAGGGAATGTTTGATGATAAAAAAGACTTGACTAAGCATCGACTTCATGTGAGAACCTCATATGGAACTCTGGGCTGCTGGTGAGAAGTTTAGTTAGAGCAGTAAACTCAAGCATGTCAGTTCTAATTATGAACTGTGACTTTCAGACAAGACCTCCATTAAAATCAGGCTCCATTGTGCCATCCTTTTACCAATTTGTTTTTCTGCTATCTAATATGCAGAGTCTCTAAACTGGACGATGTTCAAGTTCAGATGATTTGAAGTTTCAGGTATTTCAGAATGTGAAACATATCTATAAATGTCATACATGGTATCTCATTGCCTTGGAAAATTGTACCAGAAAAGAGAACTGAGAAGTAGCCATTTGGTGGCACTGCTACCCTATATTTTTTGCTTAGGTTGCTGCTATGGTGAAATTTCATTTAAAAAAAAAAAAAAGACAAAACAAACAAAAAACACCCTCATTATCAAATACCCTTGATGGTATAATTTTTGTCATTACAAATACATGTTCAGAGATCACGCAAGCTAATCCCAGAAGAATTGAAACTAAACTAAAACCAAGGCTGAGCCCACGGTGCCCTGTTTCACATTCTCTCTATGCTCTGTTCCTTCCTGACCATCCCCACGTGTGTTGCCCAAACTTTACTCTCACAGGGTTATCAACGACTCCTTTTCCACGTCAGTGATTTCCAGATTTAACTTCTCCAGTCCTGACTTTTCGACCAGCTCCTAACCCCGCCTGAATGCCTTTGACTTAAACTTAGCTCCAGAACCAAGGTCATCGTCACCTGTACTCACTGTACTAAAATGAGCTTACACGTTCACTAAGAAATTTTGTTACATTTTGTAAAAATATGCCTAAATGTGCCTAAATATGTGTGCCTAAATATGCCTAAAATTATGTTCTGGTATAAACTGATGATTCCGAGTCCTCTCGAGAAGTGTTCCTAACGGAGAACAGACAATGACAGGGGTGAGTGTACGAGGGTGGAACGGCCCGTTAATACTACCAGCTCTGGCACCAAAGAGCAAAGGACAGATAGCACCACCATGTCAATCATTCCCTTCGCAGATATAAAATAAAAACTTACTGTGAGTCAAGGACTGTTAAGGGACTAAATGTATTTTCTTTTTTTTTTTTTAAGATTTTTTATTTATTTATTAGAGAGAGAGACTGAGAATGAGAGGGGAGAAGGTCAGAGGGAGAAGCAGACTTCCCACAGAGCCGGGAGTCCGACATGGGACTCGATCCCGGGACTCCGGGATCATGACCTGAGCCGAAGGCAGTCGCCCAACCAACTGAGCCACCCAGGCGCCCGACTAAATGTATTTTCTGAATGGAGAAATGATTACAGGGATCCACATGCAGGCCTGTAAGGCAGAGGTGGGCTATGATTTTTCCATGACCGTGGGAGGTGATTAATAAAGAGAAAAAGTCAATAAGAAAGATGCCTTCACACCGAGATACAGAAAAGGCTTGCTATAAAGTCATTGTCCTTGGTTATGGCCTCTGTCGCTTTGACTTCATTTTTATTTTGTTACTCAAAAGCTAACAATCTTATCATTTATGCATTTAAAACATTTATTATCCCTATTTCCAATGACTATTATCTATCCTAGCAGTTATCTGCTGCTTCAACTATTGGAAGTTTCTAATTCTTTATCTTCCCTGTCCCTAACGTCTTCGTCTTCTCACCGACCACCCTACTCACTCAGCATCGCGCTGCTCCCCTTATGCCCTTCTGTGCAGAAAAGCCTTCACTGGCTCTTCCCTACCAAGAGAATAAATCCCAAATCCTTACTAAATATGACAGCCCTATGTCCTTCCTGCTCTCTTACACCCTGTCCCCCCAAAAGCCTACCTTAAGTGTCAAGCTTCTATTGTGAAACATCATTTCTTCCCTTTCAAATCAATTTCTTTACTGTTTGTTGAACAATCCCCAAACGTTGTCATCTCCTTTTTTTATCCTTAAGGCTGTTTTCTTCCTCTTTAGCTATTCCCACCATCTGTCCACTTTCTAACCCTCCCTATCCTTTAAGTTACAGAGGGATGTGTACCCCTTTTATTAAGCCTCTCCGGTTGATCTGGATAACCCGAACACACTTACGCATAACAAGTGTCTTTTTTTTTTATTATTATTATTTTTTAAGATTTTTATTTATTCATTTAACAGAGAGAGAACACAAGCAGGCAGAGAGGCAGGCAGAGGCAGAGAGAGAGGAGCAGGCTCCCTGCCGAGCAAGGAGCCCGATGCGGGACTTGATCCCAGGATGCTGGGATCATGACCTGAGCCGAAGGCAGCTGCTCAACCAACTGAGCCACCCAGGCGTCCCACACAACAAGTGTCTTTGAGTGACAATAGTGATCTATCACATCGGTGCCAGTGTATACTGGCATGTTCCTACTTATTTTTCCCATAAAAGTAGATCCAATTTCTCATAAGTACTTTGAAATATTTTTGAGGGAAGAACATGCCCTGTAAGAACTTTTTAAATATACATCCCCCCAAACAAGAAACTCAGTACTAAGCACCTCAGGGGTCTCAAGTAATATATAAAGAAAGAGAGTGGCAATACTCTTCTGACTAAGCTACCCTCCCCCACACACTTTTTAAAAATATATGTATCTCTTTGATATTTTCTTAGTTTATCTTGAAAGCTTAATAAGTTTTTTCCTATGATAAGTGGTCAAAGAGTCAGGTAAATAATATCTGGAAATGTACACTGAAGAGAACAGCTAAAAGACTGTTATAATAATTTCACAACATCAAAGAGCAAGTCTCAAATGATAACACTAGAGAGTAGAAGAATGATAATTAAAACAACACATCTGATTAAGAACTTCAACAAATGCCACCTACAAAATATTTGAATATTGACAGATAAAATACTTCTGCCTACAAAAGCTGACCAAACTAAAAATATAAATATTAACTCCTAAATTACAAAATAACTTCACGAGAATCAGTAAGAGAAATTATGGGAGATACTCAGAGATAAATAGTCATTTAAAAAAATTACTTACCACCCTATCATCTCCAGGTGCTTCTGTGTTTGATATAATCAGATTTTGCTGTGCTAAATCTTCAGGAAAACCTTTTTTTTTTTTGGCGCCAATAACTCCACATACCAAAGTTAGCAATACAGCTACATTAAAAAAAAGAAGAAAGTTTAACATACATAGAATAAAATACTCCTCTTTTGTTTTTTATTACCTCAGGTACACAGGAGGAAAACAAGGCCACTAAGCATGGTCTCGTTAGTAATCTTGGCTTTAGTAAATTAATAGGCCATGATTTAGCTTAGACTTTGAAATCTGAATTAATTATATGTATATTTCGATTATACTTCTTTTAAAAAGAGTTTGAATTATATCTATAATGTTAAAGTATTTACAATTGTGAGTTAAGTAATAAATTTTCAAAAAAATTCAATGATGTTTATTTAAGACAGAGACTTTAAGATTTACTGAGTCCCAAAAGAATGGTTTGCCTATATGAAAACACAATAGACTGTTCTCACCAGCACAGGTTTATTTCCAAGAACCTTAAATAAAACTACTCTGTATTTTGTCTGTTCAGAATTTTCATTCTACATCATACCTGTGGGAGGTTGAAATATATGATAATAAAATTAGCTGTAATAATGACAATTCTTACTCTGTTCTACAAGCCCCTCTAATCAAGGGGCCAAACTGCAGTCCCAAACCCAGCCCACCACATTGTTTTTGTATGGCCCATGAGCTATGGTTTCTAAATCGTTTTTAAAAATTAAAAGAATAGAAATGCATGACATGTGAAAATTATATGAAATTCAAATGTTAGCATCCATAAATAAAGTTCTATTGGAACCCGGCCATGCCCATCACTGAAATATTTTCTATGACGACTTTCCTACTAGAAGAGTAGATTTCATTGGTTCTAAGTGAAACCACATGGCCTGCAAAACGCAAAATATACACTATCGAGCCCTTTATAGAAAAAGGGTGCCAACACCCATCTTGTGGCCCCTTGTTACCTTTCTGGTGCCGTGTCCAACCCCGCTCCCCTGATGCACTCCACTCCAGCCACACCGGTGTCCCTGGCATGCCTTGACTTCTCGCACCCCCTCACCTAAGGGCCTTTGAGCTGACTTCCCCCCAAACTGAAAACCTTTCCCCCAGGTGATGTACTTAGCTGACTCTCACCTTTCCCAAAAATCATCAAAGATAACCTTGTATGTTGGCTAACTGAACATGATAAAAAAAAATACAATTTTTTTTTAAAAAGTAGAAAAGGGACACTTTCAGACCACCCCCCCCAAAGAAAAGATAACCTTGCCAGTTAGCCCCGACCAAACCACCCACCAAAAGCTGCAGTCACTCGCTGTAATGCCCCACGATCATTCACACACGCTCCACAGGACCACAGCTCCTAACTATTTTGCTCTATTTTTTCCTCCGCAGCATTTCGTTTCTTTATTAGTTTACTGTCACAAGGCACAGTGTTTGCATTTGGTTTTGTCTGTTTTGTTCACTGATGACTCCCAAGCACACAGACAGCTTCTGGCATACTGTAGGTCTTTAATAGATACTTATTTTAGCGGAGCTGCTGAAAAATATTGAGCACCGTACTATTCTAAGCTCTTCACATGCATTAACAATTACTGCTCGGTGCTGCCCCATAAAACAGGCTACTCCAATTATCCCCTTTTACAGACGAGGAAACTGGAGCACAGTTAAGTAACTCGCCTCAGGTCACGTGACTTGCAAATGATAGAGCTGGGTTACAAACCCAGTTAGTTTGGTTCTAGAGTCTTGCTCTTAACCGCTAGTCCTATCACAGAACAAAGGACCAACGGCTAATCCAGGCTGGAAGAGTGGATGGAAATAAAAAGAGCGAAAAAATATGATGCCGTTGGGAACTATACAACCGGCAAGGAGAAGGTTAAAAAAAAGTCAAAACTAGCAAGATACACCCAAGAAGAGATACTGCCATGACCCGAGTCAGCCATAAGGCTGTGGCTAAATGATAAGAGATCACAGTGACTTCTCATGGACTTTTATATGGTAGAAGTTTTAAATTGTTTTATTTAGCCCTAAATGAGGTAGTACGAGGACAAAAAAATGAAAACTGTATGTTGACAGATTTGGTACAGTCCGAGGAATTTTAAACAGCCCTGTCCAAGTATTAAATCGTATCTCAAAAAGGATCTTACTCCCTCTCCCTGAAAATATTCCATCAGAACTCAGATAATAACACAAAAGCATTTGTAAATTGCCCACCCCTGATGGATAGTTGGACAAGATTACTTTTTAAAGACCTTTTCCTGCACTCAGATATTTATGATACATTTTAACTTTAAGTAAGTAAAAGGACTTACAAAATAATAATGCTATGCCCAGCAGGATCGCCAGGATCGCCCATTTTCCGAGTATGACTCCTCCCGCACTCCTTGAAGCTGCCAGGCACTGACTTGGATGAATACAATCACATAGATTAATTCTCACGGTTTTTGTTGTTGATTGACCTTCTCTGTCTTTTACAGTAATAGGAACACTATATTCCTGAAATTCAGCATTTTTCTGATATGAAAGACGGGCAGCTGTATCTGAAAGAAAATGAAAGAATTAGTTCTTTAATGGACATTTATTTCTCCCTTAGCATTTGTTTTGCCACACTTGTTTCTATACGTATTATTCTCAAGGAACCACCTGCCACATGAAAATGAATCAAAATGGAGAACTACTTTCAACCTTTCTCAGCACTAGTATTATCACGTATGTCCACTGTAACTTTTTACAAGAGAGGCTGGAAGACGTAATTTGACATTGGAGTAAATCCAGTAGCATTTCAGCAATATTTAATATTCCCTTATCTTTCTCTTATCTATAAACCAGTGATGGTAAATGGGCCCCTGACAGGCACCTCAACCATTTTTCTATGGTACCAGTTTATGGTACTCATAAAGAATTAACGACAATGGTTATGCACAAAGTATGTCTTAAGTCGACATTCTCTTGTCCATTTACTTTCTGGTACCTGTCCATTACTTTTACACGTAAGGTAATTTTTCAAAGTACAATAGACCCTTTGTTAAAATGCCTTCCCTCTAGAAGTGATCTCAATACCAGAAAGCTAATTAATGTCACCCAGGCCAGAAATAACCCTTACCTAAAAACAGATGTATCCGTATCATAACAACACATTTTTATCAACTATTTCCCCAATAGCCTTGATACCTATTTTAATGACTTCATTCTCAACTGACCAAAAGCTCTACATACTTTCAATGCCAATTACAACGTTCTGAGCCTTGCAGTCAGTGAAATGACACAGGTGCCCAATGCACATTCTAGAAGCCATATGTAACTTTTAAGCCCTTCTTAAATGCACTGTTACAGCTGATAAGAACAGCAAAGATTTTTGGCGGCATCTCAAACGTAAAGCTCCCCAGAGGAATGTGAATTACCACTAAGGTTTAGGTAGAACCCTCCCAGATCACGTTGTGGCTAAGATAAAATCCTTCAAAATCCTCTCCTCCCTCAAGACCGTAAGCTCAGCTGTAGTCACACCTCGTTGATTAGTGCAGCAGCCTGCGACGTCCTTGCCACTCCACTCTGCTCTCTTCAAACTATCCTGTCACCAATGTCAACTTGTTAAGACACAAATCTGGGCACAGCATTCCTTCCTGGCACACTCGCCAGTGCACACCCGCTATCACCGACTGTACACAAGTCAGGCTTTTCATGACCAGATGCCGTCTGTCCTCCCGCCCAACCTCTCGCCATTCGTACTAAAACCGAACCGCTAACAACACTGGTTTCCTTATTCCCCCAGCATTTTCCTTCTTAGTGCATATTTATTAACCAGTTATAAATTCAACACACATTTCTTAAGCTGTTAGCATCTACTAAGCACTGGGTTACGTGCTGGAAATACACAGATGAATTATAAACATCCCGAGAAACTCGTGTATTGGAGGAGAAAGGTAAACAGATGACAATACAACCTGAAAGGAGCTATCATAAAGGTAGAAAAGGTCATAATGCTACTCCTGCTTCAAGAAAGACTTCATAGACATGAGCGTCTGAGCCGGGGTCATGTCTGTCTTGTGAATCCCTACATGTATCTGTAGGGTCGGAACAGTGCATGGAAGATGGGAGGTGCTCCCCAGGTATCACGAGTTAATACCAGCTATGACATGGGAAGGGAGTGGTCTAGGCAGAAGGGACAGCATACGCAAAAGGCCATTTGCATGAACGAGCATGACACAGTAACAAAACAATAGTGAAGGGTGGCTGAAATATAGAATACTCCCCCCGCCCCCAGAAATCACCATCATAGGAGGCTGTTCCGAGGGCTCCAAACCCACACCTCTGTCCATATCCCACCATGTTTGCTTCCAGAATACTATACAGTGCTTGCCTCCTACACCCAGATTCCTTATTTCCAGAGTTCACTTACACTAAAATTTTTTTTTAAAGATTTTATTTATTCATTTGACAGAGACATAGCAAGTGAGGGAGCACAAGCAGGGGGAGCAGGAGGGGAGAAGCAGGCTTCCCACCGAGCAGGGAGCCCGATGTGGGGCTTGATCCCAGGACCCTGGGATCATGACCTGAGCCGAAGGCAGATGCTTAACGACTAAATTTTAAACTGCCCATCTCTATTCTCACCTCACCTCACTGATGTCACCTTAAAAATACATACAGCAGGGGCGCCTGGGTGGCTCATTCGATTAAGCATCTGACTCTTGATTTTGCCTCAGGTTGTGATCTCAGGGTCATGAGATTAAGGCCTGCCTGATTCTCTCTCTCCCTCTATCCTTCCCCCACCCTCCCTCCCTCCAAAAAAAAAAGTACACCAAAAACAACTTACCTTAATGATAAGCTTCCCAATATTTTAATAAAGTTTTTTCATCTTTGTTGTAAAATAAATTTTGCCTTCATAAAAATTATGATTTCTTTCATTTTATATGCAATATATAATACAGACCCCCTATAACATTTGTAAAAGATTTAGTCTCCTCAAATATATTAATGAGAATATTACAGGAAACAAGGAAACCCACTCTCAGTTATTTTAGAGCATATAAATCATTATTTTTTATTAAGTGTTTTTGGGGTGCCTGGGTGGTCAGTCAGTTAAGCGTCCAACACTTGGCTTCGGCTCAGGTCATCATCTCTTGGGTCTGCTTGAAGATTCGCTCACATGCTCATGCACACTCTTCTCCCTCTCTCTCTCTAATAAATAAATAATTAAAATAAACAAATAAATAAATACCATTAACTGTGGTGAGGGTCCACATTCTGCTCGTTTCTGGAGAAGTGTTGGCCAAGCTGAAATAAAATGGAGCACCATGGATAGGTTCATCAGGATCAACAGCTGAAATGTCGGCATACTTCATCTTTGGTTTGCAAACTGTTACGTAACTTTGAAGTATTTCTGGTGGATTATCATTCATGTCTTCAATGTTAACCACGAGTGTTCCAGTACATGATCTACCATCTGGGAAGAAAGAGAAAAGGTTTAGTGTAGTTTTTTGGCCTTCTTTCACAGTTTCCCAATAAAACAAATTAACTACATTCTATATACAATATATGTTTGCTTAAATAAGCTGATGATTACAGAAAATGGGAAATAAGAATGTAGAAGGATAAATGAAACCTACAGATCATCTCAAATGAGAACCACCATTGATAATATCAGCCACAACTGCCAATAATCCTTATGCCAGGATTATTACCAAACAGTAAAAATCAATGTGTAATTGCAAACTCTGTGATTCGGGGCAGGTTCCTTCCGGTACAGATGTTAACGAACATTAAGAGGCTACAGAAAGGTATTCTCGTCCTGACACACATTTAAGCCACTTAGGGAGATTTTTTTAAATATATGATACTTGGGCTCTCCAAGCCAGGACTCTGATTCAGTGTGTCTAAGTCATGTCTACAAAATGATTTTTTAAGGGACCCAAGTTAATTTATTATTATTATTCTAATTGAATTAGAATATTATTCTAATTATGAGCTATTCTAATATTCTAATATGAAGCTGGGGTTAAGAATCTCTGGGTTGTTTTCAGGAACAGAATTCAAAGAAAGGATCCCTTTGACCTAATAATCAGTTGAGTTTCTCAAAGATTCTATTTGAAGCTGCCTAAAGAGATTTATAGAAGAGTCTAGTGAGGCCATTTCATCGGATTCTAGACTTCAGTTTCGTCTTTGCCCTCCAACGTGGATCTATAAGGACTTGATTTCCCGCCATGTTGAGGATATAAAGATTAATAAGACCTGGCTTACCTTACAAGGTTCACGAACCTTGTTAGGTAATTAAGAGAAAGAAATAAGAATAGCCTTCGAAGTAATTTCTAATAATTCCAAATATTTATCACAAAAATTCTGCACAATAATAACTGTAGTTTATTCTCCAATTCCTTTCTAAAATACCACACTAAAACTTTAAAAAAAAAAAATTTTTTTTTTCTTACCTTGGTCTATTGCCAGGACTGTAATATTATATAAGTCATTTCTGGGAGCCATGGCCTCCCGGTCCAAGATTTTGGAAGTTATGATTGACCCTGAAATCTCATCGATGGTGATCCATCCTTTAGGATCATGCAATTTTTTGTACCTATTAATATAAAATAAAAAGTCTTCAGCAATATAAAACGTATTAAAGTAAGTTACTATCTTAATTATTACAACAAATACATTATTCCTATGTGGTTAGACTTCTTTGTACCTTAAGTGGTTGCCACTATTAGTTTCAGGGTCAAAAGCCTTATAGCCATTGACCTTTGACCCCAGTGCTGAGTTTTCTTTAATCCGTACGTATTGGGCTGCAGGGCTGCATTCAGGTCCTTCATCCTGATCCCTCACGTGAACTGTGACCAAGGCTCGGTTCATGGTTGCCATTCTGAGTGCAACATCTCTAGTAAACGGAGCTTCATTGTTTACTCCAATTTCCAGGATCACTTGGTGGTTTTCTTCATAATTCAGTGGCTTTTTAAAAAAGCATATGGATATCAGCATCAGTGTAAAGTACATATGGTATTTCAAATAACAAGTGACCTTCTGTAAATATGAACAGTGCCGCGTAAATTCTATGTCCCCATTCAATTAATATTGACTTTTAGCCTTTGCTAAAAGAGAGAGGTGATTTGTTCACAAGGCCTTTAGCAAGAGCAGTCTGAAAGTTTCTGCAGGTGGTCTTAGGGAGTTGTGGAAAAAATAACTGCTGAAATACTTTTATAGTTTATTCTTACTAAGGAAAACTATTCTGAACCTGGAGATAATGGGAAAACAAAACAAAACAAAAAATAACAGTGTTTTTACGACCCTGCTTTAGAGCACTAATGGACCAGCGTAAGGGGCATCTAACTCCAGAAGAATGCAATTTTGTTTGACTTACTACTTCCTATTGACTATATCCCTTTCCTTAACCAAGGCACTATAATCCCTCAGCTATACGATACTGCTTAACTGGTTCATCAGCCTCTAAAAATACTTAAGTGAATCCTTTGATTAAAATTGAATTTTAGACAGCAAATCAAGCAAAACCCATAAAAACATTATTTTACATTGTATTGCAAACTTAAAGCATTTTTTTAATTCTTTCTGCTTCTTAAAACCATCATTGGCTGACCATTGAAAAATCAAAACAGAGTCAAATTTTTATTTTAAACCTTTCCCGATACCTAGCTATTATCAAGCTGAGATACTAATATCATGAATCCACTAGGCTGTCAAGGAAACTTCTGAAACTTAGAATCCGCGAAATGAATGTGAAACTCTTTTTTATTTTTTATGGACACTCCAGAAAATGGAGAGTCAAGAGGGAAAAAGAATTAATATCTGTTTATCTATTGCTAATGAACACTATCTCACAAATTACATGTGTCAGTATGATCATGCAGAGAATCAGAGCAACTGCTGGCAAGGAGACGTGGATGGAAATTCACAAAACAGCTGCTGCTCTGAGGAGGTGTAGTGATTCCAGCCAGGGCCCCTTGCTAAAGCCTAATAGAAGTGCTTTATGTAATTGTTTGAGGCTTATGCTGGATATTGCGTTAGAGGCTTAAAACAAGTAGATGCAGTACAAAGAAGGGCCACATGTACCCCAATGTTCATGGCAGCAATGGCCACAATCGCCAAACTGTGGAAAGAACCAAAATGCCCTTCAACAGATGAGTGGTTAAGGAAGATGTGGTACATCTATACAATGGAATATTATGCCTCCATCAGAAAGGATGAATATCCAACTTTTTTATCAACATGGACAGGACTAGAAGAGATTATGCAGAGTGAAAGAAGTCAAGTGGATAGAGTCAATTATCTTATGGTCCCACTTACGTGTGGAACATAAGGAAAATCATGGAGGGCATTGTGAGAAGGAAGGGAAGGGTGAATGGGGGGAAATCAGAGGGGGCGATGAACCATGAGAAGACTGTGGACTCTGAGCAAGAAACTGAGGGTTTTGGAGGGGAGGGGATGGGGGATTGGGCGAGCCTGGTGGTGGGTATTGAGAAGGGCACGTATTGCATGGAGCACTGGTTGTGGTGCATGAACAATCAATCTTATAACACTGAAAAAATAAAATAAACATATTTGGGGAGAAAAATAAAATAGAGGCTTAAAACTCTGCAAGACTGGAAATATGGTAGGATGAAAATCAGTGATTAATGAAAAAACAGGAATTCTCTTCCACCACAAGGGAGTTTTATGTTTTAATCAGTTTTTTTAAAAAAAAAGCTCAAAAACATCTTGTAGCTGCACTGAGATATTAATGGCTCCCTAGAACATGACGTGCAGTTTTGTCGTGGACCCTCCGTGTTGAGAAAGGCCGAGAACAGTATATTCTTCACTTAAGCCTGTGTGCACTCCCTGTTAGAAAGGAAATGCTGGGATGGAAAGATGACCCAGGCTTGAGGAAAAGACTGCATCAGTTCATGCTCTACAGTTCCAGAAAAGTTATCTAATGCGGAAAATTGTAACACTAGTCCCATGAACATGTAAGCCTTCTAAAAACAGAATAATAAGCCAAAGTGTTTTCATTTTCATTGTTATAATGGAATAGCTATTAAGGAGGGGGAGAGAAGTATTTTTTTATGTTTTACAGATAATACAGAAGCTAACTTTCCAAAATCACATAGCTACACAAAGCAATTTAACGTAGTGCTTCAGAGCAGGTACTTGCAATCAAAGAGACCTAGGTTCAAATCCTAGCTGTGCCACTTCGGCTAAATTTCTTAATCTCTCTGAGACTAGTAAGTTTTGTCTCCTGCACAACTGTGATAAGAATAACATTTCACACTGTAAGCCCACAGTGAGTGCTTTCCACTATAGGTTATAAGAATCTCTCAGGCTGTCGTACAGGCAATTGAAAGACAAAAGTGATGTTATTTTTTATTAAGTTAATATAATGCAACAATAGGAGACAGCAACTAACAAGGCAATGTTTGGAAGCTTTATTCAGATAAAAGAAGTATATTTGAGCAATCTTTGGCTTAACTTACTGATTATTTAATTCTTTTTGGTATCAAGGGATGAATAAAGTTCATTCCTAGCCATCATTATGTAAGCAGCCTACGTGAAAGAATGATAGATTTCAGAAAGCCTTGATTATACAATGTTTGATTTTAAACTTCTTTTAAAAACTTTATTTATTTGAGAGAGAGAGAGGGCATGCAAGTGAGAACAAGTGGGGAGGAACAAAGGGAAAGGGAGAAGCAGACTCCCCACCCAGCAGAGAGCCCAATGTGGGGCTCGATTCCCTTCCCAGGACTCTGGAATCATGACCTGAGCTGAAAGCAGATACTTAACCTACTGAGCCACCCAGGTATCCCCAGTATTTGATTTTAAAATAGAAGATGCCTCATCAAAGTTAGAAAGTACTTAAAGATACAACTTAAGTACACAAACACAAATCTTTAGGAAGGAAAAGAATAAGGCACCTTTGAAGACCAATGTGGCCACCAAAGGAACTGTGTGAGGAATTCAAGTTTTCTAAGGGTTTGCATAAAATATGGAAAGGAAAATATACCATGGAAAATGCAAATTTTATTGATCAAAATGTCAAGAGACTCTTGTGAATGGCTCAAAGAAAGAGGAAGGTAAAATTACCAAAGATCTAATAATGACAGAGGAAGGAGATAATTTAAAAAGTAAACTCACAGAAGGAGAAATTAATTCAAGTTCCAAAAAAAGACCCCTTGTGCGACTAAAATTATTGGGTTTTTTTTTAAAGATTTTATTTATTTATTTGACAGAGAGAGATCACAAGTAGGCAGAGAGGCAGGCAGAGAGAGAGGGTGAAGCAGGCTCCCCGCTGAGCAGAGAGTCCAATCCCAGGACCCTGAAATAATGACCTGAGCCAAAGGCAGAGGCTTTAACCCACTGAGCCACCCAGGCTCCCCTAAAATCATTGTTTCATCAAGCCAAGTAACCGCAGTATGGAAAAGAGGGACCAGGGGAACATGACCCAAAGGTCCCCAGTGGGAAGAGCAACACAATGGTTCTAAGAAAGGTTCTGCATCAAGAACGTCTGAGTTTACATCCTTGCTCCATCACCTCCCAATCGTAGGGAAGGGGTCAAGTGACTTCAAGTCTTGTGACTCGGCCTCCTCATCTAGAAATGGGAAGAATGACAGGAACAGCCACAGGGTCTTTTCAAAGCTTAAAAATAAATCTTATGAATCTAGCATTTTTGTTTTGTTTACAATTTCAGAATTTGGGAAAAGAAGCAAAAGAAATTATTTTTATAAGCCAAGCCTAATATTGCCTTAAAAACTTAACATAAAATGTACAAAAGAAGAAAACTGTAAGTATCTTTTTTTAATTGTGAAAGGAGGATAATAACAATATCTTGTCCTAAAAGGGATATGCCAACCAGCTATAACCTACATAAGGTGCTTAGCCTCATTCCCTGTGACAGACATGAAAGATGACCAGTACTTAATAACTGCTTTTAAAATTCTAAAAGCATTTCCAAGATAAAAGAACTAGAATGTAATTATAAAATATAAGTGTGACTATCTTATGTTTAAAGATAATGGGAATAAATGCAAATTTTATTGGGGGGATTTTCTTTATTCTTCATATGTGAAATTAACTTAAACTGAACCAGAGAAAAAAAGTCAAGTATCACTGTCTATTTGCTCTCCCTCCTGGGAAATCTTGAGATGGTACCCAAAAGCTGTTCACCAGAAATAAAACAGATGTTTATTAGTCACACAGAGTGAGAAATATTCTAGGATACAGGCTATAATTTCTGAAAATATTTGGAAACATTTTTCTTAATGTCTCTGTGATCAATACTCCCTGAGGGGAAAAAAAAATCACTCCGAATATGAAAAAAAAAATGGAACGTGTTAACATATTATGATTTTTTTAGAATACATTCTTTTAAGAAAGTGTACTTAAATTCATTTTGCATTGATTAAAAAAACTCACAATAAAAATTTAATTCCTAGGGGCGCCTGGGTGGCTCAGTGGGTTAAACCTCTGCCTTCGGCTCAGGTCATGATCTCAGGTCCTGGGATCAGGCTCTCTGCTCAGCAGGGAGCCTGCTTATCCCTCTCTCTGCCTGCCTCTCTGCCTGCTTGTGATCTCTCTATCAAATAAATAAATAAAATCTTTAAAAAAAAAATTAATTCCTAGTGTTACTTAAACTTTGCCTTCTGAAGCAAGATAAAATCCCTGAGATTTAAAAAATAACAAAAACGGGTCTTTAATAATGGACTTGAATGAGAGAGAAAGGAGGAGTAGCCTTCTAATCAAGCAGCAGATTTGGAGAACTCTAAGAGGTCTGAGCTTGGGTCTTTAACTTCAGCTACTGCAGTTGGCATAATCTATCCATCTCAGATCTCAAACTATGCCTTTGACTTCTTAGAAGTCAAGGTGGGAGCGAGGGGTGCGTAGACTAGGTGTCCAGGAGAAATCTTTAACAGAACATCTGTTGCCAATCACATCAATTTTGAGGCAAATGCCTGTCCTGTGTAGGTTTGTCTAACTTTGGAAATTGACGCATGGCAGCTCTTTTCACAAGAATTATGCACCATAGACCCTGAGCCTACCCAACTTCAGCTGCAGCTGTGGTGGACACTCCCCCATGTATGCTGACAGATTCACATCTCAAGCACACAAAGATTCAACTCTTCAGATTCAAAGTTTACCCTAAAGCCAGAGTGCTCTCCCTCCACAAGGCACAGCGAAGCCCAGAAGTGCAGGAGAGCTGAGGTTCCGTGGAGGCAACCTTCAACCAGTAAGGCATGGGTATCAACAATGGGGGTTGATGGATAAATGCCCCCAAGGTACCACTTTTTGAGGAACTAGTTCTGAAGTACATTCTACATGGTTCCTTGCAGGATGGAACACCTGAGGCGACTAAGTCAATAACTCAGACTTGATTGGCTTTTCATTCTTTCCTGTCTTTCTTTCCCATTTTTACTCTGACTTCCTGAGATCCACTTTCTAAGTATTTCCTCTCATTGAGTTCCTTGTCTTCGGTTCTGCCTTTTGGAGAGTTCAAATGAAGACTGGATTGAGGTGGATTAATAAAGAGGGAAAATAATCAATACCATCTGCTTACTTCCTTCCCTACTATTATCAGTTATAAAGTTTCATTTTTCTTAAGTAGTTGCTTTCAGTCTTCCAACTTGAGCAGATCACATTAGAGAAAACGGAAATCGAGATTTGATGTTGAAAGTAATTTGGAACAAATATATTTGACTATTCACACCCGGGTAGAACTTGCTGAGGCTTATTACATAATCTCTGGAAATTTTTACAGAGGAAATAATTATAAATAGATATTTATGTATCCAAGTCTCCACCATATTGTTGTTGGCAGGAAAGCTTCCTTTAATCAATGGATGACTCCTTTACCTGCCCATAGGGCAATTTTCTCTCTTGTTCTAGGTTACAAATATAAAACCAAGGTCCTTTCCAAATAGGGTCTTTTCTGCCCTCATAACCTGGACCCTAGAATAAAACAATGCAACCAAAAATACAATATGTAGAATAAAGAGTAAGTTCCTTCGGTGCTGTCTGATATGACACTATATTTCACCATCAATACCACTTATAAAGGATCAGATACAACCAGGCATATTCCAGAGAGAGAGCGAATGAGAAGAATCTAAACTGTATCATGCAAAGAATAAAGGAAATCAGGAAATTTTACCATAGAGAAGGTAAGTTTCAAAAGAACATAGCAATATTTTCAAAAGAATTCTATTTCTTCCATGAAAGATGGAACCCAGACCATTAGAGACAGAACCATGGGATATAAGGAGAATAACTTGGGCATAGTAGAAGTAAGGACTTCCAGGAAGCAAAGCTCTCCAAATATGGAATCAGCTGTAATGGAGATATGGAGATCCTTAGAACTGAGAATGTTCAAACATAAGCTTGGTGACAAATGACAGGCAATAAAATTATAGAAGAAAGACAGCATTGGATGGGAACAGTTGGACTAAACAGACTAAGTTCTATTCCAACTTCTGGAGTCTTTGATCTGAAACTGTTTAGTTAATAAAACCATTAGTTGTGCGTGCCAAGTTGTCAATTATTCATTATTACTGTACCTTTACAACACACAAAACACCTTCATTAGTTTCTTTGTCTGTGCTGATTTTGAAATGTCCATTTTCATTGCCCTTCAAAATGGTAAAATTGGCTCTCCAATTGGCAGTGTTAATTAAATCCTTATCTTCTATTGGTATTCGTAAGATCTCCACATTGTATGCATTTTCCTCTACTGATGCTTCGTACTAAAACAGAAAGAACTCATTAAAAACTTACTTTATAAAGAGAACTTCTACAAAGAACTAAAATATTTCTTCCTCTCCAAGAATACTGGTTCTTACAGTTTTTATCTAGTTTATTTTAAAGCCATGAATTATAAGGACTGTTGTTTCATTAAGGAGTATCTTTGAAATGAAAGAACTACATGATAATGTATGATACCAATATTACCCGCTTTTATTAGGAGATACCATAAATACTACTATGAATAAATAAAAGACATTGATGTCAGCTATTTAGACTTTAATTTTATTCATAAAAAATAAACATACATCAAAGTGTGATTCATATTTTGTTGATTCATATTAAATAACAAATTATTATTCGTTGACAGTTGACAACTGGAGGTAGATTCTGAAACCATATACGTACCGTATTTTGTTTGAAAGTAGGTGCGTTGTCATTTGAATCTTTTACTGTAATCATACAAGTTGATGTACTCATCAATCCAAAAAACTGACCATCCATGTCTTGTACTTTCATTATCAGTGAGTACTTGTCTACAGTCTGAAAATAAAGCAAATATTTTATTAGTTTCGAAAACATATGCTTTGACTCACAAGTGAAACCTCAACTGTACACTCTTCTATGTGTGCATTTCCATGCTATTATTGGATTCCATATTTGTATGCACTTTAAGAATCTGGAAGACAGGGAGAAGCTGAAAAAGTAAATAGAGGGGCACCTGGGTGGCTCAGTGGGTTAAAGCCTCTGCCTTTGGCTCAGGTCATGATCTCAGGGTCCTGGGATCAAGCCCCACATCGGGCTCTCTGCTCAGCAGGGAGCCTGCTTCTCCTCTCTCTCTCTGCCTGCCTCTCTGCCTACTTGTGATCTCTCTCTCTGTCGAATAAGTAAATAAAATCTTTAAAAAAAAAGGTAAATAGAGGTTAAATTACAAAAAGCAGTACTAAGAATTTAGATTTATACTTTAAGCAGCAGGTAATTGGGAAAAGTTTTGTGGGAATCTTAGGGGGAGCACAAAATAAGAACATCTGAGTTTTGGAAAAAGTTTCTTCAAGATTTAGCATCATTTGTGGTAAACTGAGCTGAAAGTCAAAGAAACTGTCTAAGACAAGTGATCCAAATCTGAGGCAGTGGTCATGAAGACGGAGAGAAAGGGTGACAAGCCAGTCCCTTGGGAGTTAGCATTTCGTAGGATGTAATGGTAGATTCTATATAAAACGTAAGAGAAGAGAGAAAGTTGAGAACGATGTTCAGCTGTCCTACCCGACAGGCAGAGAGCGTGTATCATCAACCATCGCAGCAAATGCAGGAGAGCCCGTTCTCCACCGAAGTGAACACTAGCAAGTTTAGCAAGGAGAGCCAAAAGGAATGAGATGTGTTGGGCATATACTGGATTTTATGCGCCTACGGAAAATCTAAGAAGAAAGGTTCAGAAGGCACTTGGATGTATGGCCCTGTACTTACAGGAGAGTTCATAGCCAGAAATACCAATCTGGGGAGTCATTAGCACGTAGATGGTGGTTGAAATTACAGCAGCATTCAGAGTGGCTAGGAGGGGTTAAGGGATGAGAAGAGCTGAGGATAGTAGGAATAGCAGCAGCATTTCAAGCATGGGGAAGTAAGAAGACTAAGCTATGCACACTGAAAAGGAAAAGATAGAGAAACAGCAAAAGAACCAGGAAAGAGAAGAGTTTTATTAAGTGCCAACAACAGATGGGCTCCAGGCAACAGGTGGATGTGGCCATTAGGGGGTCGCCACTGACTTCAGTGGACAGAATTTTTGCAAATGGTGTGGTGATGATGAAATGAACTCATTGCTTTATGACACAATTACTTCTGTTGCCTTTCCCTTCTTTCTCACTATCCAGTAGCCACTCCTTTTTTGTTTGTTTGTTTTGTTTTCACCTTTTTACTTCTCTCCATTTTCAATTTCGGGCTCTCTCTTCCTCCAGTGTTCACTTTGCTTATCCCTCCTCCAAATTGGAAACCAACATTTCCCACCCTGAAATGTTCCTCCTTTAGGCCCCATTGTCTGATACCCTGCTTCTTCTTCCTTTAAATACACTGGGGTTTTTGTTTGTTTGTTTTTATCTCTCTTGTTCATTTCTTTATTTTCTGTGTTGTTCTCACAATACACTTTGCGGTTGCTTCTCAAAAAATCCTGTTGGGCTTTTTTTGATCAAGAAAACAGACCTGGGTTTGACCACAAATCTGTACCTTACAAGCTATGTATCCTCAAATTATTTAATTTTTCTAAGCCTCATTTCTCCACGTATAAAAAATGAGAAAAAATGCTTGTCTTCGCTTGATTACTACATAGACTCTACCTATCTCACATACACAAAAACACATTCATATTGCCCCTTCAAACTTGCCTATTTGTTATTACCATCCTGTGTTTTCTTGCATATAATATCCTAACCACACACAAAAATAAAAATAATGACAAATAGAACCTTTATACTATTTTTGATTCCTTTTCATGGATTCTCATCATCCCCTCCCTTTTTCTTTGGCATCAAATTCCACCGATTTCTTCTGTACATTATCTCTCCACATCATACTGATTCCTCTATTTGTGTTCATCTGGTTACAGGGGGACCACTGAAGTGTGGTAATTGAGCTCTTTAGCGCACACGAAATCGATTAATCTGCCTCAGTCAATAATTCAGGGCTCCGAGTTAAACATAGGCTGACAATATAGACAGAGCAACAATAACAAATATCAGAAGATTCCGCGCAGTAATTTGATTCCAGCGAATCACTCTGTCATATTCGTCCTCTATAGACTGGATGGAACACCTATCTAGTCAAGCAAGGAAATTATAAAGACCAAATAGAATTATACATCAGGAATGTGAACATAAAGTGCCCCCTACCTGACAAGATGCTAGTACTATCTTCCAAGCAGTGTGACAGGTTTCCTAAAAATCCATCAACTTTGAATCAACTAATTCGTTCCTTGTAAAAAAGCATATATCAACAAGAACTGGATAGGGATCAGTTTATGATCTAAACTCATGGAACAAGCAAAATTAATTGTTCTAAGTGAGAACTGCTTTACTGAGCTGGAACTAGCCACACACAAAAAATAGGGTAATAGTTAACTAAAGCAACTTTCATAAGAAATATATTTTGTTCCTACTCTTTCTAAGCACCAATTGATCTGCATTACGCCTACGGCTTCTCTTACCCAAGAAAATAGAAGAAATACCAAAAGAAAAAAAAAACACCAAAAAAAAAAACACCCGGGTAACAAGACCAGGAATTCTTATTGTCTAGAAACACCTGAGACCACAAGAGAGCAAACTGCAGTAAATGGGGTAGGGATCTCAGCCCCCAGTAAAATGGTGTTCCATGGAGTGGAATGCTACCTCTCTGTCCAGATAATGAGAGGTTATGGTGATGACACCTGTGCTGGGATGCACAGCGAAGATCCCAGGGGACCTCGGGCTCTGCTCCAAAATGCTATACTTCAGGCGTGTATGCATCGTGTCCGGTTCATCTCTGTCTGTGGCACAAACCACTCCCACTGTAGTACCTACATGTTTAAAAAAAAAAGAGTCGTTAATTTCCAGAACTACAAAACATATTTAGGAGTACTTACACTTTTCAAATTTTAACAATGATAGTGGCAATTTCATTTCAAATGCATTCCCGATCAGAGCTATTCCATCTTTAGAGAGCACCAATACAGATGATTTCAGATTTATAATGTAAAACACTATGATGCTGGAAATCAAGGTACACTTTTACTCTGTTTGCTGTTAAAAATGTTTGATGGTACATTAGTAAAAACTTATTTCAATGGCAATCAAGAATATTTTCAACATGGGGGCCTGGGTGGCTCAGTAGATTAAGCATCTGCCTTCAGGTCGGGTCATGAACCCAGGGCCCTGGGATGGAGCCCCATGTGGGCTCCCTGCTCAGCAAGGAGTCTGCTTCTTCCTCTCCCTCTGCCCCCCACCCCTGTTCCCCCTCCCCACTCCTGCTCTCTCTCTCTCTCAAATAAATAAAATCTTTAAAAAAAAAAAGAATTTCCACACATATTTTCACACACTTCAGTAACAAATCTAGCTGGAGAGAGAAACCATGTTTCCTACGTAAATCAAATCTTTAAATTTAATTTCTGATTAATAGATCAATCAAGACTGACTTGGGATCTAATTGTATAGATGATCAAGCTGAGCTTTCACACTCTGTTCTCCATTCTCTGATGTTTTTACTAGTGTCTAACTTACCTCATTCTCTTTCACTTGCTTAGTGTCAACACCCCATTGCCCTCAGCCCCACTTAATCCTCAGGAAGGGATTCCATACTATTCACCCGTCAGGGGGAATTTAAGTCAACTGCTTCTTCAGTTGGAGCTATTAAGACTTGTCATCTGTATGGAATGTAAGAATATTGCTCTGGGAAAGGATTATAGCTATTGAAGTGTACAAAGTGGTGGTGTTGTACAGCGTTAAAGGACAGTGCTCCGGTGCCCATGAAAATACAATACATAGATCCACTTCGCCTATAGCCCTGTATGTGAGACTGACCTGGGGAACAACACACAGACAGATACAGTCACACATGTATACATACTCACACACATGTACAGATTTGTTGAAATAGTGTATTTGAAGGAAATAAAAACCAATTAAAGTAAGAAAATATTAGTTGTAAGTATTTTTCCCTACGTCTTTAAAATTTGTATATATGTGTGTGTGTAAATGAATGCATATATACATATACATATAAAATATAGTAGAGAGCATCCAATTACATATTTATAAGTAATGACAAGATTTTTGCAGCGGATCCATACGAAGACATGAAGTAATCATCTTATGATAAGAAAACAAATGTTATTCATCGATGTTTGCATAGAAAAAAAGTTTCTAATCTCTGTAAGGCAGAATATTTTCTTCTTGCAATTTTACTGACAGGACACAAACACTATTTTAATTCTCTGGATAAGAACTGTGTTACTTATCACAGAAAAATCTTCCTAAAATATTGACTTCAAAAGTCCTTTTCAGGAGTGCTATACTTAAATATTAGTTGAGCACCCTCATCCAAACCTGTGTGTGTCAGTTATGGCAAAGTCAAGGAACCTAATAGTTCAGAGTATCACAGCCCAAACTGGTTCGAATCTTCTCATGTGAGATGCTTCAAGTGCCTTAGATTAATCTGGGCATCAAAGAATTTGCCCTTGATTCTCATCTGTCACTATCACAGAGAACAGAATCCTCAAGAAAGACCTAGCAACCAATAATCTCTCTTTGAAAAAAAGAAAATAGTACTAGAGTCATTGTCACTCTGAAGCTAAAAATATTATAGGTCATCTAATGTAATTAACTCCTTGTACAGTTCAGGGAACTCAAAGGGACTTCCACCATTTCCCACAGTAAATTAATAACAGACCCCAAATCAAAAACTAGGTTTCTTAAATGCCAAACCAACAATTTTTATTTTTTTAATTGTACCATATGAGTAATAAAGAAGTTAACATCTATGACATCAAATTATCAAAGTAAAATTTAAAAGGGAATAGCAAATATAAAAATCTAGTGAAGATCTAAGTAACCACTTGAAACTATAATAGGCAAGTTAGCAAAGTCAAATGAGTCCACATTCTTTCAACTTTATTATGAATGGTTATTTTCCATATTGTAAGTCTCAGAAGACATCATAATGCCACATTTGAAGGGCCAACTAACCTGAACACTTTGGTTTTCCATGTGTCTTAACAAGTGTTTAGAACATGTGATGTAACTATCTCTAAAGTTATCCCTGTATCCATTCTAAATTGGAAGTCGTAAAGTAGTAGTTTTAAGAAAGGAGATAATATAAATAAGACCTTTAAAAAAATTGTGTTTTCAGTAGATGTCATTTAACACCTTTCTAAGTAAAACCTAATAAAAATATTGATATCAATTTTAATTTTACTGTGATTTTATTCTGTATGTCTTCTCTTGGAGGTGAGAACAATGATAAACCCACAAAATGATAAAGTGAAATAAAGTATATAAACTAAATATGATTCAAAGCTTGAATAACTATTATCTGCTTTTATAATTAATTGGTATCATATAGACAACACGAGATTCCTGTACTATTACACTCTGTTTGGATGTGAAAGGATTATATGTTTTCTGGGAAATAGATAATGGTTCAGTATCATCTCAGGATAATCTGGTCTTGGATATAAAAAAAACTCAGTGTCTCAAAAAATGTAGAAAAAAAATTTAACATAATACATTTTACTTTTAAAAAGTTCCCTTACACATGGGAAACAAAGGCAAAAATTAACTATTGGGACTTCATCAAGATAAAAAGCTTTTGTACAGGGAGCCTGCCTCCCCCTCTGTCTGCCTGCCTCTCTGCCTACTCGTGATCCCTCTCTCTCTCTCTCTAATAAATAGATAAAATCTTAAAAAAAAAAAAAGTTTTTGCACAGCAAAGGAAACAGTCAATAAAACCAAAAACAAATGACAGAATGGGAGAAGATATTTGCAAATGTCTTATCAGATAGAAGGCTAGTATCCAAAATCTACCAAGAACATACCAAACTCAACACCCAAAGAACAAATAATCCAACCAAGAAATGGGCAGAAGACATGAACAAACATTTCTGCAAAGACAGCCAAATGGCCAACAGACACATGAAAAAGTGATCAACATCACTTGGCATCAGAGAAATACAAATCAAAACCACAATGAGATGCCGCCTCATACCAGTTAGAATGGCTAACATTTACAAGTCAGGAAATGACAGATGTTGGCGAGTATGTAGAGAAAGGGGAACCCTCTTACACCATTAATAAGAATGCAAGCTGGTGTAGACACTCTGGAAAACAGTACGGAGGTTTCCCAAAAAGTTGAAAATAGGGGCCTGTGGGTGGCTCAGTCAGTTAAGGGTCTGCCTTCGGCTCAAGTCATGATCCCAAGGTCCTGGAATCAAGTCCCACACTGGGCTCCCTGTTCATCAGGGAGTCTCTGCCTCTCTCCCCAACTCATGCTGTCTCTCTCTCAAATAAATAGATAAATTTTTTTTAAAAAAACAAGTTGAAAATAGAGCTGCCCTATGACCCAGCAATGGCATACTAGTTATTTATCCCAAAGATACAAATGTAGTGATCCTATGGGGCACTTGAACCCCAATGTTTATAATAGCAAGGTCTACAATCCCCAAACGATGGAAAGAGCCCAGACGTCCATCAATAAATGAATGGATACAGAAGATGTGGTATCAGTGTACCTATACCACACAGGTACAGGTATCAGATACCAGTACCAATCAGGAATGGTATCAATTCCATTGTGGTATCAATGGAATACTAATCAGCCACCAAAAAAAATGAAATCTTGCCATTTGCAATGACATAGATTAAACTAGAGGGTATTATCATAAGCAAAATAAGTCAATCCGAGAAAGACAATTATCATATGATCTCACTCATGTGGAATTTAAGAAATAAAACAGAAGATCATAAGGCAAAGAGGAAAGAATAAAACAAGATGAAATCAGACAGAGAGATAGAGAGACAAACATAAAAGACTCTTAATCTTAGGAAACAAGCTAAGGGTTGCTGGAGGGGAGGGGTTTGAGGATATGGGGGAACTGGGTGATGGATATTCAGGAGGGCATGTGATATAATGAGCACCCGGTATTATATAAGACTGATGAATCACTGACCTCTACCTCTGAAACAAATAATACATTGTATGTTAATTAATTGAATTTATATTAAAAACATAAGTAAAAAAATAAAAGTTCCCTTACCATAAACTATGAAAGAAAAAAGCCTTTATGAGTCTAAGAAGGATAGATTTAACTAAATGGAAGTCTTATCTTTACTTCAAACTTCTTTACTTCAAAGAACTAAACTTCTTTACTTCAAAAAAGTAGTTTTAATAGAATTGAAAAGCAACAATACACTGGAAAAATATTTGCAATGTGACAATAGGTTAGTATCCTCAATACGTAAAAAGCGTTTTTAACTAGACTTAAAAAACAGTTAAGAGCAAGATAAAAACCAAGGAAAGTAAGAGCAAAGGAAATGAACATACATTTCCTAGGAGAAAAAAATACAAATGGCAAGAGAAAGCACATAAGGAAAGGTCAATTAAAAAAAAATTATCTTGGGGCGCCTGGATGGCTCAGTGGGTTAAGTCTCTGCCTTCGGCTCAGGTCATGATCTCAGGGTCCTGGGATTGGGCCCCACATCGGGCTCTCTGCTCAGCGGGGAGCCTGCTTCCTCCTCTCTCTCTGCCTGCCTTTCTGCCAACTTGTGATCTCTCTCTCTGTCAAATAAATAAATAAAAATCTTTAAAAAAAATTATCTTACCAACTCTGCTACTTTCTGGAACTTCAAAATTATAAATAGCCTCTGTGAAAATAGGGTGGTTGTCATTTTCATCCTCCACTCTGATGGGCAGCGGAAGAGGAAGGTCTGCTGAATACCCATCCGCAGTTGAGGCATAAGCAATCAACTGGAAAACAGAAAAAAGCAAGATAAATAGTCCATGAATACACGATTCTAGCAAGAGAGAACACTATGCTTTATCTGCTACCTTCTTTGCAAATCTTTTCGGTAATTAATGACTTAAAAAACTCTGTTCAATTCTTTTTTAATCATCAAAGCATTAAATGGAAGAACACTTTAAGTGCAGTAAGAGGCATCCCGTGTTTGGTGAAAAATGACTGCACTTCAAATAAAACTCCAGAGTACAGTCAAGTCAGAGACAACTCTGTCCATTAAACTCAGAGTATACATAGTTCTTATTCTCTCCATAATCAGAAAGTTATACTGGGGAGAACAATTAAACTCACTGCAATGGAAAAGATTCCTAATATGTCATCTAAAGAAAGCCATGATTCTCAATCTTGCAACTAACAAACCCTTTTATTGTTTTGCCTAATAGATCACATATTTGTAAGAGATTTTCAAACAAAACACATTTACCAGTTTCTGCATTGCCACTTAGTCAAAGGACAATGTAATGTCAAATAGAATGTATTTCTTTTTTTTTATTATTTAAATTCAATCAGTCAACATAGAGTATTGCTATTCAGAGTGTGATTATAACATTAAGTTGAAAACTTTCTAACCAAAAGCAATGTCATATGGTAAACATCAGTTAAGTTTGCTTACCAGCATCTCTTCCTTCTCTAGGAAAAAAATCCCTCTTTCTTATGGAGAAACATCCCCCCTGCACCACAGGGATGACCACATGACCCCACAGAATTGACCATATTATACTGAAAATTGTCTGAGTTATTCCTCATTGACTGTAAGCTTACTCATATCAGAGGTCTGGCTTATTGACCTTGAATGGGGTTAGTCTTCCACTTTTGCTTCCTTATGTAATTTTCAGACATAATCAGAGAATCAGGTAAGTGGAAGGAAGAATCAAAAAAAAATTTTTTTTAATAAATAAATAAATAAAACAAAGCAGAAGAGAGACGAAGACCCTTCCAATTAATGGTGGCTACGTCCTGGAAAGAGGAAAATGTAGCATGACAAGATAGAGAAAGTATCTTATAAACAAACCAACTCTTGGAAATGTACTGGTATTTACATCTAAATACAACTAAACCTCTTTGCTTCACTTTAGGCTTACTTAACAGAGTTAAAATAAAGAGCAGATCAAGTATTCTAAAATATTGTACAACCTATTTCCTTTGACTCTAAGAAAAGAATGCAAGAAGACGGGAAAGAGTACATGGAATATCAGAAGAAACACAGCTTAATCATTTAAAAGCATGTATATTGATAAAACTCCTACATCAAAAATATCATATTCTTCACGATCCACAGGCTTGGTACAATACAGATTTCCAGTGTCTTTTTCTATGAAAAATAAATTTAAAGGTTCTTGGTCAACACCACGCCCACTTATTGAGTAGAAGATGGTATAGTTCTGTGCTGCATCAGACTGAACCTAAGAGGAAAAATAAATTTGTAAAAATTTTAAAATAAAATCTGTTAAAATGCCATTTTTTAAAATGTAACTTAGGCATTTCTACCATTTTTATTTTAAAGAGTCTTTAATAAAATAATAATCACATTTATCACTTCATCAGCACACAAAACAGTAAGGAGCGTTTGGCAAAAGTTTTTTTTAAACCTCAGATTTAATGAAAATAATGTTCAACATAAAGAATAACCAAAGAAAATGTAATTAAAGACAATAAACCATAATTTCCCATCTAGAGATTTGGCAAAATAGAAAAGAACAATAATGCCCATTGTTAGCAGGAGCCAGGCCATCAGGGACTCAAATACTGGTGAAGGGATTGTTAATTTGAATGTTTCTTACAGAGGGGAACTGGCAAAATTTAGGAGAATGACATATGAGAATAAACAGCGAAGACTCTTCCTGCCAGAGGAAACACAAAGTACAAAGGGACAAGGTTAGGGCTGTGGTCAGTGTTCAAGGAGCAGTAAAGAGGCCACTGTGCTTGGAGCAGAGAAAGGTAGTGGGCAAGAAGAAGGAAATGAAGCCACATGATGTAAGTGATTCCAATGGTGTTGACTTTTCCTTGTAGTCAGGTGGGAAGCTATTGGAAATTTAGACAAGAGTAATACATGTAATTTATACTTTAAAAAGATAATATGTGGTGTTTTGTTAAGACTAAATGTGGTGGGTAGGTAAGCAACGAAGCAGGAAGACTAGTTAGTTAGTGCAAAGAATTCATGGTACCAGTCGGGATGGTGAGAAATGTGTAGATTCTTGATGTAATTCGCAAGTACGGCCAACAGGATTTGCCAACGGGTTGGGTGTGTGGTATGAAGATGACACTATGTCAGAGGGTGCTAATATCCCCTCATATCTCTACTTCTCATGTCCCTTTGTGTTGGAATTTATAGCTGAGTAGAAGATTGCCCAAAAGAAATACATTTTTCAGGCTCCCTTACAATTAGGGATGGCCACATGAAAAGATTGGGTCAATGGGATATGAACAAAAATAACATATGCAAGCCCTAGACTGTGCTCTAGAAAGTGAAGGAATGTGTTCCCCCATTTGGACATAATAAGGAGCCATCTTGATCCTGTAGAGTTCGAGGCCAAACTAAAAGAGAAAGAAGTCTAGGTTCTTTTTTTTTTTGAAGTCTAGGTTCTTGGTGATTTTTCAAATTAAAATCTCTTTACCAGATCACACTTTCACATAAAATAAATAAATCTCTGTCATGCTTATGCCACTCAGTGGCACTTTAATTCCTAAATTAGTGACTGTCCCATCATGGAGAAAACAGCATGCCCCCTGGTTGTGGATTCTGAAGTGTGGCTTGGGGATTCATTCTTGAAAGTTCAATCTAAATTTCCTTCCTTCAGTCCCCCCAACAACTCCGTAAACTGCCTATATGCTGTAATAAATCCCTACCTGTTAACTGCTTAGAGAGAAGTATGTTCTCTACAACTAAAAGCTTACCCAAGAGACTCTAATACCCCAACAACTGAAAGAATGGAGGTGCCATTAACTGAGAGGGGGATGTTTTTAGGAGAAAACCCAAACTTTTCTTTTCTGCATATGCTGTTTGAAATGTCCATTAAGCTTCCTAGTGGAAATATCAATTAGGCAGTCTGTCCCAGAAATATAAGGTCTTAAGTCTCCAGTAGATACAGGTACTTAAAGCTGTGAGATTGGATGGGATTAGTAGGAGAATGAATATAAATAAACAAAGACAACGTTCATAGGCTGAGCCTAGAGCTCTCCAAAATTTTGAGAGGATGGGCATACAGGAACCAGCAGAACATACTAAGAAAGAATGGCCAGCGAGGTAAGTGGGAAACCAGGTGAGTGGTGTCCTAGAAGCCAAGTGAAAAGAGTATCTGGAAGAGGAGGAAAGGGTCAGCTATGTCAAATGGACACAGGTCAAGGAGAAGAGGACTGAGAGGTGGCGACTGGCTTAGCAATGCAGAGGCTAATGTTAGCTATGATCAATATAACTCTGGTAATAAGAAACCATTTCTAAATATGCCTCCTGAGTGCTTCAAGTACAAAATTTGAAAATAAGAAACAAGGTCTAGCACTAAAGTATGGAAGACACTGGAAGAGAGGAGACAGGTCACACCGTTGGAATGAAACACCAAGCACAGTAATAGGAAAAGGCAAACACTGGGCCAGAGCCCGACTTCAGCAACTGCTTTCATTGTATATGTCCCCTCTAGATAGTTACGAAAAGTAAACCTCACCTGGTTAAACACTTCTTCTTTTTATGAAAAAGTTAAATTCCCTAATAAGACACACATAGTCCAGTATGGTTTAACCTCTATCTGCGTCTTCGGCCTCATCTCCCTGCTCCCACCCCATCATAACCAGAAGGACTGAGCTACCTGGGAGCCACTAAGGAGCTCGCCTTCACCTCTGTACCTCCCTCTTCTTCCATAATTACTTACCTGCACAACATTTTCCCATCCTTTAGGTCCCAGGTCCTAAAGGATGGTTCCCCGTCTGAGTTTTTTCTCGATGTGTACATTTCAAACCAGGACTTGGTGCTGATTCCATGAATTCTCAGATCACCCCGGTCATGTCTGCCGCAGTATGCCTCACCCAGTATCCTAACCATGTGACTACCTCTGTCTTCCTCACTAGGTCATAACCTACATGAGAGCCAGGGTTCGGCTAAATTCTAGGGCCGTACTTAGAGCAGTGTCTTCATGGGACGGAGCAGGTGCTCAACAGCCAGCTGCTTTCGAAAGAATAAGCTCATAAAGATCATTTAATGGCTGTAGTCTTTTTCATATTGTTAGTTTTGTAGAGATTTTCTGATTTTTCTAACTTCGATTACACTTCATGAATATCTTCGATCAAATTGGGTTCTTTTTTAAATCTCTCAAGAGTTAGGAAACCTGAACAAAACAGACTCAGGGAATTAAAACGCTCCCAAACAGAAAGAATGTAAAACCTACTTGTTGAAGAAACAAAGGGAACGGGCCCAGTGAATTCTCTTGCATTGAGCAGGGAATAGGGGCCCATCTCCTCTTGGAACGCCTGAGAACGGCTTCTTTAGTACCTCTTTTCTTCAGTACCTGAATTTAGAGAAAGAACATTAAATACATAAAAGTATCACAGCTGACTTTGTTGCAAACGTGTGCACAGTCCCTCAATCTCACGCCACCCAGAAGACTGTCTCACAAGTTTCCAAGCTGAAGCTAAAGGCCAGATAATAAGGTCTTTTTGCGTTAGATGGGGAAGAAAGAACGCATCTACAGTTTCAAGTTTTCGTAAACTGAAGAATTTCATTTTGAATATACCTTTCTAACACTGACCAGACTTTCAGGTTAGGAGAATCATCACTGTGTTTTTAGTTTCTCTTCTTCTTCCCCGCATTGAGAAAGTGAACATGTCCTCTTTATAACGCTCTAAAGACTGCCTCTTCTTTTCTGCTAAAACCTCACACTCTCAGGAGAACCAGGGCAAGAAAAGGCATGTTCTTTATTGCCTTAACACCCCATCTGCCCTTCCAATATGGTAGCTCTAACTATATGTGCTATTTAAATTTAAATTGATTGTAGTGAGGGATGCCTGGGTGGCTCAGTTGGTTAAGCAACTGCCTTTGGCTCAGGTCATGATCCCAGCGTCGTGGGATCAAGTCCCGCATTGGGCTCCTTGCTCTGCAGGGAGCCTACTCCTCTCTCTGCCTCTGCCTGACTCTCTGCCTGCTTGTGTTCTCTCTCTGTTAAATGAATAAATAAAATCTTTAAAAAAAAAAAAAAGTTTAAATTAATTGTAGTGAAATAAAACACAAAATGCCATCCTTCGGTTGCCCTAGCCACATGCCAAGTGCTCACTGACCATTAATATTTGTCTGCCATATCAGACCGTGCTATAGAACATTTAATATAGAACTTTATAGAACATTTAATGCAACATGTAATATAGAACATTATAGAACATTTCCATCATCACAAAAAGCTCCATTGGACTTTTGAGTGATTTCAATTTCACTGCATGGTGGTGCAAGGAAGCTATTTTATTTCCTGACAATTAATTAATAAATAATTTTATTGAACATGTATTAATGTCCTAAATAGTCATTTAGATTAACTTTCTCGTTAATTCACTTTACCCTGATTCATCGTAACCCAGTCTAAACCTTTAATCATTTTTGTGACCACCTTCACAACGGCATTCCTCACGATGTGGAATCTAGAACTGCAGCAAATGACAGCTCGCACAACGCCACGTGTCCTTTTATTCATACTCACACACACTTCAGGATTCCCATCCTATTTTAACATCAGAATCACTAGGACACTTGAAATCAGCCTCTTACTCACAGGAAACCACTGTTCTTAAGATTAATTTAACATGCACCTATTGACTACGTGTAAGGCATTATCAAGGCTATAAGCACAAAAGATATCAATTCATGCCCTCAAGCAACTACAGATAAACTGTTTGCACAAATTAAAAAAATTCCAAAAGCTTATAAAAGAGGGGTAACCAAACTGACACAGACACACACAAAAGCAAGTCTTTGGACTTTAGAGGTGGAAGAAGCCTCCCTGGAGGAGGTGCCATTTAGCTTTAACAAAGAAAAAACCCAAAGCCAATGGTTAGCAACTGTTGGTGGGGGGGTGGGGGGAGAGGAAGAGAGAAACGGAGGAAGGGAAAGCAAATTGAAGGGGAGGGAAGATAAGAGGATAAAAACGAATTTATCCTTTTGTCCTCTTTGCAATTTTTAAAATTTTTTTAAGATTTTATTTATTTATTTGACAGAGAAAGAGGGAGAGAGAGCACAAGCAGGGGGAGTGGAAGAGGATGAAGCAGGCTTCCCACTGAGCGCAGAGCCGTATGAGGGGCTTGATCCCAGGACCCTGGGATCATGACCTGAGCCACTGAAGGCAGACGCTTAACCAACTAAGCCCCCCAGGCACCCCACTCTGCAATTTTTGATGAAAGTATTTAAGTGAAAAGAAAAGGATGCCTGAACATATCAATGTTTTTGGAATACCTTCTTCTGATGTTCCAGGAGCACCTTAATCTCTTTCTGTGTCTGTGTCTTGGTGTCAGAAAGCCATATGGTGAATGATCTTTTCTCATCAGACAACACCACAGGGCTGACTGTGTAAACCGAGCCGTCATCCAGAACTCTGAAATCAGGGTCACGGGACTGGATGAGGTCTGCAGACCTAAGGCACTCTTTCAGATTAACTGCAAGCAAAAGTTTCCAAGTTGCAAAGTAGAAACACATGCAAAAAGAAAACAGAAGTGTTGAAACAATGCATACATCTTCTTCAAAATCAACAAGTAGAATCAATTAAACCAATCACTTTGCTTTTACCAAATATCTTAGATTCTTTACATGTATAAAAAAATGATAACTGTCTTTCAGTTAAAAAATAACTCTTGATTGTATACACGTATTAAGTAAGGTGTTTTTAAACCTTTATATATTTCTAAGGCTTATGAAAACGATCTTCCTATGAAGGAGGCTTGTGTGCTGCAATCAGGACAAAGTTGATCTCCACGCCCCCACACACAGCTGAATAAACAAACAGGAAGGTTTTCCCCTGAACACTATAGTGTGAGTCTTTTAAGACTCAGCCAGAAGTTATACACATGAGTCAAAGAGCAACAGGGGGGATGAATTTGGCAAAGAGTCAAGTAAGGAAAGTCTCTCTTTGAAATCTTCCCACTGGCACTCCTGATACCTGCCTCCCCCCAACCCCAGCTCCCCTTATGCCCACTCTGTGCTCCTAGTCTTAGCGTTTTAGGTTTCCTCACTGAAAGTCTGCATGTGGGGCTTCTCTCCCTGGGAGTCTTCCTCCTGGGAGTAAAAAGTAATGAAATATAAATATCAATAGAAGTGTTTTGAAACTTATATCAAAAGTATCGAATTCATCTCATTCTTCAACTACCGGCTTTGACAACAACCAAACTGATATATTAATGCCCACTTAAGTAATAACCTCTCAAAGGATTAGTGTTATCCATATAAAGTCTTGTCACTTTAATCCAAATCCAGCACAGATGGAAATGTTGAATTAAAAAGAAGTGAACATCTTTAGGAATGATGATGTATTTCTCTCATCTTCACATTTTTAGCATAATGATAACTTCTTGTCTATCCCCCAAAGAAACACTCACTCTTTTATATCTTTTTTTCTTCCTTCCCATAGGAATTAAAGTGACATTTGTTTAATACAAATTAAATGAGGCATTTAACCAGGTATGAGACACTCTGCTGAAAAAGTAAATTTGGTATGGACATGGGGGAGGGTATGTGCTATGGCAAATGCTGTGAAATGTGTAAGCCTGATGATTCACAGACATGTACCCTGGGGCAAATAATACATTATATGTTAATATAAAAAATTTAAAAATTAAATTAAATTAAATTTAAAAAAAGTAAATTTGGCATGTCTGGGTCAAGTTATATATCTCTTTAAACAAAACAAAACAAAACAAAATATGATGCTTTCCCCTTATACTCCCTAGACCACATGAAAAGTCCACCTGGGCAGAACTTCCCAGCTGTTGGGAAAGTTTATAAAGTCCCCCAATTTCTCCAAGTGAAAATGGCTGATTAAGTTCAGTTTGGATGGAATGGCTCATCTTGAGATGTTCCTCAGTGCAGCTCTAGCATTGATTTAAAAAAAAAAAAAACTGCTCTGATTTTCTCAGCCACTTATCTATACTTCTCTAATGCTTAGAATACTAGGGTAATGAAAGGGTTACATTCCACATGTAACTTTTTTTAAAGATTTTATTTATTTATTTAGAGAGAGCATGCACCTGAGAGTGGATGGAGGGGTAGAGGGAGAGGGAAAGAGGGAATCCCAAGCAGGCTCCACACCCAACCCAGAGACTCATATGGGGCTGGATTTCAGGACCCTGAGATCATGACCCGACCTGAAATAAAGAGTCAGACACTTAACTGACTGAGCCACCCAGGTGCCCCCTACATATAACCCTTTATGTCATCTTTAAACTGTTAAAACATGAATGACTACAAAAATGGGGATTGAGAACATTCTGCATGAGAATTAACCACAGAATTCAATGGAGTTACAAAGAATAGAATATATATTTAAAACTATCTTGAATTGTATCTAAGTATAAATAGATTAAGGATAATTCCAAAAGGCAAAGATTGGATAATATGCTCTTTTCAGCATAAATAAACTAAATTTCTGTTTTAAAAACACCTTTTTTGAAATTTCTCACCTCTGCCCACTATTTGGTCTGCTTCTAGTTTGGAAGGTATATTAAACGTCACTTTGTCACAGCCTTCACAAGCAAAACTGAAGACCTAGAATTAAAAAAAATTTTAAAAAGTCTTATTAATACAGTATGGAATAAAGAAAAAGTTTCATATAAACAAGAAAAATAAATCCTGGAGATCTACTGTACAGTGCCTATAGTTAACAATACCGTATTATATACTTAACATTTTTGCAAAAAACCTGGATCTTATGTTCAGTGCTCTTATCATAAGAAAAGAATACAAATTAAATAAAGAGGGTGAGAGGAAACTTAGAGATAATGGATACATTTATGTCATAGATTGTGGTGATGATTTCATAAATGTATACTTATCTCTAAACTCATCAAGTGGTATATGTTAAATATATACAGCTTTTTGTATGTCAATCTTGCCTCAATAAAGTGGTTTAAAAAAAAAAAGAATAAAAAACAAAAAACACATGATTATCTCAATAGATGCAAGCAGTTGACAAAATCCAACCTCTATTTACAATTAAAAGCCTTCAACAAACTAGGAATAGAAAGGAACTTACTCACCATGACAAAGGACATCTATGGAAAACTTACAACCAACATCATACTTAATGAAGAAAGACTGAATGCTTTTCCTTGACATCAGCAACAAGACAATAATGCCCTCTCTCATCATTTCTGTCCAACACACAGGAGCTTCTAGACAGGGCAATTGCACATGCACACACACACACATACACACAAATTAAAGGCCTCTAGACTGGAAAGGAAGGAGCAAAAAGTCTCTATTTGCAGATGATGTGTATGTAGAAAATCCAAAGGAAATCAAAAATAATAAGTGAGTTCAGCAAGGTTGCAAGATACAAGATCAACATACAAAAGCCAATTGCCTTCCATATACTAGTAATAAAAATATCTGAAAATAAAAGTAAGCAACTACTTCCATTCACAATAGATGTCCCATCTTCATGGATCAGAAGATAAATTTCCAAAGTTCACCAGAGTCAACACAATCTCTATAAAAATTCCAAAAACTTTTTTTCAGAAATTAAAATTTAATCCTTGCAGAAATGCAAGGGACCCAAAGACCCAAATAAACTTGAAAAACAACAAAGTTGTAGGATTTACATTTCCCAATTTTGAAATTTACTACAAAGATACAATAATCAAGACAGAGTGGTACTGGCATAAGGATAAACATATAGACAAATGGAACAGAACTGAACTCTTATAAATTAGCCTTTACATTTGTGGTTAGCCAATTTTGGGCAAGGGTTTCAGAATGTTCAAGAGAAAGAAATAGTCTTTTCAATAAAGGGTACTGAGACAATTAAACATCCCATTAAAAAAATGAATTTGTACCCTTACCTCATACTGTATATACAATTACCTCAAAGTGGATCACAGACCTAAGAACTACAACTATTTAGAAGAAAACTGAAAATAAATCTTATGATCTTGGATTGGGCAATGATGTCTTATAACACCAAAAGCACAAATGATAAAAGAAAAATAGGGCTTAATCAAATTTAAAACTTTTGCTCTTTGAAAGATACCATACCACAGAAAGTGATATGATAAAGTACAGAATGGGAGAAAATGTTTTCTAATCACATAACAATGAAGGACGTATCAAAAAATAATAAAAACTTTTACAACTCATTAAAAAAACAACACAAAAAAAATGGGTCAAGGATTTGAAAACTGCCTGTTATCCAAAGAAGATATAGAAGCAGTCAATAAGATGAAATTATGCCCAACATCATTGGGTACTACAGTCATGCAAACTGAAACCTCAATGAGACTCCCACTAAAGCTAAAATAAACAAGACAAAAATAATAAGAGTTGCCAAGGATGTAGAAAAACTAGAACCCTCGTGCATTGCTGATGGAAACATAAAATGGTGCAACAAACTGGGACACTGTCTGGCAGTTTCTTAAAAAGTTAATCATACACTTAACGTATAATCTAGCAATTTCACTCCTACCCGTAAGAAATGAAAACCTACATCCACACAAAAATTTGTACATGAATATTCACAGTAGAATTACTTACAATAACAAAACAGCGCAAACAACCTACATGGCAATCAACTTACAAATGGATACACAAAATGTGATACATTCAAATGGAATATTATTTAGCCATAAAAAGAGATGAGGAACTGATATAACGCTACTACACAGATAAACCTAAAAAACATTATGTTCGGTGAAAGAAACGACACAAATGAGCACGTATTGTGTGATTTCATTTACATGAAATGTCCAAAAAGGGCAAATAACTAAAGTAGTTGCGTAGGGCTAGGGGTAGAAATGGAAAGTGACTATAAATGAGCATGAAGTCTCTTTTTAAGGTGATCGAAACAGTCTAAAATTAGATTGTAGTAATGATTATGCATTCTGTGAATTTGCTAAAATTTATTAAATTGTATATAACATAAGTAAGTTTTATGGTATATAAATCATTATCTCTAAAAAAGTTTTTAAAAAATGTATTACATTGTCATTGACATAAAAATCATTCTTTGCACACCTACCTTTATAAATTGACAGTGAGCTCTTCCAAATTTACAAATTCACACAAGTAATTTCAGCAAGACAAAACTGGATGATAACCACAAAGTATTTCACTTCTCATATAATCAAATGTAAAACAAATTCCTTCAGAAAATTGAAAGACTTTAAGTCATGCTGGTAACAAACTATAAATATATATGCATATACATATGCATAATCAAATCTTATCCCAGTATGTTACTGAAATATAACTGCTATGTAAGATCTATCTTATCCTTACTTGAATTAGTTAAGGAAAACAACTCAAAAATAGGGTCAACATGTAATAATGTTTAATTTAAATACAATGTGCAAAAAAAGTCATTTTCACAGTCATAATCAGATTGCTCTGACACTAAAGCAATAAGTTGTCTGCTCTTAAAAGTAATTCAGCCATATTAATTGAGTTAATTAATTAATATTCAATTGAGTATTGTCCCTAAGAATATAGTTGTACCATGGGTGAAAATGGTTTTATTTAATAATGTACCCATTGATCCAACTATGTTTGAACTCTATAGTTAGTATTCTTGACTATCAAAAGAAAGTCACGTTCAATATATTTTAATTACACTCTTTAAAACTCTTTAAAGGGGCAAGTGGGTGGCTCAGTGGGTTAAAGCCTCTGCCTTCAGCTCAGGTCATGATCTCAGGGTCCTGGGATCAAGCCCCCCAACCCCCCATCAGACTCTCTGCTCAGCAGGGAGCCTGCTTCCTCCTCCCCACCCCCTGCCTGCCTCTCTGCCTGCTTATAATCTCTCTTCTCTCTCTCTGTCAAATAAACAAATAAAATCTTTAAAAAAGGAAACTCTTTAAAAAGTATTTGAAGTTAAATATGAAATATTTAAATCAAATAGAACATAGTATAATAAATGCATGTTCTATCCAGATTTTTTAATTAATTTTGTAACTTTTTACTTCTTTTTTTGAAGTTTATTTATTTATTTTTTTGGTAACCTCTACCTCCAACATGCGGCTCGAAATCATGACCCCAAGATCAAGAGCTTCATGCTCTTCCAACTGAGCCAGGCAGTTGCCCCATTGCTTCATTTTTTTTTTTTAAATGAAAATTTACACATATGGCTATGTTCTACTCCATTTCCATTTCTCTTCTTTAAGGAAGAGTTTTTTTCTCTAAGTTGGCATTTAAAATTCCTCTGTAGGCTTTTGTACTTTTAATATATATGTATGCACCTATAAAATATAAACTGATACCGTATGCAATGTCTTTATCCATCCTTTTACAACTTATATTTTTCACTCAATAATATATTTAAGATTTTCCTATAACTACACCACAGTTCATTTTTGCTCATTCCCCTATGATAATCATTTAGTCTGCACTCCTGTTTTCCATTTTCTCTGTTACAAATGACACCAATAAACAGCTTTTCAGGTACAGAATATTAGGACAGAAATATATTACTTCAATTCGATTAACTATTGCCAAGTTACTGTTCGAAGTACAAAATCAATTTATGTTAATGTCCCCAGAATATTAGATCCCTCTGTTTCTCATATCCTCTACTATGATTAATTATTAATTATATTTGGCTTTTCTAATTCTTGACAATTCCATAACTGTCACTTTAATGTGCATTTCCTTAATTTCTAGTAAGACTGTTACTGTTTCTTGTGTTAATTTGCCATTTACCTTCTGTAAATCGTTCTTTCATTTAATCATTTCACGTATTGTCTTTTTTTAAATTATATTTTACTTGTACGTTTATGTAGCTGATCAAAACTATATAGTTTTAATTAATACATCTTTATTGTAGATTGTAGTATTTGTTATGGTGACCCAATCCTTATTATCTTCCTTTAAATTATGTTTGCTTTGTTAGCCTCCTACTCCTTCAAAAAATTCTTATGATCAGCTGACCAATTCCATGAAAAATCTACATTTTTTATCCAGAAAACTTGTTTACTTTTACTAGTTCTAGTAGTTTGTGAAGATAGTGTAGGATCTCCCATGTAGCTAGTCTTATAGCTGGCAAAATGGCAATCAGATTTATTTCTTCAAGTCCTTAACCTCT
>CM052808.1:43343613-43361490 GCA_028533885.1 Nasua narica
ATATGAAGGTGTCTGTGGGTTAAGACATTTAACTTTTAACGGAGTATTTTAATGGTTTTAAGTCTATTTAGGCTTTGTATACTTCCTTAAGCCAGTTGGTAATTTGTATTTTGTAGGAAATTGCTCATTCTGTTTTCAAATGAATTGAAGTAATACATTAATATTATTATTTATTTACCTAAAACATCTGTCTTCTCTATAACTATGTCTCCTTTTAGCCCTAATATTGCTTTATCTGTGGCTTCTCTATTTCTTACATGCTCAACCATAGGAGGGTTTATGTAGACTTTTAAAGAATAGCTTTGGTTTTGTTGATCCTCCTCTATTGTTTGTTTCTTTTAACATCCTTTGTAAAATATAAATACAAAGGTCATACACATACACACACACACACACACACGTGTATGTATATAGCATATATGTTTTTAAAAATAATAAACTGAACACTAAGGGTGTCACCTTCAAAGTTAAGAAATAAAATGTTACTACTATTTTCAAAATTTCTATATACCTCTCCTCAGATGTATTTTCTTCGTTCCCACAACCCCTAAAACTAATGGACAATTTTTGTGTTAATCATTTACTTCCCTGCCTCCACTTAATTATATCTCATATATATGTGTCCTTAAGGAAGATACAGGTTTATTTTGCCAATTTTTGGCTTCTACGTATATGCAGTCATATGCTAATTGTATGTTACTTGATTTCTTTGCTCAAATGATGTTTGTGAAATTTATCCATGCTGAGCATACTGCAGTAGTTCATTCACACGCTATGCTATATAGTACATCATTAGAAAGAATGTACAATTCATTCATTAATATAATTTTTGAAAAGGATCATATTCATATACAGATTTCAGTTATGTCATGCTTCTTGAAACTATAATTTGATATTCTATTTATGGAGATTGGCTATATTACCGAAAATAAAATTAAAATGTAAAGCCACCGTTTGATTAGTAATGGCGAATTAATGACCTTTAAAAGTATTTTAAAAATAACTTTTATATAGAAGAATGCCCAATAAAAAAAGCAACATCCAAAAATAATTTTAAGATTAATGAATTATGGATTGACTATTTGAATTATAAAAGATTGACTTTTAGTCTCTTTTATTTTCTGGAGAAAAATACTCCAGGTCAACTTTAAACATTTGATTTACAAAGCCTAGAGCTACAGAACTTTAAATTAAAATGTAGCAAATACAGTTGTAAAAAATGATAACATAAAGTATTGTCCATGAGGTCTGAGAAAAATTACTTTGTTTCATTTTATACTTTTATAGTATTATTCAAATTTTACTGTGTGATAGAAAGCTTATCATGCAAATAATTAAATCATGATAAGAAAATACAATGCCAAAAGGAGAGTGAAAATGAGAGCGGTTATCTGAAATTGTTTTACTTTTCTCCTGTGTACAGTTTTACTGTGAATACACCAGTAAGCTTTCTAAAATGACATCCTTTTTCAACAGAGGAAAAAGAAGCTCAACAATGGAAATTGATGCAAAGTCTGAAAAATAAAGAGGATCTTCTTAGCTGAGCATAATAGTTTTGAAATTTTAAAATTGTCATTTTTCCTATAGACACTTGCCTTCCGCAAAATGGAAATAATACCTTTCAGATTCTTACCAGCTCAAAGGTAAATAAAAATATTGACTTCTCTGTAGTCTCTCAGTCCTTAGATTATGCTAATAAATTTTCTTCTAACCAAACTCTTGTAAGACAGGAATTCTAGTTAAATGGAAAGCATGATTAACCGCCAGTGCCCACAGATTCCATATATGGAATACTAACTGCCAAGGGGATTACAACAGGACAAAAAAATGTGCATAGGTTTACATATATTTAGTGATTCAGAAGGTGTTTCAGGATCTAGCTGTATCTCAATATGAACATCAACAATCTCCTCTTAAAAAGCTAGCTGATAATGCACCCATCAAATATATAACAAAACTCTGACTGCCTTAGGATCATGGTTTTAAAATAAACTAGTCACTTCTTTTGTTTGATTTAGTCTTTTTGTCACTAATGCAAAAATTAATAGAAATTACTGTACCCTTATTTTTAAAAGATTCATATGTCAAATATTATCAAGAACAACAAGTCTGCTAAAAGAGTCACATTATTCTTGTTAAATAATGCTATAAAATCTGAAAAGATAGAATGTCCATTTGTCACCTTAGGTGGCAGGTAGGATTCTGATACTCCAAAGGAAAACAGACTGTTATGCTAGAAAGGAAAACACTATTTTAATTCCTTTTGAAGAGTCCTTTTAGCAAAATCAAAGATTCACTGTGCCCAAGAACATACTATTTAAAATATATACTGGATGACAATTCCCAAAGTGGATTTTGGTATGGTGAACAATATTAAAACACATCTTCGAAAGGTACAGTTCTTTGTAATGTGGCAGGCCCGCTCAGCAACTGAGCTAATACAAATTCGTTCTCATTTTTGTTACATTCAGAGGAGAAACCTTTTAAGAGACATTCAGTACTTTCAACAGCAGTGGGATGGTCAGATATGTTTACTTTATAGTCTCTGCCCCACTCCTCTGCTCTTTTCTTCTTGTGTGTGTGGAGGGGGAGGGGAAGGGGTGGTCATTGAGAATTTATCTTGTGGCAGTTTAGAATGTACTGAGGATAGACACCTTTGAAAGGGATGCAGATGCAGGAGAAGGGTGTAAATGGAAAGATGCCTCCGCTTATGCGACTCCTCTTATAAGTGGGAAGGCTAACCTGTTAAAAGTCTCAGTTTTGTGTTAAAGACTTGCTTTGAAGAGCTCTCACTTCAAACAAGGAATTGTTTTTGAGAGATCCATTAAAGTATCTATAAAATGAAAACTGTCTCTAAAGTGTTATGCCATTAATACTATGCTGAGTCCTGTGAGTCAAAGGGAAATACAAACAGTGGATGGTCAACAGAGGTCTTCATTTACCCATCAGGGCAGAAACTGAAGGTACTTGTGCCCTGGGGGTTTTGGATTAAAGAAATTACACTACACTCTCCAGTATTCAAGTCCCCAGATAATCCCATTCAGTCTAAACTTTAGGAAATCCTTTTAAAAAATAATCCTAAACGAATATGTCTAATACTAGAGCTGACGCGATCTCCTTTTGGACGGACACGCACTTTCTTGCCACACCCAACACCTGCACGGCCATTCCTGCCATCCTGACAGTTGCTTGAATTCCACACCCTCCCCTCCAGAGAATAAAGGAGAGATCTTGCGAGCAAGGTACCTCTGCAGTTTCCTTCCCCATTCTCCAATCCCTTTCGCAGAGAAAACACAAAACACTAACTAAATTCATGCTTTTAAATATAAAAACTGGAACTTCTTCCAAATTTATCACAAAAGATCTTACTTTAAGGCCAATTCTCATTTGTAAAGAGTCATTTCATCAGCTCCTTTTGTTGGAACAGCTGCCTTGCGGATCAACGCCCTCATTTGTATAAGTCATTGTCCATTAACATATCTTAGATCGTAAATACCAACCCAATATTTATAACTCGCTGATTCAAAGAGAAGACAAGGCTTTTGATCCATCCACTCGCCCTGCTTGGGGGCAGAGGAACCCTTGTAACCAAAGCCGACTTATTCCCGAGTTAGGTAGGTCCTCCCGGTACCGGATCCCACACCCATCCCTGGATACCAGGATGCGGGTCTGCGATTCCTCTACACAGAATTTCCCGAGCGCAACCCCGGTCTAGTCTGAAGCGTAATCGCGCCTTCAGAGTTTCGGATTTTTCGCTGTATGTCTCCCAAATTCTCGGAGAATTGTCCCTAATTTCCTTTCCAGGTGAATCTCGTCCTAAGTTGCGCGTTTCCAGGGCACAGAAGACCCGAAACTGGGCTCCGGGCTTGCGCGGTCCGGACAAAGTACCACTCAAACCCACGCCCATCCCACCCCTCCACCCACCCCGACTCATCCTCTCCGCTCCACCCTAACAGCCCCTCTCCCCCGCAACACACCACTGGCCCCAACCCCAGTCCGGATCCAGCCTTCCCACACCCTCGAGCCTCAGGCACACTTCGCCCCGGGCCAGGAGGCTTGTGGGTGCGCTCTGAATAATCTTTAGCAGAAGCAACAATCTGGAAGCCGGTGTTCAGAGTTAATTTCACGCGGGGCCCGAGGGGCACCATTCCAGCCCCTCCATTCACTAACATTCCCATCCCAGGCGACCCTGGGGTGCCGCAGCCTCTTGAACCTCTTCTCACGTCTGTTTTACTCACTGAGGGATCCTGAAATACCTGACCCAGAAGTCTTCGTCCCTCTCCACCCAGACGTGCCCCGATCGTCATAGCTAGCCCGGGGAGCCAGAAGAGGGTGAGCCCTAAGTGCCCGAGAAGGACCTGGAGAGCGCAGCCACGCCGGAGCGCCACTCGTAATTCAAACCGTCGGACGTGAAGTCCCAAACACAAAACTCAGCCCCGGGTCGTCCCTCCAAGGCTCGTTTTCTGCTCACCCGTCCGGGCCCAAATTTGGCTGGTCCTGCCAGGCCAGGACTGAGCGGAGCCGCGCCATCCGCTTCGCCTCGGTTCCGCTTTCCCGGAGGGACCAGGGCGGGTCCAGCCCTTCCGCAGCCCGGCTCCCGCCCGGGCTCCCACTCACCACGAGGGGCAGCAGCAGCCTGCAGAGGGCTCCTCGCAGGGGGCTCCGAGGCTCGGCGGTGGCCATCGGGGCGCAGGGCGGGAAGCGGGAACGAGGGCGCAGGGCGGGATGCGGGAGGCGAGAGCCCACGAAGATGCGGCGGCGCACGGTGCGGGCGTGCCTCGCTGCCACTCCTCTTTAAGTCTCCTAAGCCTCCGTCAGGCTCGCCAGCCCGGGAGCGTGTTCGCTCCTGAGACGGGATTGGACCCAGGAGACGCCGAGCCGCCCCTCCTGGTTATTTCTCAAGTTTTATCACGCGGGGAGCTGGGGAGCTGCCCTAGCCTGCCCCTCCGCTCCCCCGCGGCCGCGCCGAGTGCGGGCTGGCGAGAAAGCGGTCTAGCCCCACCCTCTGCCCGCTTTCTCACGCCCCTCGACTGCCCGGCGGCGCTCCCGCCCCGCCCTCCTTCCGCGGGGCCCAGGCCTCCCAGATTGTCCCGGGGCGGACCCCTTACCTGCGCTGCTGGCGCATTCCCGCTGTAGGACCCAAGTCCGCCTGCAGGGATCCCTGTCCCAACATGGGCGCTCAAGGGTGCCAGGAACACCTTTGTGATTGGATCAGGGGATCCTCCCTTCAGCTCCTGATCAAATGCTGGGCCGCACGTCTCTTGGTTAATACAACATTTATATATTCTTTCCAAATTTGGCTAACAAGGTAAGATAAAGGACGAAGGGAGAATTATCCCAAGTGGCATGAATAAGCTGGCATATGGTATAGCAGAAATTAAAACCAAGTAGAAGAAATTATGATATCCGGCCATTTTAAATACCTAAAATATGAGTGGTTTCATTCAGAGCTTTCTTTACTGTCAATTTTGTGACCTTATATGAAGCTTCTAAAAATTTCTTCTTGTATGTGAATTGTTGATTTAGTAATTACATGGTAATTGTACTGAGGTGCCATTTTTCAGTTTGCCCTAAAAGGAAAATCTATCACACAAAACCCTCTACTCTAAAATGAGGCTTGCAATTCAATATGACTCAACATACATATATCAAGGCTCAATTCCCCAGGGCATTAAGTGAGGGGGGGGGGGGCTAGAGGAAAGAGAAAGTACAAAACCTAGTTCCTGCCCCAAGTAACCCGAAGTCTAGAAGGGAATAAAGGTAAGCATTATAGCCCAACATGGTAAATGTTTTAATAGAGAGGTAACTTACAACAACAGCTAGGCACATTTTTTTATTTATCTCTAGGTGAAATTTTGTGTCCTCAAGCCCCCCACTTGGCAGATTCAGAAGGCACTCCTTCTTAGATGTGTTGCTGCTCCTCAAAGTCCATGTACAAGTTCCAACCTCAAAATCCTCAGTCCAGATTCATCAGGGAAGGTGCCACAGCCTTCATTCATCCTGCTCTGGTCATCCCAGTAGGCTAGTTGACTGAAGTCTGGGGGGGGCTTCCCTGAGACTCACAGGCTCTTGGGATTTGGACAGTAAGCTCAGCATCCAGTCCCATCTCTGAGGCATTCAAGGCACCCATCAGAAATCCTGTCTTACCTCTGGAGGTCTCTGTATGAAAGAGCTTTTCCAGTCTCAGAGAAAGGTCTTCAAACTTCTCTCCACTCCAATCATTTTCACCCTACCCAAGACCTCAGGGAAAGTCTCTCAGAGATACCTCTGGCCCCAGCCAGCCTTTAGAAACACAAATGAATCATGGCTTTCCTGGAACATAGATGATGCCGTGGATTGAACCACGTTCTTTCAAAATTCGTATGTTGAAGACCTGATCTCCATATGGCTGTATTTGGAGATAGGGCCTATAAGGAAGTAATTAGCATTAACAAGGTTATGATGGTAGGCCCCTAATTTGATGGAATTAGTGCCCTTATGAGAAGATCTCCCTTCCTCTCGCTCTGTCTCTGTCTCTCTCTATCGTGTGCTCTCTCTCTCTCTCTCTCTGTTCCATTTGTGGACACAGTAAGAAAGTGGCTGTCTACAAACCAGAAAGAGAGTTCTCACCAGAAATCAAACAAACCAACACCTTACGTTTGGACCCTGAGCCTCCAGAACTAAGAACTAGTGCTTGAGAAAAGAACCAACAGAGGAAAGGAGAGGGCAAGAGCCTGTTTCAGATAAAGGCAAGCGCACTGCTGAAGCATTAGAGAGCCTGGTAACTGTTTCCTCCATCCTCCACCCGCGAAACATAAAGGGAGTTTTTCAGAACCCCTGGTGTTCAGAAGTCCTATGCCTGGGAATTAAGTTAGAAAGGTAGGCTTATAACAAACTCCACTGAGGAGTTGAATTTCATTCCGGAACAAATGAAGAAACTTCTACCCAATCAGTAAAAATGGTTACGAACTACAGTTACACAATCATCACTTTTGGTGAGTTAATGAACTCATTAACTTCATTCGTAACCTGTTTATGTCTTCATACAGCTTTCCTTTAATACTTGGGGAATAAAAGCCTTGGAAAAGTTTTTCTTTATTCTAAGTGGCCCTACTTTTCAATGATTTCAATTTTATCTACTAGGGTGAGTCCAACCTGCTCATTACTGTCATCCAGATGCCTAAAACTATGAGGTAGCTATTATCTGGTTGTTTCAGCTGTGCTGTGTGACTGAGGAGATTGCTAAGCCTACTGATTTGGGAACAGTTACTCTGAGCTTCCATTTTTAGCTTTTACAAAATAAAAGATATAGGAGCCTATTCCAGAAATCCTAGAAGAAACATATTGGGGATATTTTCCATTTATATTACAAATTTTCAGTGCAATAAGAATACTGAATAACTGGGTGTAGTTTTAGTTACTGAGTTGGCATGTCCTCTTTTGCTACAGCTTGTACTTGTCCATCATGTAGACTAAGTTCTAATGAAAAATGCATTTTTATAGTTTAGAAGAATCATCATGCAGTTAAAATTATAAATGTGACTTGAGGATAAATTAAAATTGCTTTTATTTTTCCTATGTAAATTATAATATGAAATGAGTTCGTTGAAAATCTATTTAAAATATGAGCCTCGGTTTGAGTATAGTGAGAACTGAATCCTTCTATAAAGATAACCTTAAATCATCATGAGACATCATAAAGCATAAAGAGTTATTCTGAAATGTCTTCATTTTAATACCCCATTTCCCAAACTGCCAAAGCAGTTGGAAGTCACTCCTAAAAGGATAATGTACAACAATGGGAAGGAAACATATTCTTTTCCCTTGTTACTTTCTTAGTTTGAAGGGTAAGAGCAGCAATAATAACGAATCAAAATGGGAAGTGATTTTAGGCTGAAGTACAAAACTTCAGCAATCCAAGTAAGTTCTAAAATTTTCGGTAGAAAGCAAACCTAAGATTACTAAGAAGAGTCTTCTGTACTTAGGCGGAACGTCTGGCCGCAGAAAGGGTAACGACCTTAAGAGGTGGCAGCTAACCCCAGGTCCAGTGAGAAACCTGCTTGGCACAACTCAATGCCAACAGGTGCTGGTCTCACACACTTAACTTGCCTCTGTGGCTTATGTGGGCGGTGACGTGGCAAGTGTGGGTCTCCCCAAACACGCCTATAAAAAACAACCAGGGCGACTGTATGATGTTTGGAGTGAACCTGCTAGTAAGGAAAGAGAAATCTGTGAAAAGAAACTTAAACTCAAACCAAGTAAAAGATTGGTCTTGAATCGTCCTTCTTGAGACATACAATCAGTTCTGCCTGATATAGTAGCTCAGAAGCACCTCGAGACTACTGCTTAGAATAAATGGTCATGGTAATAAGCAGTAATCGGGCAAATTATTTGTTGGATCGGCAGTGAGGAATACTGTACATATGTGTACTCAAATGCCAGGAGCCCTTGCAGACTTTATTTTTGAAAATTAGCTCTCCTTAATCTACGCACTTGCTCTTTCAGAGAGACTCTTTCCTCATACTTGGAAATCACGTAGTCATTTTCCTCTAGGAGTAACCACCTCTGATCCTGCCACTCAGGTTCCAGAAGACACTGCTTTTCCTGTATCACCTTTCCAAAGTATGACTAGAGGCCCTCAGCTAATTTCCCAGAACACCACTGAGAACAGCCTTCACTTTTTGGTCCTTTAAAAAGACTGCAGGAGACTTGGGGATAAATAGACCATTGAAGTAAAGAAAAACCTGTAGTACTAAAGAAGAGGAAGAGAAAGAAGAAGGAGGAGAAGGGGGAGGAGGAGAAAGAAGAAGAAAAAGAGAAGAAGGAGAAGAGAAGAAGGAGGAGGAAGGGGGGAAGAGGAGATGAAAAATAGGAAGAAGGAAGAAGATGGGGGAGGGGGAGCAGAGAGGAAAAGGAGGAGGAGGAGGAGGAGAAGCTATAATACTGCATTGCTGCCCAGGACAAGAGCCACCTGAGAACCCCTCTCTGCCTCCCTCCTCTCCCAGCTTCCCATGGCGGGTACATCTCCCAGCTCTATCTTCACCCCCATGGAAATGCCCCAGAAAACTAAGAGAACCTCGTGTCTAGACCAAAATGGCTCGGGCCTCCCAAGGCAAAGAAGTGTCTCCTTCCCTTTTTCTATGTTAGGTCTGTAAGGTCCTCAGTTGACACTCAAGGATTAATTTCTACCCAGAGTAACTGAAAGAAGGACTGTACATTCCCTTCAGGAGAAAACGCACTCCCATCCACAGAGGTGTGGCTTTTTACTCTAACCTTGGCAACAATCATACAAAATTCAGACATGTACATTTCTCAAATTCAGAATTATCCAATATAAATAACACCCATGACAATTGTCCAATCCAGTTAGAATGTGCCGGGCTCAGAAAGGCTCCTTTTACTCTGTCTTTATTAATTAATGAATCAAGAACTGTTATAATGGTTTTACTCTTCTTCCACTGAAATCTTCAGACACCCTTACAAATATCATCTACAAACAGGCCTTTTTAAGGTGGGAAGTGGTCTTCTAGTGACTTTTCACTGTACTGGAAGGAATGGCGATTTCCACACAAAAAAACAAAACCCTATTATATGGGTGATAACTTCCTCCAGGAACTGGCCAAAAGCAGTAAAACAAAGCCCTGACTCAGGGTGAAATTTTAGGCCGTCTCATTGTGGAATTACCCCATAATTCTTCACTTCGGTCTCCTTCAGAGTGGAAATCTCCTCCCAGTGGGTGAGGCTGTAGTTTCTCCTGGACATTCTCATGTCCCCAGGAGCACATTGTGCACATCTCTCTGTTCAAAGGACATTGCTCAAGCAGGAAGGTTTACAGGTGTGAGTGGGCTGACTTCCAGATCCCATGTGTCATTTATCTCCACATCATCCTATGACTCACTGCCCCATCAGCCTTCTTTTCTCCCACACGTTTAGGAGGACCATCCCTCAACATCAGCTTGGGGAAGCAGTGTATCCCCTATCTCAAATGCCTACCAGCTAGCTCAGGACTAGATAAGCAGCCTTTGCCACCAGTTCCCTATGGGCAGTAAATTATTTAATTCAACTATTGCTCATTTATTGTTGTTAATCCATAATACTGATTATCAATTATCTATTGCTCATTTATTGTTGTTAATCCATAATACTGATTATCAATTATCTAGTCATTATTTTTACTTAAGATTTATTATTCTTGATTTGTCTTTCTTTCCAGCCTGCCCAGTTTCCCAAGCCCTTATGTCACTAGATGAGGTTTTCCACTAATGAGCTATTTAGTATTTATTAAATTGTTTAGCTGATGCCACCATAATAATTGGTTCTTTTCTTGTACTGTTTTCAAGCATCATATTTGTGTTTGCCTTTCAATGTTATAAGCTACTCGCATTCTGAACTGGTAAGCTGTAGTCATAACTTGCACATACCTATGTAAGGTTATGCCAGATTCTTACTCCTCTAAACAACCCTAATGCAAGGGTCCTACCCAAACCTTTACAAAAACAAAAACACAAAAACTCAAGGGCTAGTGATATTCCTAGTAGGCATATGGGCATGTACCAGGAAAGCTATTTTGTCATCATCTTCTACTCACTTTCTTTTTTAGATTTGCCTATCTATCTATCGATCTATCTATTTAAGTAAGCTTAACATTGGGCCTCAAACTCACAACTCTGGGATCAAGAGTAAAATGATCTTCCGGCTGAGCCAGCTAGCACCCCCCCCTTTTTTTACTAACTTAGCAGAGTTCTCAACGTGATCAATAAAATTGGCTGTTTTTCCCAGATTCCAAGTTGAGAGTGGTCAGAGGAAGATCTAATCTTAACTATAATATTTTACTTTTTTTTTTTTAAAAGATTTTATTTATTTCTTTATTAGGAAAGAGAGAGAGTGAGAGAGAGCATAAGAGGGGAGAAGGTCAGAGTGAGAAGCAGACTCCCCATGGAGCTGGGAGCCCGATGTGGGACTCGATCCCGGGACTCCGGGACCATGACCTGAGCTGAAGGCAGTTGCTTAACCAACTGAGCCACCCAGGCGCCCTATAATACTTTACTTTTAAAATGAGAATCTTGGACCAGAATCTCCTTGCCAGGCCCCTAAAGTAATAAATATTTTTTATATATGTCAGAATAAATGATTCTAAACTCAGAGGCATCCATAAGAACTTCTTTATTTCCTCTTCAAGAGAACAGTAAGTACCAATAAGATATTATCTGGAACAGCTTCTCAACCATGTAATGATGCATTATCTGATCTCAAGGGCTATATCATTCCAAAGGTCTAGGCAGACAGTAGACCGCTGTCTGCCACACTCCTCTCATCGGGGATGGGTGGACAAGAAGAAGTTGGGAAGGGACAAGCCCTATGGATGTGGCCTTGACATCTTTTCTCTTTTTATGGTGACCTGCCTTTCTATAATATTTCCAAGATAATTGACAACAGTGTTTCCTAATCTCAACTTTTTCTTTCTCACTTGGGACCTTGAGAGTTATGTTTTCTCTCCCCAGAGATACTGGAAAGTGATAAGCACACGAGTTTTTATGACGTAATGGAAGACAAGGGCATCTTATTTTCTGTCATGTTCCCTTGTTATAACATATAAATAGTTCAGTCTGAGCTTTGGTCTACCAGGCTTTCCCATGACAATTTTCCAAATTCATCTATTCATAGAAGGATGTACTGTGTTATGACAATTGGCCAGGAATATGCTAGGTCTTTTTCCCCAAGTTCATCCAAAGGCCTCTAGTTCATTTCTCCCTTTAATTCTCTCTTTTAATTTTAAACAAATGGGGGCAATATTCTTTAGTTCACAGAAATCTTTGTACTCTGCCACTGTGAGGCAAAACAAGAGACTGTTTTGGCAACAACATAATATTAGTAAAATGAAGAAAACCACTTCAACAACAGCAAGAATTCAAGGGGTGCCTGGCTGGCTCAGTCAGAAAAGCATATGACTCTCGGTCTCAGAGTCATGAGGTCAATCCCCATGTTAGGCATAAAGATTACTTAAAAAAAAAGTAAATAAAACAGAAATACAAGTCAGCCTGACCTGAGTACTCTAACCCCATTTGTTTAGAGATTCTAAGCAAAGTTTTAAATTGTTTGTTAATGTTTTTGATATCATTGTTCTGTATCTTTTTGAATCTCTGGCCTCTCCATTTGGTAAAAATATAAATTTTTTTAAAAGATTTTTTTGTTATCGATTTGCTCCAACTACGATTGGATCTATACCACTTGAGTAGGTCCTAATTTACCTCCCCCAGATGGTCAGACAATGATGCTCCTGGACCCTTTTATTTTTCTCTATTGAGGTATAATTTACATAGAATAAAATTCATAGACCTCAAATGGACATTTCAATAAGTTTTGACAAATATATATGTATGTATACTGGTGTTAACCATCATTCAAATCATGATATAGAACATTTCTTTCACCCAAGTCAATACCCATTCCCACGGAGAAGCAACCACTGTTCTGCTTTTAATCACAGGGTAATTTTGACTCCCTTGTAATTTCACACAAATGGGATCACACACTGCATTGCCATCACACATTGTTATCTATCACTGCACCGCTTTTTATCTGTTGGACCTCACTTTTGCATTATTCCACAATTTAGTGGGTTTTTTTTAAAGATTTTATTTTTATTTATTTGAGAGAGATAGAGTGAGAGAGAACATGAGAGGGGAGAAGGTCAAAGGGAGAAGCAGACTCCCCATGGAGCCGGGAGTCTGATGTGGGACTCGATCCAGGGACTCCGAGATCATGACCTGAGCCGAAGGCAGTCGCTCAACCAACTGAGCCACCCAGGCGCCCGCACAATTTAGTGGTTTAAAACAAGAACGTGTTATCTCACAGTTTCTGTAGAACAGAGGCGTGGTTAAGCTGACTGTCTCTGGCTCAGGGGCTCTTATAAAGACCATAAAGGCTTTAGTAAGGTGTTTAGCTGAGGCTGAATCCACCTCAAGATTCCACAGGATCTGTGTCTTAGTTCACTTTTGTCACTTTTGACAGGCCTTCCTTGATGACTGTTAGCCAGAGACATCAGTTCCTTGCCATGTAGTCTTCTCTAGGGCAGCCCACAACATGGGTACCTGGCTTCCCTCAAAACAAGCAAGAAGGATAAGGTGACCAAAGTGGACGGCACAACGTCGTTTTGTAATCCAGTATCAGAAGTGACATTCTTGCGCCTCTGCCTAATTTTGTTGGCTAGAAGTCACCAGGGATACTCTAAAGTCCACTGAAGGTGATTACAGGAAGGCATGAATACTGGGAGGCAGAGATCTTTGCTTTTGTGTCTGGCGTCTTTCATTTATCTTACTAGTAATTACAATAATGACTTGTTTTTAAAAAAAAAAAAGAATGACTTGTTTTACTTGAAATATAAAAACTTTCGCAGACAGGTGATAGAATTTTAGTGTTTTCTTCTCTCTTCACTGGTTTATATTATCAGAATAAGAGTTGATAAGCATTTTGTTGATTTAATTCAAGTTTATATCCCACCCACTTTTGAAAAAGAAGGTTTATCAAATTAAATTATATAAAGCAAGTTTTAAAAAATCAGGTAGCAGTAAAACAACTGAAGTGAGGTCAATTACTACCATTGAGTCCTGAATTTGGCTTATAACTTCCTAGATATTTAGGCAAGGTATCTTACTTTGAGTTTTGCAGTTACATAGCTCTCATTGCACAATAAATGAAAACATGAAAGTTCACCTATAGTGTTAAACATCATCTTAGCATTGTACTAGCATGCTAAGAGAACCATTAGGTAAACAAAATGAATCTCATTTTCAAATGTGCTTTTTCAAAAACTTCAGAGCGTTATTTAATGTGATATTCCGATATTGAATATCCTCGAATACAAATGGCATTTACATGTAACTTCTGTCCGATCTCAAAAAGGATGACTTTTGAATATGGGGCCATCCTTCTCTACAATATCATCCATCAGCACAGGGAACCCTGGATTACATTAGGAGATCTATTGGGAGGCCATTTGGTTCTTTCTTTCTGAGCAGTCAGCTTTACAAATCTTAGACTTCCTTTAAAGAAAACATGGTAAAATGACTAAATAACAAATGATAGGATATTGACATTTTAAATTTCCTATACGAATGCTAAGATTCAAGAGAAGAACTTTGTCTACATTACAAGAGACTAGAAATTGGCAAAAACATTATTGGCAACTTTATTAAAGATGCCCAGGCTAAAAAAGGAGAAGGGAGCTTCCTGAGGAATTCAGTTTCAGGTGAAGATAAATGATACAGGGGCGCCTGGGTGGCTCAGTGGGTTAACGCCTCTGTCTTCGGCTCGGGTCATGATCTCAGGGTCCTGGGATCGAGCCCCACATTGGGCTCTCTGCTCAGCAGGGAGCCTGCTTCCCCCCCCTCTTTCTGCCTGCCTTTCTGACTACTTGTGATCTCTCTGTCAAATAAATAAATAAAACCTTAAAAAAAAAAGATAAATGATACAAATCAAAGCGTCAAAAGTCCCAGATTTAAGACAGAGATCTGTGCATTTGCTCACCAGAGACATGTTCTCAGGGCCACTCACCAGATTCACATAGATTTGAAGCTAAAACCAAGCTAAATCCAAGCCCCTTGTCCTGCCCCTGGCATATAACTGCACATACCACAGACATTCAAAATACAATCTCTTTAACTTGGAAAAAGTTTGACAAGCAAAGTATTACTTATGCTGGATTACCATTTCACTCATATTTAATTAAACTAGAATCGATAGAAAATCATAACTGGAAGTGACTCTATGTTGAATGTAGTACAACTCCTCATTTTATTGAAGAAAAATATATACCCAAAGAAGGAGTTATGTGACTTACCTGAAAATAAGATGGTTGAGATAAAACCTCAGAATTTTAGGTACCTGGGTGGCTCAGTGGGTTAAAGCCTCTGCCTTCAGCTTAGGTCATGATCTCAGGGTCCTGGGATCAAGCCCCACATCTGTCTCTCTGCTGAGCCTGCTTCCCCCTCTCTCTCTGCCTGCCTCTCTGCCTACTTGTGATCTCTCTCCTCTCTGTCAAATAAATAAATAAAATCTAAAAAAAAAAAAGCCAGAATTTTAAACTTCTATTCCTTTCTCTTAGATAAATTTTATAGAGATAAATGAATGAGCTCATCAAAACAAAATGGTTGAAAGAAATAGTGCTGGTTTTTTGTTTTTTGTTTTGTTTTGTTTGGGTTTTTCCTGCTTAAACCTAAAATGTTTTGACAGGGTTTAAATTATTATTATTCTTGGAAGAAGTGGTATGTTCAACTATAACTGTCAAAAACAAAACTGTTTCTGCAAGTTAAAGCCTATTCTGATTTCTAGGAAACTATCCAAATTCTTTTATTGTCCTATAGCTTATTTTGCGAAGCCTTATGTGCAATGAATCATATAGAGCTTTAGAAATATTTTATTATGTAGAAGGTTTTTAAAAATTATCTTTATATGATTTCTATTTGTGTTATGCAAAAAAGGGAATTTAACTGATGTTTATTTAAAAATTTTGTAAAAAGAAAACATTAAAATATAATTATAATAATGTAAGATGATGAATTTTTTTGCTTCAATTCAATAAATTGCTATGAATATGAGATGTTCATTGTAGGCTTGACACAGTAAGGCTTAGATTTATGATTTTTCTTCACAGGTCAGCAAATCTTCAAGAATCCTGAAGCTTATGAGCTTTTTTTTGCTCTAAATTTCATTCTGTTAATTTCCTGAATTTATAAATAATAATATTCATTGTAAAATGGAAACACAGGAACATATAATGAAGAAATATTCCCATCACCCAGGGATTACTGTTCAATATTTTAGTATATTACATACATTCTGATATCTAAATGAATTTGGGACTATACTGATCTGGAGAATTATTCTATTTTTTTTTTGTTAACACTATATTTTATGTCCTTATTTAATTAGTCTTCATAATAAAATGATTGCATGACATTCCCTTATCATCATTAGCATAAAAATAGCAGTAGCTGCCATTTATTGATATATTTAGCAGCGAAGCACAAAGGAGTGAAGCACTTTGTACTGATTTCCTCACTGATTCTTATTTTGTCCCCATTTTGTATGTAGGGACTCTGAGGCTTTTGTGACTTTCCAAGTTTACCTAGTTAGTGAGAACAAAGCCACAACTTGAATTCATGTCTTCCTGACTACATGTCAGTGTCAATGATCATTATATACATTATCCTCAATTGTTGTACATTTAATGAAAGACATTATAAATCATTTACTTTCCTGTCATGGAATATGTGGTTTAGTTCCAATTATCCACATATTTAATGCCACTGAGACAAGCATTCTTGCAAGTATATAGGATCTTTGTGCCGTTATCTTACTTCTTTAGGATAAATTCCTCTTATCAGACTTGATTGGTGATTTTGCACTGAGGCTAGTATGTTGACACCCACCCCCCGCCCTGTACCTCTGGCTTTCTGAACTTTTCATTCCCTATGAGTTCCCCTCATGTTTTTGGTTCCTAGAAGTTTTCCAATTGGCCCTCTTGCCATGGAAACTCTCGTTGAATTGAAAAATCTTGACGCTTCCCACCTGTCCCTTTCCCGTTTCGTAGGCCCCTCTGAAGTCCTGGCCAGGGTAGTCACCCTATGAACATTACTTGTCACCCTCCCTGACATGGCTTTCTCACAACAGCATAGTGCAGCCAAATAGCTGGCACCCCATGGACAGTCACCAGATGCTAGTGCTCTTGGCCTCTCTGGTCCTATTTGTCCCTGGAGATTTGACAATCCCGATTTATTTTTGGAATAAACACAATATAATTTGGATGCATCTTATTGGCTAGTCACATTTATGTAGCAAAATCAGTTAATTTTTATTGAGTGTTTATCAACTGTCCTGGTCCCACAATCCTATTTTAAGATTATGCCTCTGGTTCACCTGCATGTGGTGAGTAGGAACTGTGGAGTAGAGAGTACATTCTGAAATGGTTCATTTACTGGAAGTGTAGAATTTTACTAATCAGTGTGTTTCAACTCTTTGGTACAATTCTAACATTTAATGCATCTTACATGAAGAAGGAAGCTGATAATATGTAAGTGTCATAAACCTCCAAACCATCACATAGACCCAGTTAGGAAGTCCCTATCAATGGTTCTCAACCTTTAAAGGATGTACAAGTGGCCTAGGAAACTTACTGAAAAGTGAAGGCTGCCATCCTTCCTCCCTGTCATCCTCATGATTCTGATTCCACAGGGGATCTTTACTTGGACAAATATGACAGGGGATTGGATGCAGATGGTCTGTGAACCACACTCTAAAAAATAGTGCGAATATTTCAGAAAACTTCTAATCTTTGTCAATTACAAAAGAAACAATATTCAGCTCTTTTTTCATGCATTCTAATATAACAACAACCAAAAAGGGGCAACTAGTAGAAACGCTACAGTTCTAAACTCTTAGCTATGTCCAGATTTCCTGGGGGGCACCAGGGTACGATCACAAAGGAGCTAAAGAGTGGCCCAAAATAGCTCCTGGCTTTTACTTTGCACCATCACTACCAACAGAGGGCCACCAGTGAGATTATTCTCCTTAGTCTCATATGTACCTAGAATTTAAAATATACTCAACAGATTTGAAAGCCAAGAATATGTCCCAAAGCCATGACAGCAATATTCCTCTATAAAATAAGATGGGGTTTTTGTTTGTTTGTTTTAAGATGTGGGTCTTTTTTAATAAAATAAGCTCACAGTGTTCTGCTTACTAGACTAGCTATATGCAAAGCACTAGTTTTCATTTCCTGTCTTGTCAACACTATGTTGGTTTGTTTTATGTGAAGACTCTATGCTATGTGTTTAATTTAAAATGCAGCTGAATGATGCATTTATTTGCCATATTTTAAAAAGTGACTTATGCTGTTCT
>CM052808.1:43361990-43606960 GCA_028533885.1 Nasua narica
ACCTAAATTAAATTAATTTAGAATTCTCTCCCTTTCTCTCTATCCCCTCTCTAGTTTATCGGAATCAGAGTTAGACTACACAGTTAAGGCTCACAGAGACAACAGGTAGGATCTTGTCTTTAGCCTGAAGGCAATCTCATTCCTTGTTTTGTCAGCACTGCCACTGAAACTGGAATCCCAAGGAAAAGAACACACTCTGGACTCTTAAAAAGACATCAAAATGAGCCATGGAGTGCTCTTTCAGTTGCTGCCTTCTTAAATTTAAATGATTTGGGGTTATTTTTTTCTCTTCGTGATTTCTAAAAAATATATATAAGTATTTTTCTCAAGAAGAACAATGGGAATATGCAGCCTATAGAAATACACTTACCGCACTTACCACAGGCCATTTACAGACAGGGAAGTGAAAATGCCAACCCCCCACCCCATGTTCACTATTTCACAACTGTCTGTCCTTCAGAGCTTGTCTATGTTGCTGATTACATTTTCAGGGGATAGTCCATTTCTTACAGTATTTACTTCTTGTCCTATTGCTTTAAGAAGTCAGTAGAATTCTAGTTTATAGTATTCACAGATAATGTACAAAACTTTTCCTAGATTTGTATAAATCATGCATATCTCTAAATACAGAAAAGAGGGGCCATGAAGAGAACTCCAAAGAGACTGCGAACTGACACTGACCCTAGAGTATAATTTTCACCTTCTAACCATGTTAGTGATTGTGCTTATTTGGATTTGCTCACTTATGTGTGAGGGAACATACCACACATCTTCAGACCTTGCAGTTCAGACTCTGAGCTTCCCCCAAGGAGACGAAAATAATTTATCTCATTAGTCATCCTGAGTTCTACAGCACAAAGACTATTCTTTAATTGTGTGAAGCCCCAAAGGTTTCAAAACAACTTTTTATTAAAAATTTTAAGAGAAATTTCACCATTGATTTCATTCATGTATTCATTCATTCATTCATTCATCCACAGGTTTCTGGAATACTCATACCAATAGACATTTGGTGAGAGGTTGAAGATACAATGGTCACCAAGACATTCTCTGCTCCCATGGAGCTTACCACAACAGGGTCCCTCAAACCACAGTTTTGTTTGTTTTTTGTTTTTTGAGCTAAACAATGTCCTAAGTGCTGGGACACAGCAGAGAACTAGATAGAAAAGAAACAATTTTAAAAATAGCATAATTTCAGGAATTGATATGTCTGATGAAGAAAATAAAGCAGAAGAAGTTAATATAAAGTGATCGCAGGTGCTATTTTTAGTCGACTGATCAGAGAAGTGATGTTTAAGCAAAGACCTGCACGATTAGAACAACGAAACAAACATCTTGAGGATGACCACCCCAACCAGAGAGAACACACAACATAAAGCCCAAACAAAGGAAGACCATGGACTGTTTCCTTTAAAGTTTGACTATACTTTTAAGCTCATCTGAACAATTTCCAACTCTGCTATGTTCAAATTTAAACCAATTTGCCCTCAGATACATTACACACAGTGCACACTAATACATGTGTTGTACACTGAGTTTGAAGTTTGTGCCCCATGTTTTTCTCTGCTTATTTATTTGCTGGCTTAGATTTGTATACACCTATCATGTCTGAAGTCTCTAGGAGAAATGCAAATCATTCAAACATATTAGCAGTCTATGATTCTTGGAGACAAATCTCCTAGAGTCTTTGTCCTCCTCTGATCTGTATGGTTGTTCTCTAGAGAGGACTCAGCTATCATACTGGCTCTTCCTTTCTCTAGCATCCTGAGCATTTTCTTCTCTACTGTGTTGGATTTTCCTGATTTCAGATCCATGTCATCCTCTTTCTTAGATTAGTTTTCATTTTCATGAATAATACCCTCTACTAACTTACTATGCAAGAACATGTGAGAGAAAAAGTTGAAGACATTGAATATCTGAAGATTTCTATATTCTATCCTTACGCCAAACTGACAGTTTGGCTAGGGATAGGATTCCAGGTTCACGTTCATTTTCCCTAAGAATTTTAAAGGCTATTCTCTTTTGTTTTCTAGCTTTCAGGGTGGCTAAGTTTGATGCCATTCATATTTAAGAACAAGGCAATGAGAAACTGAATAGAAGTTCAGTGTGCATCGATAGTACTTACCAACTTAGAGACATTGTTACAGGGTATTCTATTTAGGAAATTAAGTCTCAATTTTTAGGATATCCTCTTTAATTTAAGGAATCCTAAAACTAAACTAACAGGCAGATCAAATCAGAGCTAGAGAGAGAACACTCCAGGAGGGAAGCTAAAAGACAAACTAACAAATGAACACATTAAAAACCTGAGTGAATAATTATCAAAGTTTTCAAAGTTCTGTGAAAGTGTTGGGAATAACTAAATGAAAGGTACATGGAAACTTAAGCAACAAGACAATTGTTGACTATCTCCAAGGGAAATGGAAAATTACATTTTTATATAACTTGCAATAGACATAAAATTTGAAAATATCATTTCACATGTAACTTGAAATGAAAAAAAGAAATATGATCTAAGTGTGCTATGTGATTCAGCTGTGAATAATACATACATTGTCAAGATAAAGTAAGCACTGAATTTTCATCTTAACCAAAATTTATGCAATAGCTGAATTAGGAGGATGAGTTGAGAGACAAATGTGTGAAAATGTATGAAACAGGTTTTTTCCATTTAATGCTTTAAAGAGAGGTAAATGACAGTCTCGTTTTCCACAGAAGGAACTTAATAGATTATATCTCAATATTTAAACTGAACAGTATGTTATAAAATTTGAAAGAAATCTCAGAAGAAACAGAATTGAAAGTGGGTTGCCCTGGTAGGTAGGAACCCACGATAATTAGGATTGGGCATACGATTGCTTACTTGTCTCATATACACTTTGTCATTTTATTTCACATTTTAAAGCATATTGCCGATATTTTTTAATAAGTAGGGAGCAGCAGTTGAGACAATTAGATATAAATCTTTGCCCTGGTCTGCTTATTCAGTAGCACAAACAGGTTCACTGAGTTCCCCAAACTCACGCCCAAAATTCCAAGGCAGTTTTTAGAACAAAATAAAGAATCTCCAAATACTCCCTCCAGGATACACCTTAGCGCTTTGGCATTTCTTGAGCATGTTTTCCGAACCCAGAAGCCCCAAATTCTTGACACGTGACAGCATGGCCACATCGTCTCCCCATTCCAAGGACTCTAAAGATTTGTGTTCAACCAGACTCCCACCCCCAAGCCTCTTCTTAAATGAATTCTGCAGAGGCTGAGGAAGAGCAGGGCCCAAAGTGTCCCAACAGCTTTAAGAAATTTCCTAGATAAGAAGGGGAATTTTCAAAGCATCTATGGATCTCCTGGGATTTTAGAGACTCAAGTCTCAAGTTTCAATATAAATGTCCTTGAGATAATTCTGAATGACCAATACAAGAGATATTTGTAGATGGCTGTACATGCCCAAAGCCAGGGGGATGAGACGTCACAATCCTTTATGGCGTGGTGTGTCCATTGGGCTAAGGACAGAAGAGTGTGATTTCTTCTTAATTCAAATTTGTGTCTATGTACCTGACAAACGTTTTTTTATAAAATATTTAAAACCTTTTTTTACACTTTAAAAAACTGAATATGTTTGTCTAATTTTTCTTAAAGCTAGGACTTTTGAAAATTTGTATATAAATTAAATGCAAATAGGAGATTGTTTAAAGCAAATGGTGTCTGGCATTGTGTTTTAGCACATGTCTGTTTTCCTGTGTCTCATCACAGTTACTATTTACAAAGCAAACTGCACCTCCTTCACATTTCTCACTCTGAAAACCAGATCCACATTCTTCTCTTATCAGGAGCTGGCCCCCTGCGCTCCACTTAATGTTCAACTAAAGTAACTCAGACTTCTTTTACTTACTTAATATGCTTTGTTTCTCTGAGAAAAGAATTTTTACATTGAGCTGTGCTGAATACCCACTTTATTTAGGTGTGTATAGATGTTTTATATTTATAAACACACATAATTACAGTCTCCAGCCTATTTGAGCTACTTACAAATGGATAGAGCAACTATCCATTTGTACAGTCTCCAGCCTATTTGAGCTACTTACAAATGGATAGAGCAACTATTGGCCTACTGCCTTACAGTTTGAAAGTAACTAATCTCCTATTAATTCAAATTCCCAAAAAGATGTAATCATATATATGTCAATTTATATCTATATACAATGAGTCCTACCTATAGCTATAGCTAGCAATGCTAGCTATTCCAGTGGAGGTGATCATTTTCCCTCTTCAGCTGGTTACTGGGTTCTAAATTATCTAAAATCTTAATGTAAAACCCCTGACTGTAGTGACCTACAGGGAGTTTTGTGGCATTTAGATTTTGGGCTGCTATTTCTGCTCATCAAGGAGAGGGTCCTGAGCCACCATGGAATGACGTGGAGGCCTCTAATGTCATCTTTAGTCATTAACTCCCTTATTTCTGCACACTAAAATAAAATAAGGTAAAATAAAAATAAATAAAATTTAAAAATCAGTGTTTTTGTTTTGAGGTAGAATTTACATAGAAAAGAATGCACAAATCTTAGTTGTACAGCTCAATGAATTTTGACATATATATATATATATATCCCTGTAACCAATATCCACATCATGGTATAGAACATATCTATCCCACTAGAGAATTTCTTCCTGTCTCTTTCCAATCAATAGCTTCTTTTTACCCCAGAATTAGCTACTTTTCTGATTTCTATCACCATATATTAATTTTGCATACTCTGTGCATGAACTCCATAAAATAAAATTGTAAAGCCTATACTTTTTAGCATCTGGCTCGTTTTGATCAATATAACATTTCTGAGAAACATTAAGACCTGATGTTTGACAAAAGGTAAGTAAAAATGGCCTTTCTTTAAACATGGTGTAATTCTGTGTGTAAAAATCTTGAGGCATCAGGTAAAAATGCTTAGAACTAATAAGAAGTTCAGCAAGTTCCAAAAAAATTTTTTTAAGAAACTACTAGGCAATACATAGGAGAAAACTATTAGTTCTGATATTCACCATTTGTCCTTCCCTTGAGGAATTTTCCTTTATATCCTTATTCTCTGTGAATATAAGTTTTTTGGAAGATTTGATTGATTGAGAGCTCAAGTGGCAGGAGGGGCAGAGAGAGAGAGAGAGAGCATCCCATGCCAACTCCACATTGAGCATGAAGCCCTATATGGGGCTTGATCTCATGACCCTGAGATCATAAACTGAGCTGAAATCAAGAGTCAGACATTTAACTAACCTAGACACCCAGTTGCCTCTGTGAATATAATTTTTAAAAATCTTGTTGCAAAGTATTTTATAGAGTATGATCAGCTGGAAATGGGACTTTGGTTTCTATTCTCTGCTTATATATATTTAGAAAGCCTATTTATGAGTAAAGAATTCAATGAAAACATTTAGGGGCACCTGACTTGCTCAGTCAGAAGAGCATATGATTCTTTATCTTGGGGTCATGAGTTCAATCCCGATGTTGGTTGTAGAGATTGCTTAAATAAATAAAAAGTTTTTTAAGAATTAAAGAAAAAGAAAACATGTAAATTGTCTTAACAAAAACTGAACTACCTCTGCATACTCAGTGTGCTCGTGTGCATACACATATGCAAATGTCCTATGTCTTTAGAAAGCATTAACACGAAGAATAACTGGCCAAATAAAACAAGGGCAAGCTTTAAAGAGATATAATCGATTAAGTAAAGTTCAAGGGCTGGTTGTAGACTATGCACCAAGCAAAGTTACCGGGCAATTTGCTCATCTACACTTAACTGAATGTAGAAGATGACTGTAGACATGTTTATTTTGAGATTTCCGTATCCTGGACACTGTGCTAAAGACTTCACGTTCCTTTTCTCATTAAACTCCACAAAAACTGAAGTATTTCCCCCATTTTATAGATGAGAAATTGAGGTTTAGAGAGTTTAGGTAATTTTCCCAAGGTTACATAATAAGCAAATAAAGAAACCAAGAGCTCAGGTCCATGTCCTGACACCCTTTTGCTTCTTCCTATATTATATATAAGCTATATTATATTGCTATATAATAAGCTATAATATAATATACATATTATATATAACCTATATTGTATATATATATGAGCTTATATATAAGCCAATATTCTCTACTTCCATTTGATCATCCCCTAAGTGCAGGGATAACTTATTACATATAAGAAAATTTCTTATGCATCTTAATTGCAATGAAATAAATACTATAATCGTGTAAGAGCAACATGATGTAGAGATTAAATTCTCTAAAACAATGTATACATGCATGTGTAATGTGTGTGTACATGTGTGTACATGTGTGTAGCTGTGCATATTATGCTTCTATGGGTATCATGGTCCAAAAAGTTACTTAAGAGAGAGGTAGGGGTTTAGAGATGAAGTGGAAAACAATGACTAAATCTATGTAGTTATTGCATAACTTCAATGAGTGCAATAAACATTTGTTCTTCTTTTTAATTTTTTTAAGATTTTTTTTTAAAGATTTTATTTATTTATCTAACAGAGAGAGAACACAAGCAGGCAGAGAGGCAGGCAGAGGCAGAGAGACGAGCAGGTTCCCTGCGGAGCAAGGAGCCCGATGCGGGACTCGATCCCAAGACGCCAGGATCATGACCTGAGCCAAAGGCAGTTGCTTAACCAACTGAGCCACCCAGGCGTCCCATTTTTAAGATTTTTTTAAATTTATTATTTATTTGAAAGAGAGGGAGAGAGAGAGAGAGAGCGCGAGCACGAGTGGGGAGAGGGGCGGAGGGAGAAGCAGGCTCCCTGCTGAGCAGCTCCATCCTGGGACCTTGGGATCATGACCTGAGCTGAAGGCAGAGGCTTAACCAACTGAGCCACCCAAATGCCCCAACATTTGTTCTTCTTATTTAAAAAAAAAAATCTAATAAGATTACATGTCTTACATAGACATGTTATGTTTTGGAAGAATGTTATTTCCCTAGAAACATAAATTTAATGTTCCTGCACACAGAAAGATGTTTAGAGAAATGCTTTTTAATTGTTATTCATCTGTTATCTCAGTCTTCAGGACATGATGACAATTGAAGAAATTTGAGGAGTTTATTGTCAATTGCAAAATTCTATAGCTAAAATCCTTAGTGTTAGGAGATTCACATGTATAATGAACTATGACCTGGGACGAACTTCAAAAAAATTAGTAATGTTTCAACCAAATATTGAATGAAAGATGATTTTTAAATAAAAGCATAATTTTCTTCAGCATACCTTATAGAATTAATGAAGCATAACTATATTAATAGTCACATGATTAAAAGCCCTAAGACATTGTAAGTAAATTGCTTTATCACTTAATCCCTTTAAAGAAAGAATGATATTTAGTTATTTATCCAAACACTTATAGTGATGTATGTATTTTACTAAGTCAGGATAATATTTTAAAGTATATGAAATTCACATATCTTAATAAAAATGATGTTCTTTTACTCAATGGAATAACATAGCCCATTTTAAATGCTTTCCAAAATAGAATTTTTAGAATATCAAGAACACCATTCAACTTTCTGTTATCAGGTGAAAGAAAATTGTAATATGAGTACAGGGAATTTGAATGCCCCATAAACAGAAATGAATTCTCCAGTGCAACAGATACAAATTATTGTAAGGTGAAGTTTCCTGAAGGTGGCAGCATCCTAAGCAAATCTGTCCTCAACATTTGCAGCCAGCTGTACTTACTCATGAAGTATTACATTTTCTGGTTAAAATGGCTAGTAATATTATAAACCATTATTAATTATGAAAACAGAATAGTTATCATCATCATAATGATGTGATCTCTAAAGGATTCCTACTTAAATTATAGACTATGCTTTCAAATATCTTTTATACTCAAAAATCTTTGTGAAGACTTTTCTATCTATAGATTTCTATTTCCTGATTCACTAAATGAATTTTCTTACTAATACATGTCAGTAAAGTGATGAAGTGACAGAGATACATTTCAAAATTCCAATTTCCAACTTTGAGTCATTTTCTTATCAGAGAAAAATATTTTTAATGCCAATTTCTGCTTTACATTTTTAAAAATAGGAGCGAAATAATCATGATGAATATTATGACTATGATTCTTGAAACTAAGCATAGCCCTAAATTCTAATTTAAACATTGGGTTTTAAAGTACTTTTTCAATTCAATTCAGTTTTAAATGAGAACTCATAAAAGTTTTTTGCCTGCCAATAAAATATTATTTGATAGCATATTTTTGAAGCTATAACGCTTTCTCTCTGCAGAGGTTTATGGCTGTTGTCATTATTATTAAAAGGCAAGTTTCCTGACCTATACTTGGTGATTAGGGACTCTTATAGGAAGAAATAGTTCATTATCATGGCCAATCATGCCATCCCTGATTAAATACCCCATCTAAGATCAAAGTCCCCTGAAGGGAAATGCAAGCCTGTAGGAACAATGAAACATATAGTTCATTAATAAGAATCCCATAATTGCCAGATCTTTCGATTTATCCCCAGTCAGGTGTACCTAAATGCCTCCTCACTCGCACAAATCCTGAAGAGAGCACAAGTATTTTCCCAGTAATGACAGCCACTAATCTTTTGTTGTATCATTCATCAACAGAGCTCCTCTAGATGTAGGCAATTTTCTTTTAAAATGAGATGTGTCTCTCCATTCCTAAACATTTATTGGTTGATTTTCAGTTACTTGTTTGTTATCCCATATCCAAATATGTGGATAAATGTCTAAATTCTACAGTGTTTGTCAGTACCTCCTATCTATCTAAAATTTAATGACGACTTACCATGTTTACTAAATTAGATTGCTATGGGATCAAATGTTATTTTAGAAAACCAATGAAGCCTTTTGTGTCACAGGCACAAAGACATGGTGTTTCTTTGCAGATGGTAACTTGCAAGCCAGCTAATCCATATATGACCACGTGATTTAGCAAAGAGAAAGTCCCTGGAAGTCCCATGCAATGCCAGCAACTTTTTCTCTTAAGACGTTCCCCAACCTAGAGTTTTCCCCTACCAGAGTTTTCCCCTCTATCCCTAATGTATTTCTGTATCTTCCTTCATTCTATTTCTTTCCTTTCTCTTCTGCATATCATTGTTCTTTCTTCTACTTATTTATTTTTTCTTTCTTCATCTTTGTTCCTTCCCTTTTCAGTTTCTGAGTCTTTGAGCCTAGGGGATATTACGGGTTTTCCTGGAGTATTATCTGAAGGCTGAAGAAAAGCACCAGGACTGGACTTGAAGTCACAGAAGCAAAAACAGCAAGACCCCAGGTGATGATGGGCAATGGCTGGAGTAATGATTTATCTGGATGTTATTGAGTAAGGGGGAAAAAGAGAATATGAGGACAAGGAAAGGTCTATGCAGTCTACTACTAAATTGAAAACCAAAAATTTCCAAAATATTCATCCCATACAGCTGATTTTTTATGTATTTGGGACCAGCAAGTTAAAAATTCTTGGAAGATTTGGTCCAAATTCTTCAGCTAGTATTACAAACTAGTATTACACCAGCCAGCACATTACAGGTACAGAAGAAGATGTACAGAGAAAACAACTGGGCTTCTTTATTTCATGCTTTGCTAAAGGCTTAAAAAAGAGAAAATTTATGAAAAGAATGGGAAAGCTATTTTAACTGAAATTGGATCACTTAAGCGTGAGTGATATAATAGAATATAGAAGTACAAAAAAGAGAAAATGATGTGATTGTAGCATGGGGAACTTGAGAGAAATAAGAAAGAAACAAAAGTTGATATATAAGAAACAATGGAAGTGTTCATATAAGCAATTAACAACTACTTTGGCAGATAGTTAGAAGAGACAGGCAAGAAAAAAATAATGACCAGTATTATAATGTTTGGAAATGACAGAGAGAAAGAGAAATGATGTAGAGGCCAGAAAAAAAAATCTGTGATCGGAATCTTAAGGAGGAAATAAATTTGGAAAATAACATGGAGGAAGAAGCAGTAAGATTTTGCCATGACTTAAAAAAAAGGGGGGAGGTCACATCATCTACCAAGTGAAGAAGATTTGGATATTTGGGAAGAACAGAAGAAATTGAGTAACTGTCGTGGGAGGAGTCAGTTTTGCCATAAACCAAGTAGAGTGAAAAACACTGGTTCTAGCCAACAAGTTGATTTCACGCCAAGCATAAAAGGGCAACACGTACATAATTTAATTATCATTGAAAAGCAGAGATGACTAATTGTATTTTAAACTCTCCCTAATCTCATGGAATGTGATAATAAGCGAATTATGGACAGCATCAAGCTCATTTCTGAGTTCAACTGAAATCACACAATAAAAAAACAAGGTTAGCAAGAAGGAATGTGTGTTATTATTCTATGCTAGCTACCTAGAAATTTTAGGTACTCTGCATTTGAGACAAATTTATTTCCTGATCTCTTCTGCAATATCAAGGTCTATATGCAGTTTGCTGCCAAAGTGAAAAGAAAAAGAAGAGGCAGGGCAGAGACACCCTCAGCGTCCCTCCCTCCTCCTTTGCCCAAGGGTACAATAGCTTGGTCACACCAAAAGTGCAGCGCCCAGAGCCGCCACCCACCAACAAATGTCCCATTAGAAACTGACTCTCCTCTCCGGACTCCCAGTACAAGGAAATGAGGACACAAGAACGTAATGTAAACTCTTAGTTTCTACAATTGGTAATAGTTGATGTTAATTATTACATACGCAGCCCACCATGTTTGACCTCTTCAGGTATATAGCTGTGGTGTCAGAGGAATTCCATTTACATAAAGGCCCCCAGGTTCTTAGATACAGTGGGTAAACATTGGAGCTCATTGCCAGGTTTTCCTGTGGCTGAGTCAGTAGTCCAGGGATAGGGTTTTTTTGGGTTTTTTTTTGTTTTTGCTTTTTTTTCCTTCGAACTTTAGGAAAGCTGCCTTAGAGATATCCTTCCAGACAGAGAAGAGTAAATGTAGATGCCTCTGGACACACAAAAGCAGAGTCTTGCATTTGGGAAAAGGGCTTTACAGTGTATTTTGCTCACCTGCTTCCCTAGGCAGTTCTAAAGAGATTCAAAAAGTTCTTTATAAAAGCTGTTCAGACTCATAGGGAAAGTTTAATTACTTTTTAAGTTGACCTATAATATATGGGGTAGCGATGATGCCTATGAAAAGTACACCTATCACATGCATTTGGCTCAATGAATTTTTGTCAGGTAACTATATCCTGTATAACTAGTTCTCTGATCATGATCTAGAACATGAAGGCCTTCTGTCACTAACTTCAAATGTAACTACTAGCTTGAATTTTTTTTTAAGATTTTATTTATTTATTTGATACACAGAGAAAGCATATGCACAAGCAGGAGGAATGGCAGGCAGAGGGAGAGGGAAAAGTAGGCTCCCCACTGAGCAGAGAGCCCAATGTGGAGCTTGATTCCAGGACCCTGGGATCGTGACCTGAACCGAAGGCAGATGCTTAACCTACTGAGCCACCCAGGAGCCCCAAGCTTTTGTCTATTTAAATAAATGAAATAATGCTGTATGTTCTTTCCTGTGCCTGGCTTCTGCCACCCAATATTATGTTTGTATGATTCATTCATGTGTTTGGGATAGTTATTGATTAGTTATTCTCATTGCTGTATAGTATTTCACTCTATGAATACACTGTAATATATTATCCATTCTATTATTGGTGGACATTTGAGCAATTTCTAGTTTGGGGATATTACGCATAGTAATTCCTCCACAAACACTCCCATATGTCTTTCAGTGCATATATTCATTCACTTAGGATAGATATATATCAAAGAGGTGGCATTAGTAAGCCATAGGGTAGGTACACGTTCATTTGTTTTAGTAGATAGCACCAAACAATTTTCCAAAGTGTTTCTAACAATTTACATTCCAAATGTACATGTGAGAGTTCCAATTGCTCTACATTTTTGACAACCCTCAATATTTTCTGCCTTTTTATTTTATCCTTTCTGGTGGATGACCGACCATCAGGTTTAAGCTGTACTTTAATGCTGGTTGAAGAGTCTTGGACCCAGATATTCATAATTTCAGCTGTAAATGATGTGTTTGGGTCCCATATCCCACCTTGGTATAAAGCATCTTTCTGGTAATTGAAAGTCAATAAATCTTTTAGAAATTTACCCAGCAAGCTAACTGTACCCATCAACAAAGTCACTGAAAAACAGTTGAGGGGTCAGTTCTTCAATTCAACCACACTGAATAAACCTGCACTTTTAAGGATATATATTTTCTCAAGTAATTTCATTTTTCTACCTCATCATTTTACTTTTAATGAGTCTAATTATCTGCTCTTTCAGAGATTTATCCAGAATGCTTTGGTGATTTCCAAAGCTGAAAAAAGACCCATTAAAAAATTTGTTCTAGATTAAAATATTATTCATTAAATTACTACTACCTGATATTTACTGTGATAATTATCAGTGATGCAAAAATTAATAGAGTCTTTTTTTCAGCAATTCACAAGCTATAGAGAAAGATAGTAATATCTAACATTCTTTGAGTGCATACACTTCACATGTATTATTTCATTTAATCATTATCACAAACATTGGAGTGGGTTCTCTTACTGTTATAGACGAAGAAATTGAGGCACAACGATATGAAGAAACTTCTCGAGGTTAGCAGTGATATAGAAATGGGATCAAATCCAGGAATTCCAGAGTCCTCTTTTAACCATTACAACATCCTCTGACTGTAACAAAACACAGAATAGGATACATGCTTAAAAATAGGGCTAACAACAAAGTTGTCTGAGAGGTACAAGTGGGAGAGATAAATTCTGACTATGGAAGTGGGGAACTTTATGAAAAATGTCATTGAATGAGCAGGATTTTTAAGATTAGGCAGTACTTTAAAGGAAAAAATGAGACGAAATGGAACTTTATGTAGCAAAAACAACACAGATTCTAAATTTCTTGGGGAAGGCAATGTGTTTTCTTACTGTAACCTAAGAAACTAGAAAAAGGTCTGTGAACTAGCCAATGCTGAATGAATGCAGGAATTTAGGGCATGCCAGCTACTGTACCCATCCTGTGGATCTATTCAGGTGGCCAAAGGATGACAAAGTGAATAAGTACATAGATGGGTGAAGAGCACATTCAGAAAAGCAGTACTTTGAAGTCAGCATAACTAAAGTACAGCAACTCAGCCTAAGATGTAAAGTTTATCATTCCACGGCCACCTGGATAGCTCAGTTGGTTAGGCATCTAACTCTTGGTTTCAGCTTAGGTCATGAGGTCAGGGAGGTGAGATTGAGCCCCGTGTAAATGTGAAATTCTCTCTCTCTCCTTCTGCCCCTCCCCAAGCTCATGCTTTTGTGTGTGTGTGTGTGTGTGTGTGGTGTGTGTGTGGGTGCACACTCTCTTTCTCTGTCTCTCAATAAATAAAATCTTTTAAAAAATGTATCCTTCTATACAATTTATTTTCTATTATAATATTGGGATCTTTAACTGAAGCAACTTCTTTCAAAATTCTGGGAGTGGCTTTGTTAAAGAATCATTAAATTTAATTGCATATAAACTAGGCCAAATTTTAAATCCCTTTCAATAGTGTTATCTTCACATAATAGTTTTAAAAATTATTTCCTTAAAAATGATTAAGAAATCACTGAACTAAATGTTACTTTAGGGTTAAGGAAAAGAAATGAATGTAACACACTTCAAATAAGAAATATTGAATGGGTGTTAAATAAGATGAATAAATAAGTGTATAGTGGTTAAGTAAAGATATCTTAAAATTAGTACTCCAAAAGTATTCAAAAAATATTTATCTTTTCTTATAAAGAATCATAACTTGTAACAATCTTGAAATGACATGTTATGTCTAGAGGAGTGCCAAAAATAATTTCTTGTGATGGTGACAGCTATGTCTTGGTGAAATGGGCCCAGGAAAACATTGTTACTAGCTTTATAAATTATGCAATGCTTTTGGGAACAATATATTTCAAGAATCATAAAGAAATTAATATCATAGTTCTTCCATTTCTGCAAATTTGTTTATTCATTTATTCAACAGATTTTTATTGAATAGCTATGCTAGGAATCTAGAACATAGATATCTGCAATAAATATTCCCTACCTTCAAGAAGCTAATATATTAACTGACGATAGACCTAGAGCGAAAAAAAAAATACTACCTTTTAGTTTAATAATGGCTATCCTAAGGAAGCCATTTAAAACAGCAGAGAGAGGGTTGCCTGGGTGGTTCAATCATTAAACATCTGCTTTTGGCTCAGGTCATGATCCCTGGGTCCTGGGATCAAGCCCCACATCAGTCTCCCTGTTCAGCAGGAAGCCTGCTTCTCCCTCTCCACTCCCCCTGCTTGTGCTCCCTCTCTAGTTGTATCTCTGTCAAATAAATAAATAAAATATTAATAAATAAATACATAAGTAAATAAATACATAAATAAGACATCAAAGAGAAATTCATGGAGATGTTAATGGGACGCCCGTAATAACAAAGCAAAATTGAAGGGCAAAAAAGTAAAAAACCTCAAATATATTGGTTTAAAGAGACAAAATTTATAAATTATAAGTTTATAATTATAAAGAGACAAAATTTATAAAAAAATTTATTTTTTTTATTTTTTGTTTTGAAAGATTTTATTTATTTATTTGTCAGAAAGAAAGCACAAGCAGGGCAAGTGGTAGGCAGAAGGAGAAGCAGGCTCCCCACTGAGCCTGAAGCCGGATCGGGACTTGATCCTAGGATCCTGGGATCATGACCTGAGCTGAAGGCAGGTGCTTAACTGAATGAGCCACCCAGGCGTCCCTAATGACACAATTTAATGAGAGAATTCTGATAAGGACAGACTATCACAATACTTTTAAAAATGTAAAATCATATTCACTAAAAATATTATGAGGTAGATCATTTATACAATATGATGATGACATGTAAAAATACATAGGTAAAGATAATGGATAAAAATCGATCAGCTCAACTAAGAGAGGATTTTAACTAAAAATAGCATTTAATGTTTTGTTTTCTTTCCAACAAAAGGTAAACTACTTATCTGATAGTTTCTGGAAAATTGAAGAGAAAAACTATTCAGATTATAGAATTATATTCTGCCTAAATATTAAGGTAAAACTCTGATGTGTTAAAATTGTCTTTGCACCATATCTTCCAAGTTCAAAATTCTTCTCAGTTATGATCATTATAAACAAAATACTCCTGTTAGATAAGTGGGTGTTGGTTGGTGGCTCTTGCCATATTTTTCAGGTGAGAAAAATGAAACCAATTACTTCAGTGATGTGTCATTTGCTGGTTTTAGGAGCAGAGGCCTCTTTATCTCGAGTCAATAATGATTTCCAATGGGCTCACTAGTCTCTAATTAAAACTGTTTCAACATAACTTTTTCTTTGTCCGCCCAACTCTGAATATGAAGCACTGTGTTTTTTCCACTAGAGATTATTTTATAGTGCTGTAAAGTTACCCTGGAAGTCTAACTGTGAGTCTGCTTTGTATAAAGTGGAAACAAAATTCTAAAAATAAATTTGAGCTAGTAGAACCTCTCAAGAAGATAAAATCCCATGAGGTTTTATTTTCAATCTATATGCACACAACATATTTTCATGATCAAAGCAAGGTAACTCTCAGAATTATGCTATAATCAGATCAACTTTTCACCATTGACCTCTGCTGTTATTAGCTGGAATAATACTCTAAGACTTTACAGAATTATGGCTGAAAATCCTTGTAACTAATTGCACTTGTGAATTAAATAATGATTTTTGGGTGGTGCCTTTTTTTTCCTCCAAAGCTATTTGTAGCTGTACCAATAAACTTGATGGGTTGAATTTGACCTCTTACTCATAACTTTGAAAACAAATGTCCCATGCACATTAGGCAACTATTTATAACAATTATGTTGGCTTCTGCTTTAAAGCAAATATTGTATAAAAGAAAGTTGTTACATACTCTAATGTTTCCATTAAAAAAAACCCTTAACCCTGTAAAACGTGGAAAAGAAAGTAATATTCCTAAATAAAATTTATTTTTAATTTCTCAAAGAAAGCTACCTCACATGGTTAGTAATTTGACTTGGCATAGTCTAATCAGAAAACTGAAACAAATCTCTTTGTTTAAAAATAATTTTGAGGGGTGCCTGGATGGCTCAGTGGGTTAAAGCCTCTGCCTTCGGCTCAGGTCATGATCTCAGGGTCCTGGGATCAAGCCCCACATTGGGCTCTCTGCTCAGCGGGGAGCCTGTTTTCCCCTCTCTCTGCCAGCCTCTCTGCCTACTTGTGATCTCTCTCTCTGTCAAATAAATAAATAAAATATTTTTTTTAAAGATTTTATTTATTTACTTGAGAGACAGAGAAAGTGTGAGAGAGCATGAGAGGAGAGAAGGTTAGAGGAAGAAGCAGACTCCCTGTGGAGCCCTATGTGGGACTCAATCCTGAAACTCAAGGATCATCACTTGAGCCAAAGGCAGTTGTTCAACCAACTAAGCCACCCAGGCGCCCAATAAATAAAATCTTTAAAAAAAAAAAAAAAGAATTTTCAAAAGAATTTTGAATTCTAAGTACTGAGAATATCAAATTTTCAAGAATTACATCTGTCTATGCTTTCAGAAAGTGAAGTTTCTGAGATAGAAATTATAACACTAATACTTTTCTCATTCTTTAAAAATAATGATTAGGGGCGCCTGGGTGGCTCAGTGGGTTAAAGCTTCTGCCTTCGGCTCAGATCATGATCTCAGGGTTCTGGGATCGAGCCCCGCATCAGACTCTCTGCTCAGCAGGGAGCCTGGTTCTCCCTCTCTCTGCCTGCCTCTCTGCCTACTTGTGCTCTCTCTCTCAAATAAATAAATAAATAAATAAATAAATAAATAAATAAATAAATAAAATCTTAAAAAAATAAAAAAATAAGAATAATGATTAATAAAAGTAATAATGGTACTAACATATTTCTTACTAATGTTTGTCCTTATGATCTCATAAGGACAGAATGTTTATTTTATTTTATTTTTTTTATTTGCTTATTTTACAGAGAGAGAAAGAGATTACAAGTAGGCAGAGAGGCAGGCAGAGAGAGAGGTGGAAGCAGGCTCACTGCTGAGGCTAGATTCCCAGGACCCTAAGATCATGACCTAAACCAAAGGCAGAGGCCTTAACCCACTCAGCCACCCAGGCTCCCCTCAGAATGTTTAAATATTTAGTTACCCCTGATTGTCTTTTTCTCTGGTCACTTGATTACCCACTCCCAAGTCTATATTTTAATTAATTTTAATCAGGGTAGATTAATAAATCCCAGCTTGTTCATGGGAACCAACTGATTCAGAATGAATCCTTCCTAATTGTTTTGTGTTCACATGGGTGTTCACTTTGGCTCCTCCCCAAGCTTCCAGCCAAGGGGGAAAATTACCTTTCCACACCCAACTAAAAACAGAGTCAAAGAATAATTCCTTTGGTGAGCAGCGTCACTGAATAAGCAGTTTTAGCGTGGTGTGTGTGTATTTTTTTAAATGAAGATCTGTGTGTAGATTAAGTCAACAAAGTAGTTTTCACATAGAATATCAGATCCTGCTGTTTTGTTTTTTTTTTAAGAAATCACATTCTGAAATTTATAATCTTTATTACCAAGTTTTATATATCTCAAAGGACATGTTTTTTTTTTTCCTGGATGAAACAGTTTTCTTAAAAAGCAAGCTGGAATTCTTTTCCCAGCCCATGTTTTTGTGTCCTTCACCTCTAACCTTCCAAAACAACATCTTCTTTTGATACTGTCATCTTTGATACTGTTCTAAATGAGAACGTTTTTGAATTCTTTTTTTTTTAAAAAAAAAGGTAAAGATTAGTGCTCCAAGTTTAAAAAAAAAAATCCTGATTGCATATGACACACAACTTCTTACATAATTTCTTGCCTTTCTGATAATAAAAGTCAGAATGGTTTGGCCTGGAAAAGTATCCAAGCCCTCCAGAGAAGACTGGTGCAAGCTTCCTATGTCCGGGATCACTTTGCTTTAGGAAAGCAACAGAGATAGAGTGCCGATAAAAAGAGAAAAGAGCAAGATCTCTATGAATGGAGTTGGTATGTAAGAGGAAGATGAAGAAGCTTTCACAGAATAATGGGGACGTGTTGGTGAGGTTTTAGAGCCTCAGGTTCCTCTCAAACCCACTTCCAGAAACAACACCCCCACCCTTTTCCCAAGGTGATGAATCAGACAATCCTCTCATTTCCAGAGTGGTTTCCAGAGTGCCGGCTGCCAAAACACTCCACTTGAGGGCTGATAAACACTTCTTGAAAAATGGCGGTGATGGCAGGTTGGGTGGGTTTTTGTGACTGGTTTATAAGAGTAGGATTCTAGATATAGGATTTGTGAGAAGAGCTGAAGAAGATCAATAATATGTGTGGGTATAGGAATACAAACAGAAATTTTAAAACAGTTCTGTCTTCTACAAGGTCAAAGAATTTAGTTTCGACCCAGAAAATAAATGATTTCCTTTCATGTTACGGTCATTCTGATTTGAGAAAAACATATAAATATCAAATAGCTATGTCATTTTCAGAGTTTGGTGGAACTCCATAATCTTGCAACATAAATGCAGTGGTTTTACCAACTAGCCTCCAGTTTTTGAGAATTTCACCATTTTCTAATGTTAGCCAATTAAGAACACTAGGTCTCTTCAACTTTCCTTAGGCTATGCTAAGATCTCAGTCAAACTGGGTAGGCTTCTGTTTTATCTTTCACAGATAAAATAAGTGCAGGCTTGCATATACAAGGTCACAAAATCCACACCCTAGTATGAATTAATCTCAGGGAACATTTTAAAAAACAGCAGGGTACATCTCTCCATTTCTCTTAACCACATTTTTTTCTTCCCTTATTTAACGTTCTTTTACCATAAATTCTTTATTAAAAAGAGAGACACATAAATATGTTACTGTAATACTCTCAGTTTAAGGGTTTATAAATGGTGCTTTCTAATTGCATTTTTCAATATACAGTAAACTTTGTGCCCAAGTATCTTCCCTTCTTCCCTTCATTCCTCCCTCCCTTCTATGCTTTCTTTCTTTTATACTTTTCTTTTATTTAAGAAAACAATCCACAAGCATTAACTAAGCACTTTCCATGAATTTATTCTCCACTATTAATTTCTTCCCTCTTTGAAAACATTAAGTTACAATATGAAAAACTCTGTGATCCAATCTTTTTTTTCTAAGAGCTTACATTTGAGAGTATTTGTGTGTGTGCACGCGTGTGTGCTCGCATGTGTAAAAGAAGGGTGAATACTTAGGAAGAAATGTGTAAACAGTCAACTGCAATTTAAGGCAGAATGAAAACAACCACAGAGGTATTTCAGATGTGTTTCTTCTGATTGTAAGACATATCCAAAAGGTCAAGGGAAGGAGGCAGCCTCTGAGCCTGGAGGTGGAAGCCAGGTGCTAAAGTGAGGGGCAGAGAATGAGGTAGAGGCATTCCTTCCTGGGGCAGCAGCCCTAGGGAATGCTGGGGGATAGTAAGGGCCCTGGGTGAGGGAGCTGAGTTGCCTCTTGGTAATTTAGTGCGTTCTCATTTGCTTTTATCTCCAGGGAATTGAATGTTTCCAAGAGATGATCTTGATGACCACACACAATATCAAGATAATCCACGTACACATTAGTCTTGAATGAGTTGGATTTCCTTTCTCTCAGAAAGTAGCTTCTCATTCAAGACCGGTTCCTTTTGTAGTTTAAAGTTTCTTTAGTTTAGACCTTGGGAAGATTATGTTTTGAACGTGGTTTGAGTCTTTAATTTTATGTACTTTTAAATCCTCATTTAAAAAAAAAAAAACCTCAAAGCTAAAAATGTTTAATCCAGAAATCCAGAAAATTTCATTTTTTTTCTTTTTTAAAGACATTTATTTATTTCAGAGGGAGAGAGAGCATGCATGAGAAAGGGAAGGGGCAGAAGGAGAGAGTGACAGAGAAGCAGACTCATGGCTCAGCGTGAGCTCAGTCCTGGGCTAGATCCCAAGACCCTGAGATCCCCACTGGAGATAAAACCAAGAGTGGGAGGCTTAACCAACTGAGCCACCAGAAATTTTCAAGGGGATTTCCCAGGATTACTTTTGGGGGAGGAATGTCTAAAAAAGATTTCCTTGAATTCTGTGGATTCCCAACATCACTTTCTCCACATTACCTTCCTTATTCTTTGATTGCATTTTTCTGAAAGGATTAAAAATCATTTATTTCACTTGATTTACTCATATACACAGCATTTATGATTGCATATTATGTTCTGAGCACTGTGTGAGAACTGAAGGAGTTTAAAGAGTTTTGTTATTTTGTTGTTGTTGTTTTGTCTTGTTTTGCTTTTTAGAGAAAGTTAAAGCCTAAAACCTAAAAGGGAAAAATGCTCTGTCAGAAGTCCAAAGCATCCCAGGAGCCTATAGAAAGAGTATTTACTGTCTGTCTAGAGATTCAAAAAGAATTCCAGGGCTCAGCCCAAGGTGATTCTTTGAAGATAAGAAGTAGTCAAGCAGAGGGAGCAAAAAGTAGATTCATACAAACTCAAAAGAGAATGTTAAAAACTGTGAGAAACTGAATATGATGGAAAAATGTAACCATTTTTCAATAGTAAATGTTTGCTGACTGAGTAGACATGAAATGAAAATAACTATCCTTCCCAAGCTTTAACTTTCTAGACTGAATACATTTTATTATATTAAGCCTACTTCCCCATATAAATAAATTTAATGATTCTATTCTGTATTTTCTCAATATTCTTAGCATATTTGTACATGTTATATATCCAACAAAACTCAACACTGCAATGAAGTTCATATATAGTTTGAGAGTAGAAGAATATTCACGTTGAAATTCTCCAAATATTCTACCATGTTTTATCATAAGGTTGCTAATTGATTTCTGATGTTATTCCAAAAATTAGAAACAAATTTATCCTAGAAGAAGAAACAATACCTGAGCTTTTATTCAATGACTAATATGCCTAACCTCTGATAACCATATGATTCAAATGATGGATTATTTTCTCACTAGTATAACATCTCCCTGACCTCCTATAGACTCTCTCCGCTATACTATGAAACCCTATGGTTTTATACACTATAAAACCTTAAGTAATTATCCACTGGCTTCATATACCATTCCATATTAGTAGAATCTGTGCTTCAAAGAGGACAAGCAACTTTTACCTTTGATCTTTTCTTGTAGCCAGCAATAGCTGGATTACTCTGGAAGATTCACAAGGGTCTTATTTGTTATTTGAAAGCAACTATAATCCAGTGGTGTTAAAGAATTGAATGTGACCAAAGTTCAGAGCTAATATGAGCTAACCAAATGTAGTCTTGAGTCTAGCATGACTTTTATCTTGATACCATATTAGCATTATCTATCAAAGTTTCTTAAAACACGTTTTTTAATTTGGTAGACAGATGGGTAGAGTTGGTGGCAAGGTTTGTTTCTTGTTTTATTTTGGTGTTTGATGTCTTATAGAGCTTGATGCCTGGGCAGCAAAAATTTGATGATAAATTCCAATTTACCTGGCTTACAGTATGTATTAGTCTTCCCTATTAAGATTTTACAAAAGATCTTTTCAGAAACAGGAGCCAGAGTACAATTTCTTTTACTCCATAGTTAGTTAGTTCTGTTCACACCAGAGCTTAGGAGTCAACCCAGGATTTATAGTCACTCAGAATTTTATTTCAATACCATCTGCCTCACTTCATTCATTCAGCAAATATCTCTTGAGTATCCATTTTATGCCAATTCTCATTTGGACGCTGGGTATAAATAGTTCAAAAAGAACACAAGATTCCTGTTCTCATAGAGTTTAAACTCTATAATTTTAACCTCTTTGGTTAAAACTAACAGTATTATTGGGAGTTTAACTAAGATATGTTGTGTGAAGTACTGAAACAACTTATGTCAAGTGTTTGGATAGTACCTCAGTTTCGAGGGAGAATGGTATCCTACTACCTAACATGGTGATGCCTATCCATGGTTACACAAAGCATTTCCAATCTGGTGCTCCATTCCTTGAGAGTGTCATTAAAGCCTATGCTGATAAAATAAAATATTGATCTTTATGATGTCAGCTTCAAAGATTAGGGGCTTACACACAGAGCTGGTTTGCCTGAAAAATCCCTCATTATGAATTTGTTATTAATAATTTTTTTTAACAAGCTAAGTGTCTGGCCACACATGAAGGTAGCTTCCTTTTGAAGTGTTCTATTGTAAAATAGATTGAACACTTGAAAGTACGCCTGGCACTATCTCAAATCTGGGGGTAGAAAATGGGCCAGTCCCATTGTTGCCTGGGTCTGCTTCATCGAGAGGATGAGAGAGTAAGACTCTGATCTAATGACATCAAAGTTGTCTCACACTTGTAAGATCTTATGGTTCTATTTCCTTTAACTTTCTAACAAATGCTTTTTAAGTTGCAAAGGATATCCCTCATTTGGAATGCTATGTTCATTCATAAATTTTTAAATTTTATAAATTTATAATCTATTTTTTAAATTGACTGCTTCTAAATAAATGAACCAAAATTTAGAGGGTTCTTTACTTTGGTTTTCTCTTGTCAAAACTTCTTCTGTTTCTTATATCTGTGCACATACATGTCAGTGTGTGTATATGTGTGTGGTAGCAAGTATCGGGTCAGTTGAAACATTTTAGGGGAAATTCCTGTGGGAAAGGCATGAGTGGTAAGAGCAAACTCTCACTGTTCTTTTTTCTTATTCCAACTGTGGTCTCAAGGAAAATTTCTATCTCCTCCTATGATGGCTGTCAGTCTGTAGACTGTAAGATTTCTGACTCCAATCTCCACCTTGAACTCCTAAACCTAATAGGCAGGAAAATTTTGGTTATGATACAACTCAAATGAGCTCAAAAACAACCCAAATTACTTAAGCCAAATTTGTTGATTCATGTAATATTAAAAGATATAGGGGTTGATTTGTTTTGGATCCAGGGACTCCAGTGACATCATCAGGAAGTATTCTGTAAACCTCTTTCTTCTCTTTTCCTTTTCCTTAATACCCCTTCTTCTCTCTCCCCCCCACCCCCCCCCCCACACACACCCTGTCTCCCCCTACCACTCATTTTCTGTGCTTGTCCTAGCTCTTAGCATCATTGTCTGAGCAGGCCCTTTCTGTATCATCCCACACTGAATCAGGAGGAAGGGCAGCCCCATTTGAACAACATGCACAACAACTGCAGAACCAGCAGATGTCTGGAAGAAAAAAAACTATTCATTATACTAATTTCCTAAGCCATTTCCCCATAACCCTTTTTTAGATGCATTTGAAAAGCAAAATGTTAACTGAAAAGAACCATGCCCTGCTCCCTAAAGTAATAAGTATATAATTTCAGAAAAAAAAATTGTATTTAAGTATTTACCAATAATCTATTTTTTCTTGTCCTTTTTTTTTTTTAGATTTTATTTATTTATCTGACACAGAGAGAGAGAGAGAGAGCACAAGTTGGGGAAGGGGCAGTGAGGGAGGGAGAAGCAGGCTCTCCCTGCTCAGCAGGGAGTCCAATGTGGGGCTCCATCCCAGGACCCTGGGATCATGACGGGAGCGAAAGCAGACACTTAACCAACTGAGCCACCTAGGAGCACCAAGAATCTATTTTCAATACACTGTTCTTCAAAGGTTTGGAATTACAAAGCAGAGAAGGAATCTCCTTTTTCTTAAAAAAAAAAAAATCACCATTTGAAATGAAAATGCATAATCAGATTTTCCTGTCAAATCATCTCAGTTCCAAAATGAAATGTTATAAAAACAAAACAACAACAAACAGGCAGCATTTAGAGAATATAGATCTTCAAATTATTTATAGTATTTCTTATTTCAGTTGGTCAATCAGTCATTGAATATTCATGAGCCCTATTAGCCCGTCTCTCTTGCTAGGCATTAAGGAAACATATGTGACTAGAATACAGACTTTGCTTTTATGAGTTAACAGTTTCACATGGAAACAGGTGAACAGGTAATTTACATAACAAAATGTGTTAAGTATTATAATAGAAATGGGTATTGAAACACTAGTTCTTCCTAGGAAGTCAGGAAAGTCATTTGAGATGCATTTTATTTTATTTTTAATTTATTTATTTAAATTCAATCTAATTAACATATAGTGTTATTAATTGTAGAACTGATTCATCAGTTGCATATAACAGTGCTCATTCCGTCAAGTGCTCTCCTTGATGCCTATCACCCAATTACCCATCCCCCCTACTTCCCCTCACTTTGTTTCCTATAGTTAAGAATCTCATGGTTTGTCTCCTTCTGTGTTTTCATCTTATTTTCCTTCGCTTTCCCTATGTTCATGTTTTGTTTCTTAAATTCCACATATGAGGGAAATCATATAATTGTCTTACTCTGACTGACTTATTCACTTAGCACAATACCTTCTAGTTCCATCCACGTTATTGCAAATGGCAAAATTTCATTCTTTTAGATGGCTGAGTAATATCCCATTATATATAATACCACATCCTTATCCATTCATCTGTCCATGGACAACTGGCCTCTTTCCACATTTTGGCTATTGTAGACATTGCAGCTATAAACATTGGGTGCATGTGCCCCTCCAGATAACTCTGTTTGTATCTTTTGGATAAATACCTAATAGTGCAATTTCAGGGTCATAGGGTAGCTGTATTTTTAACTTTTTGAGGAACCTCTATACTGTTTTTCAGAATGGCTGCACCAGTTTGCATTCCCACCAGCAGTGTAAGAAGGTTCCCCTTTCTTCATGTCCTCACTGATATTTGTTGTTTCCTGACTTGTTAATTTTAGCCATTCTGACCTGTGTGAGGTGATATCTCATTGTGGTTTTGATTTGTATTTCCCTCATGCTGAGTGATGTTGAGCATTTTTTCATGTGTCTGTTGGCCATTTGTATGTCTCTGAGATACATTTTAAAGAGTAAGAAAGAATTTGTCAGGTTGAGAAAGGAGACAGGGGCTAAAGGAAGACATCCCAAGAAGATAAAATCACATGAGCAAAGTAGCATGAGTGAGACAGTTTTTGGAGCATTTGGAGAAAGGATAAGTAGTTCAGTGAACTACATGCTGGGTGTTGGACTAAAAGGAAGGTTTCAGTGAGATCTAAAAACTGTATTTCAAGTTTTTATTTAAATTCCAGTTAGTTAACATACAGTATTATATTAGTTTCAGGTATACAATATAGTGATTCAACACTTCCATACATCACCCAGTGCTCATCACAAGTGCACTCCTTAATCCCCATCCTTTATTTCACCCCTCCCCAACCCATCTTCCCTCTGCTAACCAGCAGTTTGTTCTCTTTCATTGAGTCTGGTTTTTGCAGATCTGAAGACTTTAGACAGCAAATGAAGAACAATATTCTTCTAGCTAGCAATCTTCCTCTTCTCCCTAGTTTATAGAAATGCAGCCTCACTGCAGCATGCATACAGGCAGCACACTGGGCACTGTAGAAATGATTAAGATCCACAATTGTCACTCTCAAGCATTTTTCTCAAGATAAAAGAGCAGGACAACATAGAAGGGGTTTTGGTGCAGTAGGGACCTTATATCTGTTTTCATAAAAGCTGCCTTTCTCAGTCATCCTACATATTCTTTCTTATAGATATACATCTGGTTTTAATTGATCTTAAATTAATTTAAACCCTCTTTGACTAATCTACACCTTGAAATGACTATGTAATAGGGTAAATGGCCTGAGCATACCTGCACATGAATCTTTAGTATACTTGTTTCATTGAATCTCGTTTCCCAGATGTTGTGAGAGGATCTCTTGTTCCGACAAAATCTATCCTGTATGCCAGCTTGTCTAGAACAAGCAGAAACTGTAGGATGTCTCTTGCATGCTCATGAACATGTTCAGTCGAACGTTCCATTGACATCTACCATTTCCTTCCTCTCCACCATTCTGGCGATATTTGCTCCAATGAGTACAGTGCTCAGAGATGAGCACTTTTACAGGCTCATCATCATCTTTTGCCACATACCATCATCTCCTGGAATACTCAAAATGTAGATACTACAATGGTTTCCACAAGGAAGGTTTATTAGATCTTTTTTTGCCAACCGGAAAACATGTATTGGTGCTGCTGGTAATCAGTGTTTGTAGGCAGTCATGAAAACATCATTTCAGTTTTATAAGAGCACTTTCTATCCCAGTGGAATTAGGCATGAATTGAAGTCAAGAGACAGATCGATATGATGAACAATATAGTGTAATCATGAGTGTGTCTTTCCCTCTGACAACCAATGTGTTATTTCCTGGACCAAAGTTATCTTCCTGACTCTCCCCTCAGGTGACATTCTCTTCTAGGTCACTCACCAATCCCTCATGCACACCTCAGTTTCTGGTGGGCCCATCTCATACATGCCAAACCCAGAGGCACACGGGTGAATGAGAGACAGAAGCCTTTCCTGCCCTTCAATTCATGCTTTCCACATGTTGCCAGCCCTTACCTTTTAGGAAGAGCCACAGAAACAGAGGACACATTTTATGTAGCTATCTATTTATTCATTTCAATTACCAAATGCAGTATTTTTAAAAAATGCTTTAGAAGCTCTAAAATAAAAAAAATATTTCCCTTTATATCCCATGAATTTTTTTTTTAATAATCGAGTAAAGTTATTTACAAAAAGTTACACTGATAATCATTATGGGGTGAGGAGGGAGGTACAGACTTTACCTGCAGGAAAAAGACAAGGGAAAAAAAAAAAAAAAAAGGAAAGAGACAAGCATAGTTTGGCCCAGGAGAAAGCCTTGGTTCTGGAAGAGTGAAACGCACACAACTGTGAACAGTAAGGTGTGTATTACTCAGAATTTGTCCTGGCCCTCCTATGCTTGAGATTGAGGAAGACAGTGATACAAAAATCTTCATCTTTAAAAGATACAATGCATCGTCAGTTTGATACCCCTCCAAAGTAAAAGACAATGACTTGCTCTTTTCTTCTCTTCGGATAGCCATGTTGTGGGATCCAGCTCTTTCCAGAGGGAGGGTGGGGTTATCTGCCCAAGGGCAGTGGTACACATGGCATCATCTGATCTGTTTATGGACACTTTGATGAAATCCTCCAAGAAATCTCAGAAATGCTTGAGAGTTGGGAGGGTGGTCTTTTTTGTGACCTAGGGGTAAGAATTATCCAGCAGAAGATAATTGTCCTTCATTGCATCCCTACCATTTGTTTATCAATTTGAGTGCATAACTATATCATCTTGCTCATTTCTTAGGTGGTTCACTACCTCCTTAGAAAAGCCCCAAAGTAGATCAAACTGAAAACTACACCCATTACCCTTTGCCCTTGTTAGATTCATTATGAACTCAACTATTAGACAAAGCTCCTCATCAGCTACAGAGACCAAACTTTGGACTTCATTAATGAAGCAACAGCTTTTTATTCTCACACACGGCATCCAGTACCAACTTTCATTTCCCATTGTTGGATTTAGCTCGTAATTGGCCTAAGAGCAGTAAGCTGTCATCTTGAGTCATAAGGAGGGGAGCATGTCAAGATTCTCACTCAACTGACTCCATCCTTTCCTTACCTCTTCCCCTAACTTTTTTCACCACCTTACCCCCCACTCTGTGCCCAGTTTTCAACCGTGCTGTTCTCAGAACCACATCTCATATCATGCAAGAGCAAGCATACTCAAACATTTTCTCTTGCTTCTCCCAACCTGCACCCAGTCCTTTGCAGGACCAACATGTCTCATCTCAGCGGAGCTCTCCACTCCTCACAGCCCAACCCAGAGTCTGAGCACAGGTTGCTGCATGCTCTAGGGCTTCTCCACCTCCACCCTGTTTTAGCTCTCCACCCACCTCCCTTGTCCCCCCGCCCAGTCTATACCTGGAGGCAATCACCTGCTCTCCCAAGCTACTGAGACCTTTATCTTCACTCCCCATCCAGAGAGAGAGCCAGTTTTACTGCTCATTGTTCACCAGAGGGGGAAAAAAAGAAAACAAAACTGATGCAGCACTCTGAAAGCTTTCTGGAGGCAGTGGCAGAGGAATTCAGATGCTCCAGAATAATGACTTTGAAAGGGGAACCCTTTTTTTGGACCATAACCTATCACGAGAAATGCATTTTACACTCTGACTCAGTGCATACACATATCAACTGAAGAAAAAGATAAATTAATACAACACACTAGAGGAAAGAATAGGATGTACCAACTGCATAATGCATAGAATTAACTCACGTGAACAAGCACACATTTACAAAAACTGTAAACTTATATGGCATACATGAACTTTTTATTCTCTTATGTACATTTCTATGTTATAATGATAATAAGTAACACTGATGCAGCACTTACTCTGTGCTTGGCCCATATTTTAAATCACTCAATTCCCCTAACACTATAGGTTGGCCCTGTATCAGCTCTATTTTACCAATAGGGAAAATGAGGCATGGAGAGGTGAACTAATTTTCCCAAGGTCACATGGCTAGGAAATGACTGGACCAGAATTTGAATCCAGGCTGCCACACTCTAGCCCAACTACTCTCCCCTGCTACGTTTAGACATGAAACTTAAATCACTACATAGGGTCCCCAAAACAAAGCATATTGCTATTTATTGGACTTTATCATCATCAGTGTGATTCTGCTTCCATTCACTGACTTTATAATATTACCCTCTGCAAGATGAAATTAATAGTAAATACATTTGACAGGCACATTTTTTCAAGTTTTGAACATGGGTATCTTATTGCAATAAATTAATGTTAAGAATTAATATAACATTTCTAGGTATATATAAACCATTTTTAATAAGTCACATTTCTAGATCTCAGGACAGCTTGATATCATGAACAGAATACAAAAGACTTTCAATAGTAATTTACTAGTGCATCTTTCCATTTTTCTTTTAAACAAAAAAGGGGGAAATATGTACATTAATGCTATCACTATAAATTGAATAAAAACTAGAAAAATGCACTCCTACAAAACCATAACCATGTGCTAGTAACCAAACAATCTTGAAATCACAGACATTGTAAAACTAAATAAAAACCAATTTCTTTCACTTAAAAGAAAAAACAATACCAAAATTTGGGACCTATATTTCAACTATTGTGCCTATTTTTCAATTATTGGCTTAAGTTTCCATTCTCTTTATAACTGTGAAGAAAATACAACTCTTTGGTTCCTTTAATTCTAGGAATGCCCAGGTAGTGTATTTATCTATTGTCCCAATTGTCATGTTAGAGTATAATAATTTCAATCTTATATCTGAATCCTATTTTTCTGTCAATAAAAATGGCTAAATTTATGAGATGTCACATTGAGAAGCTAAGCCAATGGGAAAGAAAACTATAGAGGAGGCAGAAGACCTGAGTTGACCTTAGCAAGTCCTTTTTACCAGATTTGATTATTCTAAAACATATTGAGTACATACTATATGGTAAGTTCTCAAGTATAACAGTAGTGATCTGCAAATATATTGGATAAAAAAGTTTGCTCTACAAAAATGATCAGGGAATTAATTATACATTATGATAAGAACTAATTCTGGGGCTTTATTTAATGCAATTCCAAAGTTTTCTTTCTCTTAAGTTTATAGCAAAATGTATTTATTACAAAATGCTTATTTCCCAGGATCACAAACTCTTAGAAGTAAGGGCCTTATTTTACCTACCAGAACATTTCCACTTTGTGGAAAAAACTATGAGACCCAGAGAGATGGCAACTTAGCTCATGGCAGAATTTACTTCAAAATGCATGCTAGGAAGGCTTTAAAAACACTAACCACAACTTTCCTTGAATATTGCCAAGAAAAAACCATTTTTTACGTCACAGATTTTAAAATGGTGCTTAAAAAAATCAGTTGATCTTCTTGATGTTTCCATGTCTTTGAAGTATTTAAAGTGCTTCGTCTATGTGAGTCGGTACAGAGAAATAACAGGGCCACTGTGAAGTTACACCTACTCAGACACACACACACACACATGCACACAACAAGTTTAACAAGTTCTTGCTGAGAACATACATTTACTAGACGTATTAATTTAGCAAAATAATAGTAATATTGTTATAAAGCAACTGTAGTAGGAGGTAAGATAATGAGATAGCAGTGGACATGGGACAATGGTCAAATCTCTCCCGCAGTTCACAGATTAGATTCCAACACAACCTGTGCATGAGTGTGAGGTAACATTTATGGTTTTGTCTCTATCTGGGAAGTATCTCTAAAGGAACAGATATGCCATTAGGCAGTAAAAGTCCATTCAGCTTCTAGGAGTGGCTCTAATTTCAAAATCATTTTGAAATTAAGGGTTTACCCATTAAATCAAATATTCACCTCTGCTTAGAGAATCTGGCAACCATATGTCACCACTTGTCCCCCTTTTGCTTTCATGGGGTGTATCTGGGGATCTAAGAGATCTGGGATCCCTTAGATCTAAGGGATCTAATGGATCTGAGAAACTGCAGAATGTATCAACCTCACAATTTATCCACTGTCAAAGTTCAGGAAGGTCATTACCTGGCTAGACTCTGCAAATTCCATCTTGATGTGTTAATAGCCCCTAGTAAGTAACCGTCCCTTAATTAAGTATATGCACAGTTAGTTTGAGAAGATGGATAACTGTCGCTATCTACTCGTCTGTCCCTTGCTGGCGAATGTTGGCTGTTTTTAGACCTAACCCAAGCCCCAGAAGCAGCCACTTACCTTTTATCAAGTTCTGACAATCTTTAGTTTTAAGGGCCACAACTTCCTAAAATTCAAGGATAATAAACTATATGTAAGATTCTGGAATATAAAGATGTTTCAGAAGATGGTGCATTTCATAGTGTCTTCAAAAGAAATGAATGTTTCATTTAACATACACTTCAAATTTAGGAGTGAAGAAGGCTTTCAAGGACTTTCATTACCTTGGAACACTCTTTGGTCTTCTAACTCTGTTGCAGTAAAATGCATCGGGCAGATAACCACACTACCAGAATTTCTGATTTTATATTTGCTTTTATTTTTCAGTACTTATTCTGTTACTAATCTTGAATATAGAACAATACTATCAGGTACTATTTCAATACATCTATAAATTTTTGAACTTTGGAAAACTTAAAATTATTTAACAGTTTCATATCAAACATGTGATATAAGAGGGTAATTCAAGCATCAAGTCGGAGAGCCAATTAGAGGAAAAATTTTTCCAATTTTTTGCAGTAAAAAACATTTTTGCTGCATCCACTTTTTTTCCTGCATTCATACTTGAAGACCATATTGTTTATTGGAGTTGATAACATTTTGGCTGAAGCATTAACAACTTTATGTAAAAACTAATAAGAAGAGCAGATTCATTGCACAGAAATAAATTTATCTATATATTTTATTAAATGGTTAATCTCACAAGTATTTGTCAGGTTTTTAAGCAATATTCTGTGATAGTATCTAGTTGTAGGTACTTAATAAATACTACTAGAATAAATAGAAGAATAAACTTAAATCTCAAAAACTCTTGGAAATTTCCTTATGGGTGAAAAAAGAACAATATTATAAAATTACTCATTATTTATTTCAAGATAAATATGTCTTAGGCTCATTCATGTTAATAGTTTAAATGATCAGTGGTTCACAGATGATAGCTATTTTTATAGTATTAGATTTCCTTTTTAAATATTTAGGTAGCTTGTATTTTGTAAAAACTTCTTACTAGATTATACTACTAGTTTATACTACTACTACTATCTGTCAAGAAAATACTCATAGTTTTTTCAAAACAAATAGCTTTTTATAACTATTTGATAATTTGAATAAATGTTTAGAAATATTACTAATTATTTAGTAAATAGAGAATATATAAATTTGGATCTATCAATTATTTAATCTATAGACAATGATGGGTAGATGTATGATATCAGAGGCTCCTTGCAATAGTTTCAACCTGCCAAGTTTCTGGCTTACAGGTTGGGCTGCACTGACCAGAGGAAAATAAATAATAAAAATATAAATACAAAACAATATTGTCATTTTCTCCACAAGGGCATCATGCTCTCCAAACTGTGACTTCCTTATGGATATCTTGGATCTCCAACTCCTAACACAGCATTTGACACATACTAAGAACTCAATCCACATTTATTGCATAAACAAAGAAGTTATTGAATTGCACTAATCATCAGGTTTCTATAAATTCATTCTCCATTCCTTTCTCAGTATTCCACTGACAGGATCTTTTTGTTTTAATAATCAGTGGGTATTCTTCAACCAAATGAGTGTTTGCTGGGTCTGAGTATGGGTGGAGGTGGTGGGGAGTAAGGGGAAACCCTGCTGTAAGGTCGACCATACTATGGACCGGAGCATGCTATGGCCCACACTACGTGGTAGTGCAGCCCTGTTTGCACCTCCTGTTTCAAAACAAAGAAGGTCTCTGGGATGTGTTTTCTTTAAAGAGTATTTAACTGCTGAAGGCGAAACTGCTTTTCACAAAGAATCCTGGCTGGGAGGAACCCTGGCCCACGCTGGGCTTTACATATAATGTCTTATTCAATGCTAAAAAGCCCTCACTTCTAGAATTAGGGAGAAAGGCTCCTGGAGGTTTTACAATGGGATATCTAGCCCCAATCCCTAAAGTCTTGATGTCAAACAAAAGGCAATGGGAGAATAATCTTTAGTATACTGTGGGAGGTTTACAGAAAAGACATATACCTAAAGCACACATAGGAACACACATAAATACACACACACACACACACACACACACACACACACACACACACAGAGGGACTGAGGTCATCTTCTGGAGAGAAGATAAGCAACAGTAATAAATTGCTAGACAAATGTTTGGAGAGGAAAACCTAGCATTTAAGAGAGTTGTTTTGGATTCCATTACATACACAAAATGAACACGAAACTTTCCCACGAGGAACCTCATTTTCCATTTGTGCTGTGGCGAAACAGCTTATTATGGAGCATCCTAAGAAGCTCTGCAGATCAGTAACATAAATCAACTGTTGATCAAACACCGGGAAAGTAGTACTTGGCCTTCAGAAAAGTGATTCTGATGTGAGCTGATGGAAGCGAGCTAGTGATGGTTTCAAAGGCATCTGCTAGGGTGTATCTTGAGGAGGAAATGGTGGAAGAAAGAGAGGATGATAACCCTCTGGCACAACATCCCTGCAAGGCCCTTTGAAACCTACTCAGAGGCAGGAAAAGAAAGTTCACCTGTATCTCCTCTTGGATTAAAATAAAACATAGTCAGTTAGAGTAGAGCTAACCCCAAGAACAATCCTACCAGACCCTACCTCTTTCAGCTCTACAGGTTTGGGCTTATTGTGACATTGGTACAATTTCCCTCTAGAACAATGCACTCCCCTTACCCACACATCCTTCTTCATTTCCAGACATCCTCCATATCCCTTAAGGTCCATCTCTATGGAGATTCCTCTCACACTTTTTTTTTTTAAGATTTATTTATTTATTTGAGAGAGAGAGAGAAAGAACATGGAAAGGGAGGGGCAGACAGAGAGGGAGAGAATGTCAAGCAGACCCCAAGCATGGAGCCAGATGCAGGGTTTGATTCCAGGACCCTAAGATCCCCACCTGAGCTGAACCCAAGAGCGAGATGCTCAACCAACTGCACCACCCAGGCGCCCCAAGACTCCTCTCTTTAAAGCAGATTAGTGTTTTCTCTATAGAGAATTTTTCTTCTATAGAAGTTTTTTTCTTTTTTTTAAATTTAAATTCAATTAATTCATATTACTAGTTTCAGAGGTAGAGTTCAGTGATTCATCAGTTTCATAGAATACCCAGTGCTCATTATACAAACTTCACAGAAGTTGTGGTGTAACCTTTTAATTTGTTTTTTACCTGCATATCAAAAATAAACCACTATGTGTTAGTTAACAGCACACATATCTCAGTTATATTCCTATCCTCAAATGTGTGCTCAATAATTCCTGTTTATGCTTCAGTGCTCGTGAGTGCAACTCTCCCTCACTGCCGGGCCGATTCCACTGAGAGTGCCCAAGTTGTCACTGGTAACCCTTCTTGCTGGCCAGGAGATTAGCACTACCATTTTCTCCTCTGTGTTCTCAAGGAATCTTGAAACAACATCTTCAGGATTCTTAGACAGTGAGGCTTGGGTTGAATGGGGCAGAGAGGGAAAAGTTACTTAGTATCTCCGATAAAACAAAGCCCATGAGACCATCTGCTAGGATTTGAAAAACTATTACCAACAGGCTCAAATGACTTCCTGCAGCTGTAAGACCAAATGATGTTTGCAGATGCATTTATAACCTGACTCCCGCTGTTCTCACTGGTTTTGTCTCTCATATTGCTATTGAACTACTTGAAGACCCACCAACTCATCATGACTTCTTATGCTCCTCACTTAATTCTCACAAACCATTGTCTATTAAACATATTTCATTATCTCCATTTCTCAAATGAGAAAACTAAAACTCATGGACATTGATTGATTGGGTCAAGGTCACACAGTGGAAGGTCAGGATTTGATCTCAGTTTGTCCTTTAAGCCAAGCAATTTCTCCCAACGGAAGCATTTGGGTTGTTTTTCCTTGTGGGTAATGTCAGAAACTGGCATTAACAGTTTAAATAACAGAATACAGATCTAGGGAATAACAGCTCTAGGGATCACTGTGTCTCCGTAATTTGTGATACACACACCAAGACAACTTAGGAATAAAATCAAGGTTTCAAACTTTAAGATATATCCAATCCACTTTGGGCACTAACTAAATATATAGTATTCTGGGCCTCATAGTCTAAAAAATATGGAGTTAGCAAATGTAAGATAAGACCTAAGAATTAACAGTAAGATGTTTTTGAAAAACACTTTCCCACATATTTCTTATTGTGCAAAGCATTTATTACCAGGAAATTTAATACCTCTGAATGGAAGTAAATATGTTTGATAGTAAAAACTTACATTAAGATTCTGTAGTTACTTGATATTAGTCTGAGATGGGTTGATGGTATAATATTGACACAAGATTCCTGATAGAATTGGGTGTTTCTCTTATACTTATTTCTCAATCAATATCTCTGCATTTTAACAGATTTTCCTGGGTGTTCTTCTCACTGACTCTAAATCCACATCTTTATGATTCACAATATACAAGTCTGACTGCTTGGATGTGCAGTTCCAGAGGTTAGTCATCAGCATTTCATAGTAGCTAGTAGATTATATCATGGAATTCTGATGATGTTTGCAGATGCTTGAGCTGAAAAACCCTCCCCAAAACCAGAAACATGTTTTAAAAACCTGTTCCCGGGTTTCTTGTTGTAACTCTTGTCATAATTGCCAAAAAATATGTACTTCTCACTGACTGCAACTGAGAACCTATTCTTGAAATCTCCAATAGTAGAACATTTAAAAAAAATCACTGCTTGAGATCAAGTGATAAGGAAGTGGATACAACAAATACTGATTATTTTTCAAGAAGTTGCAATGAAGTAGAATTTACATGGATGTAACTGTAAGAAATCAAGTCTAAAAAATGCTATAAGAATTAAGGTGGCAGACTTTCTGAAAAAATGGGGCTTTAATTCAACTTAACTTAAAATATTAATTGGGCAAATATGGGTTCCCAGGCAATAGGAAAAGAGAGGGCAGACATGATCCCCAGTTTTAAAGAGCTTTTTTTGAGGAAGCATCTAGATGATACCTGGAGTACAACTCATACCATCATAAACACCAGTTCCTATGTTCCACACCTAAGTTCCTATGGCCTCACTCTTTTGCTTCTGATACATATGTCTTTGACATTAGTAAGTTCTCTAGACTCCTATACCCTGCCTTTCTTCAGATTTAATCACCTAGGGGATCTTCTCCTCACTTTCCAGGACATACTCCATAGTCTATCTTTTTGGATACTCTTGACAATATTCACCTTCATGTTATTCACAAACTTAACAGTAATATATTTCATCAAATCAAATTTGTCTACTTCTTCTTAGTTTCTACCAGCTTCCTTTTAGATCTCTTAACAAAGGTTAAGTCACACACTTTCCTTGAAACTCCTTTTTGTTTTCAATCATTTATTAATTAAAAATGTTTATTGACCACTATCATGTGCTAGATTCCAGAAATACAATTATGATGAAAAAAGAAACAGCATGGTTCCTATTCTCATGAACATAACAGTATAGTGGTAAGGACAGAGAGTCACAATCACACAAACACACGTAAACTTTTAACTATAATTGCAAAGGAGATGTACAAGGCCCTGACTTTTGTTAACCTTTACCCTAAAAGTCATTAAAAGTTTTTAAGAGATTGACTATGTTTAGGTTTGCTCTTCGAAAGACTTTTTTCCAGCAATAGTGTAGTAAACAGATTAGAAGCTAGCCAGAATGGAATGCAGATCTGTTAGGAAGGTACAACAGCAATCCAGGTGGGGCACCATAATTGTTTGGCCAAGATGGTGGTAGAGTCAAGATGGAGAGAAGGAATGAATTTGAGAGATATCTTAGATATAAAATCAATAGAACTTGGTGGTAGATTGGAAGTAGAAGGCTAAGAAGAAAAATTTGTTGATAATATCCCAGGCTTCTGTCTTGCACAATTAGATAGAAGGTGGTTTTATCGCCTGGTCAAAGTGAAGGAATCCTGCAAACTACTGTAGCCACTGTGGAAAACACTATGGAGTTTCCTCAAAAAAATTAAAAATACAGTTACCCTATGATGCAGTAATTGCACTACTGGGTATTTATGCAAAAAATACAAAAACACTAATTCGAAAGGACATATGCACCCTTAAGTTTATTGCAGCATTATTTACAATAGCCAAGTTACGGAAGAAACCCAAGTGTCCATTTATAGATGAATGGAGAAAAAAGTGGTATATGTAAGTACATATGCATCTATACAGACAAGGGAATGTTATTCAGCCAAAAAAAGAATGAAATTTTGCCATTTGCAACAACATGGATGGATCTAGAAAGTATAATCCTAAGTGAAATAAGACAGAGAAAGACCAATGCTATATAATTTCATTCATATGTGGAATTTAGGAAACAAAACAAATGAACAAAGGGGAAAAAAGAGACAAACCCAAAATTAGACTCTTAGCTATAGAAAATTGAGGGTTAACAGAGGACAGGAGGTAGGGGGATGGGTACAATAGGTGAAGGGGATTAAGAGTACACTTAATGAGCTCTGAGTAATATATGGAATTGTTGAATCACTATATCGTACACCTGAAATTAATATAACACTGTATGTTAATAACTGGAATTAAAACAAATCAAAACAAAAACAAAGTAAGGGACCCTTTCTGAGAGGGAGAACATGAGTTTTCAGCACTTTGATCTGTAGTTGACATTTCCAAAAGGAAATGTCCAAAAGGAAATGTCAAATAGGCATTTGAATATATAGGTTCAGAGTTGAATGATGAAGGCCCAAACTGAATAAATCCACCTGTAGATGGTTATTGCATGAAACCAATCTAGGGGAACAGGATACAAGACCAAACTTCATGAAACTATGCACCAGATGGATGGCTGGAGAAGAAAATGCCTGCAAACAAATAGGAAAACTAGAGTCAGGGAGTTGGGAGATCAATCAGGAGACTATTTGTGCTCTACTTTTCTTTTCAGAACTGTTCTGGAAACTAGTCATCTTCAAATTCTTCCTATGATTTAAATTACATTGGCTTGAACCGGTTTGACCACATCTTCCTCCCACCAATTAATTAATTCATTCATTCATTCATTCATTCATTTATTTCTATTTAATTTTATTTTAAATTCAATTAATTAACATATAATGTGTTATTGGTTTCAGAGATAGAGGTCAGTGATTCATCAGGCTTATATAACATCCAGAGCTCATTACCTCATGTGCCCTCCTTAATGTCCATCACCCAGCTATCCCATCCTCCCACCCCCACCCCTCCAACAACCCTCACTTTGTTTCCTATGATTAAGAGTCCCTTATGGTTTGTCTCCCTCTCTGATTTCATCTTGCTTTATTTTTTCCTCTCTTCCCTATGATCCTCTGTTTTGGTTCTTAAATTCCACATAGGAGTTAGATCACATCTTTAAAGCACCTTTTTCCATCTCTTTTGCTAACTCTTTTTCCCCTTTACTGAGCAAATGTAAACATGTTAAGTTTTCTCTTCAGATATTTTCATGTCTTTCTTTTATGCTCTCCCTAGGTGATTCTACCACTTACACAGTTTCATTGTCATCTTGAAACTGACAACTTTCATGTATATATCTCTAAGCCTTATCTCTCCATCTATTTTCAAATGGACACTTAAGATTATCTCTTCTATTTTTAAAAAGTCAACTACAAAGCTTCAAATAACTTCACATTTTATTATAAAATAAAAGCCTGCTGACAATAAAACACATCTATGGATCAGAAGAATTCAAAGCTAAGCATACAATTTCTTTTCCAAAAAACAGATTTTTGTGAACAATGTCAGAAAATTTCCATGCAGATATAAAAATGTGTATACACAACATGTATTTTGCAATGTTCTACATCTTGTTTTTTTTTTTTTAAGATTTTATTTATTTGACAGAGAGAGAGAGAGATCACAAGTAGGCAGAGAGAGAGGGGGAAGCAGGCTCCCTGCTGTGCAGAGAGCCTGACACGGGGCTATCCCAGGACCCTGAGATCATGACCTGAGCTGAAGGCAGAGGCTTTAACCCACTGAACCACCCAGGTGCCCCTAAACCACCCAGGCGCCCCTACATCTTGGTTTTTAAATTTACTTTAAATTAGACCTCTTTTCATATCAGTATATTTAGATGTCTCATTTTTAAAAAAATTCCAATTATAAATGTACCCTAATTCATTAAGCAAATTATGCTCTGAGACATTTGGATTGTTACCAATTTTTCACTGTTATAATAATGCAGTGAATGTCCTTGTGTATTTTTTATCACTCTATCTGGGGCTAAATTCTAAGAATAGAAATTGTTGCATCAGAGTGTATGCATAAATTTTTGTCATTTATTGTCAAATTACCTTCCCAAAACATTCTACCAACTTGCACTTCCACTTTCAGTCAAGAAGATGGTTTCCTATTTTTCTACTTCCTCCCCAACAATAGGTATTAGATAATATTTTAGAAAATGTTTTGTTATCAAATGTTCATCTGATTGGTGAAATATCCTTCTTTTGTTGTTGTTTTTGTTATGTGTATATCCAATTCTGACTAAGGTTGAATATCTTTTTTTGCCTGCCTATTAACTATGTTATGTTCTTTTAAGTGAAAGGCCTTTTTGAATCCTCTGCCTATTTTTCTTTTGGGTTGCCAACTTTTTCTTAAAGATGTGCAAAAGCTCATTATGTATTATGGGAACTGGACTTTGTTACACATGTAAAATTTTTTTTTCTAGCTTACTATTTTTTTTCCTTATGCTTATTTGCTATATACGTGTTTTAATTTTTATATTACTAAAATTTATCAGTCCTTCACTCTAAGGGCTCTGGATTTAGAAAGACATTTCCCACTTCAAGGTATTTAAATTTTTATTTAGTTCGTTTCTTCTATGAATGGCTTCCTTTCAATTTAAATCTTTTCTCCATCTAAAATTTTTTCTGGTATGAGGAATAGATCAGTTTTGTTCTAAATAGTTACCTGCCTCGACACTGTCTTTTGAATTATGTACATTTTTCTCAGTGATTTGAAAAGACACCTGTATTTACAACTAGAGATCTTTTCTTCATCCACACATAAAATCTATTCCTGGAATCATAAATCTATTTCATTGATCTTTTTATTCATTTTCTGATTCCAGATTACGTTAATCATTGTAGAATAGTGGTTAATACTTTTGCCAGGTTTGATTTCACTCACTATTGTGCTTTTCAAATACTAGAATTTTAATTTCTATTCTTGATTTTTTTATCCCACATGAATATGATATCATTTTGTCAAATTCTACAAAAAAAAGAATTTTGAAGGTCTCATTACAATATGGTATCTTTCTGTGGAAAAAAGAGAAAAGTATGTCTTTTGATTGATTCATGTCTTCCCCATGTTTCTTAGGAAATCCTTAAAATTTTTATCATAAGGGAGGGAAGGGAAAACTGAATGGAAAGAAATCAGAGAGGGAGACAAACCATGAGAGACTCTGGACTCCAGGAAACAAACTGAGGGTTGTGGAAAGGGAGGTGGGTGGGGGGATGTGATAATTGGGTGATGGGCATTAAGGAGGGCATGTGTTGTGATGAGCACACACTCGTGTGTTATACACAACTAATGAGTCATTGAACACTATGTCAAAAACTAATGATGTAATATGTTGGTTAACTGAATTTAAATAAAAAAGTTTTTCATTCGGGTTCTATACATTCCTGCTCTGCTTCACAGTGAGATAGTTTATGTTTATAGTTACTACTATAAACTATTATATTTCTTTCATTGTAATCCCTAACTGATATTTATTTAGGTTACTGAATTTTATTAATTAGGTGCTCAACCAACTGAAATTTTCAAGTTGTTTGCAATAATTTTTTTAACTTATTTTCTTGGAATTCTCATATAGAAAAATGTATGATCTATGGATAATTATAATCTTTTTATATTTTTATTTGACTATTCATTACAGAAAATATTAAGTAATATAACAGTGAGATTTTTTCCAGAATTTAATAAAAATGTGTTTATCATTTTGACAGTGAGTAGAATGGTAGATTTTTGTATGATATACAATTTTTATGAAGTTAGGGACTGTTCTATTTCTTCATATTCATTTTTTCATTTAAAAGTATATGGTGAATTAATCAAGCTTTTTAAAGCATCTATGAAAGTTCCTTTTTATTTTCTTTTTTTTTTAGATTTTATTTATTTATTTGAGAGACAGAGAGACAGCAAGAGAGATAGAGAGAGCAGGGGAGGAGAGGGAGAAGCAGGATTCTCACTGAGCAGGGAGCCCAATGCAGGGCTTCATCCCAGGACTCCAGGATCATGACCTGAGCCAAAGGCAGATGCTTAATCAACTGAGCTACCCAGATGGCCCTGGAAGTTATTTTTTTAATTTGAGTTACTACAGTGGTTAGACACTGCAATAGGTTTTTCTAATTTTGAACTACCTTACATTCCTAGAGAGCCTTTCATCTAGTCATAATGATTTTAATGTGCTCCCCAAATCCATACGTCAATATACCATTTCAAATTACAGCAATTATACTAATAAATGAAATGGTTCCCTTTGGTTTTGTTATTGTTGTTGCTTTTTGTTTTTGTTGTCTTTGTCTAGTTTATTTTCAGAATCATACTCTTATAATCTGTCAATGACTAAAATTATAAATGAAAATCTCTTGGTTCTACTTCCCTTGCATTTGTTCTCTTGGAGCATGCTATGCTTTTTTTCTTGATGAAAAAATATTCATGACAATTACTGAATATTCATGGAAAATATTCTCTGTGATATTTATTATTTTTTAAAATCTTTCTTCAATTAAACTATATTTTACTGACAATTTATAATGCTATTCCTACTTTTTATTTGTAGACACTTGTGGTAAAAATCTCTAGAAAAATGGACATTAAAAACACGATATTTTCTAGGGTTAAAATGCTCCAAATCAATATTTTTCAATTGTCCCATAAAAAGTTCCTTATGGCTATTCTTCATTGCCATTAAATGGTCTATGGTTCAGAACAGAGAATCAAACATTATATGTTTAGTTTTAATGTCTCCTTAGTCCCCTTTAATCTAGTACAACCCCCCATTTTATTTTCTATATCATAACAGATATTTTTATGGGACCCAGCCCATTTTATTATAGAATAATCCCAAATTGATACTATTCTGATTGTTTTCTCATTTTATGATTCAGGTTAAGCATTCTGAGCAGAATATTATAGGGTGACATTGTATAGTTTTTATAGCATCAGGCAAGGAGGAATACATTGTCAGTTTGTCCCAATGCTTAGTCTCATCGGCTAGTGAAATGATGTGATATTTTGAGATCATGTAAAAACCTGATTTCCCAACAAATTTTCATTCACTAGTATTAACACCCATTGATGATCTTTACCTGAATCAGTTACTATTTTGCTGGGTGCACTATTAAAATTATCTAATTCTACTTTTTTCCCTATATTTATTAGCTGTCAATCTCTCCTAAAGAAGAGCTTACTCATCACCCCACTGCCCTTTTGAGGAATGCTATGGATTCATGTATTCTTTTTTATTCAATGTGTCAAAGCTCATTTGCGCCATTATTCCATTTATTGCATTTTGCATCAAAAACACAAATTATGCAGCAGAGGTCTGTGTTATTAGGAGATATATACTGTCATGATATCATAAGTGTCATGATACATTCAACTTATTTCCAAATTATTCAAAATATTTTAATACAGAAATTATACAAAATACCCCCCCAAAATGTATGCAAGAATGGAGAGAGCTAATGTGGAAAAGCACTAGCAAATTGTAAATCTGAAAGAAGATCTGAATTTTTTTAAGCAGAAAAGGAATGAAACAAAGTACAAACAGATAAAATGTTAAAAACTGCTTAGTTCTGGGGCGCCTGGGTGGCTCAGTTGGTTGAGCAACTGCCTTCGGCTCGGGTCATGAACCTTGAGTTCTGGGATTGAGTCCCACATCGGGCTCCCAGCTCCGCGGGGAGTCTGCGTCTTCCTCTGGCCTTCTCTCCTCTCATGCTCTCTCTCACTTTCTCTGTCTCTCAAATAAATAAATAAAATCTTAAAAAAAAAAAAAACTGCTTGGTTCTTACACCAAAACCTCAGATTCCTTTTCCTTCTGTTGCACCTAATATGAAAAGGAAGGAAGGCTTTCCTGCTAGTCCCAAGCACTTTATTTCTCTGCCCTCCATCCAATCCACCAGCTGGTACTGTTTATTTTACTTTTGTCACACTTCTACCTCCTTTTCCCTTTCCCACTGGCACCACAATCTTTCAGGTTCATCACTTAAACTATTATGGTGACCTCCAAATTCATCTTTCTCCCTCTGGAGTCTCTTCCCCTCCACTCCAAAGGTTCTAGGACAAATACCCACAGCAAAACATTCACTAGGTCCATACCTTGCTCAAAGCCTACAGTGGTCCTTTGTTTGCCATAGAATATCATCCCTCATTCCTCAGAGAGGCATTTAAAGTCCTCCACATTCTGTTAACACATCAGCTCTGTTCCCTCTCACAAATGGTACAGACAGGTCCAATTTGACTCCTTTTGGCCTGAAAAATTTATATGCCTTTCTGCCTTCTTTCTCATCTACATCTCCATTTGTTGAGAATGTAGCCAACCTAAAAATCTCAAATTCTCTCTCTTCCATGAAGAGTTCCCCAATTCCCTTAATGTGGAAATTATTTCCCTTTTGCAGGGCTCATAAAACACTATCAGTCTTTCTTACAGCACACACCTTAATGTGTCTTATCATAGAGAGACAAGCCTCATCATTCCCTTTGAGATCCAGTAAAGACTATAGCCTTCTTAAAGACAAAAACTTCTTTTACCTGTTTTTATCTCTCTTGACAACAGTCCTTAGTAAGCCTCAAGAAATATTGGTGGAATTGAATTTTTAAAACTACAGTCACCAATAGTTTCTGAAAATGACAACTTTTTAGCTGCTTGTAGACTATACATATACCCTAAATGGAAAATATTCCAGACAAATTGCATATTATTCTGAAACCTGCATATTATTCTGAAACCTAGTAGTATCATCATCATCAAAAGCAAGGTCTTCAAAAATGAAAAGCAATGGTGAAAAATCTTAAGAATGTGGAGGGTGACTGCATTTTGTTTTCACCAGAGACACTAAATAACCTGGAGACATCAATTTGCTGCGGAAGGGTTCCAATATGAAGACATTTTGATTTGGGAGGAAATATGAAGTTACTGTGGTTTTTGAAAAGAAGTGTGACATAAGGAGATCAATGTTCCAGAAACATTATTCCTGAAAACGAATGCAAGATGGATTAAAAGGGCAAGTGCTGAGGTACAATTAGAAGTGTGCCACAGCAATGCTGGGTGGAGAGGACGTACAAGCAGCAGAAATGAAGACAGAAAGGCAACATTGAGACAAAAGAAGATATAAATTTGAAAGCATACATGAGTTGATTTAGGTAAACTACAAAGAAAAGAAGAAAAAATTCCAGAGTTTTAGAATTCCGTTTTATTATGTCATACAGCTGTAGTCTTTTTTTTTTTTTTTTTTAAGATTTTATTTATTTGACAGAGAGAGACAGCGAGAGAGGGAACACAAGCAGGGGGAGTGGGAGAAGCAGGCTTCCCATTGAACAGGCAGCCCTATGCGGAGCTTGATGCGGAGGTCGATCCCAGGACCCTGGGAGCATGACCTGAGCCGAAGGCAGACGCTCAACAACTGAGCTACCCAGGTGTCCCATACGGCTGTAGTCTTTCACAGTATAAGATTTCTCCAATGTCGCCTCCAACAAAACAGGGCTAAGGGCTCCCAACACACCCCATGCTTGTTTCTATTTAGCATGTTAGGGGAAAATCTGTTGTCTTTCCCATTCCAGCTAGCTTGGAGCTACTTGAAGGCAAAGACCAAGGTATATTTATCTTTATAACCCCAGTTCCTAGTATAGTCAAGACATAGTAGGCCAAAAAAAAAAAAAGTTATAGAACTGCTCTGTTGGTAATTTACTATAAGTAAAAGGAAGGACTGAATTTACACATGAAATCCAAATATACACAGGGGGGATAGCTAATAGACATAGGTGTGTGAGTTAGAAATTATCTCAGAAGGGAGAAGTAATTTTTCTATTACGCTATGTTTGCAGCTATAGAGTAACCTCTATAAACGCAAAGTTCAAAATTATTTTGAAAGTTCCACAATGCCTAGCACAGAATGAAAATGCAGGGGATTCTCAATCAGAATTACTTTTAAATTTTTTAAAAGAATCAAAAATAATAGCTTAGTTTCTTTGACAACTCTCATTTTATCATAAAATATTTAAGCGTTAAGATAGAGCCCCAGCTTCATAAAATAATCTGAGACTTTTCCCTGTTCATGAATAATACTCTTTTTATATAGAGAAAAATACATTAAGATGTGATGCTATCAAATTCTTATTCTAGAATTGACTAGAGAAAAATAAAATTAAGGTTTCCCTTAAATCTGGTTTAAAAGAAAGGCAAAGACTTAGGCCATAGATTATTCTAGTCAATTTAACAGTCTTTCTGAAAATATAAAACTAAAAATATATTTTGATTATAAAGAGCATCTTTTCCTCAGTGATTAATTGCTTTAATTTTAGTGGTTACTTTAAGTTATCATGATTTCCATACATACACTTTCAATCAATTTTGTGGATTCTCCTAAGGTCAACTAATTTCCTAATGAATCATATTTTGTATTCTAAGTTATAATCTGTTCACCTAGTGCAGGGATCAGCAAACTTCTGTAAAGAGCCAGATAAGTACTTATTTTAAGCTTTGCAAGCCACTTTGTCATAACTATTCAGCTCTGCTGTTATAGAGGAAAAGTAGCCATAGACAATACATAAGCAAATGAGCATAGTCATTTTTCAGTAAAACAACAAAAAAAGCAGTAGGCCAAATTTGGCCCATGGCTATAATCTGCCAACCCCTACTTTAGACCATTATTTTAAATTTTATTATGAAAATTCTCAAATATACAGAAAAACAAAGAGAATACAATATACACTCATTTAGATTTGGCCATTAACATTTTGCCATATTTCCTTTATCTATGTTACTGCTAAACTACCGTATAGAAAATTTCTGTCAGTAGTTTTGCCCTACATGATTTAGCATGTATCTTCAAAAATAAAGGATATTGTTACATAACCTAACAAAATTTACAATAATTCCCAACATTCTATATTTAACTTTCACTAAATATTTCCAAAATCATCTCTATAGCTCTTTTGTTCAAATCAGGAACCCAATTAAGGATCAGACATTATATTTGGTTGTTACATATTAAAAGAAAAGTATCTTTTAATCTAAAACAACAGCCTCCATGCCCCAGACTTTCTTGTGACTCTCTGACAAATAGCCTGATTTTAAACAAGGTGAACAAGATATGGAATCAATACATCTTATAGGAACATTAATCTAGGGACAAATACAAAAATTTTTGTTTATATTATCCTCAACATATTTACCTCAATTTTTCTATTTTTAAGATTTATTTTCATCTTTCACCTATTTTTTAAAACAACTTGTAGAGCTGATTAGGGTAATTTGACACATATATGAAAGCAGAGTTTCACATATGACATAAAAGCTTATTTCCCCGGGTTTCTCTAAAATATATAAATTCATGCTATGTATGTGAAGCGGGTAGAATGGCCCGGTAATTTAATTGGACTAAAGAAATTCTAAATCAGGGGGCACCTGGGTGGCTCAGTTGGTTAAGCGTCTGCCTTTGGCTCAGGTGATGATCTCAGGATCCTCAGATGGAGCGCCCTACTCCGTGGGGAGTCTGCTTCTCCCTCAGCCTGATGGCCCCCCTGCGCACTCTCTCTCACTCTCGCTCTCTCTCCAAATAAGTGAATAAAATCGTTTTCAAAATTTAGGTCAGTAGAATCCATCACCTTTAGTGAAAGATGCTGATTATTCTGTTTTGTAGGAAGTTGTTACAATATCCCACGCGGTGAACAGTTATAGAAATGCGGGTGCTGGAGATGGCATTCTGGAGTTTGCAAGTACCTTATAAGAGAGAGGAGAATCCCTTCCTTGGAAAGTTTTGATCCCCGGGAGAAAATCTTTTGCTTATCAGGGAAATTCCGAACAGAAAAATCATGCCAAATTTCATAAAATGTTTATGAAATGAGAATTGTTGGTATGTACATGGAAGTCCACACACCAACCAATGTTCAGATAGAAACAGGGTCCAGGGAGGCCAGAAGCTGACCGTGTCGCACAGTTCTGTGACAACGTAATACAAAATTACAGGTAAGATGGCTGGAGGAAATAATTAAGAAAATGTGAATATGCAAATGAGAGGGGTTTGTGCTCCGGGTTTTAAAGTATCTTAACTCATCAGCATTAGGATATAGGATCAGGAAGGAGTCAGGGAGAGGGAGTGGGCCAGCTCACGTAACAAGAGCCCATAAAGAAAAGGGAGTCAAAAGGTGTTGACTGGAAACTCTGAAAAATAGAGCAATAGAGTTGAGAAAAGGAATAGAGTAGGTTTAATTAAAAGAAGTTGAATTTATAAGGAACAAAAGGAGTGAAGGCTTGAACAAGATAGAAGATAATGAGCAATGCTGCTCTCACCTCTCTGCACTGGGCCATGTGCTAACCACCGGCCACACGTGGTTGTTTAAACTTAAACTGACTAAAACTAAATGAAGCTAAAAATTCCGCTCCTCGGTCGTATTAAGCCACATGTCAAATGCTCCATAGCCTCAGGTGATTAGGGGCTGCATATAGAGAACAGATAGAGAACATTTCCACGTTTCAGGAAGTTCTACTGGACAACTCTGTTCTAAGGAGATTAAGATAGTAGGAAAGAGAAAAAGGCAGGGAAAGAAGTGAAGGAGAAGGAATGGTGATTCATAAACTCCCTTTCCCACTTGTGCTCTCTGTCACTAGTCCTCATGTGACAGTTAAGACAGCCGCTGCTTTCCTATACACCTCCTCTTCAGAGAGCCACTGGAGAGACGGCTGCCTGATGGACCCTCTAGGTGGTTGGGACTCTTGAAGCAGGGCATTGAGTTAGGGGTGGAGCCAGGGCTGGAACTGGGGAAGGACCATTCAACGGATGAAGATCCTAATAAATCGCTCAGACTTAGTCATAGGTCGATACTCACATTCTATCTTAGTCCACTAAGAGAAATTTGACCTGACCATCTTCTTTTATTTCATTAATTCATATCAACCAATTCTTATCCTAAGCATTCTTATTCACTGAAACTACATATGGGCATCGTAGCTCCTTCTCTCTAAGCTCCTTGAGGAAGGGAAGGACACTTCAAACTACTGTTGAGTAACCTTCTTTGCCACACACCTGTCATGAGATAGCAGCATTTTGTAGAACCTCTGACTCTCAGCGACAACTTCCCTTTCTGGGATGTGGTTAGCATCTTTCTGACCATAATCCACATCTTATCAGATGACTTTCTTGGTCCATTTCAAGACTTCCTGCCACTCACAATATTTACACTCGATGTAACTGGGTGAAGAGAGGATAACCCAGGAACACTTTCAAATGCTGCCTTGTGAGAGTCACTCTTTTCATAATCTCAGGGCTGCGCTCAGTCTCCCATTTGCTTGTGTGTGGGCAGCCATTTCTTCAGTGCATTGCCCACATTCTAATTGGCTCACTATCCAGATTCTTGGCTCTGTGCTTGGGACTCGTCATTGACTTTTCACCCACCTCACCTGCAGAGCAGCTTTCTGTGTTCCCATTAGCATTTCAGAGGCTGATCTTCATTTGTAAAATGATCAACAAGATTTTAATCGGTGGCTCTGATTTTTTACTTTTAATCTGTTTAGAGATACTTTAAATTTTGTTTTGCTACACTTGAAAAGGGCAGAATCTTAAAGAGAGAAAAATAATTGGGGAGAGAAGATACTCAAGAGAAAATATAGAAGCTTCCCTGGACTCAGGCTGTCCACTTAAAGGAACTGTGACTTATGCAGAAGACCTTATCATTGTAAGTAGCATAGTTTTACTTGTTTGAATGACTACTCTAAAAAAAAAAATCCTCACTCTACTCAAAAAAAAAAAAAAAATCCTCACTCTTAACATCAGCAGATTTTCTGTTTCTTTGATAATAGCTTAGAAAAACGACCGAATATTTTGTAACATCCACTGAAATGGAAAGTTTATGATTTTTTATTTTGACCTGAGGGTCTGGCTATGAGTACGAACCGGATAATCCTCTTTGAATATCATCAGCATCCAGACTACACTTGCCTTTTTAAGACAGAAGATGCGTAACAACCTGTAAATAGAGCACAGGAGGCAAAGCCCCTCTCAACTGTACGGCTCTCCATATGTTAGATCATTTTAAAGGCCTGACACTGAAAACCTTCATGAAAGGAGTGAATCTTCCAACCTCACAGAGAGCTGCCTTTCAGCTGGAAGAAGGGTGTGTCCTTGAGCTTTTACCTGGGAGCAATGATGATCTTGTCAAGCATTTCAGGGAGACCAGCCCAAGTTTTTAGGGTGGGGATCTAGACTGGTTATACGTAGCTTCAGTTCTTCTCCCAGAGAAGGCAGAAACACCTCAAAGCCTGCATGTAGGAACATCTGCTGAGAAATTATTTTAATCAGACACCAGCTGAGCCAGGGAAAGAACAAGAACAGAGAAGAACAAACAAAACTCCCTCGGTCTTGGATGTAAGGGACGCAGCTGCAATGGACTGGCACTCCTTTAGAGCCGCGGTGCTGTTCATTTTTCTGGTAAGTGGATTTTGTTCAAAACCCTCATAATCATGCTCATTGTGAACAAGGGAGAACTTTTTAGAAAGTGTTAGTTAGTGTTATTTCTAACCTAAACCCATTAAAAGTTTATGTTAATGACGAGGTGATTTTATGAACTAGATTTTTAAATAGGGTTCTCTCTTTAATTGAAGACTCGAGCATGCTAACACATGAGAGTTAACCCATCATATCACATCTCGGACACTGAAGTCAGTGCTAAGTCATGCTGGGAAACACTGAATTTGGGAAAGTCTTATCACTACTCACTAGCGTTTGGTCGTTTCAATTTTTTTTGCAGATGGGCTCTTAAACGAGTATCATGGGTGTGTCCTGATCTTTACCCTAAACATTTTTCCATTCTTTGGGGATCTTTGCTGGAAGGTTCACTATAATTTAAAACACAAAAATAGGATACATATAAATTTAAACCATAGCAACGTGCCACTGGCCTCACGATACAAACAATCTCATTGGTTCCATATGTGGTTGGGATCCATATCACTTACATCAAAAGCCCCACACTGCTAATCTATGATTTTATTTAAAACAACATTTTTTTTTAATCTCAAAGAACATGGTGGTATGGGAGATTTATAAATGATATAATAAGTGAAGGAATAGCTATAATTAAGAAGTATAATTATTATGATACCAGTTCTTGCTACTGGAAAGTCAGTAATGACTGTGATATAAAAATTGTGTATTTGATGTTTAGACAAATGTAATGCGATGCTTTATCACTGTCTCCCTTACATGTTATTAATTTTCTCTTTTTAGAGATAACTAAGATAACACTAAGGTGCTGCATCAAATTTCACATAGGTTGGAAATTTTAAAATCATAGTCTTTCTCACAGTAAGGTTAATGTAATCTCAAGAGGCAAATGCCAGGTAAATCACCGTCCAATTTGGCAGGATGTAGTGCTGTGGTTCATATTTGTTTTTACTTGCTTAATTTTTGAACCGGATTGTTGGGTTTCTATAATAGCAAGTTAGACCTTTGATTCAACATATGCTGGTTAGTTTGAATTCAGTTTATTAAGCCAAAGTGGTTGTGCCACTGGATTTGTTACAAATAAGCATCAATAAGCTGGTGGCTTTAGTTCCAAGCTGCCTTCAAAGACCCAGCCCTATATCATGGACTTTTTAATGGATCTTTAGGATCAGTTAATATTGTAATATGGGATGTGGTAGGAATTAATAAGCACTATACACTATGCTATTTAAATATAGGAACATCTCTATATTGCAAGGTAGTCAAATACTTTTATTTTTAATTTCATATAAATCTGATTAAGGGCTATTATAGCTTCAGTTGATTACAGTTTATTCAGATGCTTATGTGCTTTAATTAAATGTATAAAATAACTTATTTCTTTATTCTTATGATTATTTCTAATTAGTTATTTCCTATGAAATTTCCTTAAATAGTCACTGTTTAGTTATTCTTCATAAAATATATCATTTAATCAAAATCATGTATTCTCATTGACCTTTCTTCTTTGTACAGTGGTTTCTGGACATTTGTACTTTATTGTCTAAGTTTGGGTTTTTTGTTTGTAGATTGTTTGTTTGTTGCCATATTTTACTTTGGAATCAATTACAAGTTTCTCATTCATCTGATGAAAATTATTTCTCAAAGAACTTACTCTATAATGAATTAAAATGTTTCTTTTTCATACTATTGTAACTTTTATTGTAAAACATTTTGCTTTCTAAGCTTTGAAAAATCACCATTTATTTTTACTATGGATTTTACCAGATGATTTGCATAAATGTCCCTTAGGGTTATACAATCTATTTTTGCTTTAGAATATATTTTTTTCCGGGGTGCCTGGGTGGCTCAGTCAGTTAAGCATCTGCCTTTGGCTTGGGTCCATCTCAGGGTCCTGGGATCAAGTTCTGAACTGTCCCTCTGCTCAATGATGAGACTGCTTCTCTCTCTAGCTCATGTTCACCTTCTCTCTACCTCTCTCAAATAAATAAATAAAATCTAAAAAATAAAATAAAATATTTTTTTCTCTGAAAATTAACTACCACTATAGCAAGCTCTTCCACTTACCTTTCTGCTAGCCTCACTATGAATGTTTGCTTTTACCAAGAAAGAAAGAAAGAAAGAAAGAAAGAAAGAAAGAAAGAAAGAAAGAAAATCTATGTAAAGTCTTTATTCTTCTTTGCTCAAAGTCCACAGTAAGTGAAAATCTACCTTAGGGAGCATACTTGTACAATTAAAAGACCTTTAAGACATTTAAACTGGTAATATCTTTAATGCAAATTCATTTGAGAGCTGAGCAGCCAACGATTTACACATATGTTGTGTAGTCTACTTAATATACCTGAAAGTTTTAGGCTGTGTTCAGAGTAGTGAGTTCGGTCAGGGAGAATAAAGTAAAGAATCTGGTCTTAAAATAAGCAAGATGCCCACAGGACTATTCCATTATTTAGACAAGCCTCCTAGGGAGACAAGACCTTATACCTGTTATAACACTGCAAGCCAAAGAAATGTTATTGACTCCTCGTTTATTTTCCTTTCTTTTTTGTCTCCATGAAATTAGTGTATTAGGGAGGGGGGATAGGGAATGTATTCTAGACCAGAGAACAATGTCACCCAGGTGCCATACACAAGAAATCTCTGTGAATGGTTGTGACAATGAGATAATATATGGCCAGGCCAGTGTAGGGAAAGCAAATAGAAGCAGTAGAATTTTTATAGTTCTAATGATTTCTGAAAATTACTTGCAACTTTGCCAGATTCAGTTAGTCAACACAAATCAATATAGACTCAGGGTGTCTTCTTCTATAAAGGCTAACTTCTGAAGCTTATCCTCAAGAACAAGTTAACGTGTCTTTACTGATTTCCAAGAATAATACAAGTTGTACAGTTTATCACACCAGCTGAGCTTCTGCTCTTTCCATGGTTAATATTTCCTTTCAAAAGAAAATCTCTAACCACCTGATAAACCAGCTCTACAATTTGACTCAGCTGAAATGATTTAGGATAGAAGTAGGAGTTTTCAAAATATTTCTCAGCATTCAGGCTAAAATACACAGAAAAAAAATACATACTTCCTTACACACTTAATCAACTTACTTGAACCAGACATCTTAAATTCCCATAATTGTGTTCACTGATGCTTAAAGCAAGAGAAGGACTAAAAACTAGTACAGACCAAACAGAAGACAAGCAAAAGAGAGGATTCTCTATGCTTTCTTGTGCATATATTATAGTGATATATATATTATAGATATTAGTACTAAATATTATTTTATAGAAAATGGAAATATTTCTGTTCACCTGTTTCAGCAAAATTTACAATTTATATTTAAGGAAAATCATTTCCATTTACATGTGTTCTTAAAAGCTTTACTATTTCACTGAAGATTGAAGATTAGCATCTTCTTGCATCTTTGTGAAAAGAGGGTCTGCAAATTTACCATCATTTAATTGGTTCTAATTGTCACGGAGTAAAAGATTTTGCAATGCCTGACTTACGTAAGAGAAAAACCTAAACCACTGAGAAAAGCTGTCCCCCAAGGGACAAGATCCACCTATTTGATGAGGATTATGAATGTAGAAAAGAAAACACTCCTGTCTATACCCAGAGCACTTAATTTCAGTTAACTCTTTCTCCACTATACATTCTTCAAGGACACTGGTGCCAGCTGTCCCCATGTCCTAACAGGTATTGCCTAACAAATAAGCAGAAAGCATGCTCGGTATTGCAGTTACTTATTATGTTTCTGTCAATGAGGGAACACCCTACAGAGTGCTGGGACATGCCACGCTTGCTGGTTATGCTTGCCATGCAAATTCCTTTAAAGGACTTAGGCAGGTTGAAGTAGTTTAAATGTCATTGGCTGATGATCTATATTCTCTATTGGTCTAGGAGAATAGGGTGCAGCCTTTTATGCTTGTCTAATGAAAAACCACATCTCCACAAATTAATGGCTGCCGGTTGCTCATAAAACTACTTGACTGTAAGTTATTTGAGGGCAGACTCTGTGTCTGATTCACTTTTGTATCCTTCATAGCGCCTTGCACCAGGGCAAGATTGCTCAATAGATGTTTACTCACACAAAGTAGGGGCATCAGAAGGCAATTTGGAGATAGTTTATTTTCCTCTTCTCCTACATGTTCCCAAGAAATCATCAAGGAATTTAACATAGAAATAATCAGGTTGAATTTCCTTAACACATATTTTTATGGTGTTTTATTACATTTACTTTACATTCCATCTAAGGTTTACTACAGTATTTTTTAGGGGCTAAGCCCTTTAATCCAGCCTTGAATCCCCATAATATACATTCAGTACATATTTTTGTCAAATAAATAAGTAAACCAATGAGCAAATAAGAAAAGTTGACCTATCGAGGTATTGTCAGCTCCAAACTGATCATAATACAAAGACAAAAAGAGGAAGTTTTTGAAAAGAAGCAAGTGGTTATATTTTGGCTCTGTCTCAAGTTCTTCCTTGTGATGTAAAATATAGTTATCAAATACGTCAGCATTTGATGCTTAACAAGCAGCAAGTGGCTATGGAAAACCACCTCCTAATTATAATACACAAGAGGTTTTCTTCATTGAAATTACTTATTACTTTCAAGACCATTTTATTATTTGCAAAGAAACGTAAACCTCAGTATCAAAGGAAAAAAAGCCTAAAAATGAGTAGAATTAGAGAATCCTTGAAAATAACATGCAATTTTGTGTCCTATGGTTTTTTAAGTTTTTATGTGGATTGGCTCTTCAAATAGAAATGAAGGGAGGTGGGGTGCCTGGGTAGCTCAATGGGTTAAGCCTCTGCCTTTGGCTCAGGTCATGATCTCAGGGTCCTGAGATGGAGCCCCACTTCCCCCTCTCTCTCTCTGCCTCTCTGCCTACTTGTGATCTCTCTCTCTGTGTCAAATAAACAAAATCTTGAAAAAAAAAAGAAATGAAGGAAGGACTCATTGAGGATGTACTTCAAGTGAATTATATCCACTACTTTTTTAGAATTTTTGAATTAGAAAGGGCTTTAGTCTCATAAACAGCTGAGGAAACAGAGGCACAGAGGGACACACCCAGTAGGCAAGAGAGATGAGATACTCAGCCTAATAACACCTGTATTCATTTCTAAGTGACTTTCCATCACAAGCCTCCACAGTACATATTTCCAACTCATCTAGGAATCCAAACTGCACCCCCTGATTGACAGAAAATAACCTTATCCTTACTCTGCAGACAGGGTCTATCTAGATCAATTGGACTATGTCCTTCAACTACCTCTCATAGTCTATTGATTTAAATCTCCATCCTTCCTCTCTTCCTTACCCTCTGTCTTCAGAGTCTTTTCTTTCTTTCTACCTATTCCCTCCTGCTCTCTCCATTACACTTCCACCAAGCACTTTCTTTTTGAACCTCTCTTTCCAAACAAAATCTCCTATTTTCTTCTTTCTTCACTTCAAAATCCATGTCTCCCTCTCCCAGAATATTTCCTTGGATGCCAGATCTCATTCTATCATTGCGTCTTTGTTTCCTTTTATAATCAAATTTCCTGGATAGGAGGCCATCTTTATGTCTTTTTGCCTCCATTTTGTTCCCCAATCCCTTTCAGTCAGGGAAGACTTGTTCCATAGAACTGAAAGGATTCTGAAGATCACAGGAAACCCTGGGAGTCAATCTATTCAAGTATTTTATGTCATCTCATACTTGTTCACATCTCATGTCTCTTTCAGTTCTCCCTTTCTTTGACATCTGTGACATTGCATTATATTGTCTTCCCATTTTTTTGGCCACTTCTTTTCTCTTTTTCTTTGTCGCTTGTTTCTGTCATTGTTCCCTAGTCTAACAATGTAGGAATTCCCTTAGTTTCATGCTCAGCCACATGGCTGTTTCTTTGTTGTATTCCCTACTTTAGGGTCTTCAAATTCTCCTATGATTTAAACTGTTCTACCTGAGCAGATGTCCCTCAAATATGTGTATGAGGACTGAACTATTGTACTTGGTGCTGAGACATATTTCAAATTGCTAAGCACTTCACCTCACCATTGCTGTAGCATCTCAAAGTCAATGTGTTCTAACCTGCTAAATTCTGCTACTGCCTTGCTCCTCATCTTTTAGTTTGAAACTACCATCCCTTGAGATTCTTCGTTCTCTTGATTCCCATGTCCTACTTGTTCTCAAGCCCCATCAATTTTAATTGTGTGGAATCTCTTCCTTGATCTTCCTGGTCTGTTACTCCTGCCACTGCCCCTATTCCTCTCTGTCTCATCTCTGGTCTGTTTTGATGTGGAACACTCCACCACTCCTGGCCTATGATCCTGCCTCTTTCCACCACCTGTGGTGAGAGTGATCTTTTAAACCCACAATTTTATCATGCCTTTTCCATGATCAAGTAACTTTGATATTTTCCTACTGCACACAGGGATTTGGTATTAGAATTGGAAAGGTAACTGTATATAATTTAGTTTACCCCTGTTATTTTACAAATGAGAAAACTAAGACTTGAGAACTTAGGAAGTACATTGAAAGCTTTCTGACTCTACCAAATACCCGTTCTATCTCATTATTTTGCCTTTGAAAGTCCAAGAGTGACTTTGTTTATTCTAGACTCTGAGCAAAAGACAATAAGGCTATCTCAACACAACATATTTTTAAGCAGACTTGGCAGTTTTTAATTACTAATTCAATTGGGAGCCTGACACTATGGTGAAACTGACTTGGTCTTCTGCCTAAATTGCCTCTCATGGGAAAAAGAATGACCCAGCTTCATAAAGTTGGAAGGTTGATTAGTCATCTGGCATAGTTCTCCAAAACAAACAATAGGCTCTGACTCTTCAGTGTGGAAGGGAAGTGCAAGACAGATAAAAGATGCCTACACAACACTGTACCTATGAAGAAATGGCTTCCAAATAGACAAAAAAGGTGTCCCCACACTCCCATTCCACATCCACAAATGAGAGAGAGGATAGACTGTTCATGAGTTCACAGGTAGCAAGAAGTAACACCATCTTAATTCTGCACCCAAAAGGGACTCAACAATAACATTTCAGTGACTCATCCAAACCATTTGCGCCATCTACTTCTTTTCACCCTAGAATCACTAATATTGTTGTTGTTGTTATATATAAACATTCCTAACTGTAAGACTAATATGAAATGATATTAAAATCAGAATGTTTTGAATTCTCAAAGGTGTAACGTCAATTATCTGTAGTATATTTTATTTAGTAACTTAGTTGGAATAGGCTATCTTGCATTTTATTGTAAAACCCATACCACAAGCCCAAATTTAGGCTGAATTGTATTGGGTAATATTTAGCCATACATTAGTGTTCCGAACTCAATATTCTCATCTGTAAAGTGGAAATAATGAAATTAGAGTATTGACCATATGTATTTGTGAAGACTGAATGCATGGGTTTCTCGAAACACATCTAGTAATTAGTCACTATTCAGTGAATATTAACAGTGATAATAATAACCAACATTTTTTCTTATAAAAAATCTCTTTACAACTCTTATTAATTAAAAAATCCATATTTTCCTGAATTATCAATTATAACAATTTTTGAAAAATATGTACTTAAAAACCAAAATCTTATTTTTAATCTAATGGTGAGATTGAAACTATACAAAGTAACTCACTGTATTTTGAAATTACTGTTATTAGTATTCTTAAAATGCAAGCTATAATTTCTTTTAACAGTGATACAGATGTAGTCTAATCATGATAATTTTCATATGCTGGAATTCTGAAAGAATTCAAATAAAAGTTGAATATTTAGGGATAAATAAAAACTAAGGATTTACACCATCTTTAATGACTCAAAGTGCAAATTAAAACTTAATAAATGCAAATTAACCTTCACATCTAGACCTAATTATTTAGATCGATCTTTTACTCTATGTTAAGTATATTGACATATTAACCTTAATATACGGATGTCTATCTTTTTAGAAATGCTTTTGGATTTTAGAGAAAAGTAATTTAAATTATCCTGATCATCCACTACAAATCATATGTAAAGATTGAGGCCAAGTTGAAACAAGGCAAAGCTCTGCTTGAGTAGCTCATTTGTTGGGCAGGGAAATTGTTCGAAGAGACTAATGGAAATTGCTTACCCACTAATTTGTCCCTACAAGCCTATGATTTCTTCTCCTTGCTATAGAACTATAGAAGGATGCATATATATATATATATATATATATATTAGAGCTAGCATAAAACATCAAGCATGAACTCATTTTTACAGAGGAAATTATTTGCTTTTATTTTAGAACTTTCATTCTCATATTTCTTTTTTTTTTAAGATTTTATTTATTTGACAGAGAGAGAGAGAGAGAGAGATAGGGAGAGAGGGAACACAAGCAGGATCCCCCACAGAGCAGGGAGTCCCACGTGGGGCTTGATCCCAGGACCTAGGGATCGTGACCTGAGCCAAAGGCAGATGCTTAATGACTGAGCCACCCAGATGCCCCTATTCTCATATTTCAAAGTAAATCGATCATCTTAAGACTTTCAAAAATACTAGGAAATCTTCCATTTAGAATTAGAATATGAAGGAGCAAATATTCTGAAACTTTTCAGATATACTTTTTCCTATTTCCATCTATGGTTAGTCAAATCCGGAAACTATAGTCGAAAGTTTCAGTATCATAACTTACTGTTGAATATCACTGAATAGTAGCAGAGTATCTCTAGCTCCTTAGGCACAAGATTTACTAAGAAAGCCTTAATTTCCAACCTGCACTACCCCTGGGTTCAGTGTCCTAGTTCATATCATAACAAGTATCTTCATAGGCAAAGAATGAAAAAGAGGTTAAAAAATAAAAGTAATTAAAAAGAAGAGCATAACTGAAAAGTAAAGACAAAAAGGAAAGGAATCCATAGGATCATCATTAGACTTAAGAGGGAATCGCTTCTCGGCCTTTTGACTAAGATCAAGTATAGACTTAAGAGAGAAGCCACATCCATCTGCTATCCAGACTGATAAAATAATTCTAATGACTCATAAGATTTATTTGATTTTTTAAATAATTGGAAAACATGAGTTGTAAAGCACTTAATAAAATTAACTGTTGTGAATGTTTTGTTTTTCATAGGTGGTGGTAGAAGTTAACAGTGAGTTTCGAATCCAGGTAATATACAGCAAATCTATCTTTTCCGAATGAAAAACAAGAAAAATGGTTTCAGGATAACACCACATTTTCCAAAGAAAATTCAACCTTATAAGTAAAAAAATAATGTTATGCTAAAAATGAGTAGATTATCAAAATCACCAATTTTCCCAATTAAACTTCCTCTCTTTCTGATATTACGATTACCCTCTCCTCCAAAATCTTCAGTGACATGTGACTTATGAATAAAAGTTAATAGATACCACTATTTTATCGTGCCCATTTAAGGTAAGAGATTACAACACCAAAAATGGCACCATCAAGTGGCATTCAATCCGGAGGCAAAAACGTGAATGGATCAAGTTCGCTGCAGCCTGTCGCGAGGGTGAAGACAATTCAAAGAGGAACCCTATCGCCAAAGTAAGTATCAACCCCAAAGTGTAAAATCAAAAATCAGAATGAGTGGCGTTAAATATCAAAAGAAATGGTCTCAAATATTTTGTGAATAAAACTCACTGAGAAGTTATAATACGAAACAGAACTATAGTCACTCAGATTATGAAAACTGACGCTATTAAAAGGATAGATCAAGAAATTTGGGCACTGGGGTAAATGGTTAAACATTGATGCAACTCACTGGTAAAATAACTACACATGATCATAATTTATCCCAAATTCTAGGTAGAAAAATATAGTGATTGATTGATTGATTGATTTATCTATTTATTTATTTTAAAATATAGCAACTTAAATGATTACTTAACAGCCAGCTCACTCAGAGGGACTATTTTAATCTGTATTCTTTCTGCCTTGATCCATTAGAATCGAATTCCTACTTTTGGCTTTTTTTTTATAAATAAGAATTCACAATGTACGCTGTTTCATACTCTCTTTTCCTTTCATTTCCCTTTGTCTTCCTCTGTACAAACACACACACACATACGCACAAATACAACTCCACACACAGATTACATATACAAATATACACACACGTTCAGACAGATATACAGAGACTCCCGAGTTAGATTTGCTTGGAGGCATTGTACATTTCATTTTAAAGAAAGAATCTCAGCTTCTATAAACCACTTATTTGGGGCAATTTCCTTACTTTTCTGGTAATACATCCTCTCCATTTTCAGAATTAAGGGCTTCTACACAGAATCAGATGACTTTATAGTCTGAGTCTACATAACTCTACCTACATAACTACATACTAGTAGTTATGTACTACATAACTACATGACTCTACATAACTCTACTTAAAATTTTCTTCTAAAACTTTACATTTTTAAAAATCTTTGGATGGGGAGATCAAAATTATATAATGACAACACTGGTAAACTCCTTAAGAGGGCAAAGAGTTCCTTATCGAACGCCAGTGCTGGCACAGAGCAGGAAAATAATACAATCAATTGTAAATGTTGAATGAATGATGACTGCATAGTCTTGTATTTATTAAGGTGATATTTTTTTCTTATTGGGTAGAAATAGAAATTGAATTTCTTTTACTACCTTGCTAGTTATTATGGAAAATACTAGAGTTATAACTAGAGAAATTACTATTTCCAGCATTTCCCAAAAGATAACAGGTACTCATATTTGACAGTTCTTGAGAAAGGTAGTTGTTAATCAAACCCAGCACTTTTTATTTGCTTTCTGTGATATTTTCATCTGCGCTCTCTCTGCAGATTCACTCAGATTGTGCTGCAAACCAGCAAGTTACATACCGCATCTCTGGAGTAGGAATTGATCAGCCACCTTATGGAATCTTCATCATTAATCAAAAAACTGGTGAAATTAATATTACATCTATAGTTGATCGAGAAGTCACGCCTTTTTTCATTGTAAGTGGGCTCCACATCAATATATATGTTCTATTTTTGGAGTGTCTTAAGCTCAGATCATATTTGATTTCACTTTAGAAATCCCAATATTATTTTTGGTGGTCTCAATTCATGAGCATCTCATGACCCAATATAAACAAAGAAATTAGGAGAAATGCTCTGCTGAAATGTCTTAGCAAAAATGTTAGCCGCCTTTGATCTGTCCCTGGTGGCAAGCTAGAATATCTGTTTGAAGGGCAAGGACCTAACTCTACCTCTTTTTCTTTAATTCACCTGAGAATATTGGTTCTCTTTAACTCCAATGTCAAGTGATGATTTTTGAGCTACTAAGGGAGCCTCTTCTGAGTAAACATACTTTATTATAAATCCACATTGCTGCAGCTCACCTGAGCTCAGAATGTGCTTTGGAAACACCCTAATCCATCCTTAACTGAATCATATTTCCATTTCTGACAGTAGCTGTGACAAAACTCCAAACCCTCAACCTCCTTTCCACTTTAAGCAGCTGACCTGATGACCAACTTTGTTAAAAATTCTGAGGCCTTCCATCATACACTCCCACAATTCTTTTTCCCCTCCTTCAGAAATGTTCTGCCTTAAATCCAAAAACAGGATTAATTTTCTGCTTTTCCCACCACTTACCCTTAAGAGGGATCCATTGTTCTATAATTACCTGCTTCTTCAAGAACCTTATTCAATCAACGTTGTTTTATCATCTCTCTTCTGCTTCCTCCTTGCCTGCTTCCATTTCCATTTATCATCATGGTCAACACTTGTTAATACTTAAAATAAAAAGGAAATACAGAAAACCTTCCTTGATCTTGTAGGTTCTTCAATTAAAACCCCATCCATCTATGTCCCCAAAGATGTTCAAATAGTAATGAGTGCTTGTGTTTTCAGTTATACTGCCTAAGCTACTTTAATTCCTTAGTCTTCTATTCCAAATCTATATTCCTCCTTATCTCTGACAATGTTTACCTGCAAACTCTTGAGGTCAGCATGCTAACCTATTAGCTTTTCTTGCACTTTTATATGAATATAGCACACAGGTAAAATAGCATACATTATACTTATGTACACTTCATAGGTAATTAATAATAATAACAATAATAATATAAATACCTTCATAGTCACCACATAGCTTATGAAAACTACCTTTCTTTGAAGCCCCCATGTGACTCTCCTTCACCCTATCCTCAAAGCCAATAGCTCCTACTTCTAATTTCAAAGAATGCATTTTCATTACTCTGTTTCTTTCCTCATATAAATCCCTTTGCTTGGAACATCTTCCCAAATACCAGTTCCACTTATTGAAATTCTCTTTCAAGATCTTTCTCAATCATCACATCATCCTGTGATGTCATAGTATTTTTATTCTTCTTTTAAATAACTATCATGTTACTTTTTCTCAAATGGTATTTTGAATTTGTGTTTGCCTCCCCTTATTGATTTTAAGTACTGTTTATATCTACATTCTGGTAGGAAATAACATGTCCTACTTTTTTTTGGTTACCCACAGTGCCTAGCATAATGTCCAAACAAAGTTAGAACTTAATAAATATCTGTTGCACCAAATAATTATTCTTGTCTTCTCTCCTAGATCTATTGCCGGGCTCTGAATTCACTGGGTCAAGATTTAGAGAGGCCTCTTGAGCTCAGAGTCAGAGTTTTGGATATAAATGACAACCCTCCAGTATTTTCTATGTCTACTTTTGTAGGACAAATAGAAGAAAATTCTAATGCAAGTAAGTAATCCATCTTATTGAGAGTAAACAAGAATATTTACTTCCAGTTGTAAATAGTGACTTCCAGATCACTCTTAGCCAAGCAGAGAGGCCAAACTAAGAAGGTACTACTTCATTGTGAATATAAGAGATTAAATATAGAAAAGCATCCAGAACAGAAAGGCATGAGAAGTCTTCATAATAGCTTTCCCTTCAACTGTGGCAGCAGCTCCAATCAGGCATACTTAAGGAGGAATGTCAAAAAAATGAGAAAGGTTTTCTCATGTAACTCACACACCAGCTCTTTTTTAGATTCCTAAGGAGAAATCCCAAAACACTTTGTACAGTGGTAGCAAGGGCACTGGGAGGAGATTTAGCCTCCCCGCCTGGCTGCTTTGAAGGACAATCTCATTCACTTTTGTTCATACTGACTTTTTTTTAATTATTCACTTTAGAGAGAAAGAGAAAGAGCACAAAAGCGAGAGTGGAAGGTGGGGAGAGGCAGAAGGAGGGAATTTTCAAGCAGACTCCCCACTGAGCGTGGAGTCCTCCATGTGGCTAGATCCCATGACCCATAAGGTCATGACCTGAACCAAAATCAAAAGCCAGACCCTCAACTGACTGAGCCACCCAGGCACCCCCCACCTTTTTTTTTTAAACCTACTGTAAAGTCACTAGTAGAAATCACTTCCAGGCGATCTATTTTGTGACCATAATCTTCAAGAGCCTTTGTTAACTAAACAAGCATCGTTTTCCCTTTTTATATATGATGAAATAAATACAGGCCTTGCTTGTTTTTTATTCAAATTACCAATTTTATGTATTTGGAATGTACTATAAACTTAATCCTGTCTGGCCCACCATGCATATTGAAAGCTGATTGTCTCAAGTGGAGTTAGTTGAGAGGTACCAGAAAACCTAGAAACTAGATAGAGCATTTACCTATAATATTTTGGTGATTAAAGGTACAATGTTCTCCTTATGGATTACTGTAAATGGCAACATTTCAACTGTCAAATATTCAGTCACCTGAGAAAATTAAGTGCCTAGCACACCAGTGAAGATTGTCTTAAATATATTAAAAATAGCAAAGACAATTTCTCATTTGAATTCAAAACTTCAACTTACCATAGTTACTCTTAACCTTTGAGTGGTAAAATTTTTTATAAATTCCCAAAATCCTTACATTTCACTTTTATTCATTAAAACGCTATACCTGTACTTTGAATAAGTATCCATTCTAAAATATCATTTTAAAAATGTTTGTTGTAAAAATTCACACAATATGGAAAGTAAAAATGGAATAGAAATCCATTCTTTGTTTTCCCTAGTACCATTCTTAAGAGGCAAGCACCATTATTAGTTACTTAGATATGTATGTTTTATGATTATATAAACATACTTTTGGAAACAAATGGGAAGATATTTTATATACAAATCCATACTGTAAATTTTTATTTAAATATATTTTTAATATTTTTTCTATATTAGGAAATGACATGTATCCATTCCTTTTAATAGCTGCATTAGATTTTATTGTATGAATGTGCCATAATTAATTGCCTACTGAAAATATTTTTAAAAGAACGCTGAAATGAATTATACAAACATACACAGAGATTGAGAGAGAAAATGAAAGGGAGAAGGGAGATACTCTGTTGAATTTGTGTTTACAGGCAGGACAATTATGCTTGAAACAGATTTTGAGTGTAGAAATTTCTAGTTTATGGACACTGGCAGCTTTTCTTTCTCCAGTGTCCTTCATCGAAATGGCTTATAAGATTCGCAGAAAAGATAAGGGATAAGACAAAATATGTAGTTAAACAAGTATCTCTTTCAAGTATCTCTAATAGTTACATAACACTTCACTAGGGACCAGTGCAAAACAAAACAATGATATGCATTTATTGAGTGTACATTAGCCAATTGGAACTTCCTATGATTTTCTCTTATTAAACAGTTCAACTCTCTCATGAGCTCAGTGAGGACAGTACTATTATCGTCCCCATATATAGATGTGGAAACTGAAGCCAAATTCATAGAACTAGAAAGTTCTGTAGTTGGGAAAGAGTCGATCTAGCTTTAATATCATTTTATTTCACCACGGCAGCCTTAAAAAAAAAAGGATTATACTAGAATAAGGAAAGGAAAGTCAGAGTTAAAACATTTCTTTGTTTTCTAACTATCAGTAATGTGTAAGTTCCTGAAAAAATGTGATATTTTTGTCAAGGCAAAGGTGTGGAAAGGAGCTAAGCTAATGATATGTTGAAGAAGTACGAAGGAAAAATGGTATCGCGCACATTATACAGACCAACCAACCCTAACACCTTGTTGGAAAAGCAATATACTATACTACAACAAAAATGCAAACTGTCTACTTGCAACCAATTTTCCTTGATTTCTAGATACGCTGGTGATGATACTCAATGCTACTGATGCAGATGAACCAAATAATTTGAACTCAAAAATAGCCTTCAAGATCATAAGACAGGAACCTTCTGATTCACCAATGTTTATTATTAACAGAAACACTGGAGAAATTCGAACAATGAATAATTTTCTAGACAGAGAGGTAATATTTTTCGTTGAATGGTTTGTTAGTTTCAAAGGAAGTCATACTAAAAGCAAGAGTACCTAAGAAAGAAAGAAAAAGAAAACAGTGTGTTATGATTATATGACCTTTTCACATAATGGTAATGACATAAGAAATATCTTCAAAATGAAAAAATGGAGATTCCTCAAATACATTTTTAAACTGTCATTTTTCATTCAATCCTACTTAATATTTGCCTCAATTTAAGAAAACTATATTCTGAGAGTACACAAGAATATACATAAGGCAGGGGCGCCTGGGTTACTCAGTGGGTTAAAGCCTCTGGCTTCGGCTTGGGTCGTGGTCTCGGGGTCCTGGGATCGAGCCCCGCATCAGGCTCCCTGCTCAGCAGGGAGCCTGCTTCCGCCTCTCTCTGCCTGCCTCTCTGCCTGCCTGTGATCTCTCTCCCTGTCAAATAAATAAAATCTTAAAAAATATGTATATATACATAAGGCAAAGGCAGAAGATCTATTTAAAATAAAAAAAAAATGTGTGCTCTGTATTGAAATAGATTTAGGAAACAATTGTTATTATGTCCCCCATCTTGGCAAGTTACAATGCATGAACATGGTAAAAGCTCCAAGAATTCTTACAGACTAAGAAACTTGTTTCTCTTTCTTTAACTCAGAATATCTTAAACTCATCTGACAACAGGACTCTTCTTTTTCCTTCCTATATCTTACCTACTAACAGTACCCTGATTACTTTGGTAAATGTATCACAGTATCAGAATGATTGATAGCAACTGAGTAACATCTAGACTAATCTTTTCATTTATAAATGAGAAAATAATTAGTGATTGTTAGCAAGTTAGAATCAGCGTGGCTTCTATTAATAACATATGGTCCCATTATTCAATATAAAAGTATCAACTTTTTCATCATTTTAAAAATATTGATAGGATTTACCTGATCTGTGTATATTTTAGGGATATAAATGAAGAAGTGTTACTTTTGAATTTGTACTTAATTAAATTTCATTTTAATTATTATAGTTACTTTGAAATGACAATTTCCCTGTTAATGACTCCTAGGCTTAGAATAAATCAGATGATTTTCACTCTTTAAGGATCCAAATCCTATCAGTTCCTAAATTACCCATATCTCCTTTTCCACTTGTTTGAAAATAACCATCAGAAGGAATTGACTATTAACTTTTTCTCGTTCAAATTTCCTTAAAGAGCCCACTGGGAGTCCTTTAATGTCAAAAGAGTTTTAGTGGTGAAGAGCTCTAAAAATTAAAGGAATAAAGTCACTAGCAAGCCACCAAACCAGATATTTTTAACCTGGAGTTCATGGAGAGACCTCAAGATGTCTCTTACTATGAATCCTATAAAATTATATCCACAATTTTGAATGATGAGTGCATGCATGTGTCTGGGAAAGGTTTCATTGCTTTTGCCACTTCTACAAATTTAAGCGCCAGTGAGTAGAATCAAGAAGATCAATTATCAAAAACTCCACTGCTCCAGCCCACCATGACCTGCCTCCCAGAACTGCAAACCATTTGTTACATTCTTTATTTTTCTTGCATATTCTAGGGTTGATTATTGACGGTATGAAATTTTCAGGTCATAAATTCTTGGGAAACCTTAATCTCTCTCCTCCTAAGCATTTTGGCCCACTTCACCTTTTATAAACTTTTTCAACCCCTGGACATATAATAAGGCATGAAGCCTTCAAAGGAGTTCTTACTTTTATTTATTTAATTTTTGTACATCTATTTATTTATTTTAATTTTATTTTCTTTTTCAGTGTTCCAAGATTCATTGATTATGCACCACACCCAGTGGTCCATGCAATACGTGCCCTCCTTAATACTCACCACCAGGCTCACCCAACCCCCCATCCTCGTCCCCTCCAAAACCCTCAGTTTGTTTCTCAGAGTCCACAGTCTCTTGTGCTTCATCTCTACCTCTGATTTTTCCCAATTCACTTTTCCTTTTCTTTTCCTAATGTCCTCTCTGTTTTTCCTTATGCTCCTATGTAAGTGAAACCATATGATAATTGACTCTCTCTGCTTGACTGATGCTAAACATTGCTGGAAATAGAAGTGGCAACAGCCATATTGATTCATGTGAGACCTGTGGGTTTTCAATAATCTGTGTTACCCATATCTCGATTATAGATTTAAGTAAATGTTGAGCCAACATTTTAAAAGAACTTTGCATGAGACAGAATAAGGACTGTCTGGATCAACTGTGATTTTTTTTTTTTTTTTTTTGTAATGTGTGCTTTTAGCAATATAGCCAGTATTCCCTTGCTGTGAGAGGCTCAGACCGAGACGGTGGGGCAGACGGCATGTCAGCAGAGTGCGAGTGCAACATTAGAATCCTCGATGTTAATGATAACATCCCATACCTGGAACCGTCCTCGGTAAGTACTTGTCCTTGAAATTAATCACTTCAATTCATTACATTTTAAAATTTGTTCAAACAATTCTTTTTACAGAGGTCCATGTTATCTTTAGTCATGTACAACCCAAATGTGGACACATACTTTGTCTTGTGTTTGTTTATATAATACGTAGGAAAAATATATGTATTTGGACAACGAAGCGTGAGCTTATAAATACAGATCTCGTTTCTAAGTAATGAATGACTAAACATTCTTTGTAAGTCCAGGATAGTTCTCTCTCACTCACACAGTTGGTGTTAAGATATTTTGCTTCTCGTTTCAGTATTCCATTGATATTAAAGAAAATGCCCTGCACTCAGATTTGCTCCAGATTAGAGTAATCGATTTGGATGAAGAGTACTCAGCTAACTGGATGGCAGTAATTTTCTTCATCTCCGGAAATGAGGGAGGTTGGTTTGACATAGAAATGAATGAAAGGACAAATGTGGGAATTTTAAAAGTTATTAAGGTATGGCATAATTATCCTAAATATTTTGTTTTCTTGGTCTTTTTCAAAATGTTGATCTGAAGATAAAAATGTTAATATTTCACAAAACTGAGGGGGTAAAGAATAAAAATTACCGTGTTTTAAAATGATATAAGATTATAGAGCTTTTTAACAGTTTTTCCACTTATATCACTATATGAAAACAGGCATTAAACTTGAAATTCTCTATTAATACACTACTCCTTCACAGATCACATAAATTAAGAGCATTTCTAAAAATTAATCTTATTTTATGCTTAAGGTTTTGTTTTAGATGTTTGAAGAATATTTTTTAAGCAGATTTCACACGGCCTTAAAAAATGTCTTTGTCAACATTGTACATTAATTGGTATGCACTGAGAATATTTCTCATGTAAATTAAAAGTTGTTTAGTTCTCTGGTGTGTTTTTATAAAATTAAAATTAAATCACTGTAATTATAGGATTATCACGTTCCCATCTCCAAGCGGCTGCTGACCAGGGCTTATTATGAACATAAATATATTGTACATTTGTCCAAGTCACAAAGATTTGGTCCAAGTCAACAGAATCCTCCTATGTTCCCCCTACATTAATGACCCATCTCATGTATCAGAGGTAGAATTTCCTCTAAGATTTGAGAAAAAAAAAATGTGACTCGTAGGGAGCTGAGAGTGAAGATTTCAGCCAGTGCTATAAGACTTGTGTAGTTTATTCTTTTGAATCTGCAATAGCTATGCAAGGATTGTGTGTGATACATACAATATATATTCTTTATGGTAAAATTCAGTCCTTTTTAAATTACTTCCTTTATTCAGAATAGTCCTGGGAAATAGACTTCTAAGGAATTCTGTTCCCAGAAGAATGTGTGATCATTTATTTTAGGTCTTCATAAAGTGTCCCTATGCCTATAGCTTCCATTTACTGAGGCAAAGGGCAGATGCTTTAGTTTATTCCTCACAGCATCCCTGCAAATTAGGTTATATGCCAATATTGCAGATAAATACAAGAGAGAGTACGTAACCTGTTCAAGTTCTGATAGCTAGTAAGTGGTACAGCTGACATTCAAATGTAGGTTTTTTTAGCTATTAAGTTCATATTGTCATCACTATTCTATGATTCCATGCTGGGGAAACAGTCCTAATCTATTTTACCCCAAACTACTATATTACTTTAAAAAATTAGTCTATTTACCCTCAATATCTCTATCTGTAAAATGGGAGTAATGTTGATTTTTCTCCCAAGCATGACATCATATCTTAATTCCTTTGTTATGTGCATGTGTATGTGATGTATCTGCATACAGGATTTTATAGTCTTTCTTGGAATTACAAATAAAGCCAACATTGGAGCCAAGATTGAAGATTTTACTTAGTGCAGAGTTTGATGTGTGAATTGAGAGTCATCTAAATTACTCTCACATGAAAATTTAGAAAAATATTGGAACTTATGGGCATAATGTATAGTTGTTTGTGAATTTCATAAGCAGTGGATATTGATGCCAACTTTCATAATGAAAATGGCTACTTGAAATAATTTTTTTCCAGAATATATCAAAGAAAATAAGGATTTTTATTATTTTTATACTTTGTCCTATTACTGGGCTTTTTGGAGGAAGTCATATTGACAGAAGTAAAATTTCTTCTAAATAGTTCTTTATGGATAAAGCCAGTCAAATGATTGAACCTACTATATATTTGGCCCATACTTTGTACTTTGTGAGAAAAATGAAATGACAGAAGCTAACATTAACTATCTTTGCACTACAAAATACATGGATTCGACCATCTATATTATTTTATGTTTTTAAATTTGTTTGATGGATATTTAAAACTCATATCATATATTTTCAGCTTTTTTCTTACTGTATTTTCATGCACTTGTTTGCATTAAAGATAAAGAAAGGATAGAGTGTACATTTGTATGTATTCATATTTAAAGAAAGAAATGTGAGTTTTTTTGCGAATTATCAAAGGATTTGTCTTTCTTCCAGAATTTTTTTTTTTTTAGAGTAAAACTATTCCACTCTGTCTTTTCTAGCCCCTAGATTATGAAGATATGCAGAATGTGCAACTTAGTCTCGGTGTCAAAAATAAAGCTGAATTTCACCATTCAATTATGTCTCAGTATAAACTCACAGCAACCACAATCACTGTGACTGTGTTAAACGTTATTGAAGGTTCAGTGTTCCGCCCAGGTTCAAAGACCTATGTAGTAACTAGTAACATGGGACAGAATTATAAAGTGGGAGACTTTGTAGCCACTGATCTGGACACAGGTCTTGCTTCAACAACTGTTAGGTAAGACTGACATTTTCCAAATAATTTTTACCATATAGTCAAATAAAGTATATGTGTTCTTTTTAGAAATTTTAAGTATCTGAATTAAAATATTTGTCATTATTTTTGAAACCATCGTTCAATCATAAAAAAATACTAACTACTGAATCGCTACTTAGAGATTTGACCTTAAGAAAATACAAAAAAAGTGCAAAAAGTAAAATGCAGAAAATGTGAAGATGTAAAATGTGGAAAATACTGAATCTTGAAAGTTTGACATTTCTATATTTATTTATGTATTTTATTGGCCCATTAGCTGATTACCACATATCATGGTTATTCCCCCAGAAGATTTTATGGACTGATTTTCTCATTGCAAATGTGCCCAGATTGAAATCAATTAGATTTAGTTAGCTCATTTCAGTTACTCTCTTCACTTTAATCACCATTTAATATTGATAACTCTCTCATATTCCACAGATATGAGTTCACTGAGGGCAGACCATCCCACCCTCCCCAGCCCACTTGGCTCCTCTCGAAGTTCTAGTCTTTTTAGTTTAGCACAGTGCTTGAGACAGAGTTATCCAACCAATGTTTAACAAGTGCGTAAATGAGAAGGAAATTCAAAAGAAGTCCTATAAAGTCATTGTGTATATGGGGAGGGAGAGTGAAAATAGGGAGAGAATGAAGCCCCAAGCTGATGTAGAAGTAACTTCTTTGGTAAGAGAACAGTTCAGAATTAGAAGCAGCCCAGGAGGTCCCAGATTCTGGGTCTTCCAGGAGAGTTCTGATGCTGCCAAAACCAAATGAAAATGAGACTGCCAAGATTATTGTGACATCCAAGTGGGCATAAGAGATCATTACATCAGAAATGGCTGCCAGCAATTCATTTTTCTTAAATTGAAACCTTTTCTACTTCTAAATGTACTCAAACAGAAGGCACTTGCCTTGAAAGAAAAAATTAAGTCCCTAATAATTGAAAATGATATCCAGAGGTTATAACCACTGACTTGAAACAAAATCTCTGTCTCTCTTTCTCTTTTAGAAAGCTAACATTAATTCATATTGTTTCTTCAAATATAGATATGTAATGGGAAATAATCCAGCTAACCTACTCGATGTTGACTCAAAAACAGGCATACTTACTTTGAGAAATAGAGTTACCATGGAACAATATAACATGCTTGGGGGAAAATACCAAGGAACAATCTTATCTATAGATGGTAAGAAATCAATTTAACTTAGAGGAAATAATATATACACTCAGAAATTAAAGTTTTAATTGTATTTTGAGATAACCCTTTCCCAATAACAACAAAAAATCATACTGGGTATTATAGAATCAAATTTTTAATAATATAAGAGACAGTATAACTCAGTGCCAAGTCCATGAGCTCTGGAGTGAGACTGGGTTAGTATCTTGTACCATCACTTCGTAGCTATGGGATTTTAGAGAAGTCATTTAACCCATTTATTCTTCAGCCTTTTGTTCTGTAAAATGGGACACTAACATTATAGATTTAGAGATATTAAAGAAGTTACTAGGTGTGAAGCACTTAGAAGAGTGCTGGTACTCAATGTTAGTTCTTATTAATGTCAATAAGTGAAATTTTAAAATTATATTCTTAAGTTATTTTCAAATAATTAGTCCAGAAGCAAAGTTAACTTAACTTCACATAATCTTTGGAAAGTTGATGTACAACTTTGTGTGAACAATTTGGAAGTAGCATGCTTATATTACTTTTCCAAACCAACAAAATTTAAATTAGGCTGGCCACCAAAGGGATGGGGAGATGGGGAGATGTTGGTCAAAAAGTACAAACTTCCAGCCACAAGATGATTAAGTTCTGGGGATCTAATGCAGAGTCTTGCCTTATGATTATCAATGACAGTACAGTTGCTATATATTTAAAAGTTTCTAAGATAGTAGACCTTATATGTTCTCATCACAAAAAAAGAAATAGTAGTCATGTGAGGTGATGGAGATGTTAGCTAACACTAAGGTGGAAATCATACTGCAATATATAAGTATATGAAAATAGGGGCGCCTCGGTTACTCAGTTGTTAGGTGTCTGCCTTCGGCTCAGGTCATGATCCCAGGGTCCTGGGATCAAGCCCCGCATCAGGCTCCCTGCTCGGGAGGGAGCCTACTTCCTCTCCCACACTCTCTGCTTGCATTCCCTCTCTTGCTGCCTCTCTCTCTATCAAATAAGTAAAATCTTAAAAAAAAAAAAGTATATCAAAATGACACACTGTGTACCTAAGTTTATACAATGCTATATTTCATTTTATAGTATCTCAATAAAATTGGAAGGTTTATCATGGAAATTTAAAAAACTGCTTCAGACATAACTACATATAAATAATTTTAAGTGGGCTACAGAAAAGGATAATATTCCATCAGCATCATTCCTACATTGTAGTAAGAATTATTATAATCACCAATGTCCAGCGAGAACCTTAGAGTTATGACACATTTCTCACTTAATAGCTGTATAGGTGGATGCTAGATTTTGGAAATCTTATCTCTGAAGGTGAAAAAAAAAATCACACCTTGAACTTTCAGTATTGTGGATTTTCTGCACTGAGCAGTTCCTAATCAGAGATTATCATATATTCAAATCCTGTGGGAAGTAGATAGTGCAGATGTGATGAAGGAATCCCTGTCAAGGTAATTTAGGAGAAAATAAAATAACTAACTACTGCATATAAAATACAAATACAAGTAGCTTCCATTCATTTAAATAGTATACGGAATATGACTGACTTATTTATCTAAGGTGAATGACAGCACACATATGACATGGCATTTACTGTTTTTGCTTCTCAACATATGGGATGGTCTCTCAGGAGCACTAATCTTCATCATGGTTTGATTTAAAAACTGAGTCATAAGCAAGGGATGATTTGGGAAGTTACTGAATTGATGAGAATAAAGACCTTGAAATAAGTTATTGATGCAAAAAAAGTGGTTTTGTATTGTTTAATGAGTATTACACTGAATGCATTAAATATTTCTTCCCTTTTGGATCTTGTTGCAGATACTCTTCAAAGAACTTGTACTGGAACAATTAATATTGACCTTCAAGGTTCTGGCTGGGAGCAGAATGGCGAAATTATTGATGGTGGAGGCAGTGGGGGTAGTAGTGGGGGAGGTGGGGGTGCTGGTGGAGGCAGTGGAGATACTAGCAAAGACAATCAGAATGGTGGAGGCGACACTGGCAATACAAATGGAGGTAGTACCAGTGACAAAACTCCCACTGACTTAAAACCTCAGACCTCGACAGATGATAATAACAGGGAAGAACCAAATCTCTCAGATAATGTCCATTTCGGTCCAGCCGGCATTGGACTGCTCATCATGGGATTCTTGGTCCTAGGACGTAAGTACTTTTAACCATCCTATTCATATGCATTCCTCTCCCACTGAAATTATGGGGAGAAGATAAGCTTTCTGATCCTTTGATAAAATATACTTTACCAAATCTTATTTTGTGCATTTATCTAGAAATGCCTGTTGAGTCTATAAGATGAAAAAATTAAGCTGCTTGGCTCCTTATAGTGCAGTGAAGGATAAAAACTTCTTTGCATTCAATTTCAATGCCATGGAAAAGTGCCATAACAGTCAGGTTCAGATTGTTATTTGAGTGAAGAAAACAATCAGAGAGGATCCAAACAATCAGAAACAGCTACATAGAGAAGGCAAAATTGCAGAATGTAGCATAAAATACATGAGAAGAGATCATTCTCTAATTTCACTTTGTTAGCCATAGTAATTATTAACCAACATTTTAAGACTTTAGAATTAAGTACTTTATAAAAGTAACTTAATTACCCAGGTGTTATCTCTACTGCAAGTAATATATGACTTTCACTTTGAGCTTGTCCTTTATATTGTTGATTGCCTTTGGATAGCATAGTTAATAAAAGATTTAAATTTTTTTAAATAAATCTTTTTTAAATAAAAGATTAAAAAATTATACATTTGGGGTCAAATATCTTTAGATTCAAAGATTTCTCTAAGCCCAGAAAATCTTGAAGAAAGCAAAATACACAGGATTCTTTTTCTCCTTTCTTTCCTTTTTCCATCTCTTACCATCCCTCCCTTATTACTATCCTTACTATGTTCTTTCCTCTCTACCTCACCTCCTTCTTGTTTCTTTCCTTCCTTTGTCACATTCCCTACTTACACATCCTTTCCTTCATCCGTCCATTCATTCCAAATCATTTACCAAGATTATATTATATAAAAGGCTCTGTGCTAGAAATGTATTTAGAAGGAAACCAAACAGATTAACAGAAAGACATTGTTAGGAAGTATAAAGTTCTCTATTTGTGCAGGAGTAATTTCAAAAAATAAATCCATGTAGAGGAAAATAATAGAGGGGATAAGTACCTGATGCATAAGTAAGATTTTATTTACTGCTAAAATTAAAAAGGCAGGCATGTGTGAAAGGAAAAAAGTAAAAGTGTGGAAGATAGAACACAAAAATTCAAACATATTGCCTTTCCTCTGCAGCTCTCTATTTTGTCTCTTTTAATATTTTTCAGAGAAATGACAGTGAAAGGACTCCTCTGTTTTAATAATATAATACTACTTGTCATTTGAATACTAACTATATAACAAATGAAAATGGATTGCAGTCTAGTATATTGAAGCTCACATTGATTTTGGTATCTGACCATTGTTCAAGTTGTTTTCTGAAACTTTCATAAGAATTTTGAAGTCAAATGCAATGATATTAGGGTTTTAAATGTAATCATAAAAGAGCAAGTTATTTTATTTTAATGTGGTTCCCCTGCTAACTCCAATATTCCTTTCCTTTCACCAACAGTGGTCCCATTTTTGTTGATGTGCTGTGACTGCGGAGGTGCCCCTGGCGGGGGAGGTGGCTTTGAACCTGTCCCTGAATGTTCAGAAGGAGCAATTCACTCATGGGGAGTAGAAGGCCCGCAGCTGCCTCCCACAGTAAGTGCTAACATAAGAAATGGTCTTTGGTAGTCCCCGAAATTCAGCTTTATGCGCATGAACCAGATGCTGGTGACCTCTCACAGTCTATGCTATTTGTTGTTCTGGGATAGCCCATGAGGAAAATGAAGAGAAGTCAAAGGTACATCCAAATTACATGGAATTCATGAGGAAAAGCTTTCGCAAATGAAGTGCAAGTTTTAAATGGATTTCAGAAGTTTTGTGTAAATAGTATTCTTTTAGAATCTGAGTCTATTTTGAGAAGAAACCCAACATATAAGGATAGACAGAAAAGAGCCAGTACAAATGGGGACATGTTTCTTGTCTTTTAGGATTTGACCACTGTCTGTGTACCACCCATCCAACATGATAATGCAAATCTAATTGAATGCATTGACACCTCAGGTAAGAAGGTTTTGTTTTGTCTTTTTAATTTTAACAGCTCAAATGACTATGAAGGAATTCTGTTCTGTCCCTTCATACCTCACTATTTCTCAATTATCTTGTCTTTAACATTGTTTCTATCATTCATTTCTAAATGACTAATTTGCAGATCAAATGGTAAGGGAAAAATCTCCAGGAATTACTGTTCTTACATGCTGAATTTTTAAAATCTTCCTCAGTCATCAGAGGGTACTTAGGAGATGACTGTATCAGGACCTCTATAAATCGGAGAGAACCACAAGTCAATTCTGGTCCAGGTTTTCTGTCTAATAGAGCAAACATCAGAAAAACAAATACCATTGACCCTTCAACAGTACAGGTGTTAGGGATGCTGATTCCCATCAGTCAGAAATACAAGTATTAATTTTTTATTCCCCCAAAACTTAACTACTACTTAACTACCAAATGACTTATTGTTAACATAAATAGTCGGTTAACACACAGTTTGTATGTTATATATAATATAATATATATTATATAACATATATAATATATAATACTGTATATGTTATATATAATACTATACTATATATATATACTGTATAATGTATATATTATATATGATACACTGTATTCTTACAATAAATTAAGTTGGAGAAAAGAAATTGTTATTAAGAAAATCATAAGGAAGAGAAAAACATTTCTATTACTGAGCTGTACCCATACAAAAAAACTATCTGTGTACAAACCCACTCTAACTTTAGTTGCTATCATGACAAAGAAAAAAACTGCATCCATTCTCAGCATGAGCAGAAAGGTGACCTGAAAAGATTTGTCCTATTTCTTAAGCTGGAAGTAAGTGAATGAAACACTATCAGAATGTTCTGAATGTTTCCAAGTTCTCGGCTGAGGCCGTGTGCAGGGGGAAGTTTCTTCTTGCACACGGTTAACCAAGACTTTAATGACAGGGCTCTAGACCAGTTTGCAAGGAGAAACAAGGGAACAATTCGAATTTCACAGCAAGAGGATAGCTACCACACTGATAAAAAAAAAAAAAAAAATTCTTTTAAACTTTTCCTATCTTTGAAAACTGTTACACTGTTTTGCCTTTTCTCGGAGTAAACAAACTTAGTGATTCTCTTCTTTTTCTCTCAGTCTTCTTCAAACTTGTTATCAGTCCTATTTTGAACTCTCTAAAATAGGAGCGGCATAGGAATGTTTGTAGGACTGCGCCTTACTCAAACTACTAGACACCCTGGCCTCTAAACCTATTTCTCTTCCCAATGTTTCTATTTGTGTTAATGACATCAAGCTCCTCCCACTTCAAAAGCAGCAGCCCCGACTGACTCCTCTATCTCCCTATTCTCCCTATCTTGACGCTCAATCAGTTCTCAACACTTGTCAAGCCATCAAATCCATCAGAATTTACTTATGCAATTATCCCCTCACTACATCTACAAGCCTTTAAACAAATCTGGAACAAATCACAGTCAGAGGCACCAGAGTCATAAAAGGATGAAAAACATATTGTCCCTAAAAATCAAGATCTTTAAAATAGTAAAGCCATGCGACACTTATCCCACCGTCAATACTTTCCCTACCCATGGCTCTTCCACAGTCTGAGCCATCATTTTGTCTAACTTGCCTTGAATACGGCAACAGGCTTCTAGTCGCCCGTCACATCCAAGGGAAAACACAAGAGTCTCAGTGCAAACCTTTCCCCTCACCACAGCCATGGCTTCTCCTCTGAAAGCCAGTGGTTCTTGGGTCTTCCTCTGGATGCCCTGTGCTTCTAATGTGTTGGGAGTATTCTTATACTATTTAACTTTTAGAATTTGAGTATTTCCCCCCAAACTCCCAATTTGAAATCAAACTCACTAAAGCACAGGTTTTTATAACCTCTATGCAGCCCCCCTCTTCCAGCACAACACGTCATTAGCAACAAATAATTAACAACAAACAACAAATTAACAAACTGATTACTAATATTATTTTGAACTCAATACTATATTTATAGCCCTTTATGTATCACCTTTATTTTACCTCAATGAAGAAACCATGTATTATAAAAGTTATTTATTTTTGGTCTACAATACACTATAGAAAGTGTACTTAATTTTATCAACACTTTTAGGGGTTTACACAAATGAGTATGGTGGCAGAGAAATGCAAGATCTTGGAGGAGGTGAAAGAACAACAGGATTTGAACTAACAGAAGGAGTTAAAACTTCAGGAGTACCTGAGATATGTCAAGAATATTCTGGAACATTAAGAAGAAATTCTATGAGAGAATGCAGAGAAGGAGGTCTGAATATGAACTTCATGGAAAGCTACTTCTGTCAGGTAAGGTCTCGAGCGCCATGCCTTCCCCTCTATTCCGTGCCTCTGGCTCTACTCCAGGCTGCCACTATTTTTCAACAGGGCTTTGGCAGGTTCCCAGCCTCTACTCTATTCCCGACAATCATACTGCTGCTCGATAAGATTTCTATAATTCCGAACTGATCACTTTACTCCTTTACTTAAAAATAGCCAATGGCTATTTTTGTCCAACGTCTCTATTTGTCCAAGGCAATGAAGTCTAAACTTCTTAATATGACAATTAAGATTATTCATAAAATTATCCCTTCCCTCATCTCCAATTACTCACCACCAACCCCACAAACCAAGTGTCTTTGCTTCATTCACACCATGCCTTTGCCTATGCTGTGCCCCTTCCAGGATGCTTTTATCTATCATCTCTTTCATAAACTCCCATTCATCTTTAAAGATTCAATTCAAATATCACTGCCTCCCTGAAGCTTTTACTGGTAACCCTCACATCCAAAATAGAATTGATGTTTCTTTATCTGTATTTCTATAGTGCTCTGTGTATAGACTTTATAGAACCTATCATTGCTAAAATATGTTAATATGTCTACCCTGGTTTTTAGTGCCTTGTCCATATGTTCTCTACATCATGTTGCTAGTACCTAGCTCAGTTCCAGCACATAGTAAACATTTAGTAAATGTGGGTTCAAGAGCCATAGCACACTTTCAGAATATTCTAAGAGCCAGCAAGAATTAATTTTGCCATCCTCAGGTAGAGATAGAATTGTCTGTGGCTATACACCAGATGATACTTAAGCCTTCAGGGATTTCCTGTCTCTGAAACTGTCTCTGATAGATCTATGTCCTTCCACATCATGGTCCAAAATACCTTCTTTAACTCTTCTATTGCTTTAGAGGGTGGCTGATATCTTGAAATAAAACAGTGATAAAAAGCCTTTCAAATAGCAGTAGATAATAATAGGAAACCTGTTGCTGAAACCACAGGAATGCTTCCTATCCATGTCCCTACAAATGAATGTTATTTTCATGAAAGAGTGTAATTCTGCCTCAAAACTTTTGCACGTTATGACTCTTTTTATGTGCTTTCCTCACCTTGATGCTTATTTTAACCTCTAATCAAATGTCACTTTATGAGATGCTGCCCTTGGCCACTCTATCCCTTTCACCTTGCACTTACCACCTCCTGAAAAATATGTTTATGTATTGTCTGTCTCATCCTACTAAAAGGTGAGCCATATGAGAGAGACTTCATCTGCTTTAGTTCACTACTGCATTGCCAAGCTCCTAATAGAGTGTTTGGCAAATAGTAAGGACTCAAAAATATTTTTGAATGAGATGGCAAAATGACTTGGTTTGCTAATAAAGATATTTCCAATACTTAACCTGAAAGTTTACAATCCAATATTATGAATGACAAAAGTGAAACAAAAGTGCATGTGTTTGGGCACCAAGATGTCACAGTTGGTTTAGCATCCATCCAACTCTTGGTTTTAGCTCAGGTCATGATCTCAGGGTTGTGAGATGGATCCCCACATCAGGCTCCATGCCCAGCAGGGAATCTGCTTGAGATTCTCTCTCCCTCTGCCCCTCCTACTCATGCTCTCTCTCTGAAATAAATAACCCCCCACAAAAAAAGTGCACATGTCTGTGGGCTTTAACTTTGAATTGAAGGAGAACCTATTTTATTTATTTATTTATTATTTATCATTTATTTTTTAAAAGATTTTATTTATTTATTCATGAGAGAGAGAGAGGCAGAAGGAGAAGCAGGCTCCCCACTGAGCAGGGAGCCCAATGCAGGACTCGATCCCAGGACCCCGGGATCATGACCTGAGCTGAAGGCAGATGCTTAACCATCTGAGCCACCTAGACACACCTTTTTTTTTTTTTTAAAGGATATCCTATTTTTAAAAACTTTCAGTTCTGAATCCCAAAATGGCAGAGACCCAGGGTCAAATGTTCTGCTGTTTTCCTGAAAAAGCCACATTGAAATAAATCTTCACAGAACTTCCAAATTCACTCCATTGGAGGAAGGAAAGTGCAATCCCGAATGAACTCAAATCAACTATGAGCTACCTTTTTTATACAAACTAACAAAAAAAAAAGAAAAAGAAAAAGAAAAAGAAAAGAAAACCCCCACAATTTGGTGTACTTCCTGTATAGTACTTTTAAGTACATCTTAACTTGGTTACAAAATAATTTATGTGATTTTTTGCATGTGCTTTTGTATCCAAGGTGCACTGGGATGAGAGAAGTTCATTTAAATAAATTTTAAAAATCAAAATGTATTAACAGGATCACAGTTAAAATAATTTCTAACCAAATTCTTTCAGGAAATCATATAATGATTTTTAATGCATCTCTAGGAGAGGTTAAAATTTTGCCTTCTAGATTCTTCTTTTGTAATGCCCCAGAAGAAAAAAGAATGATAAAGACTTCCATTATTGTTAAATATGTATCCATAATCTCATTTTCTCTTTCCTCTATTAATCCAGAAAGCCTATGCTTATGCAGATGAAGACGAAGGACGCCCATCCAATGACTGTTTGCTCATATATGACATTGAAGGTGTAGGTTCACCTGCTGGCTCTGTGGGTTGTTGTAGCTTCATTGGAGAAGACTTGGATGACAGCTTTTTGGACACATTGGGGCCTAAATTTAAGAAGTTGGCAGATATCAGCCTGGGAAAAGAAGTTGAACCATATCCAGACCCTGATCCCTCTTGGCCACTGGAGAGCACCGAACCTATCTGTCCTCAGCAGGGAACAGAGCCTATCACTGGTGGACACCCACCCATTTCCCCACATTTCGGCACCACCACAGTCATTTCTGAGAGTACCTACCCCTCAGGACCTGGTGTACAGCATCCTATGCCTATTCCTGATCCTCTGGGCTATGGTAATGTCACTGTGACCGAGTCCTACACCACCTCTGGCACTCTGAAGCCCTCTGTCCATGTTCATGATAATCGACATGCATCAAACGTAGTGGTGACCGAGAGGGTGGTCGGCCCAATCTCTGGCACTGATTTGCATGGAATGTTAGAGATGCCTGACTTGACAGATGGGTCAAATATTATAGTGACAGAAAGGGTAATAGCACCAAGTTCAAGTCTACCCACCTCTTTGACCATGCCTGATCCTAGAGAGTCATCAAATGTGGTAGTGACAGAAAGAGTAATCCGACCAGCTTCTGGCATGATGGGCAATCTAAGTATACACCCTGAGTTATCAAATGCCCAAAATGTGATTGTGACAGAGAGGGTTGTTTCTGGCTCTGGCATAAGTGGAATTAGTGGCCCAGCTGGGATGAGTGGAGGCAGTGGCCTGGTTGGCAGTGTAGCTGGAGGGAGTGGTGGTGGCATTGGGCTGAGCAACCTGGGAGGAGGTGTGGGCCTGAGTAGCAGCATGGGGGGCACAGCCACCATTGGCCACATGAGGAGCTCCTCTGATCATCACTTTAGCCAGACCCTTGGATCTACCTCCCCTAGTACAGCCCGAAGTCGAATCACAAAGTACAGTACAGTACAATATACGAAGTAGCCAGGATCCCAGCACACTTGTTCTCAGTAGTGGTGATTTAGATTCAACTCCCACCACCAAAAACTTAACATCATGATTATGACGCACAACTAGGTGCTAAGTAACTGTGGAGCAAGGTGAGAACCACAATGAGAAAAATAGATGGAAACAGTGCTGTTGGGCAAGAGCTCTCCTTAGCATTTGTAAACTTTTTTCTTATGTTAATACTAATGGAATCATGATAGTGAATTAAAACTTGAGACAGGGACTTTGTGCCGGTATGGCAATAGGATCTTCTGTGTGGCTGGTCTTGTATCCCCAGCACATGGAATAAATTAAACTCAGTCATGCAAAAGAACTGGCCTTAAGATGGTTATTGGCACAATTCTCCTTGCTCTAGTTTGACTTGCCATGTAGCTCAGGCAATATTCAAAAAGGATTAAACATGTAATATGAGCTCATGTATGCAGGAAGAATTTGAAATATGTGCCAAGAACCTGGTCAATTTCACAGATAATAGAAATAAAAATCCAACTATATACTCAGACCACAATTAACCATTAAAGAAAACAATTCTGGCTACACAACCCAGTTCACAAGCCATCAAGCACTCCTACCCTAATCATTCCACTAGAGAAAATAAACCTTAAATTAGGAAATGTTTCCTGGGAGGAAATTTCCATAAGAGAATGGCAATAGGGTGACATTCATTTGGGGGAAATGGACAATGTCTGAACCCAAATCCTGAGAAGGGGGCTTCAGCTAAAATTCTCACGGAGTCAAGGAGTTTTCTGATTCTAGTTTGTGTTTAGTAGTAGATGCAGTATTTATGAATATTGCATACTGGCGAGGTTGCAAGATATCACACTCATTTTTCTCCTTATCACTGTGGCTCTGACCCAATAGTGTAAACTTGCCAAGTGTACTTCTCTGACTGAAGCGAGTAACACCTAACTTGGTTGTCATCCCGAATGGTAAATTACCTTCCAAAGAAGCAGATGAAAACCACATTGTATTTTCAGATGTGTGTTTAGTAAGTGTTATTCATCTATATCCAGCTCTTTATTGTACATCTCTTAAGTTAAAATAATTTACTTAAGCTGAGCTGTGAAAAAAGCCTGCAGTATGGCTAAGCTTTGGGGGAATTTTTTTTTAAGGGGATCTAAAAAAAGTTTTTAGAACATGTAAAATGTTTAATGGGAAAAGTTAGAATTATTCAGTACAGTACATACTATTAGTTTTAATTGAGTTTAGTACTTTTTTAAACAACTCTCTGCTGCTATTTTAAATTAAAAGGGTCAACTAAAAGCTTTTAACAGAGTTGATGGTATTGTGTTAACAACAGTTGAAATTGTACTAGACAACCCTACATCCTTACTCTATCTCACTCCCTAACTAAATTTTCTCACTAGAATAAATCTTCCATTCCTGATTTGATTTGTTAATAAGCTCTTGGCTTATGTAATGCTCCAATTTATAGACAGTTCCCAAATTATATAGTATGATATATTTTTCTAGCTTCAAAATTTAACAATGTATTATTTATGATACATCATTTCTATGTGTTTGCTGTATAGTATTACCTAGTTTTTAAAATCTCTGAACAGAATCAAAGCATTCTTAGACAACTGGTAAGTTTATGATAGCAAAGTAGAGGAATTTTTTTCTCTTTTCTAAATTCAGTGTTAATATGAGCTCACGAAAGTGAAACTGGATATGACAAAATCTTTCAAGGATTATTCTCCGCCAATTACTCAAGTTTCCCAGGGTGTTACAAGATCAAAGAATAGTCATTCAACTTCCAACACTTATCAAAGAGGGCTAGGGAGTGAACTAATTTATTAGATCTATTTTGCTTTATATTATAGCAGACAGTGTCAATATTTTCAAAGCCACATATACATCTTATTTTATGTCTGTAGAGCATGTGAAATTTTGACAGTCTGTAGCATGCCAAAATGCAGAGGTATAAATAAAGTCATTCACAGGGACTCTTTCTTTTATTTCTTTCTCTCCCATTGGGGAGGGGGATCCCATTAATGATGGACAATCTTTCCAGAAATAAAATCAAAAGGTATTTATTGAAATATACTTGAGTATGCTGGGCTCAGGAGTTTGAAGGAATAAAAATAATTATTGGTTAATTAATTAATGGAATGGTATCTGACCACAAGTAGCTTGTGTGTCACTTTGATTTATCATCAGAAGTGTTCTTTAAAGACTCCTGATATCTTCCAAAAAAGTTTTTTTAGGTTGTCTAAAAAATGCCAGATTTACTATCTTCAATAACTGTTCTTACTAAGATCCATTAGTAAAAAACCATGAAATATATAAAAAGTGACAGTATTAGTTGTCAATCCTTCTAGGAAGATACTTTCAAATAAATTTTTTCTCAGGATTACACACTGATGTTCTAACTCTTTATTCTTAAATGTTAAAATGATCTTTTTAAAGATATAATTCTAACAATCATTTAAAGGCACGTCATTTTTTTCAATAAACAACCTTTGGGCAGAAATAAATTCTTCTCTGTAGATCCTTTACTCCAATTCATAGACCTTAGGTCATTCTAAGACCTATTTCTAAGATAGGGAAATTATTTTATAATCAAATAATTATAATTCAAATTTATATTGTAAGCTGTATCTCAGATCAACATGCTTTTAACAAAAGGGAGAAGGAAGAAATAGTAATTTAAATGTTAAATGTATATAGTTTAAAAAGAAAGTGTTTGATGTTCATAAAACATCTGACTTTCTAAAGAGGTGGCCCATAGGGTCAATAAAACTCCTCTTTTGAATTTATGATACCATCTTCAGCTAATTTTGACATTGAATTCCAGATATATCTGCTACATTTTATTAGCCTTTATGTATATTGCCTGATATAACTGTATGTACACCAAAAATTGACAAAAAATTATCTACCTAGGGAGATACAAAGGCCTTCACCTGGACATCTCTTTTACATTGGCGTATGGTTTTGAGCCTTGTAATCTCCATTCAATGTAATTTCCTGACATAATTTTAATTATATAGCTTCAAAAATTACATATTCACTCTAACTGGATGTTTTTAGTTAAATACACAATTCATTTCTGAATTTATACCAACATCTGAAGGTCAGCCAGGGTGTAACATATATGATACCCGTTGGCTGGAGCAGGAACTAAAAGGTTTTATAATCATTGGCTAAAATGGCCAATTTAAGAAAGACATTTGAAACCCCAAACAAAATTCTAAAAGTATTTGCCACATTTTCCCATGCCTATTTAATAAATTCCAACCTTTTGTAGGATTTCCAGAATTTTTAAGAATTTCTTCCCTTTGCACTACAATACACCAGTCCACGTAGATTGCTAGTCTCCATGAAATAGAATCTGCCGCCCAGATCTAGATTGTTCAATTTCTGCTAGGACAACAGTATGAATGGATCAAACTATTAACCATCAAAAAATTTTAAAACAAGGAATAACCTATTGTTTAACTGTCTGTATTCCTTCCATTTAGTTGTATCTGAATTTCTGAGCACTTTATCATCAAACAGTATCTAGTCTAACTTATTTTTTCTTTTGCTATTTTACAAGTATTTTTAAACTCTAATATTCGTCGTTGGTGATGTTTAAAACAAGGTGCTTTCTTTCAGGTTTCAATATAAAAGTTCTTGGCTTATTTGGGTGCTAGTTCCTTGCTTGGTCCTCCGTTGGCTATTTTAAGTTGGTTTGTAATATCCAAAGGCTTATGTTGACAGCAATAAAATGATTGGTATGCTTCTATTATCTTTTCTGAATGGTAAAGGTGGGGAGGTTTAGACTGTAAGGAATAATTAGAGGTCATCCGATCTAATAATTATTTTCAATCCATATGAGAGAAGAAATATTTACTTTATTTTCACATTGTTAAAATTTATTTTCATTTTCCATTTTCTAGCTTTTTTTTTCTTCATTTTTTTTTTTTTTTTCAGTTTACTGAGGCGCCTCCTCTCCAGAGGGCTTCCCAGCAGTGTCCGAGCACAGGCTTGAGCAACCTGGCACAAATACATAAATGACAAATAGCTGGGATTTTAAACATCCATCGTTGGATACTTTTAGCATCTTTATGCCTTCACCTTTCTCTCTTTCATATTCTAATGTTTATTTTTCTTTACACTAGGGTTATATTTCTTTTAAAATGGATTTTCTTATTTGCCTTTCACATCGCGCCCTTTCATCTTTACTGGGCCTACATCTCCTCTCTGCTCTCCACTGTCACTTTCAGAACATGATCGCCTTCATCTTACACAAAACCTCACCCTTTTCAGACTCGTCTGAACCCTTTGTCTCCCTCTTCTGCGTGGGTCTTTCCCTGGCCTCCCAACAAGGTTCTCACTTTTACTGAAGACTCATAGTCCGGCTCACAGTCCACTGTGACCTCTCCAACTCCAGAGACATTCACAGGAACTCAAGGGACCCCCACAGAGAAGGCAACTGACACCTGGAATTCTCGATTCTCAGACTTCCATTCTCCCCATCCCAACCCAGCAGGGCAGTCTTCTGGATGCCTGTTTCAGTCTTCCCAGCCTCTGACCACGTCCTCCTTCTCCTTCCAGCTCACTAGCTCGGGTATTCTGATTGCACAGCTCCTCCGCTTCATCGAAGCTTCCTTGTTTTGACTCCTCCCACTTTCCACTATCTACCACCCCGCTCTCCTCCTTGTCTAATCAAGCTTCATGAGTTCAAACACACTGCCTCTTGGGGAATGCTGTCAAACTCCTTGCCCTCCTCCACCCCTTCATACCCCAAATCTTTCACCTACCGCCTCTGTCCTCACACAAACAGCTAAACAAGTGATTCAATGGAATTGACCTTTTTATTTTCCATTTTGAATACTCAGTCTCAAATCTTAGATTTTTTTTTAAAGATTTTATTTATTTATTTGAGAGACAGAGAAAGTGAGAGAGAGCATGAGAGGAGAGAAGGTTAGAGGAAGAAGCAGACTCCCCGTGGAGCTGGGAGCCCGATGTGGGACTCGATCCCGGAACTTAAGGATCATGACCTGAGCTGAAGGGGGTTGCTCAACCAACTGAGCCACCCAGGCGCCCAAATCTTAGATTAATATAAAGTGCTTCCTCATAATTCGACCTACTTCTCCAGTAGACCTCTCTCATCTCATTATAGGAGGTCACTATTCCATGCCTTGTCTGTCCTCAAAACTCCCACACCTGTTCTTTCCTCCTCATTCTTAATTGATGACCTAATTTTATTGTTCATGAGACTTACACATCTACCTGTACTTGCACTCTCTCCCTCTATCTTATTACAATGGAGTTCATATCCTATTTATATAAAAAGACAATCCCCCATTTGGGGGAAAATATTGGAACTGTAGTGCATGCACGGCAGAGTCAAACCATCCCAGAAATGAGGGAGACTGTGTATTTATTTATTTATTTTAAAGATTTTACTTATTTATTTGACACAGAGAGAGAGATCACAAGTAGGCAGAGAGGCAGGCAGAGAGAGAGGGGGAAGCAAGCTCCCTGCTGAGCAGAGAGCCCTATGCGGGGCTCAATCCCAGGACCCTGAGATCATGACCTGAGCCGAAGGCAGAGGCTTTAACCCACTGAGCCACCCAGGTGCCCCGGAGACCATGTATTTAGATAATAGCTACCATCAGTTTATAGTTGAGGATGACCTATGCCTGCTGCATAGGTGGGCCAAGTGGCTACAGCATCGGCGAAGTGAAGAAACACAATAGCTGGCAGTCAGAAATTGGGTGTGGGTACTGAAACATAGGGGCAAAATATAGGGAGAGGGCACCAGTGAGGTCTGTTACAACCACAGGCATACTCAGCAGCACTCTGGTGAAATATGCTACTAGCAACAAACAAAATGTTCTGGTTTCATAGGCCTTTCCTAAACATTCCACTGTAAATAAGAATGGATCATAAGTTAATATATTGATAAACTAGATAACAAAACCTGGTGGTGTAAAATAGGAAAGTTTTCAAGTCTCCCTTGTCATTAATTTGTACCTTTTTGATACTATATGATTCACATTAATTAGATGCCTGTCCCTGTAAAGTGTTTAGACATATAATCATTTCTCCTGTAAGAGATGACTTAGCTTTACTGTTACAAACTTAGGAGTGACCTTGATAGATAATTGCTTTGGATGTCTATTTACTGCAAGAAAGAAGGGTCGTGAGTCCATTAAAGTCATCATTTTTTGTATACACAGCCCAACATTTTAAAAGCTTATTTCCAATAACATCATGTTAATTCACTCAGTTTCTAAGACAAGTTCTTGCACCTGGCTTATTTAAAAAGGTACAACAAAAATTGTATTGTCATTCCTTGGATATGGAAGTAATTCAAAAAACAAATTTGGAATTAAGGTGTGATACACAGAGGTCAGCACAGCAACAAACAAAAAGTTAACAATTTTGTTGAATACATATGTAAATGCAATCTAATCACTACTCAACTTTTCTAAAATCCATCCTTGCAATGACAGTCTATATGAGAACTAAGCCCTCAGATCACACTGTATTTGTCAAATTCCACCATTCCCAATAGGATTTCTCCTCAAAATGTATTTTGACCAATTCTCTTAAATACGCTTTGGGGAAAGGTTAGATATATAAACTTTCAGATCTTACTGGGATGTAGCTGGAATTAGAGGGTAAACTAAAAAATAGTTTATTTTCAAATATAACTAAACATTTTTTAGTGGACAATATTTGGAAAATAGAGTCCAAAAAAAACTTGGGATGCAAATGTGGCTTTCTTCATATGACAAAGGTCATGGGGACAGTTGCAAGTGTTCCCCGAACTCTATGTGGTTAACAAATCATCATGAAGAAAATCAATAATTATTTCTTGGATAGATAAATAAATGCGATCGATTCACGACTCAATTTTTCTAAAATATATCACCTGATAAATTAAATCAAATCTTTGTAGAAATTCAGGCCTTTCCATATGCTGTTCTCTGGGAGAATAAATAAAGGTATTTTCTCTCCTGGTAAAAGAATATCTTACTAGATACTCCTGCAGCTTAAATGAAAGGCATGTCAAAATAACTATTCGTCTTTGCTTTCCATTCATGACCAATAAACAATTTTTGAGCCAGTTCCTTGATTGTTAGGGTAAGGGAAGGGCATTTAGAGAGAGAATATAAACTTTATAGTTATCTCGCAATGGAAAAATCTCCCCATGGCAAATTAACAAATTACTATTTTACTTCATAAATTGTCTCTATAAGCACGATTATTGAACACCAATTACCAGAAAAATAATCTACTTTCAATATAGAGATGAAAATAATCTGAGGCTAGAAAGCTTGAATGTAAAGCTTATCAACCACCCAGGCACCCCTAATGAACCAAATTTTTAAAAAGATATATAATGTATTTTGGGGTGCTTGGGTGGCTCAGCCAGTTCAGTGGCTGCCTTCTGCTCAGGTCATGATCCCAGGATTCTGGGATTGAGCCTCACATCAGGCTCCCTGCCCAGTGGGGAATCTGGTTCTCCCTCTGCCTCTGCTTGTGCCCCTGCTTGTGCTCTTTTACATGCTCTCTCTCTGTCTCTTTCTCTCTCTCTCTCTTTCAAATAAATAAATAAAATCTAAAAAATAAAAAATAAATAAAAATAAACTTTCTAAAAAAACATATATAATGTATTTTAAAAATCATTAAAACCAAATGAAATTAAAAACCAATCAAATAGAATAAAATTTCAAACACAGGTACAAAACTGTCAGATATTAATGTGCTATAAAATAGAAGAGCAAGCAATAAGGAAGGCCATATTTATTGACTGTCACCAAAAATTAAATATTAGTAAATAGAAAAAATAGCACATCTATACCTAATGCCATAGGCTTTAATAAATGGTAAGTCTGTTAGAGACATATACACTCTAGAAATGATGAAGAAAGAATACTAGTCAAAGAGAATGTACTATGTGCTAGTTTCTCTATATAAATGTATCTGATATAACTCCCAAAATCTGACCAGGAAGAAAATAGATGAGGTAATTGCAATTTACTGAGGTGAATTAACTCACCCAGAGAAACAAACCAAGTTAATGAAATTTTTGGAATTTGAACCAGATCCGCATCTTTATCCATTTCAATCTGCTACAGTAGCATCACACATTTACCTTAACTATAAATAGATAATTCTATGAGCAAAGCTATAATTACAGATAAACTACATAAATAAAATAAATTACATAAATAAAATTAAATTCTACACAAAAGCTAACAAATGTGATAATAAAACATTTTTTTCAAGATTTAGTGATATAAACAAGCCATAGAATTCTCAGAAAACATTCTTCTAGGAACCAGTTCCATATCACTGGTCCATAGAGAAGTTGAAGCTGAAAGGCAAATTCCTTAAAGATGTCACCTTTATTTTCTGTAACTAAGCTTCCTCCCCATAGAGATCTTTGAGTATGAGGCAGGATGGAGAGGCACAAAGAGGTCCTATATACTGGACCATACGATTTTTGGGTCCAAGAGGTCCAAGAAATCTGTTTCAAAAACCATCATTTAACTTTTGACCTGCCTACTCCTGAATTTCTTTCTAGACAGCCTAAGTCCACTCCCACTTCAGAGTTTGCTAGATGCAAAACTAACAGCATAAAGGGTAAACTATATACACAGTACAACTTTGCCCAAGAGGGGTCACAGCCAAAGCCACTGAAGAAACCAGGATGACACTTAAGTAATTATTATAGCAGAAGAGCGGCCACTGTCATCATGACCAGGAATCGGAGGCAGATGAAGATGACATTTTTGTGGGATAAGGATGCAGCAAGTATGTAATAAGTATGTAAGGGCACACTTTAATTAATACAGAGTGAGAAGCCACACTATTCTTTCTGCACTGACTGAGAAGGCATCCCACACGGAGGACATGACGTCACAGAGAGAGTCAATAAGGCCCCTCTGTCAGGGTGTAAGTATGATTTTAGGGTGTAAACTGACATCATCCTTATGGTATTAACATAACTCTTTAGGAAACTGACATTTAATCTCTGTGATTTCCAACACCTCCCAAATAACCTGGTTTGTAGGCACCACAGTTGCCATACATAAATTTGGCTTTAACAAGGAGACAGGTTGTTTATCTTCAGTGCCATTAACTCAAGGTGGACAGACAGAGATGTATTCATAGCGCTGCTCTAGGTCAAAACCAAGACAAGCTTTGTTTACATTTTGTTCATCCCCTCAGGCCCATGCTAATGAAAACCCTTTTGCTTGAGTCAACTCTAAAACCTACTTGCCTACTGCATTTGACAAACATAGTTTAGGACCATAAATATTTTTTAAATTTCCTTTCTTCTAGGGCCTGCTAGCAAGAAATAAAGCTGCTCTTGGATACTTAAATAATATCCGCCGTAACCCTACCTTGATTACTTGATGGCAAATGCTGCCTTAACATTATGTTCACAATATTTGGCCTAAATAGATTACATTTCTTTTTTTCAAAAAAAAATTTGTATTAGCATGCATTTAATTACCTGTCTTTGACCCTGTTACTTTTTAAAAAAATATAAGTGTTAAAATACTCTTTTAAAATGGTCAGAAGACATGAACAGACACTTCTCCAAAGAAAACATACAAATGGCTGACAGACACATAAAAAAACGTTCATCATCTTTAGCCATCAGGGAGATTCAAATCTCCCTGAGTCAGAATGGCCAAAATCAACAAGACAGTAAACAACAAATGCTGGAGAGGATGTGGAGAGAGGGGAACCCTCTTTCACTTTTGGTGGGAATGCAAGTTGGTGCAGCCACTTTGGAAAACAGTGTGGAGATTCCTTAAGAAATTAAAAATAGAGTTACCCTATGACTCTGCAATTGCACTACTGGGTATTTACCCCAAAGAAGAAGATGCAGTACAAAGAAGGGCCACATGTACCCCAATGTTCATAGCAGCAATGGCCACAATCGCCAAACTGTGGAAAGAACCAAGATGCCCTTCAACAGATGAATGGATAAAGAAGATATGGTACATCTATACAATGGAATATTATGCCTCCATCAGAAAAGAGGAATACCCAACTTTTGTATCAACATGGATGGGACTGGAAGAGATTATGCGGAATGAAATAAGTCAAGCAGAGACAGTCAATTATCTTACAGTCTCACGTGTGGAGCATAAGGGAAAACATGGAGGGCATTGTGAGAAGGAAAGGAGGGGTGAATGGGGGAAATCGGAGGCGGCAATGAACCATGAGAGACTGTAGACTCTGAGCAACAAATTGAGGGTCTTGGAGGGGTGAGGGTGGGGGTTGAGTGACCTGGTGGTGGGTTTTGAGGAGGGCACGTATTGCATGGAGCACTGGGTATTGTGCATGAACAATCAATCTTGTAACACTGAAAAAAAAAAAAAAACATATTTGGGGAAAAAAATACTCTTTTAGATGGACATGATATATGGAATGAGAATGTCCCTGTATTTTAAAATGTCCCAGTACAAGACAACATTACAGTAGCATAGAACAATACTTAAATATCAAGAGCATCCCTGAAATTCTATGTATACTTTCTTTTTTTTTTAAGATTTTATTTATTTGACAGAGAGAGAGAGAGAGAGAGAAAGATTACAAGTAGGATGAAAGGCAGGCAGAGAGGGAAGCAGGCTCCCTGCTGAGCAGAGAGCCTGATGCGGGACTCAATCCCAGGACCCTGAGATCACGACCTGAGCTGAAGGCAGAGGCTTAACCCACTGAGCTACCCAGGCACCCCCTATGTATACTTTCATACAAGCGAATGAGATGCTACTGGTTTGATATCAAAGATTAATAATAGGACAAACTTACTTTTAGAATTTGCTTGCAGTGCCAGCTATTAACTCTAAGCTATGTAAAGAGTTTTTATAAAAGATAATAGCATTTAGCCATCAACTCTTTTCTATTTGCTTTCACATATCCTTCCAACACTCAATAGTGGTTTGGTATTTATATAAATTGACTGTAATCAGGAGGTAGAATTCTTGCCCTACTTTGGCACTAATAAACTGTACAGCCTCTCAGGGTTATACCTATAACGTGGATCAGAAAGAAAGAAGAGAGGAGAGATTGCATTAGATCATCTCTAGGGTATTTTTAAGTATTAATATTTTCATGCTCTGTTTTTATGATGTCTGGTACCCCACAAGAGAAACAAAAGTAACTGCTCTTTATCTACCTGAGCTCAGAATCATGACCTAAGTTTGGTCCAGAAAAGGATTTTGGTTAGTAACTAGCCACTAACTGAAATCCTTTCAGGATTCTACTTTGAGATCACTTCTACAACTGTCCCAAGGAATAAATACAAATGAGGTGATGGGGCATCAAGTGTCCACTTCTCAGTTATTGCAAAGTCTTTTAAATCTGTGTCCAATCATAATTACCAGATTCAAATTCTGAATCACTGAATACAGGTGTTACAAATGGGGAAATATGGAGGATTCACCTAAAAGATCTAGTACCTATTTCTTTTTTATTTTTTTTAAGATTTTATTTATTTATTTGACAGAGAGAAAGAGATCACAAGTAGGCAGAGAGGCAGGCAGAGGGAGAGGGGGAAGCAGGCTCCCTGCTGAGCAGAGAGCCTGATGCGGGGCTCCATCCCAGGACCCTGAGATCATGACCTGAGCCAAAGAAAGAGGCTTAACCCACTGAGCCACCCAAGCGCCCCTCTAGTACCTATTTCTATTGTTTGTTGTTTCTTTTCTTCTCTTTTTTTGAAACCCACCCTATGAATAAATAGTAATTCAAGTAAGTAGAAAATTTTATATCTCAGGAGAAATCAACTAATCACGATACAAACAAAGGGTGGAAACCCTTAAAATAACTTCATCAAACATATCCAGAGAAAAGTATAATTTTTCTCCTTGTCAAAAACAATAACACATAGAGATCTAGATCTGTTTCATTAATTCTCTTAAGCAAATTAAATTATTCTAATTCAATATTAACTGAAATAAAACAAAAATGAATTTCTTTAGCTGGCTACCCAATATCAACTTACCCTACGATGCATATTAATGTGATGCACTATTATATGTTGACTCGGAACCTATCTGGAAGTAGTGGTGGAAATAAAACTATCATAACAGCCACTGACTTCTCCTTGAACTTTTAGTTCCTTCTTAAGCTCTGACTGACCCATTTTTTATAACCATAGATCTGCTAAAGAATCCTTACTGGCTTCTCCCATTCTCCACTGTTCTGCAGTTAGTCCCATTACAATAAAAAGGCCTCCCAGATTCATTTCTCCTTGATGGCCCAGAGCCTCATACTGAAAGCACTGGAGCTATGCATTCTCCTCTATGCCTTCGTATTTTCCTTTGGATACAGACACCAAAAGAAATTTTATGTACATGGGCCATAGTCAGCTGGGTGGCACATAGAAAGAAGATGTCAGCCATATCTTTTTTAATGTACGATTCCATTTATTTGAGACACTTTATATTTTCCTCTTATATTTCTATAATTTGAATCTGGAGCAGCACAGCACACTAAATTTCCACAAGACACAAACCATCTCCAAAGCTGTTTCTGGTACATTCCTAAGGATAAAAATGCACAGTTCACCAGGGCTATCCCTACTCACTGATATAGCCCAAATTCTCATCATCCTTCCTTCTTAATTCCAAAATACTTTGAATGCTTTGTGCAAAAATTAAAAAACAAAAAACAAAAACAAAAAAGCCAAAATACAGTTATAGTCAATGAAAAGGTCTTTGGTGGGCTGGATTGGAGAGAACCACTTCACACCATCCTGTCTCTTGGAAATCATTTCAAGCAACAGTGCCCTTTATATTTCTCACATATAAAGAAACATAGGGAAAATGCCACTGTGTCCCCAAAGCCCAAAACTCACTAGCACTATTGATAGAGGTTATATTTCAAGAGTAAAAATTAATTTAATGCTGTTCTTACCTTGCTATAAAAGAAAATTTTCCCAAGTTAGATACAATTGTCACATTTCAAACCTCTGAACAATTCATGAAAACAAAGGATGAAAGCTCAGTTATATGTAAAACAGTTATAAAAGAATTTTTTTAAAGCTTATTTACTCAGCCATAGCTTTCCATAACTCTTGGTTTAAGTACTTACCTAACACACAATGAAAAAATAAATTAATATCTAGAGGACCACCAGATGTACTTCAAAACTTGATACCATATGCATGCTTTATCAGGTCAATTTATATATTTTTGGATTAGGTAGATATCCTCAAATACTAGATTTCGCTCGGACAGATTTATCCAAATACCACCTTTTTGTAACAATTCACTTTTTCCATTTCTTAAATATAATTTCCTGCTTTCTTTTTTTTTTTAAATTTTTTAATTTATTTATTAGAGAGAGAGAGATCACAAGTAGGCAGAGAAGCAGGCGCAGAGAGAGAGGCAAGCAGGCTCCCTGCTGAGCAGAGAGCCCGATGCGGGGCTCATCCCAGGACCCTGAGATCATGACCTGAGCTGAAGGCAGAGGCTTTAACCCACTGAGCCCCCCAGGCACCCAATTTCCTGCTTTCTTATAAATATTTTCAACATGTAATTCATTTATCTTCATTTTAGGATACTATGCCAGCCCTCTATTGCTCTGTCCTATGCTCCCCAAAATGCCAAACTAAGATTTTCAAAGACTTTGTTCAAAGACAAAGTTATTTAGAATACTTTCCATTACCAGCAATGGAGCCCGTCTTGTTCCAGAATTGGAGCAGTGAGGTTGTGAAGACAAGATGCAGTTTCTAACCAACATGTATTAGCAGGATGAGAAGTAGATCAAATTCTCCAAGCAACAGGTATTAGCAGTTGGAGAACATTCAACTACATTTTCTTTTTATGTTTGTTTTTGATGCTTGCCAACTTGCAATTTCTTCATGGGGAAACTATACCTATTCTAAACCCACGCTAACTCTCTCTCTCACTAACAAAGAGAGAAATGAAAAAAGGGAAATGATTTTCAGGAACATCCAGCTGCTGTTCTGGTGTTTACTCCTTAGTCTCAGGTTCCCAATTTCAGCTTCTCCTTAATAAATATTTATGAGGGTTTCAAATGTGTTCCTTACCCATATTTTTTTTTTTTTACCAGTGGAAATGTCATGAAGAACAAGCCAACTCTGTCTTGTGGTTACCTTAAGACAGTTTAGTTAATTAATACCATATATAACAGGTTCAACTGTATATTGAGGAAAGAAGGTGCAAAAATGTGGGAACAAACATACTAGTGAAATCAGAGTCTCTATCCTAAACTTATTTTGTCAGAACATCTTTAAAGTTGAGGAATGCATTTTGACCATAGGACTTCTCAACGAGGGAAGCAGGAATCTCCTGAATTAAGAGATGAGAGTTTCATTATTCTCTTTCTCTCCCTACACTATCCTTTGGGCCTAATATCTTTTCAAAAGGTCCTCTGCTCAAAGTGTCAGTCCTTGAAGTTGGTTCTGTAGTGGACCTCTGTGTGTGTGTTGTCAGTATATATAATTTTGCTTTTACGATGTTGGCAGAAGAAGCAGCCTACTAATTTTATTCAGCATGATGATAGGCCCTAACATTTTAATTATTTTTCATGTTGTGAGTAATTTATTATTCATTGGGTATCTTCCCTGTAAATCTTGTCCTCACTCTATAAGATTTTTCTTTGGTGTCCAACAAAGGGTTTCATTGCAATAAGAATCAAGGTGTGTCTACGTTCTTACCCAGAGCTCAAACAATGCCAGACTTCCAGACCAGCCCAAGAGTTTGGGGTGGGGAAACAGAGTCATTATAGAACATCTTCATTCCTCTGCCCAGAGAGCACCAGAGTTATCACCCATGCCCTCCTAAAAGAACATCTTGAAGCAGATCTTGCTGCAGAGCCGAATTCAGAACCCAGAGGACTTGGACTAAAATCAAATCTCACTGGGGTTCGTGTGCAAGAGAGATTGAGAAGAATGGATTGGCTCCTTTTCAGAAACATTTGCCTTTTGATCATTTTAATGGTAAGTAGAATTTAAAGGCCTGGAAAGGAAATGCAGCCTTAAGGCCTATCTCCTCTGTCAGTTTTCAGACTTTCTACATGGGATTTATTCCTTTCTAAACATGTTCTTGTAAAGAGAGTTCTGCGAGTTCAGCCAGTGGTGGCTTGAAAGGACTCTTCATGCTTGAGGGACCAAATGCCATAGAAAAGCAGGGGGAGAATCTGGCTGAATTTGAATTCAATGGCATTACAGACATAATCTAATTCAGATTAAATACCAGAACAATTCTAAAATTTATAGTCAGAAACAAAATTAATTTTCTATTTTCTTTTATTTATACTTAAACCAAATTGCTGTCAAAATTGCCAGTGCATATGGATTCTACATGTGTAGGGAAGTAAAGTTGGTCAAGCCCATTTCTTTTAAACAGTTATTTCCCTGTGAGTTTGTTTCCAAGTGAAGGAATGTTAGCTATGTCAAAATTACATTGTGAATAACTATGAAATATTTTAGTCATATGAGAATTTTTTCCTATCAGAAATAGCTAAAAAAAAAAAATGAGGAAAACCAAGCCATCAGGACGAACCCTTTCTGGCATTATTAAAGCATTACCTCAGTCCAGGAAGGAACCATTTAGATGATATATTTCTTTAAAATAAACATGGCATTTTGGATGTTATACTACTTTCCTCCAACCCTTGGGTGCTCAAGGCATGAAGTGCTTTCCAGATAGGTATCCTGCATAGCAAGTATCCTAACCTTGATAAAGGTAAGGCAGCTTCTAATGCCAGGTCCCTATAGAACAAAGATCAGGTTGGTCAATTTGCCAATTTTCAATTAGAAAAATCTATTTTAAAAAATCAATTAGGAGGGCTTGGGTAGGTTAGTCAGTTAAGCATCAGACACTTGATTTTAGCTCAGGTCATCTCATTAGTGTGGGATCAAGCCCCTAGATGAGCTCTGCACTCAGCAAGGAGTCTGCTTGAGAGTCTCTCCCTTTCTCTTTGCCCCTCCCCCAACTCATGTGCACTCGCGCGCATTCTGTCTCTCTCTCATAAGTGAATAATCTTTGAAAAAAATCAATTAAACTAGGTTAGATTACATTAGACATAAATCTATTCATGGTCAAATGACAACAATTCCATCAACATAGTTAAGAAAAATTAAATGGAATTATAAGAGGAGGGGATCATTAGGAAGCAAATAAAAGCAAATATTCTGCTTTTGGCCTCACCTCAGTCTCCCAGGAATGTTCACATTGATGCTATGATATTAGCTTGGAAATGATTTCCACCATATTCTCAGGCAATTGGCATTATATGGGACTCATCTGTACATCAGTTCTAAAAGGCAGAGGACAACCAAGGCTAGGGAGATAAGGGAACACATGGCCATCCAGTTGGCCCAGTAGGTGCCATTCTTTTGGGCTTCACAGTTTCCACAAGCTTCAAAAGCAATGCAGGAGCCTAACACTGCCAAAGAGCACATAGCCCGAGCTTGGAAGGGAACAGTGGTAGAACATTCCATTCTCTGAGTTTGGGAGACAGATTATTAAATAAGATCATTTTTGAAAAATATTTGTAAACTGGAAAACTCCAAAAAGAAGTCCAATGCCTTATTAAAATGATCATTATTTACTTATGTTACTAAAGGAAAAGGAAAGAGTGTGACTCAATTTTTAACAGAAATTAAGAATCATCCATATAGGGGCACTTGGGTGGCTCAGTCAGTTAAGTATCTGTCGTCAGCTCAAGTCATGATCCCAGGGTCCTGGGGTGGAGCCCCGAGTTGGGCTCCCAGCTCAGCGGGGAGTCTGCTCCTCACTCTCTCTCTCTGTCCCCTGCTTCCCCAGCTCGTGCTCACTCTCTCGCTTGCTCTCTCTTTCAAATATATAAAATCTTTTTTAAAAATTTATTTTAAAAGAAGAGAATCATCAGTATAGACCTCTTATTATACTTCTGTAGGTTATCTATCATTTTTGTAAGGAAAACTGATTGCATGCATCCAGATTTTAAAGGCTACTTCTGAGCACTAAATTCTGCCTCCTATTCTCTGCACAGGCATGTTTTATGACAATAATTGAAGAGTTAATTTTTCTTCTCCTTGATCTTGAAAGAGTATTATATTTCACATTCTCAGCATCTCTTTTTGGTAGTATTGATTTATTATTCTTACTAATTTTCATGTTTTGATGCTTAATTTCTCCCTACTTCCCACTGATACTACAGTATTTGTGTTTTACATTTCTTGGTAATTGTGATAGATTTTTAAGGTCTTTTCTAATATATTTCTAATAGATATTTTAACACATCAATTAATAACATTTGTAATTAGGAAGTAGAAGATTGGAATAAGTTAGAGAAAAATCAGTATAATATTATGGATGTTGTGGAAACGAGGCACACCTACTCACCTTTCATTTCTTGAACATGAACTCTGCCCTTTTCTCATTAACTAAATCAAAGACCATCTGGGCATCATTGCAGCTTACACTAATGAGGGTGTGGCAGCTTCTCAGAGATGGGTACTTTGTGTCATCTATATCTCAACCACAAGAGTACTTTAAACAAGATTTTGACTGACATGATCTATAAATGGTACCCAAAACTCTAAGCTAAACAGGGTGTTTCATTTTACCACGTGAGCCTTCAGGCATCTTCCTCCTAAGGACGTTCATCATGTTTTGCTTAAAATGGGTTGGGTGGTCAGGTATAGTCAAAACTGAACTAGGACTCGGAAGCCTCAAGTGTTAGTCACAGCTTCCCCTCAAAGGAGCTGGGTAACTTTGGTCAAAGCACCCAACCTTCCAGGGCCTCATTGTACCCCGTGTTAGGACACACGGTTATAGGATGTCATGAAGCTTCTGGCAATGCAGAAACTCTACGATTCTTTAATGACCTCCACTGAAGAGTCAAGGAGTAGAAGTTCATTACTGGCTCCCAAATATAATTTTCATAACTTTAGTCAAAGAACCTAAAGATTTAGGTCATGCTACGGATTGTATAAGTTTTATTAGGAAAGAATCACTTAAGACAGAACAGTTATTAGCTGTGAGAGACTTGTATTTTATCAAGTTGATACCATTAGAAAAAAAAAACAACAGCCACGTAGGTTTTATCAGATAAGAATGTGCATATATAGTAGTCATTTCTGCTACATATGAGATGTAAACATTTCAACTAAGTCTTATCCTTCCTGGAAAAAAAGAAGGTAGGTGGCTGAAGCATATAAATATTATCTCACTGTAAGTTGAAAACAGACATGAGAGTTTAAAAACGTATTTAGAACTAAGCCACCCACTTATCAATTTAGTTCTCACATAAAACAATGTGATTCTGCCATGTAGAACAGAAATTTGTGTTTTATTTTATTGTCAGACAAATTTCTAGGAGTATGAACTTAGAGGAACACCACCAACAATAACAAAAAGACATGTTATCTGATTATGTTTTTTACTTGTGCTAACCAGAATACCCTAGATAACACTAAATGACTGGTTTTAGTACTGCTTGTCACAGAAACATTCATGTCCCAACTGGGCCAATGCTGTACCCTTTCCGTGTTTCTTTTATATTGTTTGTTACTTTCCAATATCTTTCCTCACTTACCTGCTTTCCTCTTTCTTTCAACACATATCACCAAAGGTCACATGGAAACAAATCCCACCTCTATTATTTTTGTTTTGGTTGATATAAGCAGCTAAAGGATTACACTATATATTTTAATCCACAAAGGCGAATTTATATTTTTGCCTTCAGATTCCTACAGATTTCATGTTGGACTAGGAAAAAAATCCTATATCCCAAGAGACATCTAATATTATTACCATAACATGACCCATAATTTTACTACAGTTTTCTCAAGAGTATCTACCCATAGAGTTGTAGGATAAAAATTCTGCTCTAAAAATATTTCATGGCTCTTGAGATCCTATGATGTTTCCCCTTTCCAAGACATTTCTCTTTTTAAGAGAACTTCTCAGTCCTGAGTACGCAGTCTTCTGACTCCTTGTTAGTCCCTAGGATCCAGTCAGGAGTTCCTTACAAAGTAACAAAACTATTGTTTGAGCTGCTGGGACATTTCCTTCCCTTTCCCAAGTGGGAGCACTGTTGGAATATTTAATGCACAGGGAGCACCTCTGATGAGAGGGTTTGTGGTAGGAGTGACTGGAGTGAAACCTTCAGATATTACCTGCATGAGAAGTATTTGCCTTTCCTTTCCAAATGGAAAATTACACGGCTTACAAACTAAAATGCCATGACTCGATGTACCTTCAATTATAAACAAAAGTGGTATAATTAGGCTTGTACTTGGCATCTCTAACATACCTCTATGAGGATACCAATGGCTTTACTCAATTATTTTTACAAGTATTATTCAGGAGAGAACTGCTTATTAATAAGTTAGTCCTAGATGTGCAAGTGACTTCAAAAAGGTAAGTCACAAAAATGAAAAATAGACTTGTTCAGTAGCTACTACTTTAAATCACTTGGTATGTAAAAGAATAATGTGTAGTCTAATATTGCAGTAAGCACACATAATGACTTAGATTCCAGTATCTTGTATAAAATCATCATATTCTCTCTAGGAGAAAGTACTGACAAAGAAAAATAGGCCCAGAAAAACTTCAGCAATTTGCCAAAAGTTATATGGCTACAGAATATTTTCTATCCTTTTATTCTCCCTAGAATGGGTACATCATTACAGACTGGAACTCCCACACAAAGGACAGTATCTCTGTCCCATAATATTTTATCAATGAAAATTTTAAAATAATGAATGGGTTTCATTTCTAATTTATCTTTCTAAGCAAGTCACTTCACCATATTTCCCACCTATATGCTAATAGGCCACTATAATGTGGCTAGTGATCTTAAAGGTTTAAAACTGAGACAACTGGGCCCCTGGGTGGCGCAGTTGGTTGAGCGACTGCCTTCGGCTCAGGTCATGGTCCCGGAGTCCCGGGATCGAGTCCCACATCGGGCTCCCAGCTCCATGGGGAGTCCGCTTCTCACTCTGACCTTCTCCCTTCTCATGCTCTCTCTCACTCTCTCTCTTTCCTAATAAATAAATAAATAAAATCTTTAAAAAATAAATAAATAAATAAATAAATAAATAAAACTGAGACAACCATGGAGTTGGATCTTGGGGATTTGGTCTGCCAATGAATTTCCATTTTACTGTCTTACACTAACAAAGCATTTTAGTGAACAAAGTCATTTCACACACATAACAGAAGTCCTCAAGGATAAAGAGAAGTATCCTTGTTTCACAAATAAAGAACTTTTCAGGGCATAAGTGATTCATAAATGTATCATAAATGGTACAGTTCTAATTTGAACCCAATACTACATGTCCAAAACTTTATCCACTGTTCCAGCATTGACTCCTTCCCTTAACTGGGCTGATGCTGTAGCCTATCCATGCTTCTTTATCAGTGTCTATAATGTGCCAATATCTTTTTACACTTCTCCGCTTTCCTCCTTCTTTGAATGTGGGAGCCCCTTCTGGGCAGATACTCCATCTTAGTCTTCATCATATTCTTAGAGAAAGTAGCACAGGCACATAGGTTTACCTTCTGAGGAGGGCTCTTATACTGCCAGAAAAGTCCAATTCGTGATACTTCAGCTAATGCAATTTATGGAGAGTACATACCATAGGAAAAGGTATGATGGGAAGGAAAAAGGAAGGAAATCCTTCCAAAGGGAAGGGAAGGGAAGGGGAAAAAAAAAGAAAGGAAGATGGGAAACCCTGTCATCACACTAGGTCACACAGAGCATAGCACACCCAGGACACCAAACATCTCTTTGGGTTATTTCTGCTCCCTCAACTGCACGTGCCTCTAACTCCCTTTCTCGTGTACTCCACCATTATGGCAACTGGTTCAACCCTCTCCATTCTGTGTGATGTCTTTTAGCCAGGCTCTCAGGCCAAACAACACCTTAGCATGATGTGTGGCCTACATAGGCTCCAAAAAGGCAACTTTTATAGGCAAGGAATTTCTACAATTATCCAGGAACTCATAACTATTCTACACAGTTTAATTGAGGTTCATGCATTTAGGCTGCTATGTGCAATTTCGAAAGATGATGTCATATCATGTTTCTGCCAAAACACCTATTCACAAGTATTTCCTGGAAAGTGAGGTTCTCCTGATGAGGTTCATGATTTTGTAGGGCCTGAGAATAAAACCCACAGGTTGTTCAGTAACACCTGCCTATAAAGGGACAGGATTTTGAGAGTGTGGCTATTGGGACCGTCTTCAGTAAAGCCAGCTGAGCAGAAAACCGAAATACCAGAAGTGCACCACCCCCATCAGGCACAGTGTAAGTTCTCCTAGATAAGACCCCTAGGATCTAACATTGCAACGTCCCTGGACTGAAACACACACACAAAAAAGAAATAAATCAGGGACATTTATACTTCTACTCACAGATTCACAGGGCTACCAAGGATCCTTGATACTCTTCAATTGAGTTGGCTTCTGTAGAGAGGACAAGAGCAAATAAAGTGAATTCAAAACATTGCCTTTATCCCTTTAAACTGAGGACTAATCAGGTTAATGTGGCTAATTTCAAGTCTTTAAAAATGGATGACTAGTACTTTTATATGATAAGGTGTACTGCGAACACACCCTCTAAAGCACAGAAGGAAACTTTTCTTTCACTCTTCTTCCTCTTCATAAATATACTGAGCAGTTACTGTGCCTATCACTTTCACATTTTTTATTCTTTTTAGATCAGAACCTGAGTCAGAGAGAGGCTAGGAGATTTATCCAAGATCACACACCGGGTAAACAAAGTTAAGACTCAGACTCAATTCTTCTGCATCCAACGTGTCTAAACCACATTGCTTTTTATGAAGCTAAATAATAATTTAAGGCTGCATATCCACTTTGAGATATAAATTATTTGACTTAGACACAGACTTAAGAAACTTGATACCAGTTTAATTATTGCTATACCAATAATCTTCATTTGGGACACCAATATCCCTGACATATACAATCACTTCAGAGGGTACAGGTATACAGATAGTTTTTTTTTTTTCTCAAGAATAACATTTATTGAGCTCCTGCTGCGAAGTACACAGATAGTTTTAACTGAATCATTTACTAGATCTTCAGCTCCCATATATATATTCTTTCCTTAAGTCAATCTTATGAGCATGTATCTGAACTTGAGGAATCAAGCTAGTTCTCTCCCAAATCTCCCTTTAAAAAAAATCACACCTTTCACACATGGCAAATATTATTCTGTTGCACTGCAATGGATTATAAAAGTATCTGGGGCACTGAACCAAGGGATAATTCAAAGTATCTTATATCAGTATTGAGAAAGAATTGATTCTAAAACTCATTAAGTGTCCTCTTGGAATTCATATGATTTTCAATTACTTATTTTCAACAATATTAAAAGAGGACCCAATAGAATTGTCAGCATATAGGTCATTTTAAAAATCATTTTTAATGATAGATGAAATATTATGAAACATTTTCAAGAACGTAAAATACTATAAACATGTTTCTCTCAGTGGCAATGTTAGTGTTTAAAATTATCTGCAGGATCACTTATAAGAAAACGAAATCCAAAGATTTATTTTGGAAATATAAAGAAAGAGGATACAAGTAAAATGTTGTTCTCTTAAATTTTATAACTGTATTCTATTTCTTAAAATATTTTTAAACAATAAATGCCTCTGGCAGATTCATTATTAGCACTAAATTCCAAATAGTCACTCAGCAAAAATAGAAGACCTATTTTGTCCTACTTTTAGATTGGAACAAGACTTTCATTTACAACACACATCTCCATGTATACTTCCCATAACTGCACAACTTAAAGCACAATAAGTTTCTATAATCATTGATATTATATGTTCATCTAAAGTCTGTACGTGTAGTAGAACTAATTTTATGAAGACCAAGCAATTGGATAGGAGGCAGGGGAAGAACAGTACTAAGTTACAAATATTATTTTGTCTTCCTTTTTTTTTAATCCCTACTTTTTCTGAAAGATCTGCATCTCATCCAACTATTTACAAGTAAATACCGATTATAAACAAAGCCAGCTTCTAGATTTCAAACCAAGTTTATATATTTCATTTTTCTGAAACAGTTTTGTGATGAATATCAAGTCTGGTAAGACTTTAATCATTGCATAGAGCCATCACAAAGCCCTGTAGAAAGCAGTCCCCTCTAGCTATTTTATCACAATGCCAATGTATTTGCAAGGAGTGGAGTTGGATTCACTGAGACCAACTGGTATTCTAATATATCATCTATCCATTGGTACAAAATCATAATTTAGTCACACTGACACTAAAAGTCCTATGGTACAAATAGATGATATACAATTTTAATCATTCCTTCAGATGCTGCTAATCAAATATTTATTTTTCATGTGTGTTTATCATACTTGTAATTAGATTAATGCTTTACAGATAAGATAAAAAGTTGAAAAGAAAGCTTAGAAAATCTTCATTTAAGGTACATGGAAAGTCTAAGAAATCATTTAAATTTGGAGAGAGAAAATTTTTCACAAGGCAGAAGTGACTGAGTGGACATGGAAGGCAGCCCACTCATTCCAAGGCTGCTCCAAGTTCAATGCTTAATCAAGAGAAGGGATGGTGAGTGATCTCATGTGTATCATGAACCAAAAGAAAAAGATGATCAAAAGCCACTGTAAAACAATTTCTTTCAAAGAATTGTGTAGATTATTTCATACATCTATGTATCTGTGCATATTTTTCCTTTTATATATTCTACATTTTCTAATAATGCCATACTCAGTTTTCACAAGACTTAACATCTTTCTTGTTTTTATAATGACTGTCCATTTGTTTCTACAACAAATATGGCCTGCATGCCTAGACACTGGGCATTCTGATAGGGGAGAGAGTAAGAACATGATCCCCAAAGTCCCAACTTTCTTGGAACATGTATAGTAATGGACAGGAACAGATAATAGAGAAGTAAATGAAAAGCTTTTCAGCATAACATCAGACACTGAAAAATGCTAGGAAGACTCCTACAGAGGAAGATGTAACAATGCTGGATTTGACAACCATTAACAAAGTGGTGGTCAGGGATGCTGATTGAGCTTGAAGGTGGGGGAGTCAGGGATGTCTCACTGAGAAGGGGACTGAGCCAGTGCTTTGAAAATCAGAAATTTGAGCTTTCCTGGCAGTGACTCAGTAATCTGTGACAAGGGAGCATTTGGGTCCTGGAAGAACAGAGAAGGGACAGAGATAAGGGATAGAGTTGAGAGATGGGCAGAGCCAAATCAGATAGAGCCTCTTTGTTATGAAGACAGTCTAATTCCATTCTAAGGGCCCTGGGAAGATGCCTTGAGAGTTTTAAGCAAGGGAGTGACTTAATCCAATTTGTGCTTTAAAAAGACTGCCTTGGCTATTATATCATTTTTATTTGGCCCTTGCAAAAAATCCATGATGTAGTTTCGGGCGCTAAGATATTTCACCATATATATATAATATCAGATTTATATATATATATATATATATATATATATATATATATATATATATATATTTATATATATATATTTTTTAAAGACTTTATTCATTCATTTAACAGAGAGAGAACACAAGCAGGCAGAGAGGCAGGCAGAAGCAGAGACAGGAGCAGGCTCCCTGAGGAGCAAGGAGCCTGATGCGGGACTCGATCCCAAGACTCCGGGATCATGACCTGAGCCAAAGGCAGCTGCTCAACCAACTGAGCCACCCAGGCGTCCCTGGATTTAAATAAGGACTTTGTATTTGTTAACTTTTCAATCTTAAGAGAATTGGGGGTGACTAGTTAGGAAAGAACCTTAATGAGAAAAGATTTGGTACTCCTAAAGAACATATATAAAAGCTATACATTGTATGCCACAATAAATATGTTTGTAAAATAGTTTTCAATTGAGGTGCAATTCATTAGTCAAAAATAAGAAGCTTCAATGCAAGCAAGAAAGCTTTTCCAACCTTCCTTTAAAAGCCAACACAAATGCAGTGACATGATTATCTATGTAGAAAATCAAAAAGAATTGACAAAACAACTCCTGGAACTAATAAGCAATTACAAAAAGGTTGCAGGATACAAGATTAATATACAAAAGCCAAATGTTTTTCAGTATGCCAGCAATGAGCAAGTGGAATTTGAAATTTAAAACACAGTATCATTTAAATATCCCAAAATTAAAATTTTAGATATAAATCTAACGAAATATATACAAGGTGAACATGAGAAAACCTCCCAAATCCTGATGAAAGAAATGAAAGAATTAGAGGGATATTCCATGTGTGAGAAAGAGAGAAGAGAGTGTAGGAGAGGGAGAAAATTAGAGATTAGTGGGAAGCTAAAGATGAGGAACAAGAACTTCTTAACCGTAGGCTCATGTGCCAAGCTCACTAACCTTCTGGCTTCCGTCAGGGCAGTGTTTCCAGTTAAGTTAACCTCCCACTGGAGGACAGGGCCTGACAGTCTCATGCCAGAGTTTAGTCAGTTCTCTGTCATCCTAATATCCCAAAGACCTGAATGGAAGACATCTGGTAGAGTGTTACATAAGGCAACCTTTACAATGTATGATGTCCCTATGTATTCACTGTTGTGGAACTCTACCACAGTAATCATTGAGTACAAAAACCAAATTACCAAATGGCATATTATGACTCCTTTTTGGTTGGAAAAAATTACAACTTGTGTATGTATGTGTTTGGGGAAGAAGGAGGAAAAAAAGCCTGAAAAAATTTCTTCAGATATTAACAGTGATAATCTCCAAGTAGTATGATTTAGTGTGATTTTTACTTTTCCTTATGCTTTCAAAATAATCTAATTTTCTAACAACAACAAAAAAAATACCTAAGCCCAACGGGCATTATTTACTATGAAATAAAACATCCTTTGCGCTCAAATAAAACCATCTTATATTAAATATTGAACTTTTGGAAACCCCTGGGTGGCTCAGTAAGTTAAGTGTCTGCTTTCAGCTCAGGTCATGATCCCAGGGTCCTGGGATCAAATCCCATGTTGGGCTCCTTGCTCAGCAGGGAGCCTGCTTCTCCCTCTGCCTGCCATTCCCCCCATTTGTGCTCCCCCTCTTTCTCTGACCAATAAAAATGAAAAAAAGTCTTAAAAAATAAATACTATAGTTTTTCTCCAGGTCCAGATATTTTGCTAATGCCTAATAAAAGTAACATGTGAGGAAGAAAGTGAATTAAGAGGAAACACTATGCCCCACTGCCAGATTTCTAATCTGTATTTTTTCCCCTTTCTGGACTCAGGTGCCATTCCAAATCCCCACCAGACCCCCACTCCCTCTTACACCCCCCTCACACCTGCAGATCTGCTCTGCATCCTCTCCGCCTTTCCCAGTCTCTCTCTAGTCTCATCCTGATTTCACTCTGCTCCCTGACTCACTGGAGTTCACGGTAGTACCTTATCACCTCCCTGAATCTCCAGTCTGCCTTAGTAACAATCCCCAACTAAAGGACAGCCCTTGTCTCTACTTGCTTTCAGGCTGCCAAGTTCTATTAGAAAAGGCACAAAACAGATGAGTTCTTGCTTCCTCATCTCAACTAGCCTTCAGACTCTTCAACAACTATGGACTAATAGTTTCCTCTGTTTCTAACTTTCTGTGCTCAAGTGTTCCCTAACTCAAGAATGCTAGGTGTATCCACTGCTCCTGATTTAAAGCATTAGTTGGCTTCCCATCACTTTCTCTCACCCCCCCCATTCTTGCTCACTCCAACTCCACAAAATGGTGGTATAATTTTCCTCCAATTATACCTCAAAATGATTTTTCTCTCTTTATTCTTCTGTTTCAAAGGAAGAAATAGTCTACCTCATTACACAGTCTTTTTTACTCAAAGTTTTGATCCAGCCACTCCTATTCTCTTCTAATCACAATTGTAACTGTTCCTTGATGTCTTCCTCCTGCTACCCCTCCCTTTCTCCTTTCCCTCTTATCATTCTTTCTCCACAAATCCCCTTTCCTCTCCCTTTAACTTGTATATTTGGTCATGATTTCTCAACATAAAAAAAAATGTGTCTTGATCTAATTAACTCCTCAAACTGCATCTTACCTCCCACATTTCTTTTATCTCCTAACTTGAAAATGTAATCTATGATTGCTATTTCCACTTTTTCAAAAACTCGTCCCTTGACTCCTATAATTTGGCTTAGGCCACCAGCAAAAGTTAGCAATGACTGCTTGCTTTAAGAACCCATGACCTTCTCAGTTCCCATTCACCTTGACCTTGCTATGCACACAGATCATTAAATATTCCCTCTTTGTCTAACTTCTTATCACTGCATTCCACTCATTCTGCTTCCTTTCTTGCTACTTTTCCACCTACTTATCCAATCTCTCCTTTCTGAAGTCAGCTTCTTCACCAACCCACCACAACCACCACAATCAGTGCCCTTTCTTAGCATTCTGACACTGACAGAATGTCCTGGGCACCCACAACCCTGGTTCCTTGATCTCTCTATTCCCTTAGTCTCTCAGAGCCCTCTGCTCTTAGACTTCTTCCTTCTGTACACTGCACAAATATAAGCATCTCTCATAAGATTCCTTCCCCTGCCTACTTCATTTACTTTAAACCATTTCATGTAAAAGCCTCATTTCCTTTAACTTTAAATAGCACTCATATTCGGATAAATTATATTTCTTCACCTTTGATATCTATCCCAAATTTTAGAATCACATTAAAAATAAATAAAACAAACATCAGTCATCCTCTCGCTGCAGTGACACTCTCATGCTGAATTTTCTGTTTCTATGATTAGGACTCCAGTTTTCCCTGAAAGCCAAGCTTACACCACCAGAACCATCTGACCCTTCCTCCTCTGGCACCGCATGGTCCATAAGCCCTATCAGTCCTTTGGGAATGCCTTTGTGCTCTCCTCTTTTCAGTGCCACTTAGCACATTTAGAACAATTGGTGTTCTATGTCCTACCTAAGCAATTGCTAATTCCTAAGTGTCTTGGCTTCAAGTGCTTTTCCTTTAAAATCTCTACTTTTTGTTATCAATGCCATGTTTTACACACACTGCTCTGGTCATACCTAGTCTTTTATCTAATAAAGTCCAAACTCCCTAATCTGGTATATAAAGCACTTCATGATTTGTCTCCTAACTTTCCAAAGTTAGGAGGGTTCTTAACTTTCAAACCTTACACTTCCTCTACCTTTCAGCTAATAATATTAGTTATCATTTCTGGAACATCCTTTACCCTTGTGCTCATGTTTTACACTGGCTGAAACTTTCTTTTTCATCAGTTCCTCTTATCAAAGCAGTTTCATCCTGCAGAACCCTTTTAATCTCTACTCCCCTACAAAGCCTTTCCAAAATTCACTGTGGTCACTTGAGTTGTCTGCTATACCTTCCACTGAGCCCATGGGTGCCTCTTTTGAAGCATGTATCTTAACCTACCTTGCTGTAATTATGTGTTTTTCTTCACTAAAAGTTTGAAAGCCTTTGGGGGGCAAAAAGTCTATTATTTATTTTGTTTTACCCATGCTTATTCCACATTATGAATAATATATATAAGAAATGAATTACTAAAAGAACATTGTTAATGGTTTTATGACACCGTTTCCTTTAATTATGCAAATTTTTGCTAATGTTGTGCCTTCTATAACAGGTGGTGCTGGAAGTAAACAGCGAATTTATTGTTGAGGTAATGTATAATAAAACTATTTTCTATATCTAAAATTTAAAGAAAAATGGAATTTTGTAATGCATCATATATCAAATATCAGAATATTTGAAATCCTTGTCATCTACATAAAAGGTAAGAGAAAGAACCTCTGCCAAACTGAAATAGCAATGGTAAAACTCGTACTCCCAAATATCCGTATTTTTAGGCATAGTTTGTGACAGCTCAATGTCATAATAACTCCTACTTTTTAAACTATATTAGTAGTTTATCCATACATTTCCCAACTTAAAGCAAAACAAAAGAAGCACAGTAACATGTTAGGATGGGAAGAGGAATTTTAGACAGTTACATCATCAAGAAAGACAACTGATGATCAATTACTGAGGGAAAGATATAAAAGTAAAAAAATACGTAATCATGACTAAGTAGAACAACAGAGAATCTGATGCTAGTCAGAGTAGGGCTCAGGAAATCAAGCTACCATCCTTGATTTCTGGGAGGGCTTTATTTTATTACAGTAGTTAAACTTTCATTATGATAGTCCCAAATCATTGAAGGAAATAAAATTACTTTGTTGACAAAATAGGAAATATGTGATACATTTCAGGAAGTTGTATCAAAATGGAAAGAAAATGTACATGCTTTAGTTCCCAAAAGGATAAGCTCCATTAACAGGGAACATTTCTTTCCCACAAAGTACTAATTAAGTGAAGCCCTAGCTTAAACAAACCTACAATCATCTGTGTCTCAAATAAGTACATTAGGAGTTACTTAAAAAATTATATACATATTTATACATATAAATACATGCATACATTTATACATGTATACAAATGCTTATGCATGTTGTAACATTTCTAAACTCTTGAATACTATAAAATTCTTAGACTTCCTCCAACAAAAGCACTATAAGACTACAAAGAGAAAAACATAGAGCAAGCAGATATACAAATGGACAACATTGAGAAGACATGAAGTTGTCCATGGGATTATTGCAAGTACCGTCAATTCAGTTTAAAATATTCTTCTAATCCTACAATAATATATTTGGATGCTTAGCCAGAGTGGTGCCCTTACCAAAAGAAAAGAAAAATCCCTTCCCTCTTTTAGGTGAACAGACTCATCATCACAAATTTCCTTCTGTATAGGATGTACTCAATGGAACACTACTAGTCTTTTATACTCTGGAGACCAGAAAGCCTGGTCAGAGTTCAATGAAGGGTGCGGTAAGCAAGGCCTCCATGTGTTCAGGACAGATTGAAAAAAGAAAAATCATGACATATTACCCAATACAAGACATTGTGAGCACCACACATAGCTAAAGTAATTTGTTTCACTAAAATCATATAGTTAAAAGTGAGATGATTCCAAAAGAAGTAGGTAGGCAGGTGACCGGGCTGTACCTGTCTAGAGTCGTGAATTAGTAAACACCTTCTTGGTTCCTCAAATTCAATACAATTGCTTCTTCTGGGTGCACCTTATAATGTTGAATAAATGTCTTTCCTAAATAAAACTGTACTAACACTATACAAAATGTGACTCATTTTTGCATAAGGTGAAAGAATTAGACATTGAAAATGGCACTACAAAATGGCAGACAGTCAGAAGACAAAAGCGGGAGTGGATCAAGTTTGCTGCTGCCTGTCGAGAAGGAGAGGACAACTCCAAGAGGAATCCGATTGCCAGAGTAAGTGATGAAATAAACAGGAGCATGCTGTGCTGATAACAGATGATTTTGCAGGGCAGGAAAGCCTGCAGACGTTTCAGAGACTTGCAGCCTTCACTACTCCATAGTGATTTAGGAAGCTGAGTGACATCTCATCATCTGCTCATGTTGCTGAGGCAGTTTTGAATATCACCTTTGGGGAGCTGATACAGAGCAGAGAGTCTTTGAGTAAGAGACCTGGCTCTCCAGCACAACTGGGCTTTATCTTTTCATTTCTTTATCTTGTTCTGCTTATTATCTTAACGTACATGTTATAGGAAATGAATGCATGTAGTAATAATCTTCTGACTATCCCTCCCCCAAATCAAAGGTTTACAGTATTAATTAATTGTCTCCAAGAAATGAAATAAAGTGTCAAAAGTTCCAATCAGATTCTTATACCCAGAAATTAAGAGAGACTTAAAAAGTATTCTAAATAATGGTAATTAATAAGGAAGGAGAGTTAAGGGAAGGAAGTGTAGTAAATTGATCCATGAAGAATGGGATCCACATTAGCAGTATCACTAGCTCTTTCTGGGCATCTTGGCCTTGCCCCACTAGTGAAATCAGTAGAGCGACCAACCAGACTTCTCTTCTGAAAGCTTTATGTTTATACATTGTTTAAATGTATATATAAAGTTTTATATAAATGTAGTAAGCATCAGTCATGATGGGACAAATACAACCTCATCTCAAGAAGAGATTATATATTCTCTCTTGGAAGTTTTCAGAATTTGGGAAATTTTTGAAAAGCTTTAAATAATTATTGTTTCCTTTCAACTCACAGTTATAGCTTTATGCTACTTCACTCTCACTGCATAGCATATTCTTTTCTTTTTATTGCATTTTGAGGATTTCCTGGATTTTCATCTATATAAATAAGATCTCTGGATTAGAATGGAGCTAATCCAAGTTATATTTCCACTTGTCTTTATTTAGTTGTGGATATTTGGGGCCCAAATCTTAGTATTTTACTGAATGTTCTCATCATTAGTATATAGGTGAGATTTCAAAATTTAAGCTATCTTTCTTTAAATTTATGAACAATGGATATAAAACTATTCAAACTAAACCTATCGGGCAGAATATCTATTTGGCAGGTGAATGAATGATATGGTAGGTTTCAGTTCAAAAAATTATCTCTAAACACTGTGTTTCTCTTCTGGTTTTCTTGAGTTATCTATAATTTTGATTAACTCTCCAACTAAAGTCTAGTCAAGGTACATAACTATGACACAGTCTTTTAGCAAATACTAAAGATGGTGATTTCTTCTGTCAAACTCTTTATATGCAAAGAAATCAGAGAACTGAACAATGTATTGTTAATAATAACAAATCTAGCATCAAGTATGTATGTGCCTTATGCCATGCGTTGGGGTGGGGTGTATATATGCTACCTCATACGATTCTCACAACAAACCTAGGATGTAGGTGGGATTATCCCATTATATGCTGATACTTGGCAAAGTTAAGTGAACTTTCCAAGGTCACACAGGCATAAATCATGGTGCCCAGTTTCAACCCACAGCCCATCTGACTACAAAGCTATTCCTTTCTCATTCTATTATACTCTGCAGTTCATGATCTGCTTTCAATAAGATCACAGTCCCAGTCATTTTCTTTATAGATTCGATCAGACTGTGAAGCGAATCAAAAGATTACATACCGCATCTCTGGGGTAGGAATTGATCGACCTCCTTATGGAGTGTTCACCATTAATCCTCGGACTGGGGAAATTAACATCACTTCAGTGGTGGACAGAGAGATAACTCCACTTTTTTTGGTAAGTCACAGCCGTGTGTTTTAATTTATGCATTTTATTTTTCTTCCCCTTTTAAAACACAGTAAAGCTGAAACCAAATAAAGGGATCAAAGAGATGAAAAGAGTATGAAAATATAAGTTTATAGTTCTAAAGTGTCTGTCTGGTGTGTTGCATTGGTATGCCATCAAAGGTCTTAATAATGTTTAAGTTAACAAACTATAACTGAATTCACTAAGTAAATTGTTTCTTTGCGCATTTCCTGATATTTTTTTGAACACATTACTTAATTTCCTTTGATGTAAAAAGACAGGTTGTTGTTTTGTTTTTTTTTCCCCAACTCTCCACAGATCTATTGCCGGGCTCTGAATTCACGGGGTGAAGATTTAGAAAGACCTCTTGAGCTTAGGGTCAAGGTTATGGACATAAATGATAACCCCCCAGTTTTTACACAAAATGTGTACACAGCCAGCATTGAAGAAAACAGTGACGCAAGTAAGTAGATGACATTCCTTCTCTGCATTATACCACATTGATTTCTCTTGGCCAAAAGCTGTAGGAAATTGACATACAGGTAATTTAAAGGTCAGAAAAAGTCAAACTTGTATTTTGAACAAACCCCACAAATTCTAACTTAAAATCGACCTAGAAAAAAATCGTATCTAAAATGTTAAATATCCTCTTGTTTGTAGAGGATTCTTATACATGTGATTTAGCAAGAGCTTTAGTGCCTTCCTTAAAGATTATTACTGGCTCGTGATTAACTTAATGTGAATGAGTAAACTGAAGAAGGAACCACGGATGTGGAAAAGGGCTCTGTGCTGGTCTATTTCTCGAATTCTGGGCTTAAGCACACCAGAGAGTGACGAAGGGTGCATCTCCAACGTACATGTTGGGTTAGTCCAAGAGGGTAATTATTGGTTCTTCACATTCTACAGAGCAAGCTACATTACATTGTCTCATTTTTTTCACTTTTTCTATCCTGCTTAATTCCAGCTTCAGCTCCAATACTCTTTTCTCCCTTTATCAGTTCTCCCGAACATCTTTCCTTTCTATGCCTGTCCTATATTGCTACTTACCTCTGTTCTCCCCTCTTTCCTTCTGCCTCTTTCTTTCCCCAATCCTCCAATATTCCTTTTCCTTTCATACTCTATGTCTGCCTGTGTAGCTCTAAATTAGATTTGGAAAAAAGAATAGAAAAAAGAAATTTCAGAAAAAAGGCATATAGAAAGCAAACTAGAGATACTGATGGAGGGTCAAAGAAAGAAAGATGGAGAGGTCTAGAGGAAAAGAGACAAGAGGGAAGAAATGCTGGAGGAGAGAAGGAAGAGGTAAAAAAGGCAGGAGTTGAGGGGGGTGTCTGTAGAACTCCTTCAGAGATCCTAAAAAGAGTAATTTTGAAAATAAGAAATACAAAATGTTTATAACATAGGATGGGAAGACATACAGAAGTAAAATAAAGCTTTTGCCTAAGAGAGGCCAAACAGAAAGAGGGTCTTCAAAGCCCATCATTGTTTCCTCACTAATAAACTCCAGCACAACCTGATGAAGGGAGAGAAGGTGAAAACCACATCCAAACCCACACCCAAGTCCACATCCACATCCACTTCGTTGCTGGTTAGCAGTCTCATTAACACTCCCTCATGCAAGGAGAGTGAGCCACACTGTGGAAAATACGGCAGGGCATATTTTCATAAACTATCAACTCTGTGAAAAATGGCTTTTTCTATTGGAAGGGTCCCTGGTTCTCTGTGTTAGGGTTTTTCACTTTAAAACTGGGCTAGGAAGGAGAAAAACATCAGGGACCAACCAGCTCTGGAAAATCTGTCCTGTGGGCTGATGTTCTTGAGGACTACCTAAGATGATTGTTCCTTGTCCCTATGAATAATTAAGAACTTTTCCTATTCCTGTGGACAAATTTTCTTTTCAACAGTTACATATTTTTGATGAATCAATAAAGTACTATCATTTACCAAGGCAACCAACAGTAATTCTCTACTTTCTGGATGAACAAAAATAAAGAATATAGGTGCTCAATAAATAACCTTAAAATTGAATTTAATTAAGCTATAATCTTTCCTACTTAAGCATTTTAAAATGTCATCTGACCACAACAAAAACAAATTGATAAAATCCGCTTTTCAGCTTTATGATAAAGGCTATGGAACTTTTCATACATTCATGATTACTCTAGTTTGCTACTAATTTACCATTTAATCACTTAAAGAGTGTAAGTACTTTATAAACTGTAAAGGATTGAATAGAAGCAAACCGCCATTATTTTTGCAATCAAGGATGTAATGGAAAGTCATGATACTACATTCTCACGGGAACTAAAACAAAAGAAAATTCAGGGGAAGGCCAATCACTCCTTCCTCCTATGCCTGATGATTTGCTGAACTGATTCTAACAGAGCCCCAAATATTCTCCACCTCCATCTTCATTTCTAGACACACTGGTTGTAAAGTTAAGTGCCACAGATGCAGATGAAGACAATCATCTGAATTCTAAAATAGCCTATAAGATCATCTCTCAGGAGCCAGCAGGTGCACCAATGTTCATCCTGAACAGGTACACTGGAGAAGTCCGCACGATGTCCGGTTTCCTTGACAGAGAGGTAAAGCCTTCTATGAATGAATGATAAGAAATAAAGAATTCCATTTTTGAAAGACAAAGATAAAATGGTCTATGGATGCCCTTCCTCCAGTGTAAAGGAGGGAAGGTACAATAATCCAACCACGACTTTACAATGAAAATTGTAAGAAGAAAAGATTATATTAAAGTCTTACATAAAATTATAAAAGGAAATTGGAAGAACAACATCAGAATGTGTTGGCTTTCATTCCAAAGGAGATCTAAGTCTTACAATTCTTTTTCATCTTAAGCAACACAGTATGTATAACCTCCTCGTGAGGGGCTCAGATCGAGACGGAGCAGCAGATGGACTGTCTTCTGAGTGCGACTGTCGAATCAAGGTTTTAGATGTCAACGATAATTTCCCCACCTTGGAGAAAACTTCTGTAAGTTGTTACTGTTATCAACCTTTTTCCCTAAGTGTCAGTAATCTGCTTTCCTGCTAGTCTGTGAGCTTGGTTCTATTACATGTATAGATGGACTCAGCTTTGCTGTGTAAACCTTGGAACTTCTTATGTATAATAATAACAGATCTCATATAATCAATAATATTATATTAACTTTGTATGGTGACAGATGGTAACTAGACCTACTATGGTGATCATTTCACACTGTATATAAACATTGAAGTACTACATTGTACATCAAACTAAAATGACAGCGTATTTCAATTGTATTTTATTAAACAATAATAACATACCTTACTAGGGGATGTTTATCTCTGAGTCACTATTCTGGGCAACTCACTATTCTATGCAACTGTGAAAGCAGCAGACCATCTCCTTCATAGTCTCTACTTATAGAAATGTGGGATTGTATTAATATAAATCTGGAAATCGTGTAACATTATTGATCTATCTTTATAGGTCTGATAATTTGCTGAATTAATTCTACAATAGTCCCAAACATTCTCAACTTTCATCCTCATCTTTAACATAAAGAAGCATAAAACTGAAAATAGCAAGGCCAAATCTGGCTCACCACCCATTTTGGTAAAAAAAGAAAAAAAAAAGTTTTATTGTACCACGACTTGACTCATTCCTTTATATATTGTCTGTGGGTGCTTTGATCCTACAGCAGCAGAGATAACTAGTTGCAACATGAACTCTCTGGCTCACAAAGCCTAAAATATAACTATCTGACTCTTCATAGTAAAAGGAGGGAGTAACTTAAGTAAAATTAAAAATAAGGAAGAAAAATGGAAATGAATAAGAAAAATGGAACAAAGTGCCAGTTTGACCTTGATTTCACATACAGCACCAAAAAAATCAGTTTTATTATCTTATAATCATTTTATTCTTATATTTCTAATTGGAATGTATAGCATTTAATAATGGTGCAAAAACTATTGACAGTTTGTCATTCGTATCTTAAGTGACAGTTATGTATTAATAAATATCTTTCTTCTTTTAAAACTTTATTGATTATAAAATTGATCTATGTCATTTCAGTATTCAGCAAGTATTGAAGAAAATTGTCTGAATTCAGAACTGATACGATTACAAGCAATTGATCTTGATGAAGAAGGCACTGATAATTGGTTGGCAAAATTTTTAATTCTCTCCGGAAATGATGGGAATTGGTTTGATATTCAAACAGACCCACAAACCAATGAGGGCATTTTGAAAGTTGTCAAGGTACAGTATGGGATCTGCAATACTTCTAAAGTTTTAAAATACTCTTACAGACATAATCTGCCTCCAAAAAATACTCTATAACCTCAAATACTACTTATGTGGACCAGTGCTGTAAGTTAGCTCACTATGTCGGTCTGAGACTTGCAACCCAGCAACATGCTCTTTATTACCAAGAGCAATAAGAAATAAGGAAGGTGTTTTCTTCTCACAGTGTCCAATATCTAGTTGAGAAGACAAGGCATGCACTCCTGAATTAGATAAGGAGTTAAAAACAAAGAAGTAGTTGTATAGATGTAATAATGCTAAACATAATTAATGGCCAAATGGTGAAATATAAAATAATTACTAAGAGGCAATATCTTTCTCAGTTGGATTTGTCTGAAAAGATTTCATGCAGAGATAACAGCTTAAGCAAGGCCTTACAACTGAGATTACTAATGTGAGAACTGAAATGAGCAAACTCGCTGAGGTGAGGAAAGGTAAAGCATGTTCAGGGTACTGCTAGCAATATACTTTGAGGCTGCAGCAGGGAGTTCATGGAAGGAAATAAAGATGCAAGAACAAAGATGTTGAGTTAGAGTTAGTCTCGTTTGACTTTCTCCTACAAATTTATTTTTCTTAAACTACTTAATGATTTTTACCTTATGGACAGCAAGAAAATCTAAAAATACAAATTAGAAAAAACTAAAACTGCAAACCAGTAAGATTAAAATGAATTTTAATGTAATAAGGGAAATTAATTTTTTTCTCAAACAAAATTACTGCTAACAACATAAACAGAACTTACAGTTATGAAAATATACACTAATAGACAAATGCACACATTTAATTTGGTACACAGTGTGAACTGTAATTATTCCATTCTGTTACTACTTTCCTTTATCCCAATTACTATATATCAGGAAGCCATTTGGCCTTCATCTAATGTAAACACATCGTTTCTATATAGAGTCTTTCTCTGTTCTTTTTGCAATTGTCTGGAGCAATTAAAGTATTACTACTTCACCACAAAACACAATCACCAGCACTGAAATCATGCACTGTATTAATTTATGAGGTGGTCACTAAAATTATGGAAAACATCTATGTATACCTTCTAAGATCATCATTCAAATGAACACACAAAATTTCAAAATTCCTCGAGTGGACACAAGGACTCTAAGAACTAACCAGAGCCTCCCGGTTTGAGAAATATTGCTTTAGGCCATAGGTCAGCAAACTATAGCCCACAGGCCAAATATGACCTGCCATCATTTTGCACATAACATTTTATTGAAACACAGCCATATTCATTCATTATTTTCTATGGCCATTTCTACCCTCCAAAGGCTGAATTGAATGTTTAACACAAAAACTGTATATGACTTTCCAAACTTAAAATATTTACTATATGCTCTTACCAAAAAATTTTACTAATCCCTACTTTTAGACCAAGAAAATTTGGGGACATTAAAAAAAAAAAAAGCAGTCACATTATGAACTCAACTCCAGAAAGATTAAAATTTAGAAAATAATTATTATATTAATCAAGTCCTAAGGTGCTAAGAACCTGATCTAAGGCAGTAAAAATGGAAAAGAGGGAAAAAGAATAACAGCCATCACCAAATTAACATAGATAAGAGAGAGACAAGAAGTCACCGATCATCCTACCAAATTCTGAATATTTAGTCTAGTTTGTTTCCAGGGATCAGAATTTGTTCAACCTTGCATCTCAGTTAAAAACCAAGATGTATCGAGAGGGGCACGTACTGCATGGAGCACTGGGTGTGGTGCATGAACAATCAATCTTGTAACACTGAAAAATTAAAATAAACAAATTTGGGGAGAAAAAAAAAAAACAAGATGTAGACATGTCATATAATTTTTACCCAACTTCTTACCACCTTCATCATTGACTTTGATTGTTATCTTATAGCATGTAACTTTTCTTTGCTTTGGGTCTGCCTCTGAACCTACTAAAAAACATAGTTAAGAACTTTGCATATAAACAACTCAATCTAAATAACCATTCCACTCTTATCACCTGGCTCAGTGGCCAGAAGATGGGAGAAAATCACAAAAGTTTGAGGGTGGTGTGGTTCTCACCCAGAGGGGAGTCACCAGGCTTGATTTCATATTTCATAATTTTTTTAAAGTATAAAAATGAGAAAGAAAACATGTTTATAATGCAGGCAATGCACTATAACTTATACTATATGTCTTCCGTGAGAGCTAAAAGGTGTTTTTTTTTTTTTAAACATACTTAGTTCATCACAAAGAAAAACTATGGGAAATTCAATTTCATGAAAAATTGGTCAAGGTAGTGTTAGATGTTATGTAGACACAGTGTCTCCTGGATGATAACTTCTCAAGTCTATTAAAGAAAGCAGGAAGAATATGCTTAAGAATATCAAAATAATATGGAAAGGCTAATTAAAATGAAATGTAAAACCTTAGTACGTATATTGGGACCCAGTCTGAACAGAAGAACTATGTGTTTAGAGAACATACGTGTAATTCCCCAAATTTGGCACTTGCAATGAGGTCACTAATGCCCTCCTGCATCCCCTCCATTTTCACTCAAGTTGCCATTTAACCTTGTGGAAACTGGCCCCTCAGTCATGGGCTTTTACTAAGCTTTCCATAACCCTTTTCTTAGTCTAAGGATATTACAAATTATTCAATTCAACTTAAATGTATTGAGAACTATGAGGTGCAAGAGATATGAAGGTGAATGTAACATGGTCCTTGTTCTCAAGGACCTTGTAGCTTAACAAGAAAATCTTTAAGAAGGTAAAAAAAAAATCTCTCTGCCAGTAACTTCCTTTAGGTATTTATCAATAAATGTGTATGAAAATACTAACAAACAATATAAATATGTGTGTGTGTGTGTGTGTGTGTGTGTACACACATTTGTTTCAGCATTGAAGAAAAGCAAAATGTTATCCAATTGGAATTCTAACAAAGAAATATTGGTTCTCTGTCTTGCCAAGCAGTCACGAAATACCACCTGGTCAGTTATATGGCATTATATGCATATTACCTATTCATCCCAACTCTTGGAAGAAAATATTCTGATTCCTTGTTTTATAGAAAGTGAAACAAAACCAACGAGGAAAACTAAGTTGTCTTAAGTTCACCCGGGTGGTAAATGACAAAGACAGGATCCAACCAGAGCTCTCTGTTTCCAAAGTCATATTTAACTGCCCCCTCTGTGCCTCATGGTGGAATCTGGGGCCAGGAAAACAAGCAAAAAGCAAGAACTCATGCCTTGAGACTTTCCCTCTGTTCAATCCTATAAGCCTCTTCCCAACTGTGTGTGCCTGCTACTCTCTTCCAGGCCCATTTGAACCAGAAAATGTCAATTCCTGAAAAGCAGAAAATACATACCCACACACACATAACCATTTCCTCAGTCCCCTGCCATGGAAACACTGCCTGTTTTGTATAGAGACTGCTAAGCTCCTCCCTTTTCCCCACTTTAACTCTAAAATGAACCAGCATCCCACTGAGAAATAGCAGGGTTCTATTAACTTAGATGCAAAGCAAAAACAAACAAAATTGCAAGTGAGACTCTAACAGCTTAGCTTCTATGTTAAAATTTAAAATAGCAAAAAACTCGCCAGAAGACAAATTTTTGGAGGGGTCATCTTTATCCGGAGCCCTTCCTGAGCCTCTTGTAGACTCTCTTAACACTCACTCCACCCTTTCTGACACAGATCTGCATATCCTTTGTGAGTATTCTTCAGTCATGCCTTAAACTGCAGAAACCGAGTTGTTCCGGCCACTCCATTCTAACTCCAGACCCATGGTTGTTTTTATTGTTCTTCGCACAATCTCGACTTCTGCATACAAGTGCAGAACTCTTGATAAAAGGTACCACTTGCATAGGATATAAGAGAGGCTCTGTGCCTTTCCTCTGCTTTTTATCTTCCCTATTGGAGGGAAGATCAACCCCCAACCCATTTCCTGTCACTATATTCTGTGAATGTCTATAATTGACACAATGTTATATACATATTAATATATTTTCCACCATGTCTATTCAAAAGGGAGAGAACTATTCTGACAAGCAAAAAGCACATATGTGTGTACGTGCAAAAGAACACCAAGAGATTTCTCTACCAGAAGAGAAGTTCTCAGATCTTTCATTTGTTTTAAGACAGCATGGAATTCTAGAAAATAAAAACTTAGTTATAGAAGCTGAGCTTCTTCCAATCAAAAATCTATTTTCGAGCACATCATTCATAATTGGCTCTGTGTGAGGCATCGTGTGGACTAGAGAAGAGAAGAGATGTACAAAAGAATCAGAATCCCAAACCTGAAGGGTGTGAGCTGAAATCTAAAGAAATCATGTGGAGCAGGCCCCACATAAGGTCACAATTGAATTCCTGTAAATATTTCTATCTTATTAGCTCGTGTGAAGAAATTAACTAAAATTTACTGAGAAAATATTTATGATGTCATAAAATTTCCTTGAGAAGCAGAGATTTACCTCAGGGTCTTGCTTGTCGGCAGTGGTCTCTTAACTTCTGTTGTTGGTAAATGTGATGCAAGTGATACTTACATTAGCTTCCAGAACACTTCTAAACAGACTTTGTCCAGGACTCCCTCTTCACAACTGCTTTCTCACTCATTATACAAGAGGGAACTCTCTTCCAACCGAAAATCCATTTTTTAGTGGATTCACAGTCAGCTCTGTGCTGAATTGTTGGTGGTGACTTTTCATGTCACCACATCAATCATTCTGGATCAAAAGATTCCATTCACCTTTTATCCAAAGAACCCATTTCAAAGGTAGCTTTTCTCTGGGAAAGGTATTTACCTATTTGAATGTGCCCTGTGAAGAAATCCTCTTGTCTACCAGAGCCAGCACAATGAAATTATAATTTAGGGCTGCATTTAATAATCATGAATTTTCCTTTAGAAGTTGTTTGCATCATTTTTTTTAATTACATGTTCATTTACATCATATATATTGGCTCCTTTATTCTGCTGAATTCAAGAGATTCTCAGATGTGGATTCTACAAAGAAAACCTGGGTCCTATGTATTCATTCACCAGTTGTAAACCCCTTTTTATTTCATGCTAAGTTTATTTTTTTATTTTTCTCATTTGGAAAGAGATTGTTTTTGACTTCAGGGTCTTTATATAAGAATTTTAGAACTCCAGTATATAGTCCAATTTAAGTCACAGGCCTAAATGACCTATATATCTGATTATGCCAAGACATAAAGGGAATAACAAGTCTGAAATATCTGATGCAGTAATTAGTAAAGTTTTATCCATTCAAAATCTGAATTACATAGCTCCTGGACTTCACTCTCATGTGTTGCTTTCTTATCACAGCTACTTATTCTATCAAAAGAGAGTCCTTTTGCTATTTTGAAATTTTTTACTTTCTATTATTTCAGATGCTGGATTATGAACAAATGTCTAATATTCATCTTGATATTGGAGTGAAAAACCAAGCTGAATTTCACCACTCAGTTGCCTCTCGATTCCAAATGCACTCAACCCCTGTGAGAATTCAGGTTGTTAATGTGAGAGAAGGACCCACATTTCATCCAAATTCTATGACCTTCAGCATACGAGAAGGAATAAGAGGGAATTCCTTATTGAATTATGTGCTTGGCACATATACGGCTACAGATTTGGACACAGGAAATCCTGCCACAAATGTCAGGTACCACAAAAACTGTGCTCATGTCAAAGTGATAAAATGGGGTTTGTTCAGTGTTAGCTCACACAGAATGTGCTAGATTGTGTGGGTTGAAGTAGTTTTTGAGTTTTGCTTTGCTTCTCTCATTCATTTGCTTGTTTTAGAACATTTTCCCAAGATTTTAATAGTATTTTAGAGGCAATATGGCCTCCAACTGGTTAGAAAGGTAATTGTGTCCAGGGAGAAACTATGAGGTCAAAGTGCTGCCTAAGAGACTCTGTGAGTCTCTCTAATCTTTTGTGGCCAGTTGTTACCATCCTGATCCCAGGCTGATTAAGCAGTATTGTAAATGAAGAGACATCATAAAAGATGAATCACTGCTTGTTTCCTTAAAACCTGTGTTATCTAATGACTTTGGAGCTAATCTCAACTGCCAACTTAATTTAAGACGAAGAAAAAAGATAATAGGAGAAGCCGAAACACAGGTGTTCCAAAATTTGATTAGTATAAAGAAAGTCAGAACTGGAGGTATAGAAAGGTAAGCATTCAGGGCACTAGTACACAGATTATACATGAATTATATTATATTACAAGATACTCTAGAAAATGATTCTAGTGAAATCTGTAGGTATTCTCTCTGTCTTTTCCTTATCTCTCTTCTATTCCTCCTCCTAATATTTTTGGAATGAACAGTCTATTGACTTGTAAATTACTTTTGATATTAATAGTTTTGATTACTTAATAGACTAACAAATTGGCAGACAACAAAAATTATGAAGTCTATCAATATGGGATAGAAGAAAACGATGTGTCAGACAAGTACCTTGGACACTTGAAATTAGGCCTGGTACAGAGGCCAGATCTTCTTCCACTAAGATCAAGCACTTTAAATCCATTATATTACTTATATATTATATTATATTATATTATATTATATTATATTATATTATATTATATTAATTATAAATACCACAATCTCTAACAGGCCCAGAGTGAGGTATCCTAAATCTAATATGCCTTAAAACGTAAGAAAAATGAAGTACATCACATGTGAAAATGAGTAAAGGATATTCCCTTAGTAGATAATGCTATATTAAATAAACCTGAAAAAGATTCATACATTGTACTAACAGTTATAGTAAGAGCTAGAAGAGTAAGAATTATGAAATTTTAAAACTCTATTGTGAACCCATGTATTAATAAGTTCAACACTAAAATTTTATTGATATGTATAATTTTATAAACCAAGAAAATTATCACCCTAAAGCACACAGACACCATATTTAACACATTGTATGTGACTTAAAATTATTAACTTTCATATGAGCAAATGATGAACTTATTTATTTAAAAACAGGTATATCATAGGACATGATGCAGGCAGCTGGTTAAAAGTAGATTCAAGGACTGGTGAGATACAATTTTCCAGGGAATTTGATAAGAAGTCAAAATATATTACCAATGGGATATACGCAGCAGAAATCCTCGCTATAGACGGTAAGAAAATTTCTTCTCAATATTTTGATAAAATTATTATTCCACTATATATAAATGTAATTCTAATGTTGATATTAGATTGGCTCAAATAAAATATAGCATTTACTGTGTCTGTCTGCAAGACTTACGGAGAGTTCTAAATACCTTCGATTAAGAACTGAACTCACTATACTCATAACCATAGTTTATATTTAAATCATAATTTATTTTACCTACTTCTAAAAAAGAACTGTATGTGATTTACAGCATAAAGCATAAAAGTTTAAGTCTATAAGTAAAATTCAGTTTCTGCTTATGGCCCCATTTCTTGAGATGTTTAATCCAACTTTCAGAGTATGTTAGGAATGTTTACATAAAGTAAGCGCTACAAGGTGTACACAAAGTTCATTTGGGGATGACCTATGGGAATGGCAGTGACCCAAAGAGTATAGTTATTTTAAGGATTTCTTTTAAAGATTTTTTTATTTATTTATGAGAGAGAGAGAGAGAGATTGTGCATGCACGTGCAAGCAGGGGGTGAGGATGGAGAAGAAGAGCAGAGGGAGAGGGAGAAGCAGACTGTACACTGAGCACGGAGTCCGAGGTGGGGCTCCATCACAGGACCCTGAGATCATGATCTGAGCAGAAACCAAGAGTCAGATGCTTAACCAACTGAGTCACCAGGTGCCCCAAGAGTATAGTTATTTTAGAACCACTAAAACTGAGCTACAATGAAAAGCCTGTGTAAGTGCAGCTTAAGTGGACATGTTGTCCAAAGTAGGATGTTAAAGCATAAGATTATTCCAAATATAAGAACGAAATTAAGTCATAAGTGCATATACACTGAAATTTTAACTGAGCTGCTTGTCATGTGGGAAAATCTATTAAGAGTTCTTCTTGGTGACTGCAACAAGAAATTTATTTATCAATAGTTAATCATTCTCTGAACAGTGCCTAGGAAACCAGCTACTACAGAATGAAACAGGAAAAAGTCAGAAACCAGGAAAGAAGAGAGAAAACAAGTCTTGCATATATATACAGAATAGAAGATAAATACTATAGGTTTGTATTGTTTATATCTGAGCTCTACAGTGGCAAAAGACAAAGATAAAGGGTCACTGTAAGATTTAAAAAAAACAAACACACAAGATAATACCCTAGTAATTATGGTCCATACACTCTAGTCTTCATCCTGTGAGTGCCACTTTTAACACCTGAGTCAAGTATTGAAATATTATAGTCTGTTTGATTATCAGTATTCTAGAATATTTATTTCTATAATGGATTCTAATCATGTTGTTCACGGCCTATGTTTACGTATTGGTCATACATAAATATCTGTAAAAACTAGAATAAAAATTTGTCCTCAAGTGAATAAAGGAGGAAAAAAACTCAAAATTTACAACAGAAAACTAAAAAAAAATCCTATTGTTTAGATACCTAAGCAGAGTATCTGCACAGGCACAAACCATCCAGATGGAAAAGTGAACTAAAAGCCCAGATTCCTATTTCTTTGTCCTCTGTCCTTTCTAATAAACTATATTAACCCAAAATTTGTTTCAAGTGGGTTAGGAAAAAAAAATTTAATAGATTTATATTTGTTTTCAGAAGTGCCATTTTGAAGAGAAATAGCATCTAAGGTATGTCATTAAAATGAACAGCAAAAGAGAAAGAAAAAATATACAAATAATTTTGCATTTCAATTGTGATTATTTTTCTACACAGAACTCAATAAGCATCTTGAATGGAAGCCTATAGGCTGGACTGGGAGTCTAGTTCATGGGGACAGGGTAGGAACAGAGAGCTGGGGCATCTTGGGATGTGTAGGAGTTGGCTGAATGAAATAGAGATGAAAAACATTTGGGGAAGAATGAATATAATGCACAAGAGTCCTGGGTTAGGAAGAAACTTGTCCCAAGTACTAAAAAGAAGGCAGTGTGGCTGGAAGGTAGTGAGCAAAGACAAGAGTGGTTTCGGGTCATTGAAATAAGCAGGAACCCATCAGCCAACTCCTCAAGGAGTCATTCATGCTATTTCTCTATGCTGTGGCATCATTATGGAGTATAAGAAAGAATTTTCTCCCTCACATCATTTACCCCAACACCCATGACACTCTGCTGTTTCAGATGGCTCTGGGAAAACGGCAACAGGAACCATATGTATCGAAGTTCCTGATGTCAATGATTACTGTCCAGTTGTTTTAGCTGAAAATGATTACATATGCATTGCCTCTCCATCGACATATATCTCTGCCAGAGACATTGGTGATCATTCTTATGGGTCTCCTTATACCTTCTGTGTTATTGATCAGCCATCAGGGACAGCTAACATGTGGAAAATCAGATCAATAAATGGTAAGTGGAATGAAAACTTGCTCATTTTTAAGACCAAAAGCAAAAACAATGACTAAATAATTAGGAAAGACATGCAATAATACTTTCTATCTCTGTTTCTATGATTCTTGACCATATTCATAATAAGTGAAAAAATCTTTCATATTCACACTTAGGATATTTGGGAAATTTTTAAACTGGTATAAAAGTAAAAATGTTTTATCACTACTGCAATTACAAATAGTAGAATGTAAGTATCAATTTATCTACCATTTTGTATATATGGGGTGCTACACCAATATTTGATCAGTTTGAAATAAACAGAACCCTTGACTAACTCACCATATGTCACAATTCCCTATTTTGAATTATTTCAGGCAAATCTCTTAAAAGTTTCTGAAACTCAAGTATCCCATAGATACATCTACAAATTTTCTACTCAGGTGCACACAAGATCAATGAAATTCTTTTTAGAAAGAGTGATAAGCACAGACTTTTTTGTAAAGGTAAAAATTTAAATCCAAATTGCTCGATATGGGAAGAATGGTTAGGCAAACAGTAGTACATATTATTAAGATGTAGTAGATACAGCATTAAAATTAGAATTATGTGAAGCATTTATATACAAAGAAACACATAAACTAAAGTATTTAAAGAGTAAAGATGTCCAAGCGGTACATGTGTTTGTGCTAACTGTTGCTAGGTAAAAATGAATGCCTGAAGGTACTGAGAGTAAATTTCAGACAACATAACATTTTATAGACTTAGGTTCTACTTCCCTGAGATGTTAAATATATAATAGAAAATGAAATACTATAAGAGGTTCTCATTTGGGTTACAATAGCTCTCTAATTTCATATTCACTTGAGGCAACAATAAAAGATTTTTAGGGGGTGATAGGATAGGGGTCAGACCTCAGAGCCCAAGGTGAGAGGAAATATTTCCCACCTCTTGGAAGCCACTAAGCTTCTCCAAAATGGAGAAACCCTAAAACGATGCCAGAAAAAATGCCACCCTTAAGGACTTGGTCAAAAGAGGAAATCAGGCAACTTGTTTTCATAAGAAAACTTTTTGGCTCTTTAATATTTTAAAAAGCTAAGCACTAAAGTAACCCCATTAAAATCCAGACAACTTTGAATTCATCCTTCCTATAAAGCCCAATATGCCATTCTTAAATAACAGCTGCTCACCATGTTTTCCTCATTAAGAGCCTAAATATTATGAGTAAAAACATTTTAAAAAAAGATTCAATGTGGAGGTTCATAAAGGTATTCAAATTATATTATAGATTTGCCAATAAAAAATATAATCGCATTGGAGACTATATTCCTAGAGTCTTATTTAGATGCTGGTGTAAAAGAACAGAAGAAACTTTAACTTAATGTGCTATGATATTGCACATTATTCAACTCTTGCCTTGTGCACAGGTTACATTTGTGCACAAGTAGACACAGCTGACTGTGTCTACTTCTAGACTTCTACTTTCATTTCTACTAAATGAAATTAATAAACCATAATATTTATAATTATTGTATGTTATGGATTAATCAATTAACACTCATGATGTAGGTAAGTTTAATCCTCTCTAAACCTTCCTTGGGTTAATAAATAAATTTTAACCTATGCTTTAAGCAATAGTTTCCATGCAAATCAATAGGCAATGGTAACACAAAGAATTAGGAAAATAATAGCTATTGTAATCATTTAAATTTAAATGATAGAATAGCAACTTTGAGTAAGAGATAAACAACAGTCTTAAGGAGAGTATTTGCAAACCATAATCCTAAATAGGAGATTTCTAATATTTCCTTTCTGCTCAATATTCTTCATTCATTGAACAAATATTTATTAAGTGCATAAAATATGCCAAATATTGTTGCTCTAGAAAATAATCAACAGGTTCCCAGCCAGCTTCAAAGAAATAACAATTCAGCAGGAAGAAGTATTAAACAATTAACTATAAATATTAAAAAAATAATAAGTATAGTGTGCCATATGACTAAGGGAACATGAGAAAAATCAGGCCCTAGGTGAGTCTTGGGTATTAAGAAGGGTTACCCCAAGGAATTTCAATTTATTTTCTCTTTCCTCTCTTCTTTTTCAGCTACCTCGGCAATCCTGACAGCTGTGGAGCCTTTAAATCCCATGGTTTACCAAATCCCAATCATAGTGAAGGACAGCTATAACCGGGCATGTGAATTGCCACAGATTGTCGCATTAGAGGCCTGTGAATGTGACAACAACCACATGTGCTTGTATTCTAGTACCACGGGCATCAACATAGGGGACGGCAGCTCAGCTACCAGTGACATATATGGCACTGTCACTGATGAACAGGCTGGGGGTTCAAATGTTGGTCTTGGACCAACAGGGATTGGCATGATTGCTATGGGACTACTCCTACTGCTTTGTAAGTACTAGATTGAATCCCCCTTTTCAGCAATTCTTCAAAATAAGAATGTAACCAGGTTCACTGGGGTAGCTGGTTTCATTTGGCCACTTCCTTTTGGTATTTATAGCAATTCTCATAGGGATTTGGAAAAAAACAGCGGACTAAAAAGGGCACGTAATTGTTCTGTAATAATAACTAGAATTATTCAGGGTCATAGAGATAAAAAACACAAGCAAATTTATAAGTATAAAATAGCAAAACATAGAGTAAATCCCAGCACAGAAAATTTTAGCGAAGTGCTTTAAAAGAGGTAAGAAGCAATTCAAGTTCAAGTGGGAAAGGTTGGAAGTCTTTATGGAGAAAGTGGCTTTGACCCAGGCCCTACACGCTAAAGATTTTCTTAGAAGGAGGATGGATCTGGGAGAAACCTGAAAAGAACAACACAAACATACACAAGTAGAGGGATGGAAAGGCATTGACCTCTCAGGAAATGGACAGGCTAAAAGGCAGGCTGGGAGCATTCACACAAGAATGTTCATGATAAACCAAATGTTCTGGGCATCAGTCCACAAGCAATGAGAAATCAGTGAAGATGTGTGAGATCAGGTGACCTGTTCATGCTGGCATCATAGGAAGCTGGGAGAAGAGCCTAGAAGAGAAAATAAGCCTCTGGAGTCTTGATAGGAATGTCTGCAACTAGGACCATGGTCATAGGAATGGTGAGGTCCCTAAGCAAACCCTGCAAAAGGAGTCCTCCTCCGCCTATACCATTTTTTAAAACAGGTAGATCCTCAGAGGAGTAATACATTTTAGGCTGCCCCTGCAATACTTTAGATTTTGTGGAAATCAAAAATTGGATCCAAAATTAAACCTGACTAAATCCTTCAAACTATAATATGAATATGCTTCAGTGGAGAAGTACACACTGAAACATTATCATTTTGAGGAATGAAAAAATAACAAGTGACTTTTGGGCAGAATTTCTTTCTTTCCTTCTTTTTTAAATTTTATTTATTTGTCAGAGGGAGAGAGGGCACAAGCAGGGGGAGTGGCAGGCAGAGGGAGAAGCATGATCTTCACTGAGCAAGGAGCCCTATGTGGGACTGGATCCCAGGACCCTAGGATCATGACCTGAGACAAAGGCAGATGCTTAACCAACTAAGCCACTCAGGCATCCCCAGACATTCTTTCTTTCTTTTTTTTTTTTTTAATATTTTATTTATTTATTTGACAGAGAGAGAAAGATCACAAGTAGGCAGAGAGGCAGGCAGAGAGAGGCAGGGAAGCAGGCTCCCTGCTGAGCAGAGAGCCCAATGCAGGCTCAATCCCAGGGTCCTGAGATCATGACCTGAGCGGAAGGCAGAGGCTTTAACCCACTGAGCCACCCAGGCGCCCCACCCCCCAACTTTCTTTCTTAAACTAATATGAACTTTCAAGATTATACCAAGATCATGAGTGATTATCATAACGGTATTAGATATTTTCCCAGAACATGCCAATAGCAAATGAGTCGAGGTGTCAGCTTGCCTTTAAGTCAGTAGGTCTTAGTCTCAGCTGCACATCAGAATCATTGGAGATCTTTAAAACTAATCATGTTTGGGCAGGAGTACTCAAGATGAGACCCCAGCTGTGGCATGTGTAAGCCCTCTGCAGAAGCTGATGTGCAGTTCAGGGATAAAAACCCAGGGTCAGCTGCATTCCCAGCAGACTAATGCTCAGAATTTCATGACTCTTCTCAATCAGGCCAAGAAAGCATTAAGAGTTGTGAAGTCGATTGTAGAAGGAGCGTACTCTTTTGGACAAAGTTATTTGTTCTCAATGGAGAAGCCCAGACTGTGTTCTGGTGGGGGAGGAACAGTGTGATGGAGAGAGGAGGGGTCCCTGCCCAAAACATCTTCTCAAAGGGCCTTCATTTAAGACTTTTGATGTTTGCTCCAAGTGAGATTAACTATTTCAATGAAATCAGTTAAGGCCCTGATTTAGCAGCTTTGATATTTTCTTCCATATCTCTAAATAACTCAGTGGAATGCATGTTATACTAGGGAATTAGAAAAGTATAAAAAACAACTACAGTGGACCCAAAGAACTAAACTGAGTATATTCTAAAACCTTAGAAAACTTAAGAAATGTTGATATTTATGGACTAATGTGTAGAATTGAGGTGAAGTTTTCATTATAGATTGTAGACAAAAATCTTAAAATAACAAATGTAAATAGCTTAATTAAATTTAGTGGGTGATATTTGATTGATTCTAAGTATAAATATAAGGATTGAAGAAGAGACCTATTTCTAGGTCCCATAACTGAAATTTGTATTTAATCCTTCTGATAACATATATTGATTGTGTATTTAACTTATACATATATACATGATGTTTGGTTACTTGGGTTTGTATATGTTTGTTTTTGTATGGATAGGCAAATATATATATGTGTGTGTGTGTGTGTGTATACTCACACACACACACACACACACACACATATCCACAAAGATAGTCTATGTGTACATATATACATAACCCAGGTACCTGCACATATACACATGCTCTTGGAGATGAGTACATATTTATTCATATGTATATATAGGCTAACAAATATACATATACATACAGAGACAATTATATGTGTGTACATGGGAGACTAGGAATGAGAAAATTGGATTTGAATCCTAGATCTGCCAGCAACCAGTTGGGAGTCCTAAAGTAGACAGAAGAAAGGACCTTACTTTCCTAATCTATCAGTAAAGAACCCTGATTACATGATCCCAATTTCCCTTCACTCAGGCTTCAAAAGTCTATGTGATTTGGTGGTTTGGTGTTTATAAATATGGTTTATAAACACCAGTTTTCAATCCTTTAGGGAAAACTGATGCTTTCTTATATTTGTATTTATCCCTTTGGTTCTCCATATAATGCCACATTTTCCAAAAAAGGATACATTCAGTGACTTCCTAACTTGGAGTTATATGTGTGAACTCTCTTTCCACTTTCTTGGGTAGTGTCTCCACTCTTGCTGCTCATGTGTTGCTGCAAACGAAGACAGCCCGAAGGCCTGGGGACGAGGTTTGCTCCTGTGCCAGAGGGGGGGGAAGGAGTGATGCAGTCTTGGAGGATAGAAGGGGCCCATCCTGAGGACAGGGTGAGTGCACTGTCATGTTCCAGAGAAGTATGGGGTTTCCATGGAATCGAGCAAGTCTTGACAATTATACAAGACAAAAATAAAAATACATCAGTTTTTATATATTTAACATAAAGCATGCATTTTAAGAATATTTTTCTTTCTTTTCAGGATGTATCAAATATTTGTGTACCCATGACAGCCTCTAATACCCAGGATCGTATAGATTCTTCTGGTCAGTGGACACCAAAATTTGTTTTTCTTTTTAAAATTTGCAAAATTATTCAACCAGATAAATTTCATGTATAAGAAATTTTAAAAGAAAACAGTATGTCTGCCAGTCTCTTTGGATGATAGTATAATGAGAGAGAAGGTTACATGTTTGAAGTTAGCACTCTCTTTTTCTTGACCTACAGGCAGTGGAGTATTGCATAGCAATTAAAAAGGCAAACTCTAGAACCAGAAAGGTTGAGTTTGATGCCCAGCTATGTCTTTGGGCCAGCACGTAATCTCCCTAGGCCTCAATTTCCTTATCTTTGAAATTGAGTTTATGATAATACCTACTTCAAAGTGTCACTGTAAAGAGTGACACACACACACATACACACTTATTACATATGATATATAATGTATGTATTATATATTATATATGTATATGTGTGGTATGTGACTATATATCACAGAATATACACATATACATACAAAATGTGTGTGTGTGTATATCACAAAATATACATTAGAACAGTGCCTTGCACAGAGTGCTACTATAGCCATTATTTATAATACAAACTGTTCAAAAAAAATAATAAAAAGCAGCAAAAACGCACTCTAATATACACTGAAGTACTTTTCTAAGTCCACACGTGCATTTGCCTCATCAGTCTCCTGATTTACCAGCTCCATATATACCTAGGAACACTGTAAAATACCCAGCTAGTGGACAATGACTGAACAAAGTCGAGAGGTTGCCCAATTCTAGAGTAGACATGAGATTTCTCAGTGGTGGTTCCTTAGTATCCCAACTCTGGAAGCAGAGAGCCTGAGATGGCTGAGCACGCCTATGAAAGCCAGCTCTCCCTCCACCGCTGGGGTGAACAAGGACCGTTTTTGTTTCTGCTGGTGGCTTTGCTGTGGAGGGTTCCTGGGCGGGGTGCAAGCCCTCTCTGACAGGCCGGGGCAGCTTGCCAGAGGCAGCGATGGAGGGACAGGACAGAGGCAGATGCCCCGCTCTTCCTGGCAAGCTCTCCACCTGTGAGTCTAGGCGATAAGCTTATGGAAATGTGAGGCCCAAGTCTGAAAGCTGACTCCCTCTGTACCACTTCTATTTTATCAGCAAGCCTAAGACTGAGTAGAGTTCGAATGGCTCTTTGCTTGGCTTTCCGGCACCGACTAGTGTGGGTAGGTGCGGTGTGTAACACGGCACACAGTGGCTGGCAGTGTTGCACATGGATGAACAGGGCAGACCCCCAGAGCACCATTCCCTGAACACTCTCTCCTTCCAGAAATCTACACTAACACCTACGCGGGTGGAGGAACGGTGGAAGGGGGTGTGTCAGGAGTGGAACTCAACACAGGTCTGGGGACCGCCATGGGCCTGGCCGAGGGAGAAGTAGCAGGAGCTCGACGGAGGAGGAGTTCCACCATCGGAACCCAGTGGGAATATGCAGACACGGGCCTGAACATGGCTTTCTTGGACAGCTATTTCTCTGAGGTAATCCCTCTGCACACAGTTACACGAAATAGTCTTGAGACTGAATGAGAACCACAATGGCAGTAGGTTCTTCTGAAATATATTTAGTCATTCTCAACTCTATCTCAATCCTGAAAAAAAAGTACTTCATTTCTCCTTAAAATACAGGAAGCCAATTCATCAAAAGCATTTCATATTCAATTGGCATACATCCATCTTAATACTGTGGAAAAGGCTAGCACCTCTCATCATTCCCTACTTTCATTTTCCCAATTTTTTTTGTTTTGATTTCTGTTTCCTTTTCCTTTTCCCACTTTGTTTCCCATAGCAGTAGCAAAACAGGAGGATTCTTATCAAGAAAAAAAATGTGTATCCATGTCCTCTCTTTATGGTGTCCCTCCTGCAGGTACTGCAAGTATCTCCAATAGAAAGGAGAAAAAAATAAATTAAAAGCTAGGACTGGGGAAGGAAGAGAATGGTAACTCAGGAACAGAGCATCACCATGACTTGGTGAAAGATCAGGGCCTAGAACCCCCATCTCTTATTACCTATCCAGTGCTCCATTCCAAGAATATGTGTCCCTCACTAAGAGAAGGGATCATGGGTCTTATGAGCATTCCAAAGCAGAAAGCTCCATTAGATTGGCCTAACAGAGTAGCCCAAGGGGTAAATAAATCCCTTTGTAAATCCCCATTTAGTATGTTTATTTCATTTAATTAGCAATCCATTTCATCTCATATTTCAACTAGCCTGTTTTACTCCCTATATGGTGACATATGAGTCTCACCACTGCTCTTAACAAAAAAATACTAAGGATGTTGTAATTCTATGCTCTTTCCTAAAATTGGTAGTTACAAATACTATCACAGACTATGCATGATCGTATCGACTATGTAAATGAGTGATTGATATCACTAAGTATACTCGATCAATGGGCACGAATTATATAGGTATCATAGAAATGTCACAGAAATTATATTTAACAAACACACATAAAAATCACACTAATATTAAAAGAGCTTTACCATTAATGTCAAAATTGCACTGGTCTTTCTGATATGTCAAATAAAATCAAAATGTATTCTCTTTTCTCTGTGAGCACTGAGGTCACCCTTCCCCAAACATTTCAGCTCTACACTTAAAAAAAAATGGCCCTAGATTTCAGAGGTGGTGAGATGCAGCCTCTCCCTCTACTAGGTGAAACCTACAGAACGGTGAAGTACTCCCTTCCTGCCACGTTTCACCCTCCACCCCTACAGCCAACTTGTGCCCCATGCAAGAGAAGATTATCCTCTTATAGAGGTGTCCCCTCAAAATATTAAACGGCAGGATGCGTGGGTGGTTCAGTCGGTTAAGCGTCTGCTTTCAGCTCAGGTTAAGATCCCAGTGTCTTGGGATGGAGCCCTGCATCCGGTTCCCTGCTCGGCAGGAAGTCTGCTTCTTCCTCTCTGCCTGCACCTCTGCCTGCCACTTCCACACACAGTCTTTCTCTCTCAAATAAATAAATAATAAAAGTTAAAAAAAATGTTAAACAGCAAAGTTTTAAGATAATACCAAACTCATGAAGAAATAATTTCAAGACTTAAAACCATTTATTTCCAATGGTAAAATTTAGAGTCTAGTACAGACCAGAGGGTAAGCAATATGATGTAGTGTAAAAAGGATAGTTGAACTTGAGGTAGCTTTCTACAATGATTTGAGTCTTGGGCATGCCATTCAATATCTCTGGGCCTTCAGTTACCTTATTTATAAAATAGGGAGCGGGTAAGATTATATCAGGTCCCAAGGGATTTCATGGAACCCAATAGGACCACAGCAGCTGAAGTAAGTTGAGGAGAAAACTAGCAGCCACTCCCACCCTCATGAGAGAAGTTCCCTTTCATCTGTTCTACATAGAGGGCTCCTACATAGGATTTCATTTAAAGGAGCTGTCATTAAAAATAATTTGAAAATCACAATAGGTAACCTCTTAGTGCCTTCTTCCTGTTAACCTTCCTGTGCCTCCAAAGACATCTTGGCTGTCTTCAATTAGGTCACATAAAACCACAACATTTGGACATAAGTCTCTGAAGCTTAAAGATATTGACATCTTTATAAATGCTTTTATTCCAAGTTGGTAAACTATCTCTCCTTGAATAAATAACATGTTGAACATAACTAAATATATCTTATTTCTAGACCACGTCAGAAACAAAAGACTATAAATCCAAAAAACTAAAACCTTGTCTTTGACAAATCCGGATTGCCAAAACCCGAATAAAAGGTAGAAATTATTATTTGTTAGCTTTCAAATAAGAGTGGTTCACATTTATTCAGAATCTATGCACCATTACTATAGACTGATCTCCTTTAAAAATTCAATTTAAAATTTCAGCAAAAAATCTTCAGTGTTTTTTTCAGTTCATGCCATTAAAATCTTCTCAAATCAGACACCTCGAAGGCATTATTGTAATTCTTCAGTTATTTTAAGGGAAAAGAAATTAATTTCCTGTTTTTCTTCTAATTTTAGAAAGCATATGCTTATGCAGATGAAGACGAAGGTCGGCCAGCAAACGACTGCTTGCTCATTTATGACCACGAGGGAGTAGGGTCTCCCGTGGGCTCCATTGGTTGCTGCAGTTGGATTGTGGATGATTTAGATGAAAGCTGCATGGAAACTTTAGATCCAAAATTCAGGACTCTGGCTGAAATCTGCTTAGACACAGAAATTGAGCCATTTCCTTCACAGCAGGCCTGTATACCTATCAGTACTGACCTGCCTTTACTGGGGCCTAATTATTTTGTTAATGACTCTTCGGGAATGACTCTCTCAGAGGCTGAATTCCAGGCAGAAATGGCAATACCTGAACCCGTGATCCATGGGGATATTGTAGTGACCGAGACTTACACAACAGCTGACCAATGTATGCAACCCACTACAATTGTTTTCGATCCTCAGCTTGCACCCAATGTTGTAGTGACCGAAACAGTAATGGCACCTGTCTATGATGTTCAAGGGAATATCTGTGTACCTGCTGAGTTAGCCAACACACACAATGTAATCTATACTGAGAGAGTGCTGTCTAGTCCTGGTATGCCTGACATGAGCAGCGGTAGCATGACTGATGGCTGTATGGGACCTGTAATGAGTGGCGGTATATTGGTAGGGCCTGAAATTCAAGTGACACAAATGGTGAGTCCCAACATTCACATAAGCCAAACCACTGGTTCCACATCCCCAATGACATCTCGACACAGAGTACGGTATAGTAACATACGTTACTCCCAACAGTAAGTGTTTTGGGTCAGTATTCTACAGGGAGACCTTGTACCTTGTAATCACCAACATATCCACCAAAGGTGTATAATGTATTATATTTAGCATTTTAACAGCCAACAAATATTCAAATATCCTAAGATCAATACTACTCTTTGAATATCTTTTGGGGGGTGAATATGGCTAAGCACTTTAAATAAGCCTTTTATAATTCTTTCTGGTTTTAAATAATGTGCCAAAAACTTAAAGAAAATGTGTTCTATCCTTTGATACCGTCTAATAAATAACACGTAACTCATAAGGCAAATATTAGAGATCCTCAAACCTGTAGAACTGGTCATGTAAGCCAAGATGCCCTTGCTCCTGGAGGTTGCAAAAGATGTCTTGCCTGCATTTACCAGTCATATTTATCTTTTGAGAAATATTTCTGTTAAAAATTTTTAATTGAAAAAGTGAATGAAGCGTGCATTTCTGAAAGGAGATTGAAAAGGAAAAGAGAGCATCTATCATTAGCGATCAAATCATTTGTCTCTTCAGTTTCTCAAGATATGCAATATTTAGGGCATGATTAACATAATACAGGGAAAGAGTTTGCCAGCTGAATGCATCACTGAAAATGGTTCACTGAAAAGAACTACATACGTATAGATATGCATATATACATAAATCAATATGGATGAATTTTTATCGCACTTTATTGATTTATATCAGTAACTGTAAATTAATTTAGGATAGTAAAAAGAATTATGACAACAGTAGAGTACAAACAGTTCTTAGGGAAAGCATTAGAATATTTCCTTCTTACAGGGAATGTTTTTTTCTATTCTTGCTAATTATGTGAGAAACCCATATGAAATACGGTTTGCTCCATTTTGTTGACCCGTGTCATAGAGCTTTGATTTGGCAATTGGATATTCTCCAAAGCACCTCTGTAGTTACGCATGTATTCAACAATATTTACTTAGAAACTACTATGTACTGAGTGCCGGTCTTGTCTCTATAAATAAATAAATGAAGAAGACAAACATGATTTCTGTCTTCCTGGAACTTCTAAATTATTTCTAGACTTAAAACTCTGGAGATCAGATTTGAATTCCTACCAAGAATAATTAACAAAATATAAGTCCATTATCAAGTTGTGTTTCTCTTTTTAACACTGCTACTTATGTTGAATGAATGAAATGGAAAAACATTCACAGATCGCTTACTTTTAGTAGGTATATGGGGGCTTGAGAAAAAGAGGTTCTAGCAAGACCATTTTATTTAATTCTGTAAAATATGTAAACTATATAGTAGTAACTATAATGTGACTCATAAAATAATGTAAATGAAATAAATTTATTTTCAGGGCTTATTCCTTTTGGAAGGAAATAACTGTAGTGCTTCTTACTTAATTTGTTCCTTTATAAATAAAACTACTGTAGAATTTGGAGCAGTTCACATAATCTCTTGCCCAATTCTCTCATTTTACAGAAGAGGAATCTAGAACCAGAGACGTAAAATGACCACAACCTGCTGGTTGTGGTGCAGAACTCTGAAGCCATTGCTCCATACTCTGGTCTGGGTTTCTATACTATAACTTCATCAGACATGGAGAGGATCAAGTCTGGCCTGTTGCATGGTCTTTATGAGTTTAAAACTGAAAACACTGTAAGATCTGAGAAATGATGAAGAAAATACTACTAAGCATTTAACTGAAACTATTTGTGAGAAGGCTAAGGAAATTTCTCTATGAACTTTTCTATCAATACACAAAGATTTAAGGGTCCTTCCAAAAGAGGAAATCTGCCTCTGGTGGATGTTTTCCCTTATGCTGTTTATGGAAACAAGACCAGATGATTTTATTTTCTCTCTCAACATTATCAGTGAGGAGGAACTCCTCCATTATTCTAAGATGGTCCATATCACTCATATATGATAAGCCTCTGAAGTTAGAATATTACTAAAATATCATACCAATCAAAATAGAAAGCATAAAGCAAGATATCCCCTTTACTGCTGAAGAGTTAGGGTATTGATTTATCTAGGATATAAAGATAATATAACATTGATAGCATTAACGTTAAGGTTAGAAAATGGACCCAGAAGTTCAAGAAATGAGATTTAATTAATAAATATAATAACATATATTTGAGTCATATCTCTTGCCCCATGCAATTACCTGAAGGGAAGGCATTACCAAGTGCATAAATGGGTTCCCTTAGAAAAGTCTTATTAGGTGAAGGGAAAGGAAGACATTAAGAAGACAGAGTATCTATAGGGAAGCCTGGGTGGCTCAGTCAGTTAAGCATCTGCCTTTGGTTCAGGTCAAGATCCCAGGTGCCTGGGATACGATCCCAGCCTAGGCGTTGGGCTTCCTGCTCAGCGGGAAGTCTGCTTTCCCTCTCTCTCTGCTTCTCCCCCTGTTAGTGCTCTCTATGTCAAATAAATAAATAAAATCTTTAAAAAAAAAAAGAATTATTTATAAACTTGTTTCAGAAAAAATTATTTGAAAAAATGTCCTCTTTTGAATTAGATATTTCTGATTGCAATATATTACCAAATGTAATAATGTTTTATATATTTCTTCAATAAAAAATATGTGCTAAAGAAAGAAATGTTTCATTTTCTCTTTGGTGCATGTAGTATTCTACACACAAACACACATTCAGAAAACCTTTCCCCATTGTTTTACTAGGTGATTATGATGTCTATCGTGATGGGTATAATACAGGAGCATAGATTCACTTGTAAACTGAAATGCAAAAAATTTACTCATCAGTGGTAAAATTTCTCAATAAAATCATTTTCTTACCCAATGCTCACTATAAACTAACATATCAACTGAATAAATTCCAGATATTGTTCGAGACATTGTATACATTATAGACTTAAATATCCTCTTTTTCCCCTTGGATTTAAATTCAATAAAATTATCATTATTCTTCCTCTACCAGAGGCACTAATTTCTGTTGAAATAAGAAAAGAATAATGAATTTTCATAAGGGGAATTGAGGAAGACTTCTTGAAAATGGTGAGATCTAAGCTAGGCCAAGCAGAATTTCATCAGATAGGGATTCCAAAGGTATAAAAACTAAAAAAGGTAGGATATAATCAAAGAATACTAAGTGGTCAAATGAAATACAATAAACAAAAGTGTCAAGCAAAATAGGCATTATAAAATTAACACATGGTCAGCCATTTGATACTGTATACTGTATATTACTTACTGTAATAATTACTCAGAATACATTATCTTATTGAATTCGTTAAACAACACTATGTTATGACTGATACCCATGTCGTCCATGAAGACACTAAAGCATTTTTATTTTTATGTTAGAGCTTAAGTGAGTATCAGAGTTAAAATTCAAACCTAGGATGGCCTACTACTAATCTTCAAATTCTTTTGACTTAATTATGGAAGGGTATGTGAGAAAGGCAAATGGTAAAGAAACTTGAACCCCATTAGGAGTTTGGTTTTAACTTGGTATAAAATGGGGAACAAGTGAAATTTTGTGTGCTGGTAAATGGCCAGGTCTTATTTTGGGAGATGCCACTGGGGTGACCATCAGGAGACCTCATGACAGCTAGTGCGCTGTTGGTCGAAGAGACACCCACCAGACCAGAGAGCTAAGGATCCTCTAAAAGTCAACATTCCAAGGTGATCCTCTTAGACCACCACTGTGATGAGCCGGTGTATTTCAGGTGGTCTAAAGTGACTCCAATCAATCAATCAAAGTTTTTCTACATTGAATGCCCTTGACCTTTTTCTTCCCCCTACTTCAAGTGAGGTGTATGGACTATTTGCAGTTCCTGGAACATGTCATGCTTTCTCATACCTCTGTTACTCTGCCCCTCCCTGGTTCCTTAACCTGGAACCCTCTTCACTCTCCTTATCTACTTAGCTTTTCCTACTTACCCTTCAACACTCACTTCAAGCATTGCCACTTCCAGAGAGTATTTCCTGATATCTCTTTCCCTGCCCCAAAGCCGCTGGCTTAGCTAGCTCTCCTCTACCCATACTAACACAGGATTTTAGCATATGCCTGCCAGCCTGTGAGCAACTTAGGGAAAAGGGCACTGCTTTTCTCCAGTGTTAATAAAATATCTAGCACATAGCATGCACTCATTAATTTTAGAAGTGAAGAATATAGTCCAATTCTCTCAGGCACCTAAAAGGAAGCGTCTACAGTTTAACAGCAATGCCTCTAGATAGCAGCCCTTTGAATGGTCCTTGAAAAGCCTGTGTAAATGCCATCCTTGGCAAGAAAATGTAAGTATATAATTCAGAAAGACAACCAATTTCAGGAGAAATTTACCTTTAGCAGAAAAAAGTAATAAAGTTATTCAAAACCTCATGTTCTTTTTTGAAAGAAATTATGTTATAGCTGAATAAAATAAATTTTAAAATGTTACAGGGAAAGTGATTTTACTTTCAGAATTTACAGGATAAATACAACAGAAGAAAGTTAAAATTTCTGAGAATTTGAGAGGCTGCTGATAATATTACCCTTTATTAGAGCCATTGATTGTGGGTCTTTCCTCTTTCAAACCATTTCTTCTATATAAGGTCAGTAAAAAAAATGTGTGTGTGTGTGTAATAGAGCATTACAGCAGGAAAAATAGAGTTCCCAATATTAAGAGAAACATTCTTTACTCTTTATCAAAAAAACCATGAAAACCAATAAATGAATCCTAAAAATTACACTTACATGTTACATGGAAAAAAATCCCGAGAAAGCCAAAACTTACTGTCATTACATATGGCATAAATTTCTTGAATGTTACAATATTTAAATGCTTGTTACAAGCTTGTTACAATGCTTGTTACATGGACTAATTATTAAATACAGCCAATGAAAATTAATTTGCTAAGACAACCTCTTTAAATTCTATTTCGCTTGTTTAAGGTGGCTGGGTGGCTCAGTCAGTTGAGCCTCTGACTCTTGGTTTGACCTAAGGTCATGATCTCAGGGTCAAAAGCTGGAGCCCAGTGTTGGTCTCAGTACTCAGTGCAGAGTCTGCTTGGGATTCTCCCTGCTTCTCCCCTGCCCTTTTCCCACCTCTTTCTCTCTCTCTCTCTCTCACCCCCCTCCTAAAAAATAAAATAGATAATAAATAAATAAACAAACAAACAAACAAACAAACAAATAAATAAATTCTATCTCAGCTTATTTGAAATAACAGTAAGTCTAAAGAAACAGAGTTCATACCGGGAAGGAATCCACTTTGTGGATTGCTAAGAAAGTGAATAAACAAAAGATTGTGAGGTATCTTATCATTTTAAAAAATAATAAAGGAAAAGGCAATAAAACTTTCTCATAATTACACGAGTCAATTGTCTTTTGCAGATAAAGATAGCCATTGTCCGAAACTCAGGCATCATGTGCTAACACAAAGTGCTTATGCATTAGCTCATAGCTTACACAGGCAAGGTAAGGGTGGATTTAAAAAAAGAGTTATAAAAGTGGGACAAATGAAAATTGAAGACTACTTGTATTGATTGCTGTTGGCATAAAAGATTAACTCTCAGCATTGAAAAATCTTTCTTAAAAAGAGGTTGGGTTAGAAACCTATAGACCCCTAAAAAAAAAAAGAAAGAAAGAAACCTATAGACCTGAGTTTCTCTGTGATTAGCAAGATGACTAAGTTAAAGGCATGAGAGATGCTGACTAGGTGTTTAATAGGGAGGCAGTGAATACGCCTGGTGAGTGATGGTGAGGTGTTGGTACAAAAGTCACAGTGCACACATGTGATCAGCATAAACACTGGTTGATTGGGAAGTCTTCATCATGTATTTAAATACACAGGAGGTACTGACTGGGTGGGGATTTTAGTATCAATGAGACATGAGCCATCAGGGAACATGAAACTACATAGATAAAAAAAAAATTTTAATAATTAAAAAAATAAATTTAAAAGAACTACATAGGTATTGTAAAGAGAGAATAATAAAGAACCAAATATTGATTTGTTATTATATGTAAAGGATTACACTAATTGCTTTTCAAACATATTCTCATTTAATCCCCTTATGCTCTGTCTTTCTAGATGGAGAAAATTGAGAAGAAGAAAACTTATGGGGACTACTGTGAGCTAACTCCAAAACTCATTCATTCATTCATTAAATGTTTTTTTTGATCATTTCACTATTTATCTGTGAGCTAACTGCTAGGGGTAGAGAGGTAAACTGAGGTCATTGCCATCAAGGGCCTCACAGTCCAACCCAGGAAGAAGTAAAGAGTTAAAATGCAGTTTGACAAGTGTTACCCAAGAGAATAAATAGACTTCTATGGGCAGAGACTGGGGGCATCCAGCCAAGTGGGAAAGGCTTCCCAGAAGAAATGATCTTTCAGCTGAGTCTGGAAGGACCCATGGGAAAAAGCCAGATGAATAAATGGGAAGGACACTCAAAACTAGAAAGAATGGGAGAGAAGCAGAGAAATCGAGAACATGGAAGAGATTAGCTCCTTAGAAAACTGGAAGGAGTTTGGTAAGGCTGAAGAATGAAGGAAGACAACTATAGAGACAAGAAGTCAGAAGCCTAAATATATATGACACGCTAAGGAATTCTTATTTTAATCTGAAAGTTAAAGAGAACAATTGAAATATTTACAGAATAGTGAATACGAAATCACTTGTGAAGTTTGCTCTGGTACAAATAGAAGGGGTACAAAGCTATTGATAAGGAGATCAGCGAGGAAGCTGTTTCAATGAACGAAGGCAGTGAGGGAATGATTTGAGTTTCATCTACCCATCATAATCTTTAAATAATGGACTAATCAACTGCCCACATCACAAAATCATAGTATAAGTGTGTATTTCATGGGGCACCTGGGTAGCTCAGTCGGTTAAGCATCCAACTCTCGGTTTCAGCTCAGGTCATGATCTCAGGATTGTGGTATCAAGCCCCATGCCAGGCTCTACACTCAGTGGGTAGTTTGCTGGAGAATCTCTCTCTCTCTCTCTCTCTCTCTCTCTCTCTCTCAAATACATAAATCTTAAAAAAAAATTGTGTATTTCACATTACTAAATGGTGGCAACCAGTTATACCAGCCATGTCCCAAAGATGGCACTGTAACCTAAAACCACCAAGCCCAGTAAATGCCCTTGAAATATTAGGACTCTCCCTAGAGGACTATCTGCTAAAGAAGAATATGAACACTAAGATCCAACTTTTACCTCAAGAATAATATGTTTTCTACATTTATAAAGGAGAGAAATGAAAAATTCTGAAACAGGTCAGTGTTAAGATTTTAAGGGTTTTGTTTTTTGGGTTTTGGGTTTTTCTTGCTATTTGAGCAGCTTTCATTATTTTCCTAGTATAAGATGTGTGTAGTTATTGCAGAAAATTTAGAAAATATAAAAAGGTAACGGTGATCCAATACCATCACCCAGAGACAACTGCTGTTAACACCATGATAGTTTTCCTTTCAGTTAACCCTTTCCCAGCTCTATCCTTCAGCTGACAGATTAACATCCAAGAAATCCAAATTCGACTGTTAAACTTTGCTTCTACATCCTTTCCCCACACCCTTATTTGTTGCATCTCACATTAAAGTTGCAATTATCATATATAAGTTTGTACCTATTTTTATTTTTAAAATTATTTTATTTATTTACTTTTAGAGGGGGGAGGGGCAGAGGGAGAGGAAGAGTCTTTTTTTATTAAGATTTTTTAAAAGTTTATTTGTCAAAAAGAAAGAGAGAGAACACAAGCAGGGGGAGCAGCAGGCAAAGAGAGAAACAGGCTCTCCATTGAGCAAGGAGCCTAATGTGGGACTCGATCCCCGGACCTTAGGGTCATGACCTGAGCCAAAGGCAGGCGCTTAACTGACTGAGCCACCCAGGTGTCCCAAGTCTTTTTTTTTTTTAATTAATTAATTAATTTATTTATTTATTTATTTATTTATTTATTTATTTGAGAGAGAGAGCAGGGAGGGAGGGGCAGAAGAAAAGGGAAAGAGAATCTCAAGCAGACTCCTTACTAAGCATGGAGGTTGATATTGGGCTTGACCTCACAACACAGAGAACATGACCTGAGCCGAAACCAAGAGTCAGGTGCTTAACCCACTGCACCACTAAGGTACCCCTATTTAAAATTCTTTATAAAAGTATTTTAAGGGATATTCATGCCACGAATGAACACTGAGGTTTCTTTCATTCCTTTGTATTATAAATAATGATGTGGGACTTTATATGCACTTTACATTATTTCCATTGGAATTGAAATTTCTGGGCCAAGACTATGCATGTAGTAACAAATTTGTGTATTACAACACATTATAAACAAGGTAGTCCTGGGGGCACCTGGGTGGTTCAGTGGGTCCAGCCTATGGCTTTGGCGCAGGTCATGATCTCAGGCTCCTGGGATTGAGCCCCCAAATTGGGCTCTTTGCTCAGCAGGGAGCCTGCGTCCCCCTCTCTCTCTCTGCCTGCCTCTCTGCCTACTTGTGATCTCTTTCTCTCTGTCAAATAAATAAATAAGAATCTTAAAAAAAAAACAAGGTAGTCCTGGATATTCCTGAAAACACCATATTCACCAAAGTACAATATTCACAGCAATAGTATGTATTTTTTGACTTCTGAATTCCAGTTTCCCTTCCAGCACTCTAATGGAGACCATGAATCTAATACATGTATCATATAGTTATGAAGCTTATATTCGTTTGTAAGGATGCCAACACTATAGAGGAATATTTGAATAGATATGCCCTGCTATCAAGGCTTAAATTATCCTAGGTGAGGGGTGCCTGGGTGGCTTAGTCAATTAAGCCTCTGACTCCTGATTTCAGCTCTAGTATTGATCTCAGGGTCATGAGTTCACACCCTGCATTGGGCTCCACATTCGGCATGGAGCCTACTTAAAAAAAAAAAAAAGAGAGAGAGATCCCAGGTTATTTTTGATGGCCCTAAAACCTACTAATTTTTCTCAAGTGAAGACAATATATCTAAGTGTTCAACCCTGAGAAATGCATAGTATAATCCTAGAACCAAAGTTATAGGCAATAATTTTCTTTTTTTTTTTTAAAGATTTTATTTTATTTATTTTAACAGAGAGAGAACACAAGCAGGCAGAGAGGCAGGCAGAGGCAGAGAGGGGAGCAGGCTCCCTGCTGAGCAAGGAGCCCGATGTGGGACTCGATCCCAGGACGCTGGGATCATGACCCGAGCCGAAGGCAGCTGCTCAACCAACTGAGCCACCCAGGCATCCCTAGGCAATAATTTTCTAAGAAAGTACCAAATATCATCTAACAATTTGAATCTGAAAAAAAAAACTTTCTCCCAAAAAAAGTATGAGAAAACCTAAACCAAAATGCCACACTGGCATCTCCCAAGTACTGCCTATAGGCTGGTTCATAGAACAAGGTTCACCATTCACCAAGAAAGATCCTTAGATTTAGGTACGGGCTTTAGAGGAAAAGAACTATGCTCAGCAAAGATAGGACATGATCTGACATGATGATTGTAGATCCTGTTCTGAGATGACACTTATTACTTATCTTTGTTCTTAATTTCAAAAAAAAAAAAAGGAGATTTTTTACATTGTCCAGAATACATTAAACTATGACTAATCTTCCACAATGTGTGGTTTTCAAGTACTAACCTGTTCCTCATGTTTTCCATTTCCACTGTTTCAAACCAACGTTTCTCACCTGCCTCCCTTAACTTGGGAATTTACCTTCTCTGTTTCACCTGCAATGAGATTTTGCCAGGAGAGAAGTTACCACGACAAACGATGTTAAAAAACCACCATAAAATGTTTTGTTTTACCCTTGAACAGCGAGGATAGAAGACCTGGACACTTGAGGGAACATCTGGCTCATTCAGTAACCACTTTCAAAACAAGTACAAGCAAACTTCCCCCAAACAACCACCCCAAGCTAATAAGATTCATTAACTCTTGCTGGTGGGTGTCCTCTATTCGACAGCAGCTTCTCCTCCCAGCATGGCTAGCGCCAAGAGCTTCGACGGACTGCTGAAATTGAGCGGTACCTTAGGACCATATCTCAAAGCAAGCACCACAAAAGTCAACTGGAACCTGAACACTTTTTTTCACCTACCCCAATTTCATAAAATGCGCCAGTGAAAAATAACTGATTATTGAAAGAAATGAAAAGGAAAATCCATTATCATATTTTATTAACCGACTACTTTAAGTACTTAGTGCCTTCCTCCCTCGATCTTCAGCTTTTCTGATTGGAAGACCCTGGGGCAGCCTTGTTTTCTGTTGGGAGGAAGCAGGCTGGAGAATCTGAAAGAAGGAGCTGCTCTTTAGTAGAACAAGAGGGAACAGGATGCCTATCCTCCCTGACTCAAGCCTCTCCCAGTCTCTCACCAAGTCAACTGTGCCTTTCTGCCCTACACCACAGGCTACCTCAGAAAGGAAAACTCAGCAGGTCAAGAAGACAGCACACTCCTCCCAGATTTCTCGCTCCCCTAGAGAGCACAAGAAAAGGAGGGGAGAAAAGACTACGGAAAAAATCCCACTGGGTTAAGAATTATAGTATCTGTAGCTTTGGAAAGGCTGTCCTTTCTCTGAAATAAGGGTGTGTTCAGTTCATTGCATGTTTTGGCAGAGTACTTGTTAAGCGCTCTCAGCTAAGACAGAAAAGCATGTACCTCAACAGGAAAAAGGCTGAGAAATCAAATCTGAAGTTGGAATCACTAAGCTCCACAATAGTCAGACTTATTAGCAGTGAATACATAGAAAAGAAAACATCCATCACTTTGTCAACTGGAAAATCTGGCCAAAATAAAAAACACTTTATAATTGAGTTTGAAATTTGGAGCGGTTGGTGAATCTTAGGGTTGGGTGCATAATTAATAGTAACCTCACTTCCTGGATTTCCAGGACAGGTTTGCAAAGATCACCATCCCTTTCAGTCTTAACTTAAAACCACCTACCTGTTATCCATTACATACTCATTCTTGTTAGACAAGTTGAGTTTTAGAAAATGCAATCAGCACTGGAGGCATTCATTAAATATTTGTAAAGTCACGCAAAATCCTTCACAGCATGGATTGAATTAGTCACTTTCTTTCTATGCAAATGGACACACCCCGATCCAAGATTCTAACACTATCTCATTCATCTTTGTACCTCTAGGCCCAAATTGTGCCTCATATATACTAGACAGTAAGTGCCAGTGGAATGAGTCGTTGTTGATTGAATTACTCTTCTTTGATCAATTCTTAATATCATTTTAAAAATTATCTCTTCTACTAGCTGTAGATTATGGGAGAATCTATCTTTCTGAAAGAGAAATCATAAAGAGATATTAATAACTTACCAGGAGGTAAAAACGATTAGATATTCACCTTCCACCTCTCAAGGCTTACCACTCTGCATAACTGGACTGAGAATTCTGTTCATATTTGGGACCAATTCTTGGATGAGTCACTCAAGTCTGTTCACCTTACTAGAGAACTAGAGAACTGGATTATATCAATGTTTTTCACACTGTCGGTCACACTCCTTAATAATGGGTCTTTAAGTCAACTTAGTATACGTTGCTCGATGAACATTTTTAATGGAATTAAACAATATAAAAGGAAAGGAAATAGCAGAGTACATCACACATAATAAGAGTATGTGTTTGTGTATATGTGCACCAGTTGGTGACAAACTATACTTCTGACTATGGTTAAAAGAAGTTTGAAAACCATTAGACTAGGTCATCTTAAGTTTCCTGAGGTTCTCAAATGCTTGAATTTTTTGAATAAGTTGAAAGAGAAATAAGAAGGGTTTTAGTGCTGGGAATGGGGAAATTAGAGCAACAGAAGACGGCGGTGCCTCTTGGAGCAGAGCAAAAGGAGTGCAGGCGAGAAATACCATAGTGCCCTTACTATTATTCACACCACATGAAATCGAGCACTAGGAAGATCTTTCATATAGAATATCTTTTCCTGGAAAGCACTGGGAAAACAAGGAAGTTACCAATCAATTGAGAAATGAGCACTCAGTGATCCTCACCTACCACAGAGCTATTATGATCGTAACTAAGGAAAGATAGTTCATCTGCAAGGAGAAAAGCCAGTGGGTTGTAAGTGCATCATATCTTCATTTGAACTGAACCTAGCAAACCCCACTTTTGGCAATCTTTGCTTTGATCTTCAACTTTTCGAGTATGAAATAGATGGCACTTTGTAGATGCTGAGGCACATGCTCATGATTCCTGCTCAGCGGCAATTTGTCATCTTAACCAGGTCATGGGATGGGAGTCTCACCTATGCTGTCCCACCGATGAGTCATGCAGGGATGAGGTAAGCAATGAGTCTTACCTCTCCAGACTTCCCAGTTACCACCTTCCAAATGTAAGTTTCTGGAAAAACATATGTCCCTGGGTATGGAACTGCATCAACTGCTTCCGCTTAACAAGATAATCCCTATTACATTTTAAATCTTTCCTAAAATGAGAGTGACCTGAGGCATTCCAGGCATTTGTTCAAAAAGAAACCAGTTGTGGAGGATCCTCTGTGAGTAAAACTCCAGGTATGTAATCCCCAGGATATTTTATGGTCAAGTGAGAAAGCTGGGAATGAAGCCTCTTGGAGAGCAGAGAATGATTGTTCCCTGAGGAATGAGTCTTCCTAAAGAAACTCCAGAAATCCTTGAGATTTTGTTTTCTTTTCCCTGTGTTGCCCTTCTTGATGGGCAGGGGGCTTCTAGGGGATAGGCTCAATGTCTCCACTGCCCCCACCCCACACTTACCAGACATCCATGCTCTAACAGAGTGGCTTTTAATTAAATTTAAATGAACAGTAAGCAATTTTATTAGTTGGGTCTTTTTGTTTGTTTCTTTAGTTGGATCTTCTTTTAAGAGTAAGAAAACAATGGGGGGATTAGTCTAATAAACAGACTAATACAAACTCTGGATCTACATTCTACCCGAAGGTGGTATAGAAGAGGGAAAAAAAAGAAGGGGAAAATAATAGAAAAAAATGGGTAGGTGGTGAAGGGGGGGGGGGGTACCTGAAGAAGCAGGAGGGAGAAGGATGAGAGGGAAGGAGATGAACAAAAATGGAGAAAGTGGACTGCACCCAGAGAAACAGGCTGCAGGGCTGGAGGAGGGACATATCCAAAAGGGGATTCTGAGCCTATTCTGGGTTCACAAGCCCTAAGATGCCCGCTGCACTCTGGAACCAGCCACACCTGCCCAACCTGATCTCTGACCTCACCAGGAAGCTGCACAAGGCAGAGCAGAGATAGTTCTTGTTCTAGGATCGACAGTCATTTCCTGGTTTGGAGCCGGCTGAACCTACTAGTTGCCTGTTCTGTTTCTTATTCCGAATTTGTACCCCATTGCTGCTGTTGTTCTCAGGCTAATCCTGAATGCAATACTAACCTCTTATTCAGACTGCTTCTCCCTCATACCTGACTAAGATTTCTGACTGCTAACATAACAAGAACTTTTTGGGCACTGAAACTTGCCTGCAACCCACAGCATGACCTGGAATCTCTGAACCTGATCCTAGACTTCCCCCAGGACTCTCTGATCCATTCTTTCAGTGTAACATTCAGATGCATAATCCCAGCCCACATTTTGCTGACTTCCAATCCATTAATTTCATTTTATTTTAACAAATATTTACTGAGTATCTGCCCTGAACAGAGTAGGCACTGGGGCTACAAAGAAGAATAAGACACCGTTTGACCCTTGGGGACACTACTGAATAGTAAGAGGGATCAACTCTTAAGCAAATACTTCAGTATAATCTCTAAGAAAGTTCTACCCAAGTGCTATGCAGAGGCATGGAGACACAGAGCTTCAGCTAGTCTGGGAATCAGAAATGGTGCCTGAAATACATAGGATGGATTCTGGACAAAAATATGTGATTTGAATCTGCCAAATCTTTAGATACAGTGTATAAGGGATTAGAAATACAAGGAGAGGGGGACAAGTTTAACACAAGATGGATCCAAAAGTGGAACATTTTGTAGGATAACTGTCTCAGTCCTTTCAACAAGTTGGTGTCATCTTAAAAAGTGGGGCGGCGGGGGGACTGCTAGAGTAAAATAAATTTAAGGTGGAGTTGCAGTCCTGAGTTCAATCCCAATTTGGAAAAATCACCTGTGATAGCTTTTTTTTTTTTTCTTACTTGAGGAAATTTGGATATGGACTGAATATTAGAAAAGATAAATGTTTATTGACATGAAAAGGCAGAGAACACATAGGGGAAAAAACAAATGATAAAAGAGCGCGTACAGCAGAATCTCCTTTTGGCTAAAACAAAAAATCACATATATGTAAATAGAAAAGTGAGTGGAAGAATTTCAAGCAGGAAAAGAAACATATTTGCCTTCTAGGTATTTACAGGTTATGCTAGGAATTTTCTTTTTATCATGTATTTAATTCTCCCAAACATCCTGCAAAGAATATTAGCCTCATTTTCCAGATGAGACATGTATTTGAAAGGTTAGTTCTATTCAGAACTAATCAGGTGATCAAAATTTGGTGCCTTTATTTTCTTTTTGCTTGCTTCTATTTTCTAACTTTCTACAATGTATGTTTACAACTAACATAATAAAAGCTAGGGTTTTTTTTTTTAATTAAGAAGAAAATGAAAACAAAATAGGCAAATACAGTACTTCTCAGCTTTGGTGAACTCACATCTCTTTAGGTCTGTCTTTTTAGAGTTACTGGGGTTGTGGGATGAGCATGATTTTTTTTTTTTTTTTGAAGAGCATGAATTTTGAAGTCATGCCAATCTGGTTCAAATCCCAGCTATGGCACTTACCAGTATCGTGATCTTGAAAAAATTACTGAGTTGTCTCGTCTTGGTTGTCTCGGCTGCAAAACGGGGTTACTAACATCTTCCTTGCAGGGTGTTTGGGGGAAATAAGGAAATAAACCATATAAAGAAAACACTTCATGCCACAATTAAGTACACAGGGGGCACTCAATAAATATCAGTTCCCCTGCTGCCTGACATGAAAAGTGTATCTGGGTGTTCAATGAGCTTGAGGCTTTAGCCTCCTTAGAGGAACCCTACTATACATGAGCCATTCATTCCCCTTCCAGGTCCTCTGCTCTACCTCTTACTCCTAGTTTTTATTTATTTGGCTCTCCTGCTCAATCTGGAGCCCAACTAAACATCACAATCCAATTCCCTTCATTGCTACCTCCTCATCCAATCATTTATCCATCCACTTATTTACTCAAAATGGTTACTGAGAGCCAAGCAGTGGACCAGGTGAGAAGTGACTCCTGCCTTCTCAAAGCTTGTGGTCTAGACCTTGTGAAGCAAGTGATAACTCTCTTGAGCTATGTGTTGCTTCCTGCATTGCTTGTATTAATTCAGGACTGCCTTGATTTACAATAGAGTCATCCACCTGAAGCCACTGCCTAGGGGCCCCACCATCTGCCCCTGTGAACCACTCACTGGATGTGAGATACTGGCTCACAGCTGACTAGACTCTCCAAGAGTGTCCCCTTGGACTTGGAGATGAGGGCAGCTGCTCCCACCCTCACCTGCTAGGATCCATCTACCTACTACAGGCCAGCCCTACCACCAGGACAGCAGGAATTTTTAAACCTGTTTTTAAAACCTTTAGTGCTTCTAGAAATTACCAGTAAATTCCAGTGTACCTGTAACATCACTTTTTTATTAATACTCATTGCCAGAACAGCAATCATCTGCCTCTATCTTGAACATGAAGAATGCTGTATCTAAAATAATAAAATATGCTATTTGGGTTTTTCATTGCACAGTGCTACAAAAAATGATGTTTTTCCTTATTTTTGCCTTATCTTTCTTAATTCAAGTGCACATCTCTCCCAGTCATACCAGAAAACAACGCACACACTTGATCACTATGCCAACACCTTCAGCAGCATGGATACAGCTGATTCACGTGTTTTCAAACCACATTGTTCTTATTTAGGGCAAAACACATGACTCAAAGGAATTCAATAGCTCAGTATTTTATGCTAATTTTGCTATTAGACAAAGCCATAAAATAATAATTATATAGAACTCCTCCTGTTTTTTGCTAGATCTATCTTTTTCTAAAGGGTTTAAACATCAAATTGTAAAATCCCTATTTTCTCAATAGCTAATGCTTTGAAAGGAAAAATATTAAACATATAATTAATCAAAATATTTTAAATGGAATGTTACATATATATTTAGTTTGACATAAATTAACAAATATAATGTTATGATACATTTTCAGCGCATTTTTTTTTACATTTCCTCCTTAGCTTCATTACCCCTCCCACCCTTAAACACATAGTAGTGGAATTCTCTTGCCTGAAAATCCACACTAACAGTGTCATATTGTGCTTCAGGCTTTTCTCTATGTTCAACTAACCATTTAGAGTAACACACACATACACACACATACACATAGACACACACACAAACATGCAGATTATACATACAAGTCTATATCTCGCTCTTTTCACTCAATAGGACCCCATACAAATATCTCCAAGTCAATTGGTATATTTTTAATTAATAATTAATTCTTTTTATTTTCTGCAAAATATTCTACTTTCTGTGTTCTATTTATCTATTCCTAGACCAATACCATATTTGTTAGGGTGTTGGAGAACCAACTTTTGTCACTTCCTTATATCTGAAGCAATTGAGAAATAAGGTATAGGAGATACACACACAAAAATAAGCATCAGTTTTTATTATTTGTAGCAAAATAGATGTGGATGATGTGGTTGAGATGGGCAGTCATGATGAGCATCCTAATATTCACGCCAGAATTAAATTTATTCACCCAGTTACAGATAACCCCCACCACCTGGACCAAAGGATGGAGCCTGCCCCTGTGAGCCTATAGCTAGAAGAAATGGAAAACATATCTTGTCAACAGGCTGGCTCCAAGAGAAAATCCTGCTGGAAAGTTGAGTAGTAGGGAGGGGACAGTAGGCTGAATCCATTGTCTATAATTCCTTTTCACAAGTTCATTAACCAGTTTGTTCTCCACATAGATGGTTTGTTCCATATAGACTTTAAGATTTTTTGTAACCTCCTCTGTCTCTATCCCTCACATAAACTAAGTGTCAAGTCTGAGGACTGCAGTTTCTTTGAGAAACTGACATTTTACAATAGTATTTCTTTTCATCCAGGAACATAATAATATCTTTTTATTTTCTTAGATCTTGTTTTATGTCCTTCATTTTTTAAAAGACTTTATTTTTTTATTTGAGAAAGAGCACAAGTAGGCAGAGTGGCAGGCAGAAGGAGATGGAGAAGGGAGTAGGGAACCTGATGTAGGGCTCAATCCCAGGACCTTGAGATCATGAACTGAGCTGAAAGCAGATGCTTAACTGACTAAGCCACGCAGATGCCCCATTATTTTATGCCCTTCATTAATATTCTGTACATTCTTAAGTTACTTCCACATACTTTATAGTTTTTAAAGGAGACTGTGAAAAGATTCTTATCTCATTTCACTCTGTAGATCCTTACCATTAAGGTAAAGAATAATTACTGATTTATTCTATAAAAATCCACCTTAAAATTTCTTTTAAAAAAAAGTGCTATGTGAAAATGTGCGTTGATAAATTTGAAAACCAGAAGATAGAATCTCCTCTCCAAATGTAAATTATCAAAATGTAGCTCTACAAAAATGGAAACCTCAACACACCAACTGAATATTGGGGAGCTTCAGTATAGTGAAATTTGGAGTAACAGGAGATAAATTTCATAACCTCAAATCACTTCCTTCAAGTAGGCTGACCAGCCCAAATTATTAGAAATTGCGTCACTTCAAAGTCAAAAGGAATAAAAAGGTGTTTCGAGAATCTGTCAATCCTGACTTCACATGGAAGACTGGCGGGGATTAACGTTAAATCACCAAGTTGCACAAGTTAATCGGCATGCACAAACATCTGTAAAATTGGTATTGTGTTTAACACATCAAAAATGAAGTCCGAAGTGACTCAGGGATGTGCTGTGCTAACAGGGAGAATAGAGTTTTCTCTACCTTTAATCTCTTGTTAGGTGTAGCCTTCCAGAAATGGGCCAAATATGTTGCAGCTGTGTCAGTACTGGATCAAAGAACATAAACTCACACTGCAAAGATTGTGCTTTGAGAAACGTTCAGTCTAAAGGCACCCATAGGCATTTTCAGAGGTTTCACTAAAGGAAAGCAAATTTATGTGATACAACATAAAAAAAAATAGAAATTCTATAAGCTAGACATTGTTCTGGAAGACATGGATTTATGACCAATTCAGGTAGGTAATGGATTCTGATTCTCTTCTTAGTGTCAGTGAATAGAATAATGGTGTTTACTCAAAGGAAGGCCAATTAGACATGCCCAAAACTGAAGAAAAAAACATGTGCATGCGTTTGAACAGAAAGTTCAGTGCTTCCCTAAGTACTATGTGAACGCAAAACTGACCCCCATGATATGAAAGTTATTCTGCCCCCAAAAAGCAGCAGCAAGAAAATAATCTTGAAATTTCTGTTCTCTTTAATTAATCGTTTCCGAAGGTTTTGCGGCCCCTCATCAGGACACAAACTGCAAAAGTCACGGTACAATAAGTCGTACGAGTTTTACAGGTTTGCCAAACTTACCTGGAACTTACTAATCATAAAAGTATTCGTGCGTGACGCCTCACTAGGTAAAAAGCTGGTAACCCATGAGTCTGGTAGAGAAATGCACGGCCCCCGAAGAGTAAAGGACAACCAGCTGCTCGTTTTTAGAAGCATCCCCTTTCCTTACCATACAAGAGCTAGTAGTTCTCAACTGCAGTCTTTCCTGAAATCCTTGGAGATCACTTTTCTTACGTGTTCCATGCTGTTTTCAGATTCCATCTTTCTACAGTTTGATGTTGGCAGCAAAGCTGGGAGCATGAATGCGGTATATCCATATCCACTGACAGTCACACCCTGGGCGTGGCCCCGGTTTGAGAAGCTGGTGGGTCAGTCCATGTATTTCTTCCCACGGGTGGCGTCGTGGGTTGAAATTTAAATGAAAACAATCACCATTTTTTTCCTCCTTAGGGATTACCAACACACCAGTACAATTTGATTACTAGAAAAACAGATGTGGCTCCCATGATACTAAAAAATACTTGAGGACATATGTGAAATGTACTATTTATCATCAAAAGGAAGATTAAAAAGTATAAATAAAGGGATCAAAACCATAGCAACAAAGTATAGTAAATTACTATTTAACTGCATGTTAGTTTTCTCGTATCTTTTCCAATCCCATTGTCATATCATCTGAAATGGTGAAAAGACCAGGATGAGGTTAGATCCAGGAAGGATGCCAGGTTCTTAGGATCTAACTAAGATCCAGAACTTGCTTAGCTCTGGGTCAAATACCTTACATTACTATGCTCAGAATCTTTATTTTATTAGAATCCAGTAAATTATTAGCGTTTAAACAAACAACAGATAATAGACAATCTATTAAGACTTTGAACTGTATGTGTCCTTTGTTCCAGCAGATAATACTTGCACAAAATTTTTAAAGATATATTTGTTTGTTCACCCTGCAAAGTCCTGGGAATATACTATTAAATGAAACAGACATGATTCCTCCCCGATAGAGCTCACAGTCAAGTGGTGGAGCAAGGCAACATAAGCAATCTAAGAAAAAGCAGCTGACACATGGTACTAAGCCTGATAGGCAAAGCAAATTGGGATGACTGATGAAAAGATAATGAGGAAAAGAGTGCCCAAGTGCGGGGAGTCGGAAGGAAAGACCTTTCTGAGAAGGTCGTAGAAGCTGCCACCTGTGACTGAGAAGAAGCCAGCCAGAAGAGACAGAAACTGAGTGAAGGCCTAAGGCAGGCAGGAAAAGAGCTGAGGGTTTCTGGAAAACAAAAGAAGACACATGTGAGAGTGATGGAGTGTGGGATGTGGTTGGAAAGGAAAGCAGAGTCGATCAGGCAGTTCAGTGTAGGCCTTGCCAGGCAGTTTTGCTTCTGTTCCAAGCACGCTGGAAGCTATGGTCCTTTTACAGGTAGCAATCAGGGCACTGAGTGGTCCCACTGCCTGGTCTACATGAGAGATGTCAGGAGTCTGGCTAGTGCAAAAGCCCAAGGAAGTAGGAGCTACATGGATTCCAAATACACTTTGCAAATAGATCCCACTTGTTCAGTTTGATCTCCAGCAAATCACAAGAACCAAATCAAAGCTATTCCTAAAGAATGGTGGAGAAAGCATGATGCGCATTTGGAAAAATCCCTCCTTCATGCTTATTATCTGGAAAAATACTTCCACGAAGAAGCAATTGCCTAATCAGATTAAATCCAGGCAAAAAGATATTGACCCTGGTCCACAGTTTATGTAAAAATTTTTTAGATATGCAGTCACCTATATCACCCTTCTGAAGTTTGGGCTTCAATCAATATATAAGAATCACACAAATCTTTTTAAAGAAATAATTCCAGGAAGGGCAGAGACATGGTAGACCATGTTACACACCATCTAAGAGCAAATTGGATCAACGGCTCTATTTTCACTAATTATTAAAGTGCAGACTCTTCTCTGCTGGTGCACAATTATTACATTCTCTGACATTTCTGCACGCCTGCAGGTATGATTGGAATGGAAGAGGTCTGATTTCCATGACCTTGAACAACCAAGGGTGATGGGTCACAACTTTTGCAGGCCATTTCAAGATATATGCATAATTCTGTTACTGCACGATTTGGAACTAGTCTCTTAATTTCATGAATTTGTGGATATTCAAGAACAATTAAATATCAGAAAGTAGTAAAGTCTACCATATAAAATATATTACATACACGTTGCCAGTCAAAACAAACAAAACCAGTGAAGGCTTGCCAGTGAAAGCCAAGTCTCATTAACACTCTCTACTTGGTGAATAATAGAACTGCTACAGATAATGAGTGTTTAGAAACATCACAGAAACCTCAGAAGCTACTGCCCACTTGAATAAATATTCATTCTAATTGCTTCACTCCTTAGGCCATGGTTCAATTTTTAGCAGATTGAGGAATGGTTTCTTTAACTTTTTAAACCTGTGATGTGTCCTACCGTCCAACTGTTGTATTTTCAATATGGTGCCTCAGTTGAACCACAACATACACATACAATGAAGCTCTCTTCTAATGATTATGACTATTATTGCTATGATCCTCATTTTTATTTCAGCCTCTGGAGTAACAGCCAGTTTCAAGTTGGGCTTAGGTTTGCAAAGCCATTATTCAGAGAGTAATAACATAATCACTCAACAGAAACCCCTGGAAAATGTTCCCATCTTTACTTTTCACAAACAAATGAAATGGCAAGTGAAAACCCTGTTTAGTCCAAAGGCATTATGCAAATGCACTCCCCAGTGGAAGTAACCTCCACTCCTTTCCCAACACCATGCAAATCGGGCCCCAACATGTTTTATTACTTTCCTGCAGTCCCAAATCCTCCAAACAAACAAACAAAAAAGTGTTGGCTTAAAGCATTGTCAAGAGCACATGTAAGATCAGAGAGGACTACCTGCCTGTAGAATGTACAATGGCGTTTGTCATGGATTTCTACAATCCTCCTTGACTGGGATGTAGATGGAGCCAGGCTGCAACGGGCCCAGTCTGGTATATTACTTCCTACAAGGATGCCCACAGTTTTTCTCATCACCTGATCAATAATCTGTAACTGGTATTTTAAAATACAAAAGTAAAATACTTCCTTACCTGTGTTTGGGTAAGGAAGGGGTGGAAGCTCCTAATTAATTAAAGTTGTCAAAGAACTGGAATTTTAGAAAAGGTAAATCAGAACAAAGTAAGCCATATCTAGAATCTAGATTCGGTGCAACTTATGGGTATGCCTAGGAATATCATAATTCACTGCTATCATCTTTTTAATCTCTTTTGTCTTTATTAAGATTTTCTTTGAGAAAAAAAGGGAGAGACAGAGGCTGAGCAGTGGAGAGGAGGCAGTGGGAGAGGGAGAAGCAGACTCCCCACTGAGCAAGAAGCCTGATCCCAGGACCCTAAGATCATGACTCGAGTCAAAGGCTAACTGACTGAGCCACCTAGGCATCCATCTCTTTTATCTCGAGTACAATATTCTGAAGAATTACAAGATATTAAATTATGGGAAAGGAAAGAATCCACTAAATTTTTCTCTTCTTTCCTGCCCCAAAGTTTACAATGTTATTTATAAAAGACTCTGCTCATCTCTTCATTGTACCACAAAAGCAGTCATTCATAATACATAAACAAATGGGCATGTCTATGTTCCAATAAAACTTTATTTACGAAAACTTTATTACAAAAACAACATTTTTCTGGAGACAGATGGTGGTGATGTTTGCACAGCAATATGAGCATATCAATAATGCCATTCAGCCTTACACTTAAAAAAAATGGGTAAAATAGTGAATTTTGTTACGCATATTTCACAATTTTTTTTAAAAACCACAAGATTTTGCTCACTCCCCTAACTTTTATATTACAAAATCCTTTCTGTCTAAAATACTCTGTGATTCATCAAAAACTAATGATGTACTATGTGTTGGCTAATTGAATCCAAATTTTAAAAATTCAAAAATAAAATAAAATACTCTGTGATTAAATGGTTTTCCTGAAACTAAAAAGCTTCCAAAACCTGATGCATAAATACTTACAAAGATAAAATTGTTCTTCTACCAAAACTTTCTTTAAATATTCTAGAATGTTTAAAAGTGTTTTTAACTCTAGTGTTAAAAGCAAAGTAAAGTGGTGTTAGTAGATTTTCCCCATCTAACTTGGCCTGGTGTCCACATATTTAGAAGTGCATAAATATATGGCAGCTAGAAGGTTGATTGCTCCGGAGGAAATGTTTTGAGTAATTAAAAGTGCACAAAGATAACCTCCTTCACTAGGCAACCTACCGTTTAACAAACTTATAAATGAAAAGGAATACAAGAGGAAAGATGTCATCTGATTATTATCAGGGATCTGGTTTTGCCATGCATTATTTATATATTTCAAATATCCAAGGCACCAGGTAACTGTTTACTCCAATTTTATTCCTAATTATTTTCAATTATTTCTAATTATTTTTTCAATTGTTTTTCAATTACTTCTAGTTTTTTTCCAAAACCTGTATTAATAATTGCTTAATGTGATGGTTTTCTTCTTCAAATTTATATTACTTCAATAATACATATTATTACTTCACACTGACATTTTGCTTAACTTTCAATCCACTCACATATACTCAGACTAAAAACAAATGCTCTTCTGCAAGTTAGGTTTTGGGGGATTTTTGTATGTTTTGTTTTGCTTTTCAGTTTTAATTGTAACTCTGAAGAAAAGCCAACTAGATTCTTTCTCAGTGTAGTCAGGACAAGCTTTTGCACTTCCACACCATGATGAATTTATTATTCATCTGGGACCTTCCTAGTAAACCTTGTCTTCAGCCTATGAACTTTTCTTTCAGCCTCCAACAAAGGATTTCATTGCTTTTGGAATTGAGGTGTGTCTAAGTTTTTACCTGGGAGCAAAAGTGATGCAAGCGTTTCTGGTAAGACCAATCCTTGGTTTAGGGTGGGGAGGAGCTGCATAACAGACCATCTGTAGACTCCAGAAAGCAGAGACGCTACCGAAGGGCTTTTCTTAGACATCATATGCAGACAGTTGGAAGGACTGAAGCAGCAGCTTCCTTGGATTTGTCCACCAGGGAAGTCAGAGAAAATGACTTGGCTCCTTTTCAGAACACCAGGGGCTCTGGCCATTTTAATGGTAAGTCCCTTTTTTTTTTCCCTAATAATTCTAACTTTCCCTGCTTCCTTCCTTGTTTGTTAATACTATATTTGATTGCCGAATCCCTCCTATAAATTCTAAAAGGACTGAAGTGGAAATAAACATTTTAGAATAAAATTGTAAAGGTTACCAATTTCCACCTTTTGGTGGTTTTCTAATGTTGTATTTTACATAGAAAAATAAATCAGAGAGAAATAGAATTTGAAAGTTGACTTTTAGCATATCTTTAGTTAAAGAATTAAATAATCCTGATCTTAGATCTATTATCCACAACACCTTCACTTTCTTCAAAGTAATGCTCTTATCTTTCCAATACACAAACTGAAACACATGAAAGAGAATCAGGTCTATTTTCCAAGTTACATATCTCTTAAGTATATGGCTAAGAACTGTACGTGCCTGGTCTTGATACCTGACATGTTTTTAAAATAGTCAGACCGTTGAATTAAAATCAAAGCAATGTTTGACTCTAGAGAAGTTGAAAGGGCTATTAAGAAAACCATGTTTCCCTATCATGTGCAAAAAATATCCTGACTTTGGGGGGAAAAGACAACATTTCAGAAGCCTTTTTTTTTTTTTTTCCAGGAGAATAATACTGGTTGAGAAAGGTTTATATAATGTTACCTAAAAGAGAAGTGGGATCTGAAGAGCAAAGCACTAGTCTGGATGTTACAGACTTCACTATGTTGTTTTAGTGAAGGAAAAAAACCCCACAATTTTATCAGTTACATTAGGATATCAAAATAGTGATATATACCATAAATGAATATTTTTAAAAATTCCTAATACTAATTCCCACTTCATAATAAACCGATTTGGCCTTGGCACCAGTTTCCCTCACCTCCTTATCTTAAAAAATTGAGATAATAATCGGACTTCAAGAAGTTGCAGGGAGATAGATCTTTAGAAAGAACTTTCTAAAACGGTGTCTAAAATTAGAATAGGCTGCCTTGTGAGCCGGAGTTTCCCTTTCGGGACAATATCCAAGTAGAAAATTGTTATCTTCCCTTCTGTTAGTCTACTTTTTTAAGTACTTTTTTTTTTTAGATTTTATTTATTTATTTGACATAGAGAGAGAGAGAGAGAGAGCAAGCAGGGGGAGTAGCAGAGGAAGAGGGAGAAGCAGGCTCTCTGAGGGAGCCTGATACGGGGTTCGATCCCAGGACCTCAGAATCATGACCTAAGCCAAAGGTAGACGCTTAACCGACTGAGCCACCCAGGCACCCCAATGTTGGAGTCTATTTTTGTTATAACTATGTAACAAATTGTTTTGGTTATCTAATGAATTTCACCCGAGAATGTTGTAAAGAGAAATGAGACACTTGTATGATGTTCTTACCTTTCCAAATGGTCATTTCTAGACTTAACCTCAGGTAGCCTGATAATCTACATGTTCTTTTTTTTTTTTTACATGTTAAAACCAATGACCAACTCAGGAAGCTATGAGAAAGGTGGCAGGGGGTGTCAGAAGGTGTCATAAGAACACAGAATTGGACCACCACAAACATAGGGGAGCTCTTTTCCCTGCTTGACATAAATTATTCTCAAATATCCCTCTGGTTCTAAAATGACAGTAAAATTGTTATACTAAGGGGTGTTCCATTCATCTTTATATTCCTAATGCCTTCTATAATATCTCTCTTACAGTGGACACACAACTGTTTGAAAAATAGGTAGATGAACATTTAAATGAGGCCTCTAAAATATAACCTTCCATAGTGCCTCTATAATGCTGGTCATGAAGAAAACTATGAAAAGTAAGACATTTTCTTCCCCTTAGAAAAATTTTACACACACACACACGTACACACTTCATATGTAATATGTAATATAAATTCATATGTAATTATTAAATTGAATGGTCTAGACCTACTCTGTCCAATATGGCAGCCAGTGGCCACATGTGGCTAATAACCACTTAAAATGTGATTGTCTGAACTGAGATGTGCTGTTAACTTTTAAAATACACACCATATTTGAAGACTTTGTATGAAAAAAAAGAATGCAAAATGTCAACTTTTATGTTGACTACAATTAAAATTATAGTATTTTGGATATATTGGATAAAAGATATATTGTTAAAATGAAATTTCACCCTTTTAAGCTTTTAAAATATATGAATATTAAGGGACACCTGGGTGGCTCAGTTGATTAAGCATCTGCCTTCGGTACTCAGGTCATGATCCCAGGGTCCTGAGTTCCCTGCTCAGTGGGAAGCCTACTTCTCCCTCTCTGCCATTCCCCCTGCTTATGCTCGTCTCTCTCTGACAAATAAATAAGATCTTTAACAATAAACAAACAAGCAAACAAACATTTAAAATTATATATTTGGCTCACATTTGTGGTTCTTATTATATTTCTATCAGACAGTGCTTGTCTATTATTAATGCTGTTAGAGGAATGCTGTATCAGTCAAGAGTGAGATCAGCAAACAAGGTTCCATGGAGTAGGTGGGATTTGAGCTGTTTTTTGATTAGTATAGATGGGCCAAAGGGGGATATCCTATACCCTCAGTTGTCAGACCAGCAGGAGCAAAGGAAAGCACAATTACAGCATTTACCCAGGGGCAATGGACATACTGGTTTGGCTAGAATGACATTATGCATTGGACATGAGTTGGAAAAGTAGATGAGAGTCAGAATGAAAAGTACACTCTGTGAAGGCTAATGGAATCCGTTTAGAAGTCGGGAGCCACCCCTAGTTTTGAAATAGTGTGTAAGGAAAAAAAAAGGTTTTTAAAAGTATTGTAGAGTGGGAATGCACATCTTTTGCTGTCGAAGGGTGAGGTCTGGAAGTTGGAAGACATATTTGGAGGTGTTGAATTAATTCCACCATCCTATGACCACAAAGGTTGCCTAGAGAAGTGAGGTATGATAGCAAAGTCACAGGCTTCAGTCTATGCCTGTATGACTGACCCACTCCAGGCTTTGTTTCCTCAACTTTCATATGGCAATAATCACAGTCCTCTGCCACAGTAAGAATAAAGCAGCAACATGGATGGTTGGGCACCAGGGTGGCTCTGCTGATTCTTGGTTTCGCTCAGGTCATGATCTCAGGCTCATGAGATCAAGCTCTGCATCAGGATCCCCACTCAGCAGGGAGTTTGCTTCTCTCCCTCTCTCTCTGCCCCTCCCCATGCTCCCATTCTCTCTCTCAAATAAACAAACAAACAAATAAATAAATCACTTACTAAAAAAAGCAGCAACATGTGCAAACAAGTGCGTTGGAAAATATAAAGTGCTTTGTAAGACTCCTATCATTTGTAATGTTTACATTAGTAATACAAGAGATTCCAAATAACTTCTTAAAAGTTTGCTTTACTACTTTAAATAACCACCAACAACAGTTTTAATAAGTCAAGAGAGGACCTACATTTTTCTTGAGCAAAAGAGCATATCAAACTATATCTTACATTTGTATAATAGTGGGTGTGAGAAAATAACATTTTCGAACGTGGAGCATTACTCAAAATTTCAACTGTCCAGTCTTCTAATTATTTGAGAGGTGAAGGCATGGGGAACACCTGCCTATAGTCAAAGAAAAATGTAAGAGTTATGTTTCCTGTGCATGTTTGATCCATTTCACAAACACAAAATAAACATTTGGGGAAAAATTTATGATTGGAAAATACTTATCTTCAGAGATTTAACCTTTTAAAAATAATGTCTATCTTCAAAGGAGACTACTGTTCAGTGTTTTATAGTCCACAAAATCTGCGACACAGTTTGTCATATAACGCATCTATTAGAATCTGGATAATAAGCCATTTAATTTCGTGCAACTATATTATGTAAAAATTTACTCACTACAAAGCTAATAGCGATGCTGGAAATCCAAAGATTTTTAAAGCAGAAAGTTTTAAGAAATTAGTAGTGTTACTGCTGTAAAAAAAAGAGAGTAGTTTAAATATCAAGTTCTGCATTAGAATGTGTTCTAAACATAGCATAACTTTCTTCAATCACCTTCTTCTATAGAACATACAAAAAGTAAAATTTTAGAAAAATAATTGGAGGTAAATGGCCCCAATTTTTTCTATTGAAATGTAATTGGCATACAATATCCTATTAGTTTCAGGTGTACCTCATAGTGATTCAATATTTTTATTTTACTTCTTTCTTTTTATTTTTTAAAGATTTTATTTATTTGAGAGAGAGAGAGAAAGAAAGTGAAAGAGAGCATGAGAGGCAAGTAGGTCAAAGGGAGAAGCAGAATCCCCGTGGAGCTGGGCGCCAGATGCGGGACTCGATCCCAAGACTCAGATCATAACCTGAGCGGAAGGCAGTTGCTTAACCAACTGAGCCACCCAGGCATCCTGAGATTCAATATTTTTATGCATTACAAAACGATCTCCATGATGAGTCTCAGTACCATACGAAGTTGTTACAACATCATTGACTATATTTCTTACACTGTACATTACATTCCCATGACTTACTCATTTTATAACCGGAAGTCTATACCTCTTAATATCCTTCACCTATTTCACCTGTCCTCCAACCCCTCCTCTCTCTGGTAATCAACAGGTTGTTTTCTGTATCTATAAATCTTTTTCAGTTTTGTTTTGTCTGTTTATTTGTTTTTTAGATTCCACATATAAGTGAAATCACATGGTATTTGTCTTTCTCTGTCTGACTTATTTCACTTAGCATAATACCTTTTAGGTCCATCTATGTTGTCACAAATAGCAACATTTCATTCTTTTTTATGGCTGAAATCAGAGACTATGATACCCTTTATATACATGTATATATATACACATATATATGTATATATCACATCTTCCTTATCCATTCATCCATTGATGGGCACTTAGGTTTATTTCGTATCTTGATCATTGTAAATAATGCTGCAGTGATGATAAAGGTGCATTTATCTCTTTGAACTGATGTTTTCATTTTCCTTTGATAAATATACAGAAATAGAATTGCTGGATCATACAGTAGTTTCATTTCTAATTTTTTGAGAAATGTCTACACTGTTTTCCATAGTAGTTGTACCAATTTATATTCCCACCAACATAAGAGTTTCCTTTTCCCCCTATCTTTGTCAACTCCTGTCATTTTTTGTCTTTTAAATTATTGCCAATCTGATGTGTGTGAGGTGTGAGATGATATCTCATGCATTTCCCTGATGATTAGTGATGTTGAGCATCTTTTCACGCCTGTTGGCTATCTGGATGTCTTCTTGGAAAATGTCTATTCAAATCTTCTGCGTGGTTTTTAATTGGGTTTTTTCTTATACTAAGCTGCTTAAGTTCTTTATATATTTTTTATATTAACCCCTTATCAGATATATGACTTGCAAATGTCTTCCTGCATCCAGTAGGCTGACTTTTTGTTTCATTAGTGGTTTCCTTTGCTGTGCAAAAGCTTTTTAGTTTGATGTAGTCTCACTTATTTTGGTTTTTGTTGCCATGGCCTGAGGAGACTGCTCCAAAAAAATATTGCTAAGATCATTGTCAAAGAGCTCACCGTCTATGTTTTCTTCTAGGAGTTCTATGTTTTCAGTTCTCACATTCAAGTCTTTAATTGATTTGAATTTAGTTTTGTATATGATGTAAATTGGTGGTCCAGTTTCATTCTTTTGCAAATAGCTGTCCAATTTTCCCCACACCATTTATGAAAGAGATTGTCTTTTCCACATTGTATATTCTTGCCTCCTTCATTATGGATTAATTGACCAGATATGTGTGGATTTGTTTCTGGGCTCTATTCTATTCGATTGATCTATGTGTCTGTTTTCATGCTCGCACCATACTGTTTACTATAGTTTGGTAGTACAGTTTGAAATCATGGAGTATGATACCTCCAGCTTTGTTCTTCTTTCTCAAGATTGCTTTGGCTATTAGGAGTCTTTTGTTGTTCCATAGAAAATCTTTGAGGTATCTTTCCTTCTCTTGATCAATAAAACAATCCAGTTTCCAGTGCTAATAAATATATGGAAATAAATTTGCTCCTGAACCTCTCCAAAAGTTAAGATTCTAAATTCAGAGTAAACTTGCCAAGCAATTCTGGCCAGTCCGGCCTGACTTGAGCAAATGTCAAGAAAGATGTAATTACATCTACCAATTATCACTCCCACTTGCTTAATACCTGAAACTGGTTTTCATTTGGAGCCAGAACACTTAGTGTCCCATGTGGTTTCTCATAAACCTCTTAGCCTTTGGCTCTTCCTTTCCAGTTAAGAGTCAATCTGATACCCTAAGGTAAGGGCTCGTTTTGGGAAGTTCATCGCAAGAAAATTATATGGGCAACTGGTTACTATCCATAATTATACTATGAATAATTGAATCTAATATGCATTTTTTTCTTACATGGCGACTGTACAGTTGGGTAGGCTAAACACTGCACAACTCCAGGAGACACATTCACATAAACTACGATGTGAACAGTACCCCCTGAAATTGTGCAAGAAGGAACCCACACAATTGTACAATGGAACACTGGTTCTTGACTCTTCCTGATGCTCAAGAAAGAGAAATTCCAGTAAAGTTAACATACAGTGTCCTATTAGTTTCAGTTGTACAATATATGATTCAATAATTCTACACATTATTCAGTGCTCATCATGATAAGTGTACACTTTAATCCCCATCACCTATTTCACCCTCCACCCTACCCACCTCCCCTCTAGTAACCATCAGTTTGTTCTCTATAGAGAGCTACCCTAAGCCAGCCAGGACTACCTCCCTGGATCTAACACATAGTTTAACAGTCTATCCCTCCCCACACAAAAGTTTGAGGTAACTCTAAACAAATTCTTGGCCAAACTCAGGAAATAGTGGTTGTTATCACAAATGACTTTTAAAAAACTGGTCACCCATATCCTCAAAATGTATTTATTGTGTATCTATTACATTCAATAGAAACCATAATGATATAATCATATACATTTAATTAGCAAATATGGCATGCAGATATTAATTACCTTATTCCAGATGTTATTTTATTGATTTAATAATTTGATTTACTTTTAATACAATATTTCTAATTATTATCTATGCCAGAGTATTTAGGTCATATCAATGCTTTAAAAATCATATAACTAAAATTATCAAAATAACCAGGAGACCAAGGGAAGAAAAAAAAGTATAGAAATTCTCAAGATAAGGAATATTTTCTCCATATTTGTATTTCCAATCAAAGTTATCAGAAAAGACAACTTAGTTGATTTGTATTGTCAGGAAACTAGTGAAATATTTATTAAATACTCAAAATAGGTATATTAAAATAACTAAAGCAGCTAAGTAACTAATATAAATATTAATTATCTAAAATAATAAAGTTTTTTAAAACACCATTCTAAATAATATAAGGCTATGATTATATTTCTAAATATTTTAAAAATATAATATTTCAGAAGTGTTTCTTATTAACTATCTCATATTCTAGAAGCACAAATAACATCACATTGCATGGTATTTCCTATAGAATTAGAGAACATTCTTGGTGGTCTGACTTTAAAAGAGAGGGTAAGAAAGAGTAAAGGTCTGATTGAATAACTTGTAAGGGCTCTGATTCAGTGAAAAGATTGGACAAATAAGAAACAACTGTCTGTAATGTTCATTCTCCATAGTTTAGAGTTTGTCCTTTCTTTGCTTCCCAGGAAAACAGAAATTATCCCTTAATGTCTATTGGAAGAATCCTTCTCTGTGGGGCTAGTGCAAACATGATTCATATTCTGGATGACTCTCTCCAGTTTTCCTGTAAAGGGAAGGGTGCCTGGCCCAAGCCTTTCCTCACTTGTAGCTGAGTCGTCCTTATGAACTGAGAAATTAGTGCAATTATGATAGTGCTTGGATCTTCTCTCCCAAGTAACTCATGATAATGTTTAATAAAGAGAAGCAAAGCTGTAAAATCACTTTGAGACATGTTCTAACCATATGCAATGGTCCCTTTTCACGACAATTTGCAGACCCTTTGAAATAAGGATTTCAATGAAATTTTTTAGAATGCAAGGGTCTTGGCATCCTATGTCTATTGTAGTTACTTCTTTGGTTCAGAGTTCTACCTGCCTCTTTATTATAGCCTTCCAAAGTAAACAATGTAATAAATCTACATGTTTCAGCAGTAACCTCCACTATTGCCAGGATGAAATCTAAATTGACTATCATATGACTTTCTTTCTACCACTAGTTTTTTCTACTTATTTATGCCAACTTTGGCTAAAATCTAGTCAAATGATCATGTATACACTTTAGAGTCAGGCTGCAGAGGTTCAAACCTGGCTCAACTAGAGCTGTTGGGCAAAGTTCTCATGGTCTCCTGGTTCCATTTCTTCATCCATACAATAGACTATAATAATAGTATCTCCATATGATGGCTACTATAAGTATTAAAAGAGATAATAAATATAAAGATCTATAAATTGCAACTGACACAAAAACCATAATAAACTCTAACTACTATTACTCTAATTCTTTTTCTTCTGATTTATTGTTCACAATCTTTTCCCTACCAGATTCTCTTCACATCAGATAAGCAGCAGGTCAGCAAATATTTGTTAAATATCTACTGAAGAGAAAGTTATAATAATTGCAAGAATAAAATAACAGAAACACTGATCTGGAAAGATTACAATTCTCTTGGCTTAACATTATAATGAACACAAAACAATGAGAAATAGTAAATCATGGCAAATCCTTATGGGTTAAACTACACGGTACAAAATATGTGTTGGAAAAACTCAGAAAAGAAGACATCAGTAAGGACAGTTTCATGGCAAATGTTGGAACTTGAACTGATCATTATCAGTTAGAATGGCTAAAATCAAAATGACAAGAAATAAAAAGTGTTGGCAAAGATGTGGGGGGGAAATCCCTTGTACACTGTTGGTGGAAACTGAAATTAGTACAGCCTCTGTGAAAAACAGTATGGAAGTGCCTCAAAAAATTAAAAATAGAATTGCCATATGATCCAATAATTCCACTATTGGATATTTACCCAAAGAAAACAAAACACCATATCACAAAGATATATACATCCCTATACTTATTTTAGCATTGTTTATAATAGCCAAGATATGGAAGCAACCTAAGTGTCTATCAACAGATGAATGGATAAGGAAACTGTAATGGAATATTATGCAGCCATTAAAAAGGCTGAGATCATGACATCTGAGACAATACAGATGGACTCAGAGGGTATTACATTAAGTGAAATAAGTCAGACTGAGAAAACCCAATACCATATGATTCCACTTATAAGTGGAATCCAAAAGAAAAAGGAGAAAATGAAATGAAAAGAGAGGAAAGGAGAGGAGAGGAGAGAAGAGGAGAGGAGAGGAGAGGAGAGGAGAGGAGGGGAGGGGAGGGGAGGGGAGAGGAGGGGAGGGGAGGGGAGGGGAGAGGAGGGGAGTGGAGGGGAGGGGAGGGGAGGGGAGGGGAGGGGAGGGGAGAGGAGAGGAGAGGAGAGGAGAGGAGAGGAGAGGAGAGGAAAGGAAAGGAAAGGAAAAACAAAAAGTAGAATCAGATCTATCAATACAGAGAACAAACTGACGGTTGCCAGAGGGGAGAATGTTGGGGGGTTGAGCAAAACGAGTGAAGAGGGGTGGAAGATATAGGCTTCTAGGTATGGAATTAATAAGTTACAGGAATAGAAGGCACAGCAAAAGGAATAGTCATTAATATCATAATAGTGATGTAACAAGACACATAACAGCTACACTTGTGGTGAGCATAGCATAATGTATAAACTTGTCAAATCACTAAGTTGTACACCTGAAACTAACAAAACATTGTGTATCAACTATATTCGAGTTAAAAAAAATGCATTCTAGGTAAAAAAACAAGATGGAAAGTGACACAAATGAAGATCCCATATGTTCTTGAGAAAGTTAAGACCCTAGACTGCCTGACTTCATTTTACCTTCATTTAATTTTCTCAGATCGGTATGAAAATTAAGCTCAACATTTAAGCTGAAATAACAGGGCAGGGATTAGCAGGTCCATGCCTCCCATAAACAGTACTTGTGATTGAAATAGCATATCCCCAAATTTTATGTTCCACTTTCTAAACCTGACTAGTTCTATTCCATCTTCTCCACTGTCATACAACAAAGAAAGTGCATCTAACTAATAGCTTATCACAGTGATGCTCACCACTGTTTCCCAAAGCAGTATCTCCCATAGTTCTTAGGAAGTCTTTATAGAACAGCTAAGTAAAATATGTCTGCTTGTTGCAACTGGCTGTTAGGCACAGTTTTACATAATTCAGTAGATTCTTTTGTATACCATTAAAATTCTAAAGTTAGATTAAAACACTGTAAGAACCTGTTTGTACCGAGAATATTTTCTTTTTCCTGAGAGGATTTTACCCTTTGAATACTGCTTCCCCAAATCCACTTCTTTTGAAATAGAAACAAGCTACAGTGTGAACAGGATTATCCTATGCAATTCACATTTAACTTGACTTTATTTAAATGTCTACAGGTGCTCATATTGGTTCATGGAGAACTGCGGATAGAGGTAAAGTATGAAAAAGTTTTTTGTAACTAAAATAACAGTTTAGTTCAAAACATTAAAATTGTATTGGGGAAAAATAAATATTTCTTTAATGTTTAAAACTATTAAAAAATTGTGAAAATAAAATTAAAACTAACCCAATTTTTAAAAAAGATTTTATTTATTTATTTGACAGAGAGAGAGGAGATCACAAGTAGGCAGAGAGACAGGCAGAGAGAGGGGGAAGCAGGCTCCCTGCTGAGTAGAGAGTTCGATGCTGGGGCTCGATTCCAGGACCCAGGGATCATGACCTGAGCCAAAGGCAGAGGCTTTAACCCACTGAGCCACCCAGGCACCCCCAAACTAACCCAATTTTAAATACCAAGAATGCATAAATGTCATTATTGTACTTTATCTGATGCATTCTTTCTTGTTATTTTAAACAAATCAACAGGTTTTTATTAAACACATCCTAGGTGCACAGAGCAGTGAGATATTGTGGAATATATAGAGGAAATATAAAATATGATTCAATGCCAGTATCAAAAATCATACGGTTCTGAATTGTTTTAGATATTTAATGTTCCTTCTTTGCTTGACAAAGTGTGATGTCAAGCAAAGTAAACATTCAACAGTCCCAGATAGCATGAAACAAAGGGGGCTCCTCAACCTAGGTGTTGATAAGCAATACTCAAAGCAAAAATTTTTAACAATGCACATAATAAAATGGGATGCCTTTTCACATAAGACAAAGGATCAACACGGAGAAGATGATACTGCTGTACAAGGCAAAAGGAGATACAAACGTGAATGGGTGAAATTTGCGAAACCCTGCAGAGAAAGAGAAGACAACTCAAAAAGAAATCCAATTGCCAAAGTAAGTCATATCAGAAGGGGCAATGTGAAGTTTCAGAATTAATGTAATAGATGTAAATTAAAATGAAATGGCAACACCATTTATCAAAATGCAGACTGGGGAGTCCACAGACCAAATAACCTGGTATCTTCAACCAAAAAAAAATACAATAATAATAATATAGAAGGAGATGAAGGAACTATGGCTTCTAGAGTAATAAAAACTAATTAAGAGACAGGTGGACCAACTTCAATGAATATGTCTTATTTAGATCTGGATTCTAGCAAACATAGAAAAAAAATATATGATGAGTAATTTGAGATGAAAGGTGGGGGCTCACGGGGAGAAGGGAGGGGAAAATGAAGCAAGATGGGACCGGGAAGGGAGACAAACCATGAAACTCTTAATCTCAGGAAACAAACAAATGCGTATGGGTCCATGCTGGTCAATAGAAGCAACAGTTTGAAATATTTCCCAGTATTCATCAAGGCAAAAAGTAACCATCACAGTGTCAGAAAGAGTGAATAAAATAAACAGAAGACTAAGACTATAAAGGTGGAGAAAATGGGAAGGAAAATGTCTGACTAATAATCACATTCCCATTTTGGGTATATGGGGCTACAGATTACTTCGGATTTCCAAGCAACCCAGAAAATTACCTACCGAATTTCTGGAGTGGGAATTGATCAACCCCCTTTTGGAATCTTTGTTGTTGACAAAAACACCGGAGAAATTAACATAACAGCCATAGTTGATCGTGAGGAAACTCCAAGCTTCCTGGTAAGTTTGTGTCCTCAATATTGGGCACCTTAATGTTTGTGCCTGGTGGCTTTAGAATGTGCTACTCTTCTACTGGTTAATTTAGAAGAGAGATCAGTGCATGAAAAATTCCACCAACAAATTACCATGTTCATCCCTCTTATAAAGAGCCTTCACTTACGGTTGTGCCCCTGAAGGAATACACTAGGAGGGTGTATGAGTAAGCATTGAAATCCAACATGCATCATGCAAAGAGCTTCATGCTCTTTGTACCATATGACAGTACCAGCCTGGAAGAAGGGGAAGCTTGCCTAACTGGCCTGCCCACTGTGGGCACCTTTACTTCCTTTGTCTACTTTTTGGGGAAAGATTTTTCTTCTGTTCATAAAAAGTCTGTACATGCCAGTAGAGGCTTTATTTCTACAAGTTTTAGTATGCAAACTGAGTTTGTAGAGTAATAAGTAACATTTCCCTCCTTTTTCTAGATCACATGTCATGCTCTAAATGCCCTAGGACAAGATGTAGAGAAACCACTTATATTAACGGTTAAAATTTTAGATGTCAATGACAATCCTCCAGTATTTTCACAAAGTATATTCGTGGGAGAAATTGAAGAAAATAGTGCTTCAAGTAAGTCTCTTACAGTATCTACCACTTCTAATTTTTTTATTTTAAAATACAGGTATCACTATAGTATATCAATTTATAAGCGAATTTATTCTCCTAGTTTTATCAGTAGTTTTGCAGAAAAATTCATCTAAAAAACCTGGGTCTTCCTTTCTAATATTTGTACTTGAGCTAATTATCCACTGCCATTATAGTTCTAGGTTGTGGTCCTATTGTCAAGTCAATAGTATCTTTCCGTATATACATAAGCCACACGAGTACCTGGTGGTCATAAAGCTAAAGGGTGGCCTTAAGTAGCCCAGATTCATCAGCAAGATTTTTAGATTATAAAAGACAAAGACACGCTAAATTACTTGGATAATCTGGGGAAAGGGAAGAATGGCAATGCCATCCATCAAGGGAAGACATAAAAATAGAAAAGTCTTCACTCCAATACAACCAAGGCTTAAGGACAATAAGGAAGATTTTTTACAGAAGGCAGCCCAGTTCCACCTGATTAAGAAAGACAGTAAGAGACACTGTAAATGACGTTTAATTCATTTTTGAGCACACAGATTTAAGATTTTTAAAAACAAAGGTCAATTTGAAATAATGTTGAATATTTAATGTGAAAAGAATGACAATTCTTACATATTCTTTCATAAGCTTCTTCTGTATTTCTAGACTCACTGGTGATGATATTAAATGCCACGGACGCAGATGAACCAAACCACCTGAACTCTAAAATTGCTTTCAAAATTGTCTCTCAGGAACCTGCAGGCACACCCATGTTCCTCCTCAGCAGACACACTGGGGAAGTTCGTACTTTAACCAATTCTCTTGATCGAGAGGTAAAGCAAGGCATTTGGGAAAATTCAATAATAAAAGTTTTGATCATAAGAAAGCTGATAGAGGTGATGCCATTTTACCTGAAATGAAAGGAGAAAGGAAAAGAGGTTCTCCAGACTCAACTGGGTCGATCTAGGGAAATTGTTTGCATTTCAGTATGATTCTAGTGGAGTGAGATGTGTACCTAAGAACTGTACAATCAATTGTACCCTAAACAACAAGTATCAGCATATCAGTGGGAGGTCAAGTGGAGAGTAAAAGAAGGCATGGAGGCATACATGGACAAAGACTGAACGGTGATTAATTCCTTATACAGTGGAGGAACAAGAAATTTCTCAGATGATAGAAGAAATTTCTGTCTGGAATAAATCCTTCTCTGACGTTACATTTCTTTCTACTGACTAGTTTTAATTTTACATCTGCTTCCAGAACACTAAAGAATCCTCCCTCTCTCTTCCCCATCATTCTACCACTATAACTACCATCACCACCACCACTGCCATCTTCATCACATACAATATCCTGTCAGACTTTACATTACTTATGCAAATGATTCTCAAATAGACCAATAGGAGAGCTCTATAAGTGAACTTCCCTCAAATAAGCATCCCATCATCCATCACTGCCCATTTTTGCTCCAAGTGTAACTTTCTTGCCCTAAGAAGCTCACAAAAGAGAAACCTGATCTAGCCCCATAAAAATTTGTCCAAATATCCAGAGCCCCACATGCCTCCTCTATGCTGGACAATGAAGAACTCATGTGATCCTTCTAGAGAATAAAGCAGGAGCTTGAATATTTTCACCTCTCTACCTATAGGAAGCAGGCAGTTTTTATTTGTATTCTTGGCACTGGAAATAAATTATTTTTCTTTGTTTTTCTCCAAATTTAGCAAGTTAGCAGCTATCGTCTGGTTGTGAGTGGTGCCGACAAAGATGGAGAAGGACTATCAACTCAATGTGAATGTAGTATCAAAGTGAAAGATGTTAATGATAATTTCCCAATGTTCAGAGAATCTCAGGTACACCTTGTCCTCCTTGAAGAATACTGATATATATTTTTTAGTTTATATTTTGTCATTCTAATTCAGTATTCATCTGCTTGCTGGCTTGTATTGAAGTTTTCTGCACTTTTCTTTAAAATAAGCTTTTGTAAAATGTAAGAATTTAATAACCAGCAAGAGGCAACACAAATTTGAGAATTAATGATTACTTCTATTTAGAATACATATAATCTCTTCAGATAAAACCTGACAATAACTCTTAAATTCTGCTTCTCTCCTTTTTAGTATTCAGCACATATTGAGGAAAATACTTTAAGTTCTGAGTTGCTTCGATTTCAAGTTATAGATTGGGACGAAGAATTCACAGATAATTGGCTTGCAGTGTATTTCTTTACCTCTGGAAATGAAGGGAATTGGTTTGAAATACAAACTGATCCCAGAACTAATGAAGGCATCCTGAAGGTGGTTAAGGTAAGGCCTATTTCCCTTCCACAGTAAAAATATTCCATATTAGCCCAACTATCATTTCTACAGATAAAACTTTACTCACTTATTAATAACAATACCACTTCTTTATAGAAAACTTAGAAAACACATAAAAGTAGATAGAATTTTTTAAAGACATACCCATAGCCCCACTACCTAAGGACAGATTTTTTTAAACATGTTGATTTATTTCCTTCCAAGCTACCATACTTTCTATAGTAAACACAAATACACTAATATCCATATATTTATAGGTGTGCTTGCTTAATGTACAAGAACATAAAACACATTTCTTGACTTAATCTCATTTACTCCCTAAAAATGGAGATAGGAAAAGACAAGAATACATGATATTGTGGCTTGTGAATTTGTCACCTTGCTTTAAATGGATTAGTTACAGTCATAAGAGGGGAAAGATACAAGTTTTTGGAAAATGGGAATATATAATTAAATCTACACTATAGAAATAGTAATTGAGTAAACCTTCCATTTAACATGCTTGGCTATAATAGACACTCCCACACACACACACACACACATACAGAATCCAATCTGGAATAACATCAGGATATTTCTGCCTGGACACTATATAGACTAGAAAAATAACCGCTTTTGAAGACATTCCTTGATATATAGGACTTTCTTTATTTCCTTGAGTCCAGTAGAGTGACAGACCCATAATATCCCCTAACAAGGAAATTGCTGGAATCCCCTATTGCTGGAAGTTGTGTGAGCAGTTCCTATTACTCTGCTTTTCAGAGAAAAGGCTATAACCATCACTTGCAAGGGTGTGTTGTAAACGCCCAGCAATCCTTGAAATTGGGCTCTTCCCTCTCTCTTGTCTGGGTGTCATCTAGTCTTTCAAACTAGCAACCTGGGCTTTCTCATTCAATCATAACATTTCCTCACAACAAACAGCCAGTAGGAATGTAGGAAGCATTGGTTCAGTTGGTCTGTGAAAAAGCCCAGGCAGAGACAGGACTTAATGGCTCCATAGAGAACTCTGATTGTAGCCAGGACTGATGGCCAGCTGCTGGCCTTGAAGATGACCTTCAGCCTCCTCAGAACTGTGGACAAGGCCTCTCACCATCTCCATCCCTGTCACCTTCTATAACTCTGGGCATTTGCAAATGTTTCACCTCTGCCTGAAAAACTCCTCCTCAACCTTCAACACTCAACTCCCTTAAAACCTCTCAGAAGGTTTCCTAACTGTCCCCAGTAGAAGTATTGACTCATTTTTGACACATAGACTTTATAATTTCTTCTGTCACTTACACCTTATATTATAATTACCTATTTATATTTTCTCTTCCACTTACTCTTTCTTTTCCATGTGACTGGGGAACGCTGGAGCTTACAAAACTAGTCATTGCAAACTTAAAACTCAAATCCAGATCTCTTACCTTAATTATTTTCATTGGATGTAATGTAACCGAATGAAAATGTAACCGAAATGAACATTTCCTTACCTCATCACACTCAAAAATATATATATTAGTGAAAGGAAAAAGCCCTCCCGGGATTCCTCAGGATTTGGCTTGGGCCACCTCAATTAAAGGCTCAAATAGTTATCATACAAGAGCATCTCAAAATGGTTCTACAAAGACTTGGTGGGCCACCCTCCTACTGCTTTGCAGAGGCATATTTGCCAACCAAATTTATTATGATAGTTTGCCTTTGCCGCCTAGGAATTTCCAGTCGGGAAAGACACTATTACACATGAATACAGTAGCTATTCTGAGAATGGCTATAACTGCCATTTATAGGAGTGTATTATGGGACTAAATCTGTGTAGTCCTCACAATGATCTGATGAGGTGAAGTTTTGTGGTTTTTTTCGGAAGTGAAAATTTGAGAATCAGAGAAATTAAGTATTGTGCCATGAGTCACACCACTACCAGGCAGCAGAACCAGTACTGAAGCAATGCTACCATGGAAAATTCAAGATTCTTTCCATTGTACCACACAGCCTAAAGAAACTATAATGATGTTTTAGTAGTCTAAAAGGAGGTCCGCCATTTTGTAAATATCAGTTACCAAGCTGAGGTCTTATGCATTAAGAATTTCAATGGTTTCTCCATCTCAACATTATAATGATTTCTGAAGCTGTTTTGCTATATAGAAATAAAAGGGCCATTCATAGCATGGCACATAGAGTTCTCTAGTCCTGTTCTGGGTTTGCTGGATTATAACTCTGTGATACTTCTTTCCTTCTAATTTTACTTTATTTTTTTTCCTCTAGGCTCTAGATTATGAACAACTACAAAATGTACAACTTGGTATTGCTGTCAAAAACAAAGCTGAATTTCACCAATCAATAATTTCTCAGTATCGAGTGCACTCAACTCCAGTCACGATCCAAATAGTCAATGTGAAAGAAGGAATTACATTCCGTCCTGCTTCCAAGACATTTACTGTGCAGAAAGGCATAAGTAGTAAAAAACTGGTCAATTATGTTCTGGGAACGTATCAAGCCATTGATGAGGACACTAGTAAAGCTGCCTCATATGTCAAGTAAGACTGTTTTTACATTACTCCTTGATGTGGTTTTAATTTATAAGCTACTGCAAAATAATACCAAACTTTTATATGCCAAGAATACAAAGATGTACAAAGTGGCCAACTCAAGGAAATGGCTAACTCAAGAAGAGACTTATAGCCAAATCATTAGTGCATCCTGGGCTATGAGCAAAGACAACATAAGCATAAGTTAAACTGGAAACTAAGAGAAGAATGCCTTAGCCTATGGAGAGGGATCAGGAAAAGATCTCGCAGAAACTTTCAGTTGAGTTTAAAAAGAATAGTTCACCAGAAGACCACGGTGCAAGCAGATAAAACAGCACATATAAAATATATATGCCCCAAATATAAGATCACCAGGCAAAGTAGATGCTGTAAGAGCAAGAAAGGAATTATTTTATTACACACAGTAGAAAATTGAAAATCAGGCTAATACTTAGGGATTACAAAATACTGCTTTTCCATGTTAATATGCTGATTTTCTGCCACTGTTTATAAGAGTATATTTCCATGTCTTAAATTAAGTATAAATACATTAAACATAAAATGAGTTATTTTCATTAAGTAGGTAAACATTCCATATTTGAAAGAAAACTATATTTTTTTCTATCATAAAACAGGTATATCATGGGACGTAATGATGGTGGTTTACTATTCATTGATTCAAAAACGGCTCAAATCAAATTTGTCAAAAACATCGATCGGGATTCTACTTTCATAGTTAACAAGACAATCACAGCTGAGGTTCTGGCCATAGATGGTAAGAGAAATATTTCAAAATGGGGCACCTGGCTAGCTCACTCAGTAGAGCACACAACTCTTGATCTTGGGGTCATGAGTTTGAGGTCCACATGGGGTGTAGAGATTACTTAAAAAATAAAAATCTTTAAAAATATATATTTCAATCATTTTTAGAGAAATGTTACTGCAATTGCCATTTCTTTATGAATAGATGATTCTGAATATTTAACATATTACCTTTATCACTGCATAAAATTATTTATCTTAGGGGCTTTGGGTCTCAAATCTAAGGCAGCTGAATCCAGAAGCTGAGTGTTCTAACTTCTCATTGGAGTTTGTAGTACCAGTGCATTCTTGTTCAGTCCCTGTGGTCTCTCGTGTTGAGGCAGGAATTTTGAGACCCACAGGAATTTCTGGGTTTGAGAGAATGGATAAAATTTGATACAGAAGGCCTGTCAAGAAAGCACAACTCAAATGTGAGGTGCCTTTGTGGGTTACTTATAGAGACCTCATGTGACCAGATCATTGGACAATAAAATCTTCTGGAATGTTTCAAAGATAATATTCTTTGGGTGTTTTGTGTTTCATCAATTATAAATTAATCTATGCTCAGGCAATAAATAAATAAAATAAAAGAATAAAAAAATAAATAAAACAAAGAATAAACACCAAAAATCATATCGCCTGAGAAAAGAGCAAAAACCACTAAGGGAAACAACAGAAATTATTCATAATCCTATAACAGAAAAATTTTTACTTTATTACTTTATTGTTTTTAATTGTCAATGATGAAGAAATTTTCTTCAGTAAGATATTTTTGTATATTGAATAGTAAAAATAAACCATTGCTTATTCCAAATACTTTGGCTCAAGCCTTAGGAGCAAAAATCTTCCAAACACTGCTGGGTTCATGTAGTAGGATACATTTAAGAAAACGATTGTGTTGTTTTGTTTGTTTTTTAAGATTTTAGTTCTTTATTTGACAGAGAGAAAGAGATCACAAGTAGGCAGAGAGGCAGGCAGAAGCAGAGGGGGAAGCAGGCTCCCCGCTGAGCAGAGAGCCTGATGCGGGGATCAATCCCAGGACCCTAAGACCATGACCTGAGCCGAAGGCAGAGGCTTAACCTACTGAGCCACCCAGGCGCCCAGAAAACTATTGTTTTTATGATGATCTCCTTTGTAATCAGTGAATTCATCACCTTACAGGTCTTGGTTCCAAGCATATTAAATTAATAGCCAATGCTCCTAGAGACAGACACAGCCAAGTTAATAAATTTAAGCTTGCTTTTTACAAGATGTGGAAACTAAATGACATCTTTTAACTTGTAAGAATAATGAATGCAATTTCTCATAAGAAGACATACTAAGTTGGCTGCATTCAAGTGACATTTAAAAGGTTTTTTGGGGAGCAACATATTCTGTATATTTCTTTAACTCTAAGATGTTATTCTTACAGAAAACACAGGTAAAACATCTACAGGCACCGTATATGTTAAGGTACCTGGTTTTAATGAAAATTGTCCAACAATCGTCCTTGAAAAGAAAACAATTTGTAGTTCACAACCTTCTGTGGTTGTCTCAGCTAGAGCACTAGACAATAAGTATTCTGGTCCCTACACATTTTCTCTGGAGGAACAACCGCTAAAATTGCCAGTCGTGTGGAGTATCACAACACTCAATGGTGAGTAATAGTAAACTTGCTTCCGTAAATGAAAAAGTTGCTGCTTCTTTATATTTCCAGAGGGATAAAAGAGCTCATTTGGAAGCAAGTCTTTTCCAAGAATAATGAAAAAATTCTTTGCAATGAAGATGTGGTCCTAGCCTCGTGAATTTCTTCTCTCTTCAAAAGAGAAGAGGAATGATATATGTTCGTGCTATTTATTATTTTGTTTTTTATGTACAATCTAATTGTTTTATATTTTTAATGTCTTATTTCTACCTCCACAGCACACCATAATAAGAATAGAGTCAGCCATCAATTTTACTGCAGAGCAGTAAATTTCTAAATATACAAATATACAAACTTTTCCTAACTGGGCAGACGGTGAACAGACATGAAGCACGGGAGGGGTCGCCCATTCAAGGCTCATAGGAAGTGCTACTTAGTCTGTTACTCGTTAGGAATCTTGACAGCATGGTGGACTGAAAGTCCCATTAGCCAATGGGAAAGAGTTCATCCATCCTTCCTTTTCTCACTTTTATCATGCTAATTTTACATTTTTTATGTTTTTTAGGAGTCTCCTAGAAATAGCCATTGGATTTAATAAGAATCTTCTCACATTACTCTAGCTCTTTGCTGCACCAACCTTGATTCCCTCCATGAGTGTGCTCTATGGTTCCCTAGTCATAGATATCAGCCATTGCTAGAGTCACCAAAAGGTTCTTGTTCTCCATGGCCTTCTTTCCTAGGGCCTTACTGATCTTGGTGTAAGTCCCTAGTTCCAAAGTAATTGTGTAGCTTTTGGCTCCAGATGGGTTACATGGCCAATGAAAAGTCTGCAAAAGAAACATCAGAGAGACAGGACCCAGCACTGGACACAGCTGCTTGAGTGAGGCTGGACAAGGCAACAGTGGGTGGACTGAGTGGATCAGGCATAACATCAAAGGGCATAGTAGGGTTAAGAGTGATTCAGTTGACACGACTCTGCAGCTTACAAGAGCTGCTAATGGAACCCACTTAGAAAGGGACAACATAGCAATGGAGAATGGAGAATGACTAATGTTCATGAGTCAGGTAGCCAATAGGCCCACACCTCAGAACATCCTAAACAACTAGCACTTGGGCTCATGGATGAAAACTATTAGGAAAAGCCGAGGTAGTGGAAGCCAAAGCAGAAACTCAGTCTTGATAAGTCAGGCACAAAAACATGGACTCAGAGGGAAAGCATACATCCAGAGGGCCACACAAGGGTTCAGGGGGTTGTGCAGACATACAGGAGATTGGTTAAGCCCCAGGGGAGGGGGCTTGATATTGAAATGTTACCTGCCTCCCATCATCTTTCAGGGGGAAAATCAGGGTAGGACTGAGTCTTCATGGGAAGCAGTAACAGTCCCATCTGGGGCAGAAAGAAGGACAAGGAGGAAGCGGCAGCCCGATTTACCCAACTGAACCCCTTATCACTCTCAGAGCTGCTCCCGCCTCCCCTTACTACCAGCCTCCCTATTTGTGACAACAATGTTTAAGGCAACCCTGGGTCTGTTAACAAAAATAAGTAGTTTTAAGAGCAAAAGATGCCTATCCTGCTGTTGATTCATGTGATTGTTTGTCTTCAGCTACTTCTGCACTCCTAAACGCCCAGCAGCCACTATCTCCTGGAACGCACAGTATCTCTCTGACAGTTACCGACAGTCAGGACATGCAGTGCGAGGCCCCAGAAAGCCTGACTCTGGAAGTCTGCCAGTGTGACAACAGGGACATCTGCAGAACTACTAATAAGGAAAACGACCCTGAACCCAAAGGTGGCAAGAGAACATCAGGGAGGCTGGGGCCTGCCGCCATCGGCCTGCTACTCCTTGGTCTTTTGCTGTTGCTGTGTGAGTATGCCAAAGCTAATTTCTGTTTGTGATAGGGAATCAGTCTTTGCACATTCCCTTTGATAGGAAATCAGGTCTTCAGGCTGCATGGGCAATACCATCTTTGCAATGTACAACCGTTCCTTAATGGTGTCATAGGCGAAGATGGGGGTAACATTTTCAGGAAGAACCGGAAATGTTGAAAATTAACATGTCACTTGCCAATAATCTAAAGTCAGAATACAACAAAGCAAGTCATATATATGTTAGACAGTTGGAAAACGGCACAAGAGAATCATCTTTTTTTTTTTTTAAGATTTTTTATTTATTTATTAGAGAACGAGAGACTGAGAATGAGAGGGGAGAAGGTCAGAGGGAGAAGCAGATTTCCCGCAGAGCCGGGAGTCCGATATGGGACTCGATCCCAGGACTCTGGGATCATGACCTGAGCCGAAGGCAGTTGCTCAACCAACTGAGCCACCCAGGCGCCCGGCACAAGAGAATCAACAAGAAAAAAATTTAAGCATGAACACTTTCTATACACTGCTAGTAATGTTCATCATTGAAATAATGTCTTTACCCACAATGCAACATCTTCTAAAATGCCTTCTCTGTAGACATAAATAGAAAAAGAATCCTTGCCAAATAAATCTAGAGAAAAATATAAAGGATATATAGGCTTTGAGCTTTATAATGAACATTAATACATCATAGGCTCTGAAAAGTTATTGCTTAATCCAGCACTTCCTGAAAATAGCTTACCACTATATATACACCCTCTTAAAGGCTTTCACTTAATAAGATTAAGATTATTAAACACATTTAGGGAAACTATACATGTTTTATTTTTCAATAAAAGTAAAATTTATTCAATGGATAGATTTCTAAGAAGTTTCAATTAAATCAAAATCTTGTGATAAAATAGCATTTTTAGGGCAACTGGGTGGCTCAGTCGGTTAAGTGTCTGCCCTCAACTCAGGTCATGATCTCAGGGTCCTGGGATCAAGCCCCACATCAGGCTTCTTGCTCAGTAAAGACTTTGCTTCTCCCTCTCTCACTCTCTCTATCTCTCTCTGCTCTCTCTCAAATAAATAAATAAATAAATTTTTAAAATAGCATTTTTAATGTAATAGGTCTCTAAAGGAAATTCATGGCAAATTCTTATATAAATAAGAAAAATCCTTGATAAATTCATATTCATTTCCCAAATTTATTATAGAACTGTAGGCTTTTGTTCATGAAAAACAAGCCTATGCCAACCTCTTCACTTAAATTTTTTTAAATTTGTGAAATATTTTTAAATCACAATGTGCAGAAAACTGCATGACGAGCACACATATAACCACTCAGATTTAACAGATCTTAATATTTGCCATATCTGTTCAGATTTCTTTTTATAAAAAAAAAAAAGTTGCTATCCATACATCTAGTGGCCTCCCACACATGCCATATATTCTTCTTCTGCCTTCCCCAAAAGTGTTCATTATTATGCAATTAACATGCATTGTTTCACTTCACAGCTGAAACTGACTCATCTTTCAGTTTTTCAATATCATATTAGTCAATTTCAAAACCAAAGATTTTTCAAGTACATTGATGTGAGTATTGACACAAGCAGCCAGCTAGAAAGGGAGCCTGATTCTGGTTTTCATGTAGTTCACAGATTTAAGCGTGTCTAACTCTATGGAAAAAACTCTACTATGATGCAACTATAACAGAAATGAATACAAAGGGGTATTATGTAGGCTGGGTAGAGTAAGGAGAATCATCAATTTGAGTGTTGGAAAATGAGTAGGATATAGAAAGTACAAAAAGAGGGAAATTTGTTCCCAAAGGATAATAGCATGGGCCAAAGCCAGAAAATGCTTTGCATGTTTTAGGAATCACACCTTGGGAGGCTAATGCATGGGGAGATTGTGGACAGTCAAGGAGATGAAACTGGAGATGCACTGGTACCAATTTGAAAGGGCTTACGTACATATGTTATGGCGTTTGTGCTTTAAGCTATGAGAAAAAAGAGTTGCTGAAAGTATCTGAAGAAAACCCTAGCATGTTCATATTTATGATTTAGAAAGATAACATTGGCAGCTCTGTGTACTGTAAATCAGAAAGGAAATAACAGTTAGGAGGTTCTTCTACTAGTTTCAAGGAGATGATAGAAGCCAGATTTGGACATGAGACTGGAAAGGAAAGGATAAGCATGTGAGGCATTACATGGCAAAGGTTTGGAGACTGACGAATATGAAGAGTGAATAAGAAATCCACATGAACCACTGAATTCAGTTGTCTCTTAAACCATTAAATGAAATTGAAAATACTAGAGGAAGCACAGATACATATGGTGGGAGTGATGAGTTTCATTTTGAAATACTGACTTTTAGGGTGTAGATATATCCTAGAGGCAAGCCATTGTACATTTGGGGCTGTGGCTCAGGATGGCAATCAGAGAAAGTACACCTTGTTAATCCCATGATCATAGTTCCTTCCTGTGCTCATACCACTTGAAAAAATGCCGGGTTTTGATTTTTGTGCAGGACAAAACATACATTTTTCAGTCTGTAGAAATACACTGAAGACTTTGAAAAACTTTTTCTGGATACATGTATAAAAACCAAACATATATTGTAGATAACAATGATAAGCAAGATGTCTAAAAGAGGATTTATGCCCATCTACAAATACTCACCATACAGGTGTACATTCATCACCTTAAAAAGTAATTTGTCAACTAACAATATTCAATTCTTTCCACACACTTAACAAAGTCATAGAATTGAGAATGGCAATAAATAAAAAAAAGCCTGTAGAAGTACCATTTATATAAACATTATATTAAATTTTAAGAAAATACATCAATTATGTCCAACCTACTTTATAATATAGGACCAATCTAATTTGCATAACTGACACAGCCCTTCCAGACAATACTAGCAAATCCTCATAGCACTCACTACTGTCCTTTACTTATACTACTAACTCATTTAATTCTCACAACAACGGGTGATGTAGATAATATTTATTCTCCCATTCTCTGGATGAATTACTAGAGGCAAGAAAAGACAATATAACTTACCCAGCTGGTGAGAGGTGGAGCCAAAATTCAAACCCTACAACTCTACAACCCTTACTAAACTACCTCTAGGTAGAGAGGATTCAACAGACACTAACAAGCCAGAGGTGGGAGTGGGGTCACTAACTACCTAGCTTTCCAGAACTTCCTTTCGAAGGAGAGTTTAGTATTTTCCTCTTGGTCCATTAGCATAAGAATGATGTTACTCTTTATTGCCAAGATATGACAGATCTTACAGATATGCACAGAAAGAATGAAAATTACCCTGACAGGAAAGCCCCTCCAAGCTAGGGATTCTTAAGTCACAATTAAGAGTGCAATGGTATTAGCTCATCACTCTAGTTGCAGAGGGAGTTTGCTGGTTAATTGCTGTTTACTAAGAGATGAGGAGAATCCAGATTACAGAAACATTATCCTGCCCACCTAAAATCCTGACCATCCAGGTGTGTATTCCCCTGACATAATATCCATTGCCTCAAAAATGTTCAAATAAATGCCATATATATATATATATTTCTGATATATATATATTTCTGACATATATACATATCAGAAAAGGATTGAGGAATTGAACGACCATCTTTATCATTCATCGAACAGTGACTATCTTAAGAAAATACACATATAACCAGAATGACCAGATCTGTCTCCTCCAGTTTCATAATCAAATGAAATTTTAGGATGCTTAATTTACATTTTATTTTGTAGAAACTAGTTTTGCTTTCTATTAGATTTTCCATGAGTCCTGAAAATATTGTATTTTCTTTGTAACATTTCAGACAATTGTCATGTCACATTCTTTCCAAATGATTCAAATGTTCTGGTATTTTGTTTTCCTTTATAACTAGTGGCTCCCCTTCTGCTGCTGACCTGTGACTGTGGGGTGGGTCCTATCGGGGGAGTGACAGGAGGATTTATCCCCGTTCCTGATGGTTCAGAAGGAACAATTCATCAGTGGGGAATCGAAGGAGCCCATCCTGAAGACAAGGTGAGGGCCTAGTTTATAAAACATTTATTTCAATCACATAGAACAAAATTAGATTTATATTCAGATAGAAAGGGGGTAATGGGGCATAAAAATAAGACACTCCTTGACCTTTAAAGACCTTTGTGAGTGCTGAAATAAATGGAGCCTTTTAGAATCACAGCTCTTCAGATGTCTAATCATAAAAATGGTTACCCCTGTAAGAATTTGGCCTTCTTCTTCTTTTTTTTTTTAAATATTTTATTTATTTATTTATCTGAGAGAGAGAGACAGAGAGAGAGAAAGTGAGAGACAGCAGGTCAGAGCAGACTCCCCATGGAGCTGGGAGCCCGATGCGGGACTCGATCCTGGAACTCCAGGATCATGACCTGAGCCGAAGGCAGTTGCGCAACCAACTGAGCCACCCAGGCGCCCTGGCCTTCTTCTAAAGTCACCTTTTGCAAAGAGCCACATTTCACCCATAGTACCATGAAACTGGTTCATTTGTAAACTTATTTATTTTTTTTAACATGGTTTGCAGGAAATCACAAATATTTGTGTGCCACCTATCACCGCCAATGGAGCCGATTTCATGGAAAATTCTGGTAAGTGAACATTGAATGGATTTTTGAAGGCAATACTGGGTTAAATAAAAAATACTGAAAAATAAAAAGTGTTCTAAATCATTTTCTTAATTTGCATATATGCACACAAGCTGGGAGATGTTACCACTGAAATAAGGTTTCAATGGAATGATTTACTATTAGTGTATTAGTCAGTTCCAGGGCCAAGCTTGGGTTTCAATAAGTTCATTGAAATTCATTGCCCACTGATGCCACCATTTATAATACCGAAAGATTTGTTATACATTTTCCAAACTTTAATAAACTGAAGTATAGCTCTCAGTCACTAATTTTTTAATTAGAAAAGATTTCACACATGTAGAAAAATGTAAAGGAAGATATACCAAATACTATGTACCTATCACTCAACTTTGACTATTTTGACCATTGGTAGTATTTGCAGTTAAACCTCATATGTACACATTCTCAATCTTATTGCCCTCTTCCTACCCCAGAACTAATAATACCCTGATCTGAGTTCAAGTATCAATTTTATATTCAGTCATAATGGGATAAGATCATTTATGTTCTCATACAGTGAAATTATTGATTTCTTTGGTTTACCAAATAACTATTTTATTCATCTTGTCTCAGTGCCACAATTGCCACAACAATAAGACCTAATGCCTAATATTAAAGTTTATATTAATCCCATACTTAGCAATAGATTGTTTTCAAATGTCTAGCCTGCAAAATCTGCATGAGATCACCCCAAAATGTCTGCCTTTATCAGCTACCCCTATCCTCACCGACTTCTCCCATTATAATTACATAGCAAAAACTATATTCAGAATTCTCTAAAAAAAATTAACTTTCCATGAAAGTGTAATAGAAAGGTAATAAGGAGAATAGTCATAACTCTAAATTTTCTTCAGGCACCAAGACACTAAATTAGCATCTGCTAATTTGCATGATTACATTATGTATGTTTCCTCTTTGGTTTCCATATTGAAAGCAATATGATAGCTTAATTTTAATTTCTTATGTTCCTGAAAACAAATAAGCATTGCATTAGAAGCTTTCCATGGCTGTGTGCTGAATATTCTGTTTTTACCTTTCTATTTCTGGCTGTCGTCACTGAAAATACATATTTCCTATGTATATTTTTTAATTAGTGTGTTCAGAGCTATTCCATTTGCTAAGCTCCTCTGTAGAGACTCACCTCCTCTGTTACTCTCTCATAACAGACCATAGGATATCCTTATCACCTCTAGTCATATAATTGTAATCTCTCCCACTTATTTGCCTTATTGGGAATCTGCTCATTGATATCAAAAAACAGTAAAAAAAAAAAAAAAAGGAAAGAAAGAAAGAAAGAAAGAAAGAAAGAAAGAAAGAAAGAAAGAAAGGAAATTCAACATAAGACACTCCAGAATTTTCTCCCCTGTTTTTAGAAGTTTGTACAAATACATACGCTGGAGGGACAGTGGTGGAAGGAGCCTCAGGAATGGAACTGACCACCAAGCTTGGAGCAGCTACAGGATCTGGAGCCGCTGCAGGATTTGGAGCAGCCACTGGACTTGGCATTGGTTCTGCAGGACAGTCCGGAACAATGAGAACAAGGCATTCTACTGGAGGAACCAATAAAGACTATGGTGAAGGAGCAGTAAGCATGAATTTCCTGGACTCCTATTTTTCTCAGGTAATTTGGTGGAAAACTCTGTGGCTTTGTTATGTATATTAGAGATCTTTTTTCTTGACTATGCTTCAGTTTTGCAATTCCTTGTTGTTGTTCTACTTACAGCTTGTTAAAATATAAGAAAAAAATAGGGTTCTCTGCCAAAACAATGCAGATAACCTAAGGTGGCTGCCAAAATTGGGCTACTAGTCAAAAAGAAAAATGGTAGGTAGACACAAATGGAGATAATATGACAAGTGGAACCTCCTCCCTCTGACTGGAATAACAATGGACAGCAAACTCTTTTGCGTGTCAGGATCAGCAACATCCTCTAGAAATCCAAAGCAGCTTCTTTCTTGTTTCCTATATCATGAAGTATGTCAAATGTGCATTTTTTCTTGAGGCAGGGTTATAGTACTCTTCACATTTTCAAAGGAGTCCATGCCCCAAAATGCTGAAGAACCATTTAATTAATGACCCAAAAATAAAAGTGGGGAAAAAAGGATGTGATCAAAGATCAGATGAAGTGCCAGGAAGCATAGAACTGAAAGGAAGATGGGTTCAAGAACAGGGAGGACTCTAAGAGGCAGGTCTTGCCTCTTGGTTGATGCCTCAGTATTAGAGATTTCATACAGAGTTTCGGTATCAGCACTGGGAAATTCCAGGATCAGACCTGTTGCTGAGAAGGTGGAGCCTCACGCTGTACAGCTGGGAGAGCTTATTTGGGATGAGGACTCTGGGGATATTCTGAGGTGTAGTGTGGGCCTATGTCATGGGTCAGGCTCCCGCATGGGTCAGGAAATCTAGGCAAAGGCCCCAGTCTGGCTGAGACCTGGCTTAGATGGTACAAGTGGGATGCCTGTTCCCCACCCCTAAACACAAAGACATGCATTAACAGAAGCCCACACAAGGACCCCAACACTGGGCCCAGTGAATAACCTCCAGGCTTTGAACATGCTGGTTTTGTAGGTCTAAATCCATGCAAGTGCCTTCAAAACCCAGACTTAATACGTGAGCCTAGGCCAGACTCAATTCTGAAGGAATGTCAACCACAGTGTTCTCCAAACACTAGATAATTTCTGTAACAAAATTGTTGGTATACAGAGTATGTCTTTACTTCTATGGATTCCCTAAATTATGCATTCATGATCAATTCTTGAGTTCTATGAACAGTATTGTATTCTTCAACTGAGACTCTTTGAAAATTCATTTTTTTCACTTTTCCCCCTCTTTAGAAAGCATTTGCCTGTGCAGAGGAAGACGATGCCCAGGAAGCAAATGACTGTTTGCTGATCTATGATAATGAAGGAATGGGAGCCCCCAGTTCTCCCGTGGGATCCTTGGGTTGTTGCAGTTTTATTGCAGATGAGCTGGATGACAGCTTCTTGGACTCGCTCGGCCCCAAATTTAAAAAACTTGCAGAGATAAGCCTCGGGATCGATGATGAAGCCAATCAATCTCAGCCACTTTCCAAAGACAGCCATTTGGGGATGGAATCCTGTGGCTATTCCCTAGGAGTCCAACAGCCAGAATCTGTTAGGGGCCAGACTTTGTCAGGCAGTCAAGGAACTTCTGCTTTGTCTGCTTCCGGCTCTGTTCTCCAGCCAGCCATTTCCATCCCTGACCCTTTGCAGCATGGTAGCTATTTGGTAACAGAGACTTACTCGGCCTCTGGTTCTCTCATGCAACCTTCCACTACAGTCTCTGAACCACTTCTCACGCAAAATGTAATAGTGACAGAAAGGGTAATTGGTTCCATTTCCAATGTTCCTGGCAACCTACAGACGCCAGTGGAGCTACGGGGGTCACGTAATATGATCTGTATAGAAGATCCTTGTTCCCGTCTGATATGACCAGAATGAACTGGAATAACATATTGGCCAAATATAATTATTTGGGCCAGATTGTTCAAAGGAGCACAGCAAAGCTCACAGTATTGGTCTAATTGGGCAGTTATTTTTTACTCTCCTAAACTGAGCTTGATTAGTTTAAATTTTCTAGTTAATATCCCCAAACTGGGTATGTTGTCACTCTCACTTCTCAAGTGGTAGTAAATCTGGATGTTTTTCAAAAATATCTTAAGATCATATTCAGTGGGAAAAATTTAATTAATAATTAACAACTTTTAAACTTCTATTTATGTAGTGCTAAAGAAAGGTATTTGTTACTTTAAATAAAATGCAGCATGTTTCAGTGGATTAAGCACTTGGAGTCAAGAGCCCCAGTTCTTGTCTCTGTCACCTTTTCTTATGTCACTAATAGTGATGTAAGAGTCATAAGATCTTTGCTAAAGCATTTTCAGCTGCTGGGACAAAGGAAGCAGTTGCAGCTGAGTTTTTGCCATCTTCTCGGTGTTGGGAGAGCCTAAGTGCATCTTTTGCTCAAGCTAAGGGCTACTGGCTTATGCATTATACTTGCTATATCTATATCCCTCAATTCTCAAAATACAACCCGGTAAGAAAATATCATAGAACATTTAGGAAAGTTTAGTATGGTGTAAATAATAATATTTTGTGTTTTTCTAAATCACTTGGAAAGGATCTATCCAAAGAAAATATCTTACATTGAGCTCCTTCCTATACACTTCTCAGTACAAATCCTGTGTTAATAGTTCTTGAAAATTACTATTTTTTAAGTGTCAGTGGGTAGATGTAATTTGCATATGACATATAGTGATGTTTATTATGTTAACAATGTCTACAGACTTTGTGAGAATACAAAACATGGTTTTTCTCATAAGAAAAAGAGGCCTCTGACTAGATCAACATATGGTGACATTTTTGAATATGTATTATAAGCCCCATTTCAAGTCAAAAAGGGAAATGGAAAGGGATTATCAGTAACCTCTATTTTATTAAACCTCACTCCTTTGAAACAGCTACAGCAACTTAATTCTGTAGCATAACAATGAAGATTTTGAATTTATTACTTCATGCATGTTGCAATGATAGCAATGCAGTTCTTCAAATCATTTCAGGTCATTCAAGATCTTCAGCCTTTAGCCCCTAGAAAACATCCTACCTTCTTATCAACATTCCTGTCTTAGCTGAGTCTTTACAAGGTTATTGTCCAGCTCCATTATCTCTAATATATATAAAATACTCCTCTGTGTTTTGTTGCCATATTCGAAACCTATTTGTTTTTCCAGATGGAGTGCAAAGTAATAATGTGTCTTTTAACACAGAAAGATACAGTCCTAAAGATCCCCAGGGGGAAAGACACTTCGTAAATGTCCCTACGTCTAACATCCTTCCCTCTCCCTGGTGCCATGACTACCAGGAAGGTATGTGCTAAGATAGCCAAGAAGAGCAGCCAATCTGTTCTTTCAAGAGAATCCCACTGTTTCAACAATACCTGCAGTGCGCCCATCTTGCAGTGAGGGGACTTAGACCCCATGGAGCAGCTGCCAGGTCCTGAGGAAGTTGCCTTGCTATTACCACTGGGGCCTCTTCTCAGTGAAGCTTGCTCTGGGGTCTAGATGCACATGATTGATTTGTGCCTCTGTGACTCATGAGAATTAAATTAATAATCATAACAATCCTTATTTCAAGTTCAAAAGTGTCTTCAGGATCCTCAAAGAATTTTGGCGTTGCTTCTTAAAACCCAACTTATCATGAAATGGGAATTTTGCTGCATTGCCAAACTGCAGAGGAAACTATGTCACCGTAGTAAAGGTTCTATAAGGGAAAAATTGAAATCAAACACATTTTAAAATAAAAATAGATTCATCTTGTCTAGGAGGACCTCAAATTGATTTTCCATGTAATAGTATATTCAAAGCAAAAATGTATCTGTATTTTTTCACCAAAAATAAAAATTGTTTTAAGCAAAAAAAAAAAAAAAAACTGTCTTTTTACTTGATATATTATAAATTTTAAACAGCATATACTAAAACCTTAACAGTATAACACTGGTATAATAAAACTGTTTGGCAACAAATTTATGAGTGCTTCCTTAACCACTTAGTAAAAGGTGAACGAACTACTCTCTATAATTAATAGTTACTAAGAAATATAAGGTAAGAAACTGATTTATATATGTATTTTTATCAGTATTTTTTTCTAGCCAATACCTTTTGTCCATCCTCCCAGGCAGGAAAGAAATACCTGGGGACTCAAGATCTCTTCTTCAGGTGGAAATAGTGCTGAATGAGGTGCTCGATGAGTTCAGAGCAGACTTTTATTAACAAGATGCTTTAAGTAACTTATTATTTGTTTGGTAGTTTGGAATGATCTTTCAGGCAAAAGTTCTGACATGCAACAATGCCTCAGAGACAAAAGTTGGAGTAAAGAGAAGGTAAGGTTTCCAGCGGAACATGATGAAAAATGTACCAAGGATCTGGTGACAGCTCTCAGCCCCAGCAGCTGGGTCTGTCTCCCAGTAAATGTCTGTTATTTTTACGTCTTCCTTTAAAGGGATGCCACAAAAAGTCCCTCTGGAACTTCAAGTCTTGCCTTGGCTGACCTTCCTTATTTTTTAATTTGTACAATTCAACTTGGATCTGGCGTCTGAGGAGCAGAAACTGGATTAGAGTGGGCATTGAGTGAAGAAAAGTGGATGGCTTAATTCTGATGCTCCAAATCAACCCCAGGAAAAATGAAGCCCTTCTAGGTAAATTCCAAAAATATCCCTTGATCCTCCAATTTATAGAAAGTTTGAAGAATAAAAACAGCAAAATCAACGTATCTTAACTGCCAAAAATCAAGGAAGAGTGTGAAAAAAAAGCACACTCAACTGACAAGCTTCAATGCAACTAACAATTAAGAAAGAAGTAAATGTTAAGGATCTTTCCTTCTTGTTATTGGCAATTAAGTATTTTCTGTACTCCTTTCCTGGGTCTACAAAGGGTAACTCGGAATCAGAGATTTTATGGTTTAATACTTGTTTGACAGCACAGTCTGAGATTTTTAAGTGAGGGAGATAATTGATAAAGAAAAGAAGATTAATTGTTTGATTTACAGGTGCCAGAAGCAACACATTTTCCACAATGAATACTGAGATTCCTTCTTCTCTGCCTGATCCCTCAGTGACAAGACATGGGCCATTCAAGGTTGGTGTCTTTACTTTCTTTTTCTTTTGTACATAGACTTTCTTTTCAACAAATGCAAAACAGGAAAATCTACACACAACGCAGATACAGTTAAAACCCAAGAGAATGATGGTCTAAGAGGACAAGTGCAAATGGATACAGTTACCAGAGCAGGAAGAAACTAGACACTGGTAAGCCTGACCAGGTGGCCAAGACAGTTACAAATTCTTTTTTTTTTTTTTAATTTTATTTATTTATTTATTTGACAGAGGGAGAGATCACAAGTAGGCAGAGAGGCAGGCAGAAAGAGAGAGGGAAGCAGGCTCCCTGCTAGCAGAGATCCGATGCAGGGCTCGATCCCAGGACCCTGAGATCATGACCTGAGCAGAAGCTTTAACCCACTGAGCCACCCAGGCGCCCTGTTAGTTACAAATTCTAATTTAACTCTCATTATAATGAGGAAAACAGAGACCCAGAGAAGCAAATTACTACCTCAAAGTCATTCAATAAAGTGACGTAAATGTCAAGGTTTATCTATAGTTATTCACTATAGATAGTAATAATAATACATAACCATTACTCTGTCAAAATAATCTGCTTGCTTCCAGCCCTGAGACTTGAGTAGAGCATGAAAAATTAGAAAGAATACAAAGAAAACAATGAAAATAATTTTTAAAAGACTAGAAATCTAGATATAATTCTAAAGATTAAAGAAGCAGTACAAAAAAAAAAGAAATCATTAAAGAAACAGTACATTGTAGGCAAATATATCTATTTGGGCGTAAAGGACAGGGCCTCCATATATTTCTATATATATCTAAGATTGAGAGATAGAGAGAGACAAAAAGATAGAGACAGAGGAATAGATAGAAAGAATGCAAGTACATTTTTGCCGCTACTTTGAAGTATATGTGAGTTTAATTTTCAGGGCACAATGAACATCTCTTCCACATTTAATAAGGAAAACAAACTACCCGAAAGTCATGGAATCCCTTTTCTGGTCTACTCCGTAAGGATTACTTTGATAGCACACTATTTAGAAGAGGTTATAAGTGACATGTAGCTAGATGTAAAAATAACTTTATAGAAAGAGATTTTGATTTAATATTAATACATATTGAGAAATGATCAACACAGTAAGTCTAGGTAACACCCATCACCACACGTAGTTACAAAAAATTTTTTTCTTGTGATAAGGACTTGTAAGTTCTACCCTCTTCACAACTTTGAAATATGCAATTCAGTCTTATTACCTACAGTGACCACGCTGTACATTAGATCCCCGTGGCTTATTTATAACTGTGAGTTTGTACCTTTTCAACCCTTTCACCCATTTTCCCCACCTCCCATGCCCCACCTTTGGCAATCATCAGTCTGTTTTCTGTATCCAAGACCCTGATTTTTGTTTTATTCCATTTCATTTTTTTAAATGATGACTTCACATGGGTCCTTCCACCTCAGTGTTCCCATGATTTGTAGAAAACAACACATCTGAATAACAACTACTTTACTCCTCAACGCTATCTCCTTCTCCACCTTTATTCCATGAAGTACCATCATATTTTTAAATTTATGCCTTGAAACATCCCTGATGTTTTCTGTGTGCTGAATTTGTCATTAAATGAGCAAACAGTAAAAGCTGTGTGAAAACACAGAGTGACAAATTCTAATAGAAGCAAAACACTGAGATTGAAAGACTATGTATGTCTTCATTTCCTCAGAAGGCAAAGGAAGTATTTATATTCTTTCATAACCAAGAGAGGATTGCAAAGAACTCTCTTAATTATAAAGCAGCACAGAATCAGGTAATCTTATATTTATTTAAATGGGATAATGACATGGTTTCCACTCCTGCAAAAAGGCATTGTAACTAAGCCAAAAATGATTATTTAAACACAAAAAGTGAGATTAACTTCAGTCATGTCTTCCCATGTCCAACTGACTATGTTGACAGTAAGATTTATGTGGTCCTAACCTGAGGGTAACACACACACACACACACACACACACACACACGCACACACGCACACACGCACACACGCACACACGCACACCTTTCAGGTAATCAAGTAGCTTGATGTAGCTGAAGCAGTGCCTTTCTAGCATCAGGTCCATGGACCAGACACTGACATTTGGTTTGTGTTGCAGATACACAGTTTCTGTGTGCAGTCTATTCTCTAAATTTATTATTAAAAAGAATAGAATCACCTAGATTTTTCCACCTAATTTTTCTTCAGGTAAAGCATAATGAAAAGACCTTGTTTGACCAAACTCTTAATTATTCTCATGCAGGGCTGAAATTATTCTCATGCAGGCTGAAAGATTAGTAGAACACTGTGTGATAGGAAATGAAAGTATTAGTCAAAGAGCACAAAGTTGCATTTAGACAAGATGAATAACTCCTAGAGATCTACTGTACATCATAAAACCTATAGTTAGCAATACTGTATTATATACCCAAATTTTGCTAAGAGGGCAAATCTTACGTTAAGTCTTCTTGTCATTAATTACAAGGGTAATAATAAGAGAGAGGGAGAAAACTTTTGGAGGGGATGAACAGGTTCATGGCATAGACTGTGGTGATGGTTTCATAGGTGTATACTTACCGCCAAACTCATCAAGTTATACACATTCATTATGTAGAACTTCTTATGTGGCAAAAAAAATTTAATATGTAATAAACAGTCTAATAAGTTCTGACAATATTCCTTCCTGCATCTTACCTCTTCCTCTCAGCTGTTATAAATTGCTATAAATTCTTCCTCACAAGTTATGGTTGCTACAGCTGAAATATCAGTTGTTTTTCTAACTTGCCACGCTTCCTCCTTATGCTTTCTTAGACCCTGCAACAGAAGGGTCTGTTGTCCTGGTCTTTGGAAATTCTTTCAAAGAGACAAACCAACAACAAAGACACTTGCTGCCAAGATGATAGAAGCTCTTCCACTCTATGCAACCCTATTTCACACCAAAGCCTCCAGAACAAGCCAACACATGTTCTTGCTACTTCTGCCAACTCTGGCTGGGAAAGGATGTCTCCACTGTAAGAACAAGTCAGTAGATGTTGTTGAATATTTTGATAGGAAATATCGAGTTGTTGGGCAAAGAAAGCCTGCTAAACTTTGCACAAAATCAAAGCTACTACTACAGGACCCATGAGAAAATTATAAAATGTCATTCCATCTATTAGTCAATCAAAACAACTATATTATGTTTTAATGATTGAAAAAAGATACATTCGAATTTTTTTAATGTGGTTTGTTTCTTAACTGTGTGTTTTAAGTTAACAGTTAAGAGTTCAAGCTTTGGAGACAACTAGTTGAGTTCAAACCCAATCTCACCACTTACTAGCTGTGTGTCCTTGGGCAAGTTACGTAACCTCTTTGCACCTCCCTGGACTATTATTATGGAAATAACAGTCCCTACCTGTTTCTTGAGGTTATTGTAAAGAGGTTACAAGCATGCACTTAGGACCTAGTAAGTGCTCATAAAGATCATTATTTTTTATTGTTTTTATCATTGCAATTTAAATCTTCAAAATGAACTCAACTTCAAGAGTACTGACATACAAAGTATTGAAACCATCCAAACTCAAAACATCTATATTATCTGATCCAAAGCCTTGTTTTACAGATGTTCAAACAAACTGAAAAACAACTTGTTGATCAAGGGCAGAGCTAGGAATTGACTAGGTTAATTCCCTTCCTGCAACTCCCAACTGCCACTATAATAATTCTTTTTCACTAAACTTTTGTCTCATTCACAAGGCTTGCCCTCTAGGCCACTTCACACTGGAAACTCCTCTGAACACACGAGCAAAGAGAGATGAATTCATTCCTATCAAATTATCTTATGTAGCCAAAATGATGAAGATCACCAGATGATTATAAGTTTTCAGTTGGGTTTCCTTGGAAAGGCAGAGTGGAGAGGTTTTTTTTCTCCTAAGAGTTCTTTTTTTTTTTTTAAGTAGTCACCACACCCAGCGTGAAGGTCAAGGCAAAGCTCAAACTCAGGACCCTGAGATCAAGACCTGAGCGGAGATCAAGAGTTGGACACTTAACCCAGTGAGCCACCCGGGTGCCCTCTAAGAGTTCTAATTACATCATTTCCACAGAGTAGAACAGGGCAGCCGGGTGGCTTTGGGGGAAAAAAGTTACTCGAAAATTAGCATGAAAGGAATGATGCTCTTAACCCAAACTTCAGTAGTATCCATATGTTAGGTAGCGCCAGTAGAATAGCAATTACTATACAGACAAAAGAGATTGCACTTTACATTCAGTTTCTATGATATATGCTGCCAAGTTGCTAGCCACATAAAAAAGAGTTTCATTTGCAAAAACTAGTTGACCCAACATAAAATTGAAGGAAATGAAATTTGTCTTTTCCTTCGCATGTTTTTTACCTTATTTTTAGAACACGATATGCCTGATGTCTTGAGAATCACTACCTCCTGCTTCCTTTAAAAAAACTGACCATAACTAGTTGATAAGTTTTTAAATTGTTTTGGTAAGTTAATTTAAGATAGAGTATCGATCACAGAAGCACTTTGTTATTCCTCCTTGGAGTAGATATCTTTAACACTTAGAATATCTGTTCACTTAGAAAACAAAGTGATATTCTATTATCATTCGGTCATAGGTCAGGAGGTGAGGTGTTTTAAACATAAACAATTTCCAGTGTCCCTCAAATCACATATTTGGCATCTGTCCATGTAGGGCCACAGAGCATACCTGGGACTCAGGTTTCACATTCAGACAAAGTGACCCAAGGCATCCAGTCTCTAAGAAATAAAAGTAAATGACATGTTCCATAAAAGTCCCACCATCTTATTATTCCTGAAAACCTAGAAGCCACAATCTTTCTCTGATTTTTTATTTGTTTCAGATGGCTTATCCATACTTCTGAGGTGAAAATCCAAGGTGTAAAGAACATAAACCATACTCTGTAGACTTAAGACTCCCAACTATTGAAAATTCTAACATGTAGACTGATTCTCCCACAGTGCCAAACAATGGAAACTCACAATGGCACTTTTATGAACCATAAAGCAATTCTTTACATGAGCTTTCACATGGGTTTTACTTTGTTCACCTCTAAGTCTTCCCTGTAATATGCTCTGCTTAATTTGTTGACTTGTCGTCAAATGTTCTGATTACTTCAGATGAGTGCTCTAATCCTAAAATTAAGAAAGAACCATGATGATACACTCTCTTCCTCTTTCATACCCAGAGAAGAATTAGTCACAAGAAGTCTTTGTTGACTGACTTACCTCTATTGTAGCTGATTCTACATGAAACGGGTGTGACTTTCCCCGAAGGTATGACATCACTCAGATATTGTTTCAGTAAAAGTTAACAGAGGTCCACCTGAAAAAAAAAAAAAAGTCATAGTAAATTAGCATACAATTGCCCAGTCAAACAAGAGGTCTGCTTTCAAGGCATATAGTAATGTTCATTATGATCTTTACGAATTAAAAAAAGTCTTTAACCACAAATGTCCTTAGAGAAGCTAGTAAGGGTCACTGAGATATTAAAAGCTAAATTATAAAGAGCATTTTTTTCCCATTGCCTTTTTTGTATCAACATTTTGCGTAACTGGTTTGCTTAGCATTTGAACATATTTCTGTCTAATAAATCTCTACTTGGGAACTAGAGAGGGAGATGAAATTCAAATTTGGTCCACTGCCAAAACAAAAACAAAAAGAAAAAAAATGTACAGCTCAAACAAAACAGGTTTAAAAACAAACATCTTCCTAAAATGCTCAGGCACTAGAGACATTTGACTCTCTTTTCTTATATTTGAAAGACTGCTTCAACTCTCCAATTCCCTGGATGTGTACAGCTGTAACTGAGTTAATTAAATTATTATTTGTCATATTAAGATATTTTCAATTACTTTTGTTACAAAAGTAAAGTTACTACACAGATATCATCTGCCATTCACGATATCTAATTTGGGACTCAAGAATTACAGCATTATAACTTTTAGTCAGCACAGCTCATGTAAACATGTTCCAAAATAGTGGTTCCCCATATTTTTTTTCCCCATGACACATGTGACAGTCGACATTCACAAGCTCATATCCTCCTGTGGACAAGATCCCCTTGAGGCCACACTGACCTTCCCAGCTGGAATCAACTCTCTCCACCCGAGATGGATGTCAAAATGCAAGTAAAGAACATCATTATTGAATAACTTTAAAGGTGCTCTAATCATTTTAACAAGTAAGCCATTCACAAATTATAGGGTTTGATTATTAACAGATTACTACATCGACCAGGATGGGGCTGAAACAAAAAAACTGCCACCACCAAGACGAATCTTGAAAGGTAAATAAAGGAAATTTCATTTCCTCCAATCCTTGTTTTTTCGTTAAAATGAAAATCGTTCACTGTTTTTCACATTCTGCCTCTCTCTACTAAAGTATTTATAATTACCACTCCGGAATATCTGGAAAGATCTTTAACAACTTCCAAGTTTGCTCTCCAAAACTACTGAATCGCTTCTCTTTCACTTATTCCTTACACATAAGAACATCCCTTATCTACGTGCAAATGAATGAAATAACTGCCAAGAAACCAATACTCTTTTCTGTCTTCCGAGGGTTTTTTCTGTATGTCTCCGTAGGCTCATTACTCACATTGAGTCAGCTTGATGGTTTCTGCCCAACACCCTCAGTAAACACTCCCATGCCTGCCTGTAAGCCCGGCATGCCCTGTCATGCTGGGGATGGATTCCAGTCCAGAGCTGCAGTTGAAAACCAAATACTCTCCTCCCATCTTCCCCAGCCACTGCTATTTCCCTTATCTTTCTAAGAATTCCCGTAAACAAATCCTGGGTGAAAACCAAGGCCAGAAACTTATTTTGAACTTTTTTTTTCCAGAAACGGTAGTTGAGGGTGGGGGGAGGCACCTGGCTGGCTCAGGGGGTATAGAGCATGCAACTCTTGATCTCAAGGTTCTGAGTTCAAGCCCCACATTGGGTGTGGAGCCTACTTGAAAAAACAGAAAATGTAGTTGGGTAGATAAAATCAACATTCTCAAGTGTCACACTCCTGTTTATGAATGCTTGCTTTGTTCAGCTCCAGAAGGAAAGAGATTTTTCCACATGGTTTATGGTTTTGCACTTTGTCCCCCCTGCAAGAAAGGGAGCCTTAATAAGGCACTGTTCTCCACTGGCCTCTGAACTTCTTCACTTTACGCTGTTCAGCCAGCCTTAGCAAGGCCCATTATTAATAAAATGGTGAGGGACAGTGATTTTTATCTATCTTAGCTTGGAAACATTTACTGACATCTTTCCAGAAATATAATGGTCTCTCGTTCTCTCCCCCTTTACTCTCACTTTAAAGGCACACCCACACACGCATGCGCACACCCACACCCCAGCCTCCAAAGTAACCTCAAAGATGTATTCATTCACACATTCAATTAACATTTACTGAAGACCTACAAAGGCTCAGGCAAAGTTCTAGGTCCTGGATACACAGCAGTTCACAGAGAAAACCCCCAGCCCTCACGAAGTTTACATTCTAGTAAATGGCAACAGATAATACATAAATGCATAGTCTTCTAGATTGCAATGTGCCAGGAAGAAAAAATGAAGCAGGGAAGGGGCATGGGGAGCTCTGGGGCTGAAAGTAATTTGATTTGTAAATGAGTGTTCAGAGAAGGCCTCACCGATAAGGTCATATTTGAGGGGCGCGAAAAGTAAAGAGTGAGGGAGTAAACACTGTACAGGTCTAGAACAGAACTTCTAGGGAAAAGGAATGGAGAGCGCAAAGACTCCGGGGTGGACATGCCTGGCCAGTCTGTGGTATCTGCTATGAGGTAAATGACTGATAAGAGATTAAGATGCAGCCCTCCCAGTACGATGCATGTAACAGCTAAGGGCACCTTCAGCTAGAGGATTCCAGACGTGAGTCATTAGGGGGGAGGGGCATCTGCTGGGATGACAGCGGCTTGCTGAGGCTTCCAAGACATGGCCGCTTTGGGCACACTGCGATCCAGCATTATGAGAGTCCTGTCACATTTCAAAACTAGTGTGATTCATTTCGAAAAAAAAAAAATATCTTAAGAGATCATCACTACTCTACTAAGACCCAAGAGTGGACAGTTTTGGTTTTCTGGCTGAGTCAAATAGAATTTTGCGACTGTAGCATCCCCCACTAATTCTCTGCTTTGTGAATGATGTTAAGGATCTCCTTCGGCCACCCGGTTCAGGGACTTTGCCTCCAGCCAGTCCCCGAATACTGACTCACAAGGAGGATCCTGTGGGGATCAGCTCAGTTAGACACTGTGACTCACTGCACGGGGCTCTCTCACTCTTTCAGGTGTCGGTGTCTGCAGCCGTGTTCTCAGGGCTGACTGCGGCTGCCTCAGAGAGTGGGGACTGTTCATCAAGGATGTGCTGGCTTCTCCGTGCTCCACCACAGCACCTGCAGCCTGCTAGGCTTTGTTAATTACTCTGTTAGTTCTAGCTCAAAAAGGCAATAAAGCCACCGTCCACCCCAAGTTGGCCAGTTCTCCTCTCCCACTGCCCAAGGTAGAGGTGGAAAGTCCAGGAGAATCTCAACAACCTGAATCTAGTGTCTGTGATGTCACTCCTGCCTTGGCTTTTCTGGAAAAGGACCAGGGCTCCTTCCCCAGGATTAAGGGGAAGCAGGATCCTCTCCCATTTCTCCATATCCAGTGTAACACACTGTCTTCTCAAATGGCCCCTAAACTCCTTCAGTTTCATCCTGTCCATTCCCTCATGCCACACTCAGTTCCATGTGTATACTGACACACATCTTCACTACCAGCCAGGCCACCCTGCAGCCCTAACTCACATCACCATTTGCCATCCTTCTGTTCTTGAGCTGCAGTGTGGTTGGGGAAAACACAGATACACAGAGCAACACACATATATGTGTGTGTGTGCATGCATGCATGCATGTGTGTCACACACACACACACACACACACACTCCCTGACCAACATTTTCTGACCAGATCCACCACTGATTCATCCACAGTGCATATTTCAAACACCTTCCCTTAGAATCCTGCTTTTTACTTATAATCAGTTCCTTCTACTATGTGGGCTTAGTTCAACAAATCTTTATTGATCATCAAATATTTGCTGGATAAGAAGGGCTGGGCCCACTATGAATATGATATGGCCTCTGCTTCCTAAGTACTGACAGCCTAGAGAAAGAGAAATGGGTGGAGTAGCAGACATGGATGAAATCACCAGGAGCCACAATGTGATTGCTGCTACAAAGGTTGTACGAATCATTTCAAACAGCACCACGGAGAATGAAGGGAAGGGTAATGAACTGGAGATGGAGAGTATGGAAAAAATTGAATTGAGAATGACTCTCCAGTTCTTGGCTTGGGTGGCCTAGTTGACAAGGCATGCGAGAGGCATATGAGGAAGTTGTAAGCTTGAACCAGCGAGCCGTAGAGGGATTGCCAAAATCTTTTTTGTCAGTATGTTAGTTTGACAACCCTACAAAATTATTATGGTACTTTAAGGTCTCCACGAGATATCCAAATGGTAATATTCCGATGTTTGGAGTTCAGGAGAGAAAGCTTGCATAAAGAGAGTGCCTATAGAATCATCTCAGTACCAAGTAAGAAGAAAAGAAGGAAAGGGAAGGACTCAAAATCCATATGCATTTAACAGGGGGGCAGGCAATAAGAAAAGGATGGAGAAAGAAAGAAAATTAGTTGACTGTTTCTGCCTCCTAAATCTACCTGCAATTGCATTTTCCTTCTCGTTTCAAACTATATGCTAGACTTTTCTAATAAGATATTGCTCTAATATCTCAATACAATTTTCACTGGGGAAAAAAAAAAAAAAAAAGCTTTTACTTCTGACTCCCCTATTTGTGTTAATGTGATTAAAAGAATGCTTTCTTCACAGAAATCTGAAGTCCCTGACTCTCCACCAAGAGTGTCTATGTTTTGAGTTACTCGGCCTCCTTCACAATTATTTATCCTTTAAGAATCAGCTCACACACCACCCCCACAGTCCCTACCAAAAGCCTTCTCTAATATCATGGTCCTCAGTGTGAATTCGGGACTATGCAGATCCTAGATTTGCATTATACCCTGCATTTAGTTCGACCACTGCGTTTATAATAGTTTAGAAGTTCTGTAGTTATATTATTTCATAAGTAGCTATTTTTGTTTCTTGGAATGAAGAAATACTTATTTACCTTTGTATTACCAATAAAATGCAAATGAAATGTTTGGTGAACAGGGACAAACTAAATATTGAATAAATGAAGGAATAAGTGAGTGGAGTGACACTAGAAAAGAGATTCCTCCTTTTTCTGCCCTTTTCACATTATGTAGAGGTATTTTGTATTCTTTTTTGTATCTACATACCTTTATCTATAGATGTCCTATAAGCCTCCGACCATAATGATCATTTTTATGTTGTAATGGCCATACATTATGATTTAGAAATCAGAAATCGCCCAATTTAGCTCTCAACTCTTCGACATTAATTCTAATACACTCTTTGGGATTTTCAATGGATTTAAAGAGTCAGCCATCTATCAAACTATTTGCCAAGAACTGCTGATGCATAAAGTGTTCTTTGATGCTGCAATGTGTTGGGAGATAATAGATAAAGGACACATTAATTTTTGTTTTTATAAAATTTTTATGTTTTAGGTAATATTAAGAGATGACTTTAATAAGCCAATCACTTGAAACTTATTCTTGTCTGTGTGTGTGTAAAGCAAAGTATTGTGGGAAACATAACTCAGGTAGGTATTTTGAATATATCTAGACATTAAAGTTACTTATTTGCACAAAGTATAATTCAAACTAATACATTGAAAGTCCATGTTTTTGTTATTTTTTTATAAGTACGTTTTAAGAAAAGTACATTTACCATAATGTTCAACTAATTTGGGGGGAAACCCTCTAAGTTAAATCTTCCACATCTAGTTAACACTCAATTTATTTTAAGGCAATCAAGTGCTTTGTTGGTAATGGTATTTGCTTCTGGGCACAGAGATTTATGAAATAGATTTACTCTCATGCCAGGAGAAAGAAGTCAGGAGCTAGAGAACTAGCTTTGTTTCATTTGACTCTGAACAAGTATCTTTAACTCACTGAGTCATAAGTTTCAGAATTTTTAAAGGGAAACAATTTCAAGAATGACATACTATGGTACTGGGTAATGCACCTCCTCTCAAAGCCTGGGAATAAATGTCTTATAAAAGAATACAATATTGAAACTGACTTTGTCAGCCTCTGGGGGAGATGAACAATCCAACAGAAATAAAATTTGCCTTAGCTATTTCTCATTCTGGAAGCTACAATTATATTCATTACTAAACAGAAACCAAACTCTTGATAATGAGGCATAAATACTTGCCTATAAGACTCAGGTGCAAAAGCACAAATTTTAGGTAGGATTTATATACAGTCTTCAGGGTCGATTTGTGAAAGTGTTTTGGTAAAGTCTGCCTTGATTATTTAGTTTTCCCAGAGTGATGGGAAATGAGAATTATCACCAACGTGCTACCACCCATGTCTAGCACAAGAGAAAGGAATGGAAATAGAAGATATACTTCTCTCCTGATTTAGTTATGCACCAATGTTTAAGAGTCTCCCTGGTACTCAGCCATGTTCTAGGCACTGGAAACACAGTGGAAAACTAAACAGACACTCTTCCTAGATAGTTAGTCCTCTGCTGACTTAATTACTAACACTTAAATAATACTGTGAGAGAATTCACTCAACAGTTAAGCCCTAACCAAATAGAGGAGAGTATGGTTCTCTCCACTCAAAGACGGAGTGGTCCTTGGCAGGTAGGGACTAAAGGGAGTAAAGAGGAGATGCCAACTCTACTGGACCTGAAAAACTGGCAAGATCAGAGCTGGGGAGAGAAGGGTAGGATAAACTGGGAGAGGAGCAAGACAGCACTTTTGACCACAGAAGGAACTCTGCTACTGTGTTCAAATTGAATGCTAAACTTCTCTTTCTAGCAGCATGCCAATTCTTTATACTTTTTTTTTCAATCCTTTATACTTTTATAGGCTCTTCCACTACTCCAACATCAATAGTTAACCTCTTAGACATTTCCTAGCCTGGTGCTGATACCACTGTCTCTGTTTTTCAAGGAGAGTTCAACTTAACATTTACACTTGCAATAATAATTGTACTATTAAAAACTACATTTACTGAACCTGATGTACTAAACATCACAAAAGGCTTCCCATAGATTTGCTGGTTTAATCTTCACAACAGCTTTATATGTTGGGTGCTGTTAATCCCATTAAACAGATCTGGAACTAAGGCACGGAAAGGTTGTCCAGGTCACACCGCTAGTAACTACTGGAGCAAGGATTCTGACCTCTAGTTATTCTTTATGTAAGAGATTTTGTAAATCATATCAAAGAGTCTATCTTCCCCTTAACACCCCTAGAATATTCTCCTAGCTGTGTCTAGTTAACAAAGAGTCAAAGGACTGTCCCTTTAGATCACCTGTGATTTTTCTGTTTCTCCCTTAACCAGATAAACTGTAAACCTGTTGAAAGCAACAAGGGGCACTGGGGAGAAGCAAGAAGCCTTCAAAGAGCCAGCCACCTAAACCCTGCTCCAGGACCCTAGCTCTCTGAAAGCAGGCCCCAGGCACCCCTGGCTGCAGTGAGGACGCAGGTGCCCGCGCCACAGTCTCCTTGGCGCCACCTGAGCTCCGGGCCCGCGCAAATTCCCAAAGCGCTGGACCCCTGAGCGGCCTCGGGCGGCCGGGGGCGCTCGCTGGACACCCAGGTCTCGCTCCGGAGAGCAGGGTTTGCCCTTGGGCCCAGGACGGGGCCGGGCGGCCCGCGCTGCTCAGGCCGAGTCCCGCCGGGTGACCCAAAGCCTCCCTTAGTCCCGGCCACTCTCTTGAGAGGAGAGGACGGCGGGGCGGGGCCTGCCACCCAAAGTCCCCAGCCCAGGGACGTCACGGTCCCAGGTGCGTGTGCGACGAGGGGCGGGAGCCCACCGCGCGCCTCCCTCCTCCGAGGAATTCCCACCTCAGCGCCAGCAGCTCGGGCGGGGTCCCCGTTCGGTTTTCCTCGCGGCGGCCGCACCCTGGCACCGCGCCCCTGGGCAAGGGGGCGCGCCGGCCGCGGAGAGCGGCCCTCGGGGCGGGGCCGGGGGCGCGCTGGCGGGGAGGCGGGGGAGCCGGCGGTGCAGAGCAGGGCGAGCTGCCCGGGGCGAGGGCGCGGCGGAGGCGGAGGCGCGATGGCGCGGAGCGCGGAGGGCGCCGCGCTACTTCTCCTGGTAAGTGCTGGCAGCCGGGACGCGGTGCCTCGGGCGGGCGCCGGGCTCGCGCCCTGACCTGTCCGCCTCCGCCTGAGCGGAGCCGGGCGCCCGGCGCTCCCGCTTTGTGCCCCGCGGTGGGGAAGGGCTGGGCGGGCAGGCAGTGGCGAGCTCGAACCTCGAGGCTTCGGAAAAGCCGCTAGGTCTGCGCGGACTTGTGGGAACCTGCCTGAAGTTCTGCTTTGCTGGCCTCCACACTCCGGCCCTAGCGCCTCTTCTGGCTGTGATCCGTGGGTGTCGTGGGCCCCGAGCACCTTTCCTGGAGATCGGGGCTTTGTTTGCAGTTTTCTCCCTCCGACGGGCAACATGGAGGCGGTAGAGGCAGCATCTGTGCCTTCCTGCAGGTTCAGGGCAGTTTTCCGCCGTCCGGGCCGCGTCCGTGAGCCGGAGAAACCGGAGACAGGCCTCCATTCCTAGACAGCGACGAAGGGCCCCATATAGGGTTTTCTAAAGACGCGTTTTACGGAGTTTAATTTGTTGTTGTTGTTGTTGTTAAAGCCACGTTACTGTCAAAAATCGCCCACATAAAGATAGTTTTCACTTAAAGTTCACAAAGTTGGTGTTCTAAAGCTGCTTCCGGGTGTTAAAGATAAGGAACACATGTAATAGTTCGAAGATGTTTTTCATTTTAAAAGGTGACAAACCGAGGTGCGGAGTCATAGTCACATTGGCTTTTCAGACGTTATTAACGAAAAGGGCTTGAACCACTGCAAAATAATGTAGGGTCTCTAGAGCTACATTCCTTATGCTTGGTTTCAGTGCTCGGATTGATTTTAAGTATCTTTGCTCTGTTTGGTAAAGGAATTGCACGTGATGAAGATATGTATCTAGTTTATGGGATTTTGCTAAATGGGTTTTGATAAAATGACAGTTATTCTCCTAATGTAACTGTGGGTTAACTTTCTTGAGACTTAAATATGTTCAGAGAGATTAGATACAAAGTCATACTCAGTTTTCTTATGATGGTTAAAATTTTTTAAAAACCACACAAGTTCATTCTCTATATTAAAAGTTCTAACTTCGGAGCGCCTGCGGGGCTTAGTGGGTTAAGCGTTTGCTTTGGGCTCTGGTCCTGATGCCAGGGTCCTGGGATCCAGCCCCCAGTGGGGCTCCTTGCTCAGCCCGAGTCAGCTTCTCCCGCTGCCTGCTGCTCACCACTGCTCATGCTCTCACACACTCTCTCTCCCGCTCTCTCTCTCAAGTAAATAAATTCTTTTAAGTATATTAAATATATAAATTCTTTTAAAAATAAGTAAATAAATAATAAAAGTTCTAACTTCCGGAAGAGTACCTTCTCTCTCTCCCAGAGCTGCAATGGAGAGGTAAATATATGTATATGTATATGTATATGTATGTATATGCATATGTGTATTTGCATAGTATTAGTTATTATGTTAATATGTATTTTTTCCTGTTTTGTGTATGTGTGTATATCACAGAAAAAAAAATGACTAATCCAATCTAGGAATTTTAGTGAAGTCTCTCACTGGAATAGCATAATTAAGACCTACAGACCTTTGGCACACCAGTTCATTTTCGTGCTCTGTTTATCCATTTCATTTTGCTGAAAGTCATTGAGGTAATTTTCATTTTGTTAATAAAGTTCATTTTGTTAATAAAACTTTACTATGACTGGGGAGCCTGGGTAGCTCATTCATTAATTAAGCTTCTGCCTTCAGCTCAGGTCAAGATCCCAGCATCCTGGGATCTAGCCCCCACATCAGGCTCCCTGTTGGGTGGAGAGCTGGCTTTCCCTCTCCCGCTCCCCTCCCGCTTTTATTCCTGCTCTCCTTGTCAAATAAATAAATAAAATCTTTAAAAAAAATACTTTACTATGACAATATAGGATTTTCTTTTTGGCCTCTGGAATAATTCCCTCATTGTGATACCTCCTGGCTGGGTAGAATACCAACCTAACATAGCACCTGGCTTACCTTGAGGGTTAAATATTAAATCCCTTTCACATAGGAAAAGAACAGCCTTAATTCTCAAATGGTATACCAAGCAGGCCGAGTCATGTATATTTTTGGAGAAATAGCTAATAATTTATGCGTATTTTCTATTTTAGCAATCCAGTATTTTTACCCTATCAGGCAATAATTGACTTCTTTATGAAGTGATTATAACTAGCTGAACTGGAACAGATTCTAGACTATTCTTTGTATTTTCTATTATGCTTTTCGTGATATAAATTTGCGTATGTTTATCTTTGGTCAAAGAACAGAGGGCAGTTCAGCATTTTGCCCCGCTCCCCGCCCAGGGTGTTTGAAGTTGAAAGTGTACTCTTTGGTAAAGAATGGAAAGCAACTCATTGGTCAGAAGGAGTTCTTGAGGAAATGGAACTTTTATAGGAAGGGATATAAATTGCATTCTGTATGGGTCAGAGTTCAGTTGCAGATAACAGAATTCATTCTAACTAGTTAAAGCAAGAAGGGATATATTTCAGGACGCTGAGTTGATGGCATAAGTATAGGAAGGATTGAGGAAACAGACATTGGTTTGAGTTGTCAGTAATGACCTCCAAGCCACACAGCCAAACCCAAGCACTTAGGGAGCTGCTGTCTCTCCTGTGATCAGAAACCAACACTGCCAATCCCACAATGCAGAAATTGCCATGATCCGAATACTACTTTTTGGCTGCCAGGTCCAGAACCATGCCACATTTACTAGGAGGCATGCCAACTAAATGTACCAGGACCCTGCCCCTTGGCACCCATTAATCTAGTGGTAGACTCTGGAACGGTAATAAGATTGCTGCAAAAACCAAACTGCATCCTTCGTACTAGGCTTGCCAGCGTGCACAGAGCTTCTACTTCACTTCCTTCTTTCGGACCTTATGTAAATGCTGATCGATTGAACCTAAATCACATTTAAAACTTTAGCTGCAAGGGAGTCTACGACCTGTGGTCTTTAGCTTTCCTCTGCAGTTCGGGGAGACACACAAGAAAGGAGTTACTGAGTGGTCCCCACACAACTATCACACAGTCATTTAGGCCAACTCTTATCAAAATGGAAAATAGAAACAATTTCATGGCAGTCTCGCTCTTCAAAAGTTTTTTTCGTGGGATCCACCAACTACCAAATGCTCCACAGATAGAATTCAGAGGATCCTTAGACATGGCTGGGAATAAATCACATATCTATGTTTACTAATCTCTATCTGAAATTTAGCATTTCTTTAAATTATAAGAAAGACACTGCCTTAGCATTAGCAGTACCTGTGACTGTGTCACAAATATTGTTATATCATTCTACAGTTACCTGAAAATAACCATTTGTTCTCATCACTAATAGACTTCTAAATCTTAATGTGTTGATAATGAGGATTGATATCACTACATCACAAATTGGTGTTTCTTAAATTCTGACCATTTCGGTGTGATGGAATTCATTCATAATCCAATGTTTTTTAAAATTTTATAAATTTCAAAATATTATTCCGAGAAAGAGTCCATAGGCTTCACCAGACTGCTAAAAAGGGCAGACTGCTAAAGGGGGGAAGATTTTTTCCGATGGTTGCCTCCATTTTTACCTTTGACTAATTTAAGCTTGCTTTTAAAAACCAAACTACATTTTAAGGATTCAGTGGTAAGTTGTATTATGAACAGTTATATCTACTGGTGTGTTAGTTTGCTAGAGCTGCTGTAACAAAGTACCAAAAATTGGGTGGCTTAAAAGAGTAAATATTTATTGTCTCACAGTTCTAGATGTTAGAAGTCTGAAATCAAGGTGTCAGCAGAACCTATGTTCCATCTGAAATCTGTAGGTTTTCTTCCTTGCCTCTTCCTAGTGTTAGGAGGTTTGCCAGCTATCTCTGGCATTCCTTGCCTTTTAGATACCTCACTGCTATCCTCCAACTTCACATCACATTCTTCTTATTTCTCTTCTTACCACCTTACCTCTGCACATGTCTGAGTCTGTGTCCAATTTTCCCCTTTTTATAAAGACACTGGTCATAATGGATTAGGGTTCACACTGATGGCTTCAACTTGGTTAAATCCACAAAGACCCTGTTTCCAAATAAGGTTACATTCTGAGACATTGGGGGTTAGGACTTTATCATATCTTCTTTTGGGAGACACAGTTCAATCCATAACAAATGGGTTCAACTATCTATAAATTATCAATAACATTGGAGTTGTGCTTGAATTTTAATGTACATCTGAGTAATAGAATTTAGAATAAATTCAAGTATAAATTAGATGATAAATTTTGAGGCCTGTGAGAATAATCAGTTATATCCAGGGATTTTAGAAACATGTACTTTCACATTTATTTATGTTTCTAAAAATTAATAGATTATGGGAAAATGTCAACTCTTAACAAGTTTCGTTAATAGTAAACTCAGAAGGAAGTACTGTACAAAAAGGTATGCACATTAATTTGGGCTAAATTCGCCCTAATCCTAGATATACTTAATGAGCTAAATTAAAATCCCCATAATTGAGGTCCAGAAATATGTATTGATAGAAACTTTGCAGTTAATCTAATTATCAGACGGGTATAAGAGTGAGAATTACTGGCCTAATTTTACAAAAACAGTTTATTCATAAATGAAGCATACAAATATTTATATGGAAAAAAATCACACATTGAATAGGGATTGGTATTTTTCAAACTGCCAAATGATAGAAAAATCAGAAACTTTAATTGAAATCATAGATGAGCTTTAGATCAATTTGAGCATTTCTTAATCACAGCTTTTTCCCCCTGTTTTTCAAAGTGCCACAAATTAAGAGCTTTTCTTCACAAATTAACACTTTTCAAACTTATAGTCCATATATAAGAGATTGTTTTCTTAGTTAAGGTTATCTTAAAGTATCAAATGTATACCACATATGACATTGCACTTTTTTTATTTCAAATTATTAAAAATTATCGAGATTTTTATTAATGCAAAGCATAGTGATTAAAGTAAAAGAAACCAGAACACCAGGATTTATACCATAGCCTAATGGTAATATGATAATGCTCACAAGAAAAGAAACTATGTAGAAACTAACTGTATAAAACCACTGTTTAGTAATGCCTTGCTCAGTTTTATATGACATGCTAGACATTGGGAGACCATGAAAAAGCTAGACATGTTCTGCCTTCATGGTGTTTATGGTCTAGTAAATGAGTAAATGGTGAAATTCCAATTGGGTTATAGTAAGAGTAACGATAAAAGAACAGATAATACTATAGAGACTACAGAAGGAGCTCCAGAATTGCACATCCCAGCCAAGATTTGAGAATACTTATAAATTATTGAGAAGATGATATGAAGAGAAGAAGGGGGAAGAATGTTCTGGGTAGAGAAAAGAGTATATGCAAAGGCCTGAATACAAGTGTGTGTGGTTCTTCGGAAGAAGTGAAGGAGTTCATTATACCTGGAACATAGAATGTGAGACAAAACCCATGCAGAAAGATGCGTGCAGCCTTCTTGATACCAGAGGAAGCCACAGAAGGCTAATTAACAAGTAAGCATATTTAGGGAGGTGTTCAAATCATTAAGAAAATAAAAAGATGAATTTTGGTTGAGTTGGTCAGAAGAGGGTCAAGAAAGAAGTGATAGTAGTTGACCGGTTAGGAACAATTTTTCCTCATTTTTTTTTTTTAAAAGAGATTTTCCAAAATTTGGGATGTTGTGATCAAAGACAGGCAGAAAGGTCCATAGAGTACAGTGGAGGGAGGGTGTAGCCTGGCAAGAGGGCAATGAGAACCATTGCTTTCAAGCAATGGTTCTCAAGAAAAAGTTGGGGGACAGGGGTTTGGAAGGTGCAGTTTGGTTGTCACAAGATCCAGGATTATACTGGTGTTTGACACCCCAAATCCAGGGATACTAAGCCTCCAGCGTTCTTTAAAACCTTCAAGAAGAATTGGCCACTCATGAATATTTTTTCTTACTGGAAATGCCAATAGCACCTCCATTGAGACATGGTGATAGACAAATAGCAAGAGTTTCTAATTAGGGATTCATTTTACTTAGCTCTATTCTCTTTTGAAAATCCAAATATCTCTCATCAGTCAAGTGGGTACTGCCTGGCTGATTGGAGAGTGAGAGGGGAGATTTGGGTAGAGATGAGATGAGAGGTCAAGTTCTCCCCATTCTAAACTACCTCCATCCCATCATTCTTTCAAGTTCCCTCCAATGCAAACCAAAAAATAAATAAATAAAACTAAGAGATGGCAGTGTAGGAAGATCCTGATCTCACCTCCTCCTACAGACACAACAAATCTATGACTATGTAGGGAATAATTCCCTGTGAAAGGGACCTAGAAATTAGGTCAACAGGGCCTCCACAACAAGGGACAGATAAGATAGATAGAAGAGGACAGCCATAGTACAATCAATCATCTATAATAACTAGTGAAGGAAGGCACAAAATAAGAAGATGTATGAATATCACATCAAAAACAAAATATGAGGGGCAGGGGCAAAAATGTAGTGCTTTTAGAAAGCATTCAAACTTAAGTGACCACCAACTTAAAATAGACGGCTATGTACATACATAGTTGTTATAACTGAACTTCATAGTTAACCATAAACCAAAACCTATAAAAGACACACAAAAAATAAAGTGAAAGGATTCTAAACAACACTTCTAAAGAAAATCGCAAATCACAAAAGAAGAGAAAAAAAAAGGAACAAAGAACTATAAAAACAACAAGAAAACAATTAACAAAATGGCAATAAATACATACCTATCAATAATTACCTTAAATGTAAATGGACTAAATTCTCCAATCCAAAGACACAGAGTGGCTAAATGGATAAAAAAAAAAATACCAAGGCCTGCCTATATGCTGCTTACAGGAGACTCACTTCAGATTTAAAGACACACACAGACTGAAAGTTAAGAGACAGAAAAACATACTCAATGTAAATGGAAGCAGAAAGAAAGCTGGGGTAGCAATACTTGTATCAGACAAAATAGACTATAAAACAAAAGGTGTAACAAGAGAGGAAGAAGGGTGTCATATAATGATGAAGGGGTCAATTCAACAAGAAGACATACCACCTGTAAATATGCACCCAACACAGGAGCACCTACATATATAAAGCAAATATTAACAGACACAGAGGGAGAAATTGACAATAATAGTAGGGGATTTTAACACCCCACTTATATCAATGGATAGATCATCTAGACCCAAAATTAATAAGGAAACATTGACCTTGAATGACACATTAGACTAGATGGACTGGTTATTAAAGAACATTCCATCCCAAAACAACAGAATACACATTCTTCTCCAGTGCACATGGTACATTCTCCAGGGTGGATCACAAGTGAGGCCACAAAAGAAGTCTCGATAAATTTAAGATAGAAATCCTATCAAGCGGGCGCCTGGGTGGCTCAGTTGGTTGAGCGACTGCCTTCGGCTCAGGTCATGATCCCGGAGTCCCGGGATCGAGTCCCATATCAGACTCCCGGCTCTGGGGGAGGTCTGCTTCTCCCTCTGACCTTCTCCTCCCCTCTCATTCTCAGTCTCTCTCTCTCTAATAAATAAATAAAATATTTAAAAAAAAAAAAAAGAAATCCTATCAAGCATTTTTTATTGACCACAATGGTGTGAAACTAGAAATCGACGGCACGAAGAAAACTGGGAAAAACACAAACACATAGAGACTAAAACATGTTACTAAACAACCAATGGACTAATGAAGAAATCAAAGAGGAAATAAAAAAGTACCTTGGGACAAATGAAAACACAATGTTACAAAATCTATGGGATGCAGCAATTTGAGGATATAAATTCTAAGAGGGAATTTTATAGCAATAGAGGCCCACCTCAGGAAACAAGAGATATTTCAAACAAACAATTTAACCTCACACCTAAAGGAACTAGAAAAAAAAGGAGGGGGCGCGTGGGTGGCTCAGTCGGTTAAACGTCTAACTTTTGATTTCAGCTCAGGTCATGATCTCAGGGTTGTGAAATCGAGCCCTGCTTCAGGCTCTGAGCTGGGCACGGAGTCAGCTTGAGATTTCTCTCCTCCCTGCCTCCTCTTCAAATAAATAAATCTAAAAAAAGGGGTGGGGAGGGGAACTAGAAAAAGAACAGAGCCCAAAGTTAGTAGAAGAAAGGAAGTAATAAAGATCAGAGCAGAAAAATAAAATAGAGGTTTAAAAAAAAATAAAAAAGAAACCAAGAGCTGGTTTTTGAAAAGATAAACAAAATGGATAAACTTTCAGCCAGAGTCATCAGGAAAAATAGAAAAAGGGCCCAAAAGAATCAGAAATGAAAGAGTTGTTAAAACCAATACCACAGAAATACAAATGATCATAGAGACTACATGAACAATTCATATGCCAACAAATTGACAACCTAGAAGAAATGTATAAATTCCTGGAAACATACAGTTTTCTAAGACTGAGAATGTAAATTGGTATAGCCACTATGGAAAACCATATGGAGGTTCCTCAAAAAATTAAAAATAGAATTACCATGTGATCCAGCAATTCCTCTTCTAGGTATTTACCCAAAAATACTTATGCACCCCTATGTTCATTGCAAGCCAAGGAATGGAGGCAACCTAAATGTCCATTGATAAATGGATTTAGTGTGTGTGTGTGTGTGTGTGTGTGCACACGCACTTGTAATGAAATATTACTCAGCCATAAAAAAGAATGAAATCTTGCCATTTACAACAACATGGATGGACTTTGAGGATAGTATGCTAAGTGAAATAAGTCAGATAGGTTAAGACAAATACCATATGGTCTCACTTGTATGTGGAATCTAAAAAATAAAACAAACACTCTTAGAAAAACTGATGGTTGGCAGAGGGGGCTGGGAGGTTAGACAAAATAGGTGAGGGGAGGATTAAGAAATACAAAATATACAAGACTATATTCTCTACACTGTACATAGAGAATATAGTCAATAATATTGTAACAACTTGTGTGATGAGAGCTCCTAACTGCCTAGACTTGTGATGATCATTTCATAATGTATATAAATGTCAAATTACTACATTGTATACCTGAAACTAATAAAATATTATATATCCATTATTCTTCAATGAAAAATAGTTTAAAAGTTAAAAATAAAAATATTAAATTAAATTGCCCTTATCCACTCTCTCATCTTAGAGATCTACTCTCTTTAGACCCCAAAAATGCTAGCTGAGAAATTGGGCAAGACACCAAAAGTCATATTTTAATACTGATAATCATCTCTTCTTTCAAATATCTCCTTTCTTTGCTTCCATAATACTCTACTGGGAGTCCTGTCACCTGTAGGAAGCTGCAGTGGTTCTCACCTCCTTTCCCAGCCCAGCACCGCAGAGGGGTATGCTGTATACCCATCACCAGGAGACATATCAGATATGAGTGGGAGGCGGGAGAGGTACAGAGTGGGTGGTGACAGCTGAGGCCAGGTGAGTGCTACCTTTAGGATAGAGTGAGTGTAACCCTTGCCTCTCTTTGAGTCGCAGTGCCCTACTCTTTATTGTCTAATATCTTTACCCAGGATCTAAGCCTAGCCTGTCTATAAGCTATGCTCTGAGAATTGCATCCTTCTAGCCACTCGAGCTTACAATTTCAGTATCTCTGACCCCTTCCCCTATCCTCCACACATGGGGCCTTGCCAAGGATTAGTTGGGTCCCCTGAAAGGTTTGGCTTCACCCATCCATCCTTGTGCCATTGCCCTATGCTGGTCCTCATTCTGTCTCTTCTGGCTTATTACTTTAATGTTCAAACTGTCTTTCATCTTACACAGTGCTGCCACAAAACTTTCTGGAGCTCTAGTATTAGAGCATCCCTAATCAGAAGCTGTCAGTGAAGAATCTTAGCACAACTTTTTGTCCTTTTTTTTTCTGCTTGCCACTGTAACATAGTCTAGGTGCCAGGCTGCCAAATTTCTTGTTCATTGTGCTCGATCTCCGTGTTCTGGCACATGCTTCCTTTGATACGTACCATTGCCTTCTGCCTCTGCACACCAATTCAGCTCCCTCTCAAGGCCAAGTTCAGTGCCACTTCCTGCCCTAAACCTCTCCTGATTTCCCTGCCTTTCTGAGCTCCCCAGTTCCCTAGAGCTGCTTTGCCGCTGTCATTGCCACAATTGAGTTTTTCTCCCCTCCGTTATAGTAATTTATATAGTCTTTATCTCTCCTACTAAACTGTAAGCATTAGAGCAGGATCTATATGTCACTTGTCTAGAGACTAGCTAACTGTCTGGGACACAGGAGTATTTTTTAAAGACCCAAGAGTCAAAGTATCTTCCTATGCTTGGGAAGGCTAGAAGAATAACCTGAATTTCATTTGTTTAAAATAAATATTTACTGCCCAGTTTGTCATCAATCTGGCCTGAACTTCTAGATTATTGGTTTAGTTTCGTTGCAAGTTAGAATTATTCAGAAAAGGGAAGAAAAGAGAGGAAACGTAAATTAAGATTTGCCTATTTTCACACATAATAGTCCTCCAAAAAGATTCGTACAACTTTCTAAAGCCCTTGATTTTCACTGTTTTAAATTTTGTCTCCACTTATGTGAGGCCAATTAAAAATTCCTGTTTTCTACTTCGAACCTTAGCTTCGACTGTTGCCTCACTGACAGACCAGTGCCATCTAGTGGTGAAAAGGGACAATCTGAAGCTCTTGGTTTTCTTAAACTTCTAGCGAGGATGGGTGGGAATCTAGTTTTCTTCATTTTTTTTTTTACAGTAATTTTTAGGACTATATTATATTGCAGGAAAAAAAACATCATTTTTGTCTATCAAAATGTGAAGTGTATTATATAGATTTACTGGCATTTTGCCTGATTCCAAAAGCATACATAGAAATTACAGTAAACATATACCTTGTATTTCAAAAATAATAAATGCTCAAAATCAGTAAAACTTAAACTAGAGAAAGTATAAAGCAGTGGAAAACCCTATTTCAAGTAATCCTTTTATATTATTTCCTCTAAAGTGAAAAAACTTCTTGGGATAGAAATCACTCAGTTACTGTATTTCCTAATTTAGAATCTATTGTTTCAGACATCTTTGTAGTTGAGGATTTATTATCCAGTGTAGGAATTATCCAAGCTCTTTTCTTCCTTTTATTTTGCTTCTCTGCTTTTATATAGTGTTTCTAAAAGTGTGATTCTGGACCAACAGCATCAGCATCACCAGGAAACTTGTTAGAATACAAATTCTTATGCCTCCTGACTCCAAGACCGATAATCGATAATGGGAAACTGATGGAGGTCAGCAGTCTGTGTTTTAACAAGGTGATTCTGATACCACTCAAACTTGAGAAGCACTGCTAACATCCCCATTAGAAAATAATTAGGAAGATAAAAGAGTAAATATTTTAAAAGCTTACATTTGATCACTTGTTAGCAACTCTGATTTTTTTTTTAAATGTTTTAAGGGCCAGAGCACCTGGATGGCTCAATCAGTTAAGCATCCTACTCTGATCTCAGCTCAGGTCTTGATCTTAAATAAATAAATAAATAAATAAATAAATAAATAAGTTTTAAGGGCCAAAGAAATGTACACGAAATAAAATAACATTGACTTTTCTGGACCTTCAATTTATTTGTCTGTATTAAGAAAGAAACAGGAGCTGTCTATGATTACACAAAACTCAACTTGAAATAAGAATTCATCATGTGGCCTAAAAACTCAAGGGTAGCACACATTGCCAAATCCATATTTTAAAAATTTTTGAGGCAATAAATGTTCCCAAGAAAAATATCTTCCTCTTTAACACTAGCTTCAATATGACTCACCCTATTTGTTGGGTTAAGATTGGCACAATATGGGGACGCCTGGGTGGCTCAGTCAGTTAAGCGTCTGCCTTTGGCTCAGGTCATGATCCCAGGGTCCTGGGATGGAGTCCTTCATTGGGCTCCGGGCTCCTTACTCAGCAGGAAGCTGCTTCTGCCTTTGCCTGGTGTTCTCCCTGCTCGTGCTCACTCTCTTGTTCTCTCTCTCTGACAAATAAATAAATAAAATCTTTAAAAAAAAAAAAAAGATTAGCGCAATTGGAAAAGCAGGTAAATGGTTATGACAAATCATATACTTTATTATATTCAGACTTAAAGTATGTAGTTTATCTAAAACTCAAATTCAGAATTGAAAAATTAAAGTTCAAAATACTGGTTTTCTTGGCTATTGAGGGCTTTTTTAAGTTCCAACAGTGACAACAAATACAATTGTATATTTAAATTAGTTTTTGAGTAAAACTACAATAGGAATTGTGCTTATATATGGGTCATATGTAAGTTGAATAAACTGTCAATCAGTATATATTATATTATTTTTTTGTCTGGGACTGTCTGAATAAATTATAATGTTTAGCCATTTAAAAAGGTTTATAAAGACTTCCTTCCCTCCTTCAAGAAAAAAAAAATTTAGAAAAAGGAAGATTAAGAGAAAGAATGTGGTTGGTGAAATTCTAACCTAAATCTAACCTACATCAGGTTGATGAGAGAAGTTCACCAAAATCACTAGTCCACTCTTACTGCACTGTGTCACTTAAGCTCTTCTGAATCTATAAGTTTCTACCATTGCAGAGGCTCTGCCATGACCTTCTTGGGACTACAAAGGCTCTCCTATGAACCAGACCTCTAGCTTTAGTCTATACAAATAGAAGTCAGGATATGCAATCAGTGGAAATAAACAAGTGGCATCCATGACCCTTATCTCATTTTTATTTCCTTTGGATTATTTTAGTCAAAGCTGCAAACACTTTAGGAATGGATTAGGGATAAACCGAGGATCCTTAGGGCAGTTTCTGATTTTGCCTTCCACATAGTAAAATGAAGAAACAAAGAATTTTGAAACATTCTGCTTCTTTGGAAGAGTGAGTGAGAAAGGGAAATAACACAGGTGTTTCTGTGATTATTCAGGGGGCGAGCAGGAGTTTGAAGAACAGCAGGTGCATGCTAGATCATCTCTATTCGAGTCCTGAAGATTGTCTACTGACCTCTAAAGTTAATTCTGGCTGAGTGGAAACAATAAGCCACTAGACTGCTTCAAAGTTGCAACAGCTTTTAAACTACTCTGTATCCCTCTACAGTTCATCTGTAATAACATATTTATCAGTCTGAGTTATTAAAGGTTAAGAGGTCACCTCACCATGGACTTGGAAACATGGAAGAAAGCTTCAAGATCATCTACTCCAGATCAATAACATAGTAATCAGGGGGGTCTGTCATCCAGTGACTCATGAGTCCTCCTGGATTCTGCTTATTAAATCATCAAGGTGATTCAGAACAGGAAGTCTTTTCTGAAAGTGCCAACCTTGAGAACAAACACTGCATTGATTGATAGTATTTTTGCAGTGATGTTTGACTTTCCCTAATGCCTCTGCCAAAAGAGAAATTATTTTCTTGCCAGGTACCAGGTAGGCCTGTTTTAACAAGATGCACAGGATTCAATGGTAAAAATAAAAAGTTGTTTTTAACTGCAGTAAATTGTATTGGAGGATTTTTCTGTTTCATCTAAAAACACTACTCCTTTGGATAGAGACACTAGAAGTTTATTTTTCCTCTTCAGTCTTAAAGGCATGTTGCACATGACACTTTTCTGTCACCAGGTTCCTGTGAGAAAAAAAGCTATGGATTTCATACTCGGGAGAAACCGTAATGGTCATCTTGTCCAGACATTCTTCCAATGTTTGAAACCCTTTTACAATATCCCCACAGGACGTCACTCAAACTTACAGAGCTGGAAATGTTCAAAGGGAAGTGGGAAGGAGTGGGGATGGAGGACAGAAGTCAGAAAATGTCAGTTATTCCATTTATGTTCTCTGCAGTATGCTACCAGTTTGGAAATTTACATAAATCCACGGTCCTCTGAAATTTGTATAACTTTCTTAACTCGAGTATTAGGGTAAATTCCAGACCCAAGTTCCGAATCAGGTTTCTCAACCTCAGCACTTTGTCATTTGGAGCCATAATGCTTTCTTGGGAGAAGCTGTCCTGTGTCTTATAGGATATTTGACAGCCTCTCTGCCCTCCACAGGCACTTGGTGACAGAAAACTGTCCTGTGCTTGGCTTTAAGGTGCACATCAATTTCTGTAACTTTTTAGTGTAACACATGGAAAAGTGTACGTATCACAAGTGTGCTAAATTACTGACCTTTCACAAACTGAACACAGCGTGTGACCAGCAACCGGATCAAGAGACAAGATTGCCAGTGCCCCAAAAGCGCTGCCATCATCACTGATTCATTCCCCTCTTACAGCACCAGCCTTGGTCACCGATACCATTCCTACCTCACGCCTGGCTCTCCCCTTTGCAGGAAAGTCGGCCTGACTTGCTCCCCCATTCTGTTCAGTCTCTATGACGATAAAACCTCTTCTGAGATCTTTCTCACAGTCCTAAATCGCTCCACCACCCTGCCCCTGCTTTTTCTTTACAGCTATCACAACATATTCTTGTCTATCTCTCCATCAAGTAAGAAGCCCAGAGGAAAAGAACATTCTATTAGCATATTATAGGAGCTCAGGAAATTGGAGGCATGAGTGAATCCAAATTTCAGAAATTTTAAGATGGGGAAAATGCAAGTCATAGAATTAAGGAAATACCATCATAGTTCTATTTATTGAGTGCCTGCTGTATGCCAGTCACTGCAGTAATTATAGTCTTAAATTATTTCTTTTAATATGCACTGTAAGCCTGCAACCTGGGTGTATCGTGTTGCTTTCAGATTCAAGTAACAAAACCCAACTGAAAGTAGATTTTAAAAAATGAATATTTAATATAATAAAAAGTGGCCCAGAGTTGAGGTGGCTCTGGCTTTGACCAGTTTTGTATCTCAAAGATGTTACGGTGTCAGTCTCGTTTCTCTGCCATTTTATCAGCTCTCTCCATGTAGTCACAGATGGCTCCATTACAGATGTCAAGAGATTGCTCAACAATCTCCAGAAGCAGGTAAAAAGGGGAGCTGTGCATATACTTCTCTTCCCATCAGTGAGAAAAGTCTTTTCCAGACTTTCCAGTTATCTCATTGGCCAAAATTCTATAACACATAATAGAGTGGTTGAATGTTGAATTCAGCATTAGGTTGAATGTTTGTCTCCCCCCTCCTCCCTGCCCCAAATTCCCTTATTGACACCCTAACTCCCAGGGTGATGGGATTAGTACCCTTATAAGAAGAGACACAAGAGCTCAAGTTCGAGCGCTTCCTCCTCATGTGAAGAAATAGCAAGAAAGCTGCTCTCTGCAAGTCAGAACAGAGCCCTCACTGGGAACTGACTCAGCCAGTACCTTATCTTGGACTTTCCAGACTCCGTGACTGTAAGAAACCAATTTCTGTTGTTTAAGGCACACAATCTATAGTTTTTTGTTATGGCAGCCTTAGCTGACTAATACGCACACTTTTGTCTAGTCACCATCAAAGTGAATGAGACTATGATGCTTTGGCATATACCAGTCATTATTCAGTTCCATCAGCTAAGCAGGGTCTACTTGCTTCCTGAACAAAATCGGGTTCAGTCAATGCTAAAATGACAGGGAATGGCAATTAGCTATCCAATTGAAAATGTCTGCCACCTATGTATTATGTTACAGATAAGGAAGCAGATTAAAGCAATTTATTGAGCAGAATTGAGATTTTAATCTAGGTTTGACTATTTCTAAAGTCATGCACTTTCCACCAGGTGATACCACTTCCCAAAGATAATTAAAACAGAGTCTCCTTTGTGATAACAAGGTTAAGAAAAACCCTATCTTTATGATTCCCCTGAAAAAAGTGGCAGAGGAGACTGGGAACAATTTTGTAATATGTGTGCTACATCTGTATCCAGATCTTGGCTTCTTAATACCATCCTCCAATATTAGAAATTAGGGCTTCTTGGAGAAACGGCTCATTATAAAGCTCGGATGGGAGAAGTATAAGATGACCCTGGAGTACCTTATGATGCTAGGGAAGAGAAAAAAACAGAAAGATGGGGACATGTCAAACATAGGAACAGAATCTAACCTGCAAGATCTTTCAGTGCCCAAAGCTAGAACCTATTTGAACAAAATTAATACAATAATATTTGATTTACAACCCACAGAATAAAATAAATATGCATGAGTCCATACTGATGTAAATGATTAAACATAAAGACATGAGGGAAAAGAGACGAAGCTTTCTTGCCAAAGAATTCCAAGTAATATATGTACATGCTTCTGTCATAGGAAGTGAGACTTAGTCTCTCTCCTCCTCCAGTCCCCACCCCAAAGAAGAGCTAGACTTAGTGACTCATTTGTGGGGAATAGAGTAAGAAAGGGAAAAAGTGGTAACTTTACAGTGGAAAAACCTGCAAAGGCTACCTTCACCAATAATGTCATATGCATGTCATTTACCCCTGATATAATGTGATGACAAGGGCACTTCACAGCTCCATGGTGTTCTTTCCAAAAACATGTCACCCTGTTCTAATTGTGAAGTAAACCAATAGATAAAACCAAACTGGAGGACATTTTACAGGATACTTGGCCAATATCAAAACTGCCAGGATCATCCACAAGGACAGACTGAAAAACAGTCACAGACCAGAGGAGACATTCCAGATCCTTTCTGGGATCCTAAATGGAGGCTCGAACAGAGAAAGAACATTGTGTGTGTGGGGGGGCGATGATAAAATCTACGTAAAGTCTGGAATTTAGTCAAATCTGCATTATATAAATATACCAATATCGTTATCTTAATTTTGACAAGTGTACAATAGTTATTTAAGATGTCATTGGGGGAAATGGATAAGGGAGCTCTGAACTATCTTTGCAACATTTATGTAAATTTAAAGTTATTCTCTAAATTTCAAAAATATATTTTTTATTTTTTTACAGTTGTGGGTTTGTTTTTGTTTTTGTTGTTGTTGTTGTTGTTTTTAAGTAGGCTCCATGCCTAGTGTGGAGCCTAAGGTGGGGATTGAACTCACAACCCTGAGATAAGACCCGAGCTGAGATCAAGCATTGGACACTTAACTGACTGAGCCATCCAGGGGCCCCTAAAAAATCTATTTTTAAAGAAAGTGTATACTAGATGATTGGAACTAGGTGTTGTTTTGTGGATAGTCGCTGTACCATTCACTCTTCTTTTGTATATATTTGCAGTTAAAATTGTTCAATGTTAAATGCATGAAATATGAGATTCTCTGCATCACATATTAGTAATTAAGAATGACAGAGTTTCTTGTGTTAATACTGAGATAATAATGATTAAGGCGAACTTCATTGTCTTTAACCCTAAACAAACAACTGATATTCTATCACATTCTACAACTTTGCTGTTCAAGAACCAGCGACGTCAGCATCCCTGAGAGCTGGTTAGAAAAGCAGAGTGGAAGGCTAAACTACACACCTACTGAATTGAAATCTTTATTTTAACAAGATTCCCAGTGAGCAAAATGCACACTCAAGTTTAAGAAACACCGTTTGTAACCATCGATTGTCTGCATTTCTTAACAAATAACATCTAGAAAGGACATTCCAGGGAAAGAATCAATGGAGATACTCTTATAAAGAATTTGCCTTAAGATAAGTAACTATAAATTATCCCTGTTTATTTATGTACTAATGAAACATGATATTTAGTCAGGATGATAACATTTAATGAAATACCATGTAATTATTATACCTTTTTTGCTAGGCCAAGTAAGATTTTAGGGAAGAATAAAAGTAAATAATTCGATCTAGCCAATTCTTCAATATGGCCAGTACAAAGTAAAGAAATGGGTAGGCAAGAAAAATATTACATTTTAAGAGTGTTTCCTGATGATGTAACAGTGAGGAATGTTGGATCCGGTCACTACTCTTTCCTTTCAAAATTTCCCAGCAGAGAGACATCCAGGGAGAAGTAATCCATTCATTATTGCTTTCACTTGTTTTTTGAAAATACATGAATTTGGGGAGTATGACATTGGCTAGAGATGTCTCTGACATCTTTAGCCAATAATAGAGAGGATGAGGTGCAGAAGAAATAGTGCATCTGGCCATACAATAGGAACTTAGCCATGGTCATTTGTCTGCCCCAGAGAGGCTCAGACTAGAGACTAAACCTCCACTCTCCTTGAGTTTCTCTTTTCAGGGCTAGAGATAAGAACATGCACAAGGTAGAGGAAAGAGAAAGGTGAAGGATCCACATATGGAACACACCCTACAGGAAGCCTTCAAAGAGATGTGAATAGGTGAAAGAGACAGACATTTTAGCGAAAACTTTATTTTCCATGATTTATCAGCAAGCCCTTCATAGAACCTAAAATGTAGATGAGAAAAGGCAAATAAGACAGAAAATCCAAATTTAAGGCAGATAATAATGCATAAATACACAAATGGAAGGTGGGGAACTGAAGGCAATAAATACAGACAATTTCAGTTTGGAATCATAGTGAAAAAAAAGAATATGTAGCAGATTAAATGTTTGCAGAAACAGGGGGAAGGTGTTTGTTTGTTTTTAAAGTAGGGAACATCTTAATATATTTGGTTAGCCAATGAGAAGGAAATCAACATGTTTAATTAGCCAGTGGTGAGTGAAGATAAAAGGTTAGTGGAAGGAACAAGGTTCTTGAGAAGGTAAATGCGGGAGAATAAGTAGAAAGTTGAAGACAAAGCATACAGATGATGGTTAACTTTGGAAAGGGAATTGGGACACCTCTGTCATGGAGAAGGCAGGGAAGGAGAGAATTGAAGATACAATCTCAGTCAGATAAAAGGTGGGGTTGTCGAAGAGTGAGTGGTTTCAGAGGTGTGGTCCATGTAATTGGGGTCATCCCCTAAAGTGTGGAATGGTATGATAGGGCTATTATACAAAGGTAAAGGCAACTGTATAATTTATGGTCTGAATGAGCACACTTTGAGAATGAAGGAGTTGCCCACAGATGGGATGCCCACATGTCCACACAGCAGGTGTCATCCAGATTCTCCTGGGCAAAAGTAAACACATGGTCACCCTAGAAAGAAGTCACCACCCCTGTGGAAGGAGCAGCTATTAGAAAGTGAATGGATGTGATGGGTCCATTCAGTCTCTGAGACCCTGTCCAGCATTGTTGCCAGTACAGGGCCAAAATCAAGGAGTAACAGGCTCACAGAGTTGGGGAAAAAGTGAGCCTGTAATATTGGAAAGTCAAGATAATGAGGGGTCCCAGAGTCACTGACAACATCTTTGGAATGGCTGGCATTCCTACTAACGTTGTCTAATAGAGTTGTCTACAGTGTCTAATAGAATTGTCTACTAACATTGTCTAATAGAGTTGTCTACAGTGTTGGGAATGTTTGCAAGCCACTTGCCTCATGTGGACAGTGAGCAAATGAATTATTAATTTAAAATAATTTAAGTGTAAATAGGCACATGAGGCTACCATGTTAGAATGAACTAGTTTGGGGGCATCTGGGTAGCTCAGTCAGTTAAGCATCTGACTTCCACTCAGAGTAATGATCTCCAGGTCTTCAGATCAGGACCCACGATGGGCTTCCCACTGAGCGGGGAGTTTGCTTCTCCCTCTCTCTCTCCCTCTGCTCCTCCCCCTGCTCATGCCCTCCTCTCTGTCTCTCTCAAATAAATAAAATCTTTAAAAAAAAAAAAAAACTGGCTTAAATTAAGCCAAGAGAAAAGTGATAATCAATGGTCAAGAGATTATTGGACTGTAAAGAAAGAGCAGCAAGAGTGAAATAAGTCAATCAGAGAAAGACAATTACATGGTTTCACTCATATATGGAATGTAAGAAATAGCATAGAGGATCATAGGGGAAGGGAGGGAAAACTGAATGGGAAAAAATCAGAGTGGGAGACAAACCATGAGAGACTCTTAACTACAAGAAACAAACTGAGGGTTGCTGAAGGGGAGGTGGATGGGGGATGGGGTAATTGAGTGACAGGCAAAAAGGAGGGCATGTGATGTGATGAGCACTGAGTGTTACATGCAACTAATGAATTACTGAAATCTACATCAGAAACTAATGATGTTCTATATGTTGGATAATTGGATTTAAATTTAAAAAAAAAAAAGGGCAGCAAAAGCCAAAGGGCAGGATGATTTTATTGTGCATATTTTTATTTATTTATTTTTTTAGAAAGAAGACATGGGGGCACAGGGGCAGAGCAAGAGAGAATCTTAAGCAGGTTCCACATAGAGCATGTAGCCCAAGGCAGGGCTGGATCTCATGACCCCGAGCCAAAATCAAGATTTGGCTACTTAACCGACTAAGCTATCCAGGCGCCCCCCTATTGTACAGATTTTAGGATAAGCATAACTGTATTTAGTTCTAAGTGATGATGAAGCCCAAAGTGTGACAGTGCTTAATAAGAACCAAAGAAAAGAATTGGTGAGATTTATGTGTGAAGTCTGAATGTGGGCGGTCATTTGGGGGACCCTGGAAATGATGACTATTAGTGGAGCCAGGAGTGGAGGGTGCATTTCACACTGAAGACCTTGAGGAAAGTTATGTGGGTCCCTGAGAACACGAGATGGATAGTTCTTGTTTTTGTTTTTCAGATAGAAGTTGTGTTCTGAATTTCCGGGAGGAGGCAGTGTGGATCAAGAAGAATATAGATTCCTATCTCTGGCCCTGGTCATGGGAGGGAGGGAATGGACAAAAGGGAAAATTAATTTTTTTTTTTTACAAAGGAGGATAGTAATGGTGGTGATTAAACCTTCTTTTAGGGCCCCTGGGTGGCGCAGTTGGTTGAGCGACTGCCTTCAGCTCAGGTCATGATCCCGGAGTCCCGGGATGGAGTCCCGCATCGGGCTCCCAGCTCCATGGGGAGTCCGCTTCTCACTCTGACCTTCTCCCTTCTCATGCTCTCTCTCATTCTCTCTCTTTCCTAATAAATAAATAAATAAAATCTTTAAAAAAAAAACCTTCTTTTAATAGCTATACTATTTTAGGTGATAAGTTATTAACAAGTATTTAAATGGAATTGAGTGATAAATTATATTAAACGACAAATAAATAATCTTATTTTCCAGATCTTCATTAACTTTGGAAATGGACTCCATTTAGAGGTAAGGAACCCAGGGGATTATTTCTGTCTTTTAGACTCAAAGGCTTAATTTAATGGAAGGAAATTTGACTATGCCTTACCAGATTAAACTTACGCTTTCTTAGACAGCCATTCCCACTCAGTCAGGTGCACAGAACGTATATCCAGGGATGTTCCATGCAGCATTTTGTGACAATCAAAATGTTCTTTGATAGAACGGTAAAATAACTTATGGTATATGAAGAATGTCCCTGATGAGGTACTGAATGAAATATCAAGGGGCAGAATAAGATGTATGGTATAATTCCATTGTTAAAGGATAAAGAGCTTTATACATGTGCAACTGTATGGTAATAAGACAAGATCATCAAGCAGTTACCAGTGAATACTCTGAAGTGTGAGAGAAAAAGGAGAATAAAGTTTTATATTTTACATTATAAACTATGTTATTTTGCTTTTTTGTTATGTAATTTAATTTTTTGAGTTCTAGAAATATTTTTTCAACTGAAAGCAAAAAAAAAAAAATCAATGACCTAGTGATAACCAGTATATTCTGAAAAAAAAATACATGTTATGTAGAGCTAAAAAATAAGATGATAAAATTAGTATAAAAATGATTTCTGATCTTAATATACTAGGTCAGTCGTACTGAAATTTTCCTTGCATAAAATGTTTTTCCATTAAAGCCCAAATGAAAATATATAGAATAAATCTTTTCTACTTAAAGTTCTGAAAACAAAAGATGGATAATTTAATCCTTTACCTCATCCTTTAAACAATAAATTCATTAATTGACAGTTTCACTAAGTTTTCGTTAAATTGATGCCACCGGTTAGTTACTAAGATTTAGTTTTAAAACATTTAATAATTCATTTTTAAACTATAAGCTGCCACAGGAAAATGAAACTTCATTTTCAGTAAGGAAAGAATTTTTGACACACTATATTATTTTTTAAAATTTGCCCATTTGTATGGTCACTCATTTACTTTAACCTGTTAAAAGAACAATCCAACGATCATAAATCTTGAAAAGATCTGATTGGCTTTATTGAATGATTGATGAATGATTGATTGAAGGGAAGCATCCAGGCCAGAAAATAGTTGTATAAAGCGAGAGGGTTTTATAGACCAAAGCCAGCAAGTTACACCGGGTATTTGCTAATTGGTTAGAGCTGAGTGGCTTTGGAGCTGGAGCAGATAAGATAAGGTCCTGAGCAGGTCAGTGCTGACTGCTTGGCCTAGGCCTTTCGTTTTCTGGGAGGGCCAAGCCCACAAATTTAGTTAGGTTCCAATATATTGAGGTGGAACTTAGCATGGGCGACTCCATCTTGGGCCTTAGTCTAGACACTTTAATAAGCCTTTGTGACTCTTCAGTCTGGGAAATCTATTCTAACCAATAAAAACAAAACCATACTGTTCTACTGGCTTAGAGACAATTTCTTGAATGCCTATGGAGTTTGTTAGAGTATACATACTTCCTCTTTGAAAATGAAACCTGTTAAGGAATATGAAATTTATACCTTAAGATTTGCGTGACTATTTTTAAACTTATAATAATGTACAGAGTACCATACTAATGTTTTAGGATACTTAATAATTTTTTAACAATATTTTATCGTTGTAGGTCTTAAACACAAAAGATGAAAATACTCTGCTTCCTAAACACACTCACTTAGTGCGGCAAAAGCGGGCCTGGATCACCGCCCCTGTGGCTCTTCGGGAAGGAGAGGATCTGTCCAAAAGGAATCCGATTGCCAAGGTACCTGCTACAGAGTAATAGGAAATATATGTATATTATTGAAATAGAGTGGGAGAAGACTTTTAAGTTCATTTTTAAATTTAAGGAAAATAATATAACGTACCTACAGTTTTTTAATTTTCTGTATGTATTATACAGTTTGGGGCTTTGATTCACCTAAGAGTCAGATCTGATACTAGTTGAATCTTTGTTTAATTGAGAGAGCTACAATACTCAAAAGATACTTGCAGTATCTCACAGCATCAAGCCTCTCTGCCCACGGGCCATCCCCTGAAAGACTTACCTTTTTTGACTCACCCCATCTCTCTCTAACCCTTGACTCCCATTTCAGCCTGGTTATAGTGCCTTCTGCTTTATGCCATGCCATACATTGCTTACATGCTGTCTGGCTCCCTTAGTAGAGTGGAAGCTCCCCGGGGGCAGGGGCTTAGTTCTTAGGCTCACAGCTCGTACCCTGTACCCCAAGCAATGCCAACATCTAATGGGGGCTCAGGAAACATTTGTGTGAATGAACACATGTTCATATCCAAGTGTTATCTTTATCTTTCCAACATTATGAACATCACGCATGAAGAGCTCCTTCAAAGGAAAGGCAGCTACAGAAGAGAAGACAACGATTTCCTGTCTCTAGCTACATGGTCTATATGTGCATATACTTGGCAAAAAACAGAGACAGACAGAAGCACAAGGGAAAGAGAAAGACAGATTGTTAGAGACAGAAGCTCAGTGAAAGGTAATCATGGACTGCTCCAGGTTCACCATTCCACTCCAGGAGCAGAGCTGGTGTAGCAGGAGGTTGGAGACCCCAGTCTGCTGTCTCTTTGGTTATTCTCAGCAGCAGTTCCCCAGCTCCAGGGCATGTTGGGAAGCCTATAGGAAGGAAGTGTAACTAATCCCGAGATTTCAGGACAAAGAAATGACCAGGTAGGTGAGTGGCGATGGCTTCTATGATGTCTGAAGAAGAAAATTAAAGAACCAGTAGGGGGCCACAGAGACACATTTACTAAGGAAGAATTACAGGCACGAATGAAGTTTTGTAGAAAAAGATGATGACTACAGAAGACATTAGAAATAAGTTAGATGCATGAATTTCCTGAGACATTCCAAGCCCAAAAGGCACTTGACTTTTTTAATCCTTCTATGGAAGGATGCCTTATTCATACTTTCCACATGATCAAATGGATTTATAGGGGTGATTTTAACACTGCAAGTTTTTCTTCATGTGCTAAAGATAAACTTTATTTTGTTTTTTCAGAGGGGGAGCAGAGATAGAGGGAGAGGGAATCTCAAGCAAGACTCCACACCCATTGTGAAGCCCAACACTAGGCTCAATCTCATGACCCTGAGATCATGTCTTGAGCTAGAATCAAGAGTCTGATGCTTAACTGACTGAGCCCACCCATGTGCCCCTCCTCATGTGCTAAATTTAAAAATCTGTCCTCCCAAGATATACCCCTGATGATATCTCAGTTTCATAGCAACTGTAAGAGGTAGGCAGTCGTATCTCTCCACTTTAGTGAGAGGAACACTGAGGCACAGAGAGTTTAACTCTTCGTATCACGGAACTAGGAAGTGGCTGAGACAGGATTTAAACCAGATTCTCTGACATCAGCATGTCTTCTCTTGAGTTCTTATGTCCTCCCCCCTTCCTATCAACATTATGACAACTTCAGTGGGAAATTTTCCATTAAAAATATGTGCATGTAAGTTACAGAGTTTAACTTGGGGCATTCTTCTGTTATTTTCATGTTAGATACATTCTGATATTGCAGAAGAAAAAGGACTAAAAATTACATACAAATACACTGGAAAAGGGATCACAGAGTCACCGTTTGGTGTGTTTGCCTTTGATAAAAACACGGGAGAATTGAACATCACCAGGATTCTTGATCGAGAAGAAACGCCAAGTTTTCTGGTAAGAAGAACAGTTTTACATTAATTAGTTTGTAGTTTTTCTTTGGTAATAGTTATGATTTATATTGTGGTAATTTAATGACCTTAGCTTACATTTAATCTCTTCTATTATTTTTGCCATGATTTCAGCTAGTTGGTTATGCTTTGGATGAAAGAGGAAACAACCTCGAGAAACCATTAGAACTCCGCATTAAAGTTCTTGATATCAATGACAATGAGCCAGTGTTCACACAGGACGTCTTCGCTGGGTCTATTGAAGAGTTGAGTCCCGCAGGTCAGAGTTCGTTAAGTTTATGAAGGAATACCCACCCCCCGTCATTTTAACCCCCTTATGTAACTGAACACTAAATCCTGTATCTTGATGGAGACCTACAGGACAAATGGTAATAAACCTATCACCCTAGGTTTGCAACCGCTTTTTCTGTGACAAGTTCTAAAGGCTTTACACAGCATCTTTTTTTTTTACCCTCGGAACAGATATGGCAGATCAATGGAATGGGTTAGGTCTCTGTAGCCACTCTTCTGCCGTGTAGCTAGAAAACAGCCATAGACAACAAGTAAAACAAATGGGTGTGTCTATGTTCCCGTAAAATGTTATTTACAGAAACAGGTGGCTGGCTGGCTTTGGCCCACTGGCAGTAGTTCGCTGACCTTTGACTTACATTATGTCTATTGTCAGGTTTATTGACAACATGGTCCAATGCAGTAGTCCATGTGAAGACTTGTAGGAGAGATTTCTCTTTGATCATGATATAAAGAACAGCTGTGCTTCTCCTGAATTGTTTGTATTTTACTAAGCATGTATTTGTACCTGTTCATCCTTCTTTCTTTGTATTGATTATTAGAGCTATTATAAATAAATTTGCAGCTTTGTGCTCTTCTTATCTTTCCTATGTCTGTACCCTATTCACACTTACTTTCTCATCCAGTTAAAGTTTTTCATCTTGGTAAACTGTGATTTTGATAAGCCCTTGACATCCTTTTCTGAACAGGCTGAAATTATAAAGAGAATAATAACGTACACAATTTGTGCTTAAAGTTGAGTTTCACCTTGGACGCCTTTGTTTCTAATGCCAGATACCCTTGTGATGAAAATCAGTGCAACAGATGCAGATGAGCCCAATACCCTGAATTCTAAAATCTCCTATAGAATCGTATCTCAGGAGCCTGCTTATCCTCCAGTGTTCTACTTAAATAAAGACACAGGGGAAATTTATACAACCAGTTTCACCTTGGACAGAGAGGTAAGTTAGTATTTTATGTTGCTCATTGTTTAAGTGCTTCTTTATCTTTTCAGGTTTTCCCTTCTCTTTATTTCTTTTCTAACTTTCTTACTTTCTTGTATATTCTTCATTTATAGGAGAACTCCTACAGGAGTAATCTTCTAGCGAGGTGCAGTCCAATATGGTAGCCATCAGCCATATGTGGCCATTGAGCATTGAAAGTGTGATTCATTCGAATTGAGATGTGCTATAAATGTAAAAAAGTCACCAGCTTAGAAAGACTTAGCCTGAATAAAAATTGTAACATATTCCCTTAGTAATATTCTGTTGATTTCATGTTGAAACAATGATATTTCAGATCCCATAGGTTAAATAAAATATATTTGTCTATAGTAGTATTACCTTTTTTTCTTTTTTTTAACTTTTTAAAACTTGACTGTTAGGAAACTTAAAATTACATAAGGACAGCTCTGTTCTGGGGCCTCTCCAGGCAGGATTCTGTTTGCTATAGTATCGTAAAGCGTGTTCTGTAATTTGTGCTTCTGTAATGAAACATCGGGAGTCTCCTCTACGGCTAATACAGACACAGAGGGAAGAACGGAGACTGACACAGGAGTCCTACTCGGGATAATAGGAATAGTCGTAAAGGAAAGAATTGTCATAAATCCCAAATTGGAGGAAATTTTCAATGGGATTCGCAGGCAGGCTGTTCTCAAACATTTCACTTTTTTATTTCTAACTCAAAAGGAAAATTTTGGATAAAAACAGGGAATGGAAGATTTTTTTTAAATGCTACATGCATGACGGTTTTAAGAGTGTGCACGAGGAGAATGTGGATGATCCTAAGCACACTGTACTGTCATCAGACATAAATCATCGTCCAGGTGCGGTGACTATATTCTGTATTACTTGGGAAAATGATTTCATTTTCTCCTTCCCCAGAGAAGGAGAAGATTGTGCCCAACATCACTAACAAGATCTCTGTAAAATTTAAGAATATTATTATTTCTAAAAGTCTATTCTGTACCTTTTCACATAAAATTAGGATGGAAAAGTATTATTTTTAACTACCCTGATTTGTGATAAGCTGCTGACTGTGAAGTAGGGCAAGTTTAGCCAATAACGATGCCTGTCACTTATTGGTCATCTACCGTGTGCCAAGTGCTATTCGAAGCCTTTTACATAGATTAATCCATTTAATCCAACTAAAAACTCTGTGGGGCAGATCCAGTGATTACCCGTATTTTACACAGAAGGAAACCAAGGGCCAAAAGGATTAAGTGTATATACAACACAGCTAGTAAGTGACAGAGACAGAATTGGAATCCAAGCAGCCATCTCTGGGTCCTCGGGTGTCCTGACTCGCACTGAGCAGTTCTGTCCCACCCAGGACCCCCGTGCATTGGCCCTGGCTGCCCCCGCTTTTTCTTACACTCCAGCTGCAACCAAGAGAGCTGTCAGAAGGGGACTGTGTGGAAGAGAAGGGCTCACTTTGGAGTGGCATGTGGGACACCATTCTCCAACACAGGTTCTCTAGGAATCATAGCTCTCGGAATGTCTGGACAAAGTCAACCACATTTTTTTCCTTGTCGGCCAAGTTTATTTGGGGACTAGGTTTTCCTTGCTTAAATCTGAGCTAAAAATGAAGAACCAATTCCTATAGTTCACCCCCAGCCCAATCACATCCTTGTAAAGCAAAACTATATTTTGAATGGCACTTCTTTCCGCACAGACTATTTTAAGGAGAGACTCATTTCCTGATAATGGTGCCAATGACATATTTAAGAATTTGACTACCAACCACTTCTCTAGGCTTTTTCTGGCCTCTAGAAATGCTCTGATGGCAAGTAAACAGCATCATCACGTGAATAACAGATCATAAAATGTACTTATGAATAAAATATACTGTGGTTCATTCTCTTGATGATGACATGAACTAAAAAGACAGACTTGGGAATGATTCATTTTCACCCCAGATGGATATTTTTCGTTGCCTTGCAGGAACACAGCAGCTATACTCTGACGGTAGAAGCCAGAGACGGCAATGGACAAATAACAGATAAACCAGCAACACAAGCTCAAGTTCAGATTCGTATTTTGGATGTCAATGATAATATACCTGTAGTCAAAAATGAAATGGTAACTATTATTTTTATAACAGATATATCTACTTACTTGTATTTTAGTCCTACCTAAAAATACATCATTACATTTATGCTATACTGAAATAAAAACCCTGTGCTCGTGTTTTGCAGACTGAAGGGGTTGTTGAAGAAAATCAAGCCAATGTAGAAGTTATGCGCATAAAAGTATTTGATGCAGATGAAATAGGCTCTGATAATTGGTTAGCAAATTTTACATTCGTATCAGGAAACGAAATGGGTTATTTCCAGATAGAAACTGATACTCAAACTAATGAAGGAATTGTGACCCTTATTAAAGTAAGTATTTTGTGTTAAAAATTGGAATGGGAAAAGTTGGTGCAGAGGAAGAAATGATTGTATTTTGAGCCTCAAACACTTAGGAGTGCTTTACATACTCAACTGACACCATAATTGTTTGCAGTTGGAGACCCCCCCTATTTGCCCAAGTTCTGTAGTTAGTAAATAGTCATACTACAGTCCAAATTCAGATCAGGGGACTCGAACCCTAATCTGACAACATGTTACAGCATCATTATTGCTCAGCACACTTCCCATCTTGTTTGCAGCCCATGTCTGACTAGAGCCTCCTTACCTCATGACCTCTTGCCTCCACTAAGTATCCGCAATTTACTATGTCTTAATTGATCAACTTAACATAAAGCCAGACCTAACCAATAGCATGTAAAAACAAAAGCTGTAGTAACTAGACAAAGCTCGAATCCAGTTGTCTTTATGCTTAAATATGCCTAAGAGTCACCTTGTAAAGTTACATGCCGCAAAGGCAGTTTCCTGGGCCCTATGATCAAGTCTGATGGGGTGGAGCTCAGGAACTTGCCTTTATAACAGAAATCCACTTGTGATTCTAATGAATAGTATGAGGGTCACATTTTGAAACACAGTATTCTAACTTCTTATGCTTAATTGAATCAGTGAAAGAAAAATAGTCCTAGTAACCATATGAGTCTTATACATTTGAAATTTATTACCCCCACAGAATTTTTTTAAACAAAAATTATAATTATAGGATGGGTTTTGTCTAACATTATAAGTAAGAAAGAATATCAGTGTATTTTTAAATGGCTTATAATATAATTGCCTTATCAGATTTTGAAATAAAATGCAAAGCTGCAGCTTTCAAAATACTATTCCATTAACCACACACAGACAAAAGTTGATTCCAGAAGTTTCTAAACTTTTACAAAAACAATATATGACAGAACAGGTAAAGTCTAACCATAGGAAGAGGAATAATGATAATATAAATATATAACATAGAGAAATATTCACTTGAATTTTCATGGTAATAATTACGTGCAGCACTTATTAATAAGCTATTGCATGCACTTAGACTACTACTTTGTAAAGCAAAGGAAAATAGAATAAGATTACTTCACGTTTAAAGGGAAGACACATTTTATGATTTTATGCAAGAAGTGGATAATGGCATCGGATTGATGCCATTCAAGTAGCTTTGTCTACTTATACAGAAGTAAGTAATCCTCTTAGACATAGAATGTGAGTACAACATTGCTAGATTCCTAAGACAAAAAGCCAATAACACATAAGGAGAAAGTCAGTGATGAATGATAGAAGTTCTAGAAGTATTAGCATTCTCACTCTATCATAGTAGCACAAAAAAGCATATAGTTATTTCTACCAAAGGGGGCATAGCAAAAAAACAGTACAATTTGTATTAAGAGTGACAACAGCAGATTCAGAAAATTATAAATTTACTGTCTCAATTATATGAAGAATTGCTTCCACATTTTAAGACCAATAATCAGATTCCATTCAAAGGAAGTTAGACAAAGAAGATACACACTTAGCAAATATGCACATAAAGGATACTCAATATCATCAGTCATTAGGGCAGATGCATATTAAAGCTACAAGAGATTGCACAACGCATCTATTTGAGTGACTGTAATCAAAAAGACTGACAACACCAGCCATCGGCAACATTATGCAGAAACTGGAACTGCTGTCTCTTGCTGGTGGAAACATAAAGTGAATGCAGCAAGTTTGACAGTTTTTTAAAACGTTAAACACCAAGGAGTTACTTAGTGACCCAAAGATTTAGTCCTATCTATCCACCCATGAAAAATAAAAACATGTATTGTGATGACTTGTACAATGAGTGGTAACCATTTATCATGGTGAACATTGCATAATGTGTAGAATTGTCAAATCATGATGTTGTACACTTAAGACTAATAAAAACATTTGCAGGTCCAGAAAGAAAGAAAGAAATATATCTATACAAAAACTTCTATGCAAATGTTTATAAGCAGCTTTTATTCATAATATTCAAAAACTGGTAACAATAAAAATGCCCATCAGCTAATGAACAGGTAAAATGCAATATATCTGCATAATGGAATACTCTTAGTTAATAGAAGGGAATGGAGTCCTCATACTTACTACAACATGGATGAATCGCAAAATCATGCTTTGTAGAAGAAGCTAGACATGAAATACTACATATTGTATGATTTTATCTGTGTGAAATTTCTAGAAAAGCAAAACAATGGATATAGACATTGGTGGCTCAGGCTTGGGCTGTGAGTGATGATTGACTACAGACATGCAAAAAGGAACTTCTTGGGGTGATGAACAATTCTAAGACTGGATGGTGGTGACATTTGCAAAATTACAGGTTTGCTAACGGTCATCATGTTGTACACTTATAATGGGTGAATTTTATTCTATGTAAATTATACCTCAATAAAGCTGTCAAAAAGAGAATACTTTATTTTTTTAAAAGATTTTATTTATTTGACAGAGAGAGCCCAAGCAGGGGGAGCAGCAGGCAGAGGGAGAAGGAGGCTCCCTGCTGGCCAAGGAGCCTGACATGGGACTCAATCCCAAGATCCTGGGAGATTGTGACCTGAGCTGAAGGCAGATGCTTAATCAACTGAGGCACCCAGGCGCCCTGAGAACAAACACTTTAAACTGTGGAAATACACATAATAGTTCATCACATAAGAAAAAGTCAAAGCTTTGTTAACAAATTAACAAATACATTTAAAATCTTTAATGCTATTAAAAGCAGCAGATATGGAAATGATAAAATATGTTGACAGTTTTTAAAACAGAGAGGTATTTGCCCTCATTCACTGTTCATGATACTGAAAAATTTTTTTTGTGCTCTTTGGAGAACTATGGCTATTTATAATATATAGCTATTATGTGAAACAGTTTTTATGGCCCTAGTACCTAGCTCATTTTTCAGCATTGCTGTGGCCTTCTATGATCTTTGAATACTAATGATGTCTGGCTGGAATATTTTATTTCACATCCAGCATACATCATGCTATTCAAACAAGCATATTAAGTGCAAGGGCAACTTAAAAAACAAAAACAAACAAACAAAAAAACTCTCTCAAGGATCCAACAATCACAAAGACTGTATTTTCTCTAGTCATTTTCTGTTGAGTCCTTGTCTCAACACCCTAGTGGCCCATTTTAAAAAGAGGGCAGAAGTTCTTATCCATCCAGGACCCTACAGAGAAGAAAATGATTTTGTAATAAGTCATCAAAAAACAAAGTGAATAGCTTTGCAGTAATTCATGTAAACACATGTAATACATTTAATATTATACTGAAGAAACAAGCAAAAATGCCCCATGCATCTAAAGGGTCATGACCACTGGAAATAAAAATCAACAAGACCTAACTAAACTTGGACTGGGTATTTCTTTTCATAGTAGGATATAGCTCAACAGAGAAAAAGTGATTTGTGTAAAAATCTTCACAGCAGTATTAATTATATTTAAAAATTATATATACTCCAAATGCCTAATAATCAAATGGCTAAGTAAATTAAATATATCTGAACAGTAGAATACTGTAGAAATGTTTATAAAAAGAAAATGGACATTAAAAGAAAGAAAATGGACAAATTGGAACATAAAAGATGTATTCAATGATACACTGACTATGTGTATCATACTTTATAAATTTCACAATTCACAAAAAACAGTATTTGGAGGAAGGTTAATCTTTTTTTTTAAGGTTAATCTTTTATGGCATTAATAGCAAACCAGATAATGATAGACGTTATGCTAAAAAGGGTGTAGAGGATAGATTCTTTATTTAAATAAATTTGAAAACCCTTGGGTTTAGGCAAGTTCAACCAGGAGGTCTCAGCTTTTTTATATGTTCATGTGCAGTAAAAGTCTATACTACGGGGACAGCCGGCTGCTACCACTAAGCATGTGACCCTTTTCACCAGAACAAACCATAGAACACATTTTAAGGAATATTATATTGCATGTCCATTAACTTTTTTCAATAAAGTAAAAGAATCACTTCAGGTTGTTAAGTATATGTGTGTGTTTATATAATGTATTTTCAATAATCTGAACTTTAAAAAGACAAATTAGATATGCACCCTAAATCATCCTTAACATTGATGAATATCCAAAGTGACAGACTTCTTAATTGCTTGGTATCATTATGAGTTAGAATACTGAGGGCTAATGTATCCCGCATATGTTAAATTGTCATATCTAACATTAAAACTACGTGTGTGTAGGTATGCCCTACGTGTGTTCTAATTGTTTTCTCTTTTGAAAGAATTCCCTTTGATTTTTGTCTTCCTAGGAAGTAGATTATGAAGAAATAAAGAATCTTGATTTCAGCATTACTGTCACCAACAAAGCAGCTTTTCACAAATCAGTTAAGAATAAATATAAGCCTACATCCTTTCCTTTCAAAGTAAAGGTAAAAAATGTGAAAGAAGGCATTCATTTTAAAAGTAGCACAATCGCAGTTGATGTTAGTGAGAACGTGGATAAATCAAGCCAAAGCCAAATCATTGGAAAATTTCAAGCTTTTAATGCAGACACTGGACAACCAGCCCGTGTAAGGTAAGAGATAGTTATTAATGTATTTCCTTATTTTAAATGAGTTTAGATGCCTGTCTTCAAAATGAAATTTGAACATTTTATTCCTTCCCTCCCAGCATTACAGTCCCCCAAAAGTCTGGAGATTAAATTATCCAGAGTTGTACTTGCAACTGAGAATGAGGTAGAAATTTCCCCCCAGACCACCTTCCCTCTTCCCTCCAGCAGTTGAGTGTGAGGCAGATACTGGGTGTTTCACCTCCAAGTAATTTGGGCTAGAGAAAGCTGAAAAGCAACAAAGAAAAAATTCAGAATGAAACTTACTGTCTTATTCTGTCTAAACCTGTCTTCTTTCCTGAAAGAAAGTATTAGAGGCAAGAAAGTAGCAAATACATTTTCTCCACCAGTTGTTGTTGGGTAACTAAGTTACTCTCTAGAAGTTTACCCCAAATTTAAGGGAGACTAGACCAAAAGTAGGACAGACTATAGAGCAACTTGCAAACTCCTGGGTTTGTAGGCAAGAAAGGATTGCCTTTGTATATGTCTTGGGTATATTACAGAAATATAGAAGTTTCAAAATAAGTGTGATATGCAATAAAGAGAGAAGGCTTTTAGGACAGGTTCAAGAAATTAAAAACATTTCAAACTAATGCCTATAACAAGAATATAGAGAATGAACCAAAAATTAAACTTGAAAGAGTTGTAGATTATTAGAGATTATCAATTTATCCAGAAGTGAAAATTATTTTTATGTTTGTTATATAATAGATATGCCAAATTAGAAGATACAGACAACTGGATCTCTGTGGATTCTGTTACATCTGAAATTAAGCTTGTAAAAAATCCTGATTTTGAATCCAGATATGTCCAAAATGGTACATACACTGCAAAGATTTTGGCAATATCCGAAAGTAAGTTATTACAAATGTATTTCTTCTTGGTTACATGTATCTAAATATTATTTTGGAACATCCTACACTTTCATTTTGTTCTTGTAGGAAAATCAGATCTCTCCAATAGACAACCTTCACATTTCTACTCATTTAGTGGCTTAAAAAAATATGACTTGATCTGAATATTAAAACATACCTAGGATGGAAAGTTTGTTCTTTCCTTCCAAACCGGAAAGAGAATCCAAACTGTGTCTGTTGTCAGCAATAGGGGCAGCATATTCATATTTCTTCTTTCTCATTTTTAAGGTTATCCAAGAAAGACCATCACTGGCACCATTGTTATCTCAGTGAAGGATATCAATGACAACTGTCCCACACTGGTCAACCCAGTGCAGACTATCTGTGATGATGTGCGGTACGTGAATGTGACCGCAGGGGATTTGGATGGATCCCAAAACAGTGGGCCGTTCAGTTTCTCCATTATTGACAGACCAGCTGGAATGGCAGAAAAATGGCAAATAGTACACCAAGAAAGTAAGCAAAATCATTGGACTACGTATTTAAATGTTAAACCTGAGAGAAATCTAAAATCATTATAATACAGGCTCTGCTCTTTTTTTTCGTAAATTATATTTCCGATACAATTTTGTACAGAAGTTTATAAAATGAAGTTCTGCAGCTTAGGTATGGTGTCTTTCGTCAACTGGTAGTAGATGCCCCATTTGGAGTCACAGAAGAAGGAAAGAAGAAGAACAACCTGATGTCTTAAAGCTAGCTGGGCATTCTCTAAGTGGCTCCTGAACTAGCTATTTTGTCTTCGTACAGTGAGGAGTAGCCTGTCTAAGCACAGCATAATAGATGCTTTCTAAAGCTTAAGCTCTGATAACAATCCCATTAAAATAATATTTATGAAAGACTTACTGAGTCCAAGGCAGTCTGCTGGCCCTTCATAGGCATTATCTCATTCAGTCTTTAATCTACAGCATGATTCCTTGATTACAGCTGAGGAATCTTGGCTTAACTAGAATGAAGTTCAAAGTCACAAAGCTGGTCAGTGATGGACACAGTATGAAGAAGGGCCTGTCTGACCCCCCCCCCCCCATTCCAGGTGACCCTGTGCAGAAATCCTTGTCTTAGACATACCCCTTTGTTGCTGTGAGCTGCTGGGTGTTCTCCAGGGTGGTTTTGAATACCATAAACTATCCAGGAGACTATTTTGTTGTAAACAATTAGTGTTCATTTTAGAAAAGTTTCAAGTATAATACCCAAACTTTTCTTAATTAACAAATTTATTGTTATGAAGTCTAACAGAATTTTATCACCATTTAAGCTTTGATTACAAATTACAGAGTAACAAACACTTTCAACATCTCAAAATATGTTTATTAATTTAGCATATTTTGGTTTTTGCCTATGTATTTCAGTGATCTGAATTAACAAATCAAATGCATTTTCTCACTTCTTGTGATCCCTATGCTCTAAAATTCCAATAAATGCGACTTACGAATGCACTGAACCTGAAATCCTCTTCAGTGGTCCAATACTGAACAAACTAGTGATATTTCAACCTATAGCTACAAGGCCAAATCAGTAACATTATCACACAAGTTGGAGTTACAAAGCTGTCACATTAATAGGGCTAATTTCCCTAAAATGATGCAAGTATAAAAGCACAGTAATGATTACAAATAATTCCCATATGATACAAAAATATTAAAACCATGTCTTTAATTTGCTTAAATATCCTATAACTAATTTTAAATCTTCTTAGGGTTTATGTACTCACAAGCAGAAGATAGTTATGCTCTCAGTTAACTAAAGTTGCCTCCCCTCTGAGGACGACAGTCACCATCCTGATTAATGGAGGCTGCTTAAGATCAAGTTTTCACCTAGCATAAGCCCTGGGGGGCAGACGTCCACATTAAAGTCACAGGCCTCAAAACTTGAAAAGTGGTTGGTCTCCCTGTTCAGTGTCTAATTCTGTACTCACAAAAGCCTAGGATTCCCACCCAGGCTGAATGCTTGATTGGAGCTGACCTTTCTTTGTCTAAGATGTGTAAACATGTTTTGCATTGAACTTACTGGGTTTCCAACTCTTACTTATTTTATCTGAGAATCATATGATGTTTGGGAGATGCCAGGCACTCTCCTAAGCACTCTACTAATGTCAGTCACCTTACAAGTTTGGCCCTACTGTCGTCAACATTTTATAGATGAAGCAACAGGGCACAGAGAGTTTTCTTAAAATTCTCAAGGTCAGGGGCGCCTGGGTGGCTCAGTGGGTTAAGCATCTGCCTTCGGCTCGGATCATGATCCCAGGGTCCTGGGATGGAGCCCCACATCGGGCTCTCTGCTCAGCAGGGGAGTCTGCTTTCTCCCTCCTCCTCTGCCCCTGCTCATGTGCATGCATGCTCTCTCTGTCTCTCTCTCACTCTCTCTCTCACTCTGTCTCTCAAATAAATAAATAGAATCTTAAAAACAAAAACAAAACATTCTCAAGGTCACAGATAGTTAAAAGCTAGAACCAGGATTTGAACCCAAGCAGTCTGTCTCTGGAGCCTTTCGGGATACATAAGTACGTTTTCTGTCTAAAGATCAAGATGTTTGAATTTGATGGGTCCTTGAATTTTTTGTAGTCTTAGGAACATGAAACTCTTAAGGATATGCATGTTGGAGTATTATAAGAGGAAGTCTTATAAAGTATAAAGATTTATACTTTATATACCTAGAAAATTTAGAGAGAGAGGATTCTGCGAACCAACTTTCTTCTCCTTAGTTACATAATAAGCTGAGGGGCTAGCTGTCATGATAATAAATAGCTCTTATTATTTTATTTATTTGGGAAAGTTTTAAAGCACAGCAAATTCCAGTGACTAGTATAGCAGACATCTTTGTACCTACCACCTAGAATTAAAGGAATATTAACACTTTCTCATATTTGAATGAGACACCTTTTTTATAATAATGGATAAAATAGAAATCCTCTTTTTGCCTTTTCTCCCCTCTTGACTTGCCCTCTCAGAGTCAATCACGAATTTAATTATGTTCTTCCAGGCCATGTTTTCATGGTTTGTTTGTTTGTTTGTTTCATGATTTCTTACTCCTTTAAATGACTAAATGCTTTTCTCCCTTCTCCAAAGATTTGGGGATGATATAATAAGTATATTCTAGCTATACAGATCAAATTCCATAAAATTTGGACCTTAAAATGAAAAGAAGCTATTTTTTTACTTCCAGAAATAAACAAAACAAAGCAAACCCCAAACACTTCATTTTTATCTTTGTGTTCATATGAGTTTACATGTCTTGCAAGTTTATTATTTTTAAATACATGTAATGAATATGTGAGGATAATTTTTAAGCTCTTGTACCTCATCATTATTTTTACTCACGTGAAAACTGCTCATTTTTATTCATGTGAAAGAAAAATTTGAAATAATCATCGGTCACATTTAAAAAAAAATAAGATAAAATTTCATTTGTATAACTCTTTTTGTCATGTTTTTGCCAAAAATGTATAACCTGAATCCAATTATGAGGAAATAATCAAACAAATTCAAATTGCAGAGCATCCTTTGAAATAGATGGCCTTCAAAAATGCAAGGTCTTGATAAAGGGTGGGACTGACTTGGATCATCCCTAGAGATTAGGGTGACAACTAAAGGCAATGCATAATTTTTGATTGAGTCCAGAATCAAGAGAAAAAAAAAAACAAAACAGAAAGAGAACTGTAAAGAGCATTATCACAACTGTTGAAAAGTTTGACTATGGGTTATAGCAATACTAAGTTTTTGGAAAGGACTAATGTCCCTTAGTCTTAGAAGGTATATTCTGATATGTGTACCACAATATCTGCAACTTACTTTCAAATAGTTCAGAAAAAAGTGAGTGGATAGAAAGTATTATTATCAAATGTAAACAAGTCATGAAGGGTATGTTGATATTATTGCAATATTCTTTTTTTTTTCTCCCCAAATATGTTTATTTTAATTTTTCAGTGTTACAAGATTGATTGTTCATGCACCACACCCAGTGCTCCATGCAATACGTGCCCTTCTCAATACCCACCACCAGGCTCACCC